>CM063498.1:98319066-98336566 GCA_032207245.1 Pardosa pseudoannulata | reverse complement strand
TAAAATGGGCAAAAATGAAGGTTCTTTTCAAGATCAATGAATATATTTGTTCAAAAACCGTGATTTGAAATCAAAATCGAAAATTTTTGGAGAAGCTACTTCGGGTAGCATATAATCTAAGACTGATCCAACTTGATTTAAACTGCCCTTTTTTATAAATGCATCTTTTATGTCCTAGATACGACCAGTTCTATAGGAAAAAATGCTGGAAGTTTTATTAATGCATTTTATATGCCTTCGTCTTCCATTTCCAGTATTGAATATTGGAAAAAGGAGAAAGAAATGGGAAATTTATACCATTCCATCCGATTATCTTCTGTTTCCAATATTCTATAGTACTATAACTAATGTTAATGTATAAATAAGCTATAACTATAATAATATTGATCTGAATTATATGTCATTTTTCATTACTAAAATGCATTTTTTAGCAACCTTCTTTTTTTATAATATAGAATTTGACTACTTCGCGGTGTTCAAAAATCTTAGTTAACGACAATAAAACCTTTTATCTTCATACAAACGATGCATTTAATAATATAATCTAAGGGTATAGTTTATTGATTTGGGATAATCTTAACTGTTTTCGGTTTAGTTAATAGATTGCCTTAGTTATTTTTCTAAATACGTTAATTGTATTGTCGGGAGAATATATGTGATGTCAAAGTTACTCTGTGTAAAGCAAAAACTAACCAATATTGTACAAAAGCTCAACAATTGAACATACAAGACATGTAAAGCTGTACTGATTATAGGAATAAACCTACATTTAATGATTTTTTTATTTAGACTCTTTCATAATTTATTCATTTAATATAGTAGATCCCAACAGCAGTAATTTTTAATTTCATCTATCTAAAAGGCTAATTTTAACCAAAAGTGAGATTCATGTATTACTACAGTTAAAAAAAATATGAAGTGTATATATTCCTCCCACATACACGCATTTTTTCTTATTTTAATGACACATCATACTCCCGAACTCATTAGATGTCTTAAAACAAGTGTACTCAAATAGTAAGTTATTTCACTAGTAAGCGTAAACAAGTGTAATACATGCATTACTACAGTTAAAAACATTATGCAGTGCATATGTTCCTCCTCCCCCCCACACACTTTTCTTATTTTAATGACACATCATACTCTCAAACTCATTAGATGTCTTAAAACAGGTTCACTCATATAGTAACTTATTCCAATAGTAAGTGTAAAGAAGTGTAATACATGCACTACTACAGTTTAAAAAAAATTATGCAGGGCATATGTTTCTCCTCCTACACACACACACTTTTCTTATTTTAATGACACACCATACTCTCAAACACATTAGATTCTTAAAGCAAGTGCACTAAAATAGAAAGGTATTTCAATAGTAAGTGTAAACAAGTGTAATACAAGCACTACTACTTAAAAAAATATGCTGTGTATAAGTTCCTCCCCCCCACACACTTATTCTTATTTTAATGGCACATCATACTCTTCCCAGATGACAAGTTCACTCAAATAGTAAGTTATTTCAATACAAATGAAAACAAGTGTAATACAAGCCCTACTCAGTTAAAAATATTATGTATAATTTTTATTCGGAGTTTAATTTATTCCATTTACACACACTTATTTTAATGACACATCATATTCCCTACATTAGATGACTTAAATCAAGTAAAATAGTAAGTGTATTCTCATATTCACTAGTCAAATGTATGGTTTATTTTTACAACCCAACCTAGTGTACAGACACTATGAGCATAGACATTGGATGAGCAAAAGATTGAAATGTCTCTAACTAGAAATTCTCTATAATAGTACTTTTTCTAAGTTCCGTTGTTTCACTGTATTACTTACTATTAGATTTTTATGCTGTAATCTTCCCTGTAATCACTATGTTAGTTCGAATCCTATTATAAGCAATCCTGTAGTTTTTAGATGCCATTATAAATAATCCTAGAGCAAAAATGTATTACTTTTAATCAACTCTTCTAGCAGTAATCAATAGATTACATAAATTTTATCACATGCTAACACTTGAAAACTTCAGGATATTTAGCATTTTTGATAAGTCGGTCCCGGTTTAGTTTGTCCTCAATTTTCAAAAGTGACTCTAGCTCTCAAAACAAACCTGTAAAGGAGACAATTGCTATATTTAATTTAGAACGTTTTATAATCCGTAATATCAACTCATATAGTACTCTATATTATGTATTTATAAATTTTAATATTACTATTGATACTTATCATATGAAATAAGTGTATGAAGCAAATAGATAAATATGAGATAACAAATGAGGAATCTTGAGGCTCGTGGTAAGAAGTTATAATTTTGTTTATTGAATAATATAATTGAATGGAGACACTACCTCATTAAATGCTTCAAATTTATTTGCCTATCGTTTGATTATAACTATACATCTCGATGTCAAATCAGCCTAGAACGGTTCAGAAAAGGAACTTCATTGAATTTGTGTGAACTCTCTAAAACAGAGATTCTAAATTTGTATGTTGTGGCATACTTTTGTGCCGTGTAGATTTTTAGTAAATAATTAGTCACTGAGTATTTCAGCTTCAGTATGAAACATTCTACTGATCATAAGCGATTTTTCTTTCCTACTCCTTTCCTTATATCAGTGTTCCAAGTGGACTACTACATCTATATCCCTGCCAATAAAAGTAATATTTTCTTTTCCCTGAGTTTTGCTTCCAACTCAACAAGTAGACGTTGACATTTAAAATCTTTGAGTTTGTTCTCTGTGTATTTTCTACTCCATGTTTTAGCTCGAGTAGAGGTTCAGGTCACTGTTATATAAAAATGTCATAGTACAAAAATACCTAGTGCAGGGTAAAACTTCTTAAACGGGAAGAAAGAGGGGAAAATAGATATTTTTTGCCTCACTTGTTTAAAATGTAAAATAAGTTTATGCTCACGGTTTTATATTTTATAATGATCTTTATTTTTTAGTTATCTTTGAAAGATCGTAATAAGCATTTTATTAAAAACTCTTAAATTATTTTCTACTGTTAAACGAGTGTCTCGGAAGCCCAAAACAGAATCTATTAAAATAACAAATCTCTGTTTCCGTAAATACACTATATTAATTTTCTGATCCTTTAATAATGCCCAAAACAATTTTTTTGGTTTTTCCAAAAATATATGCCGAGAATTAAAGTACTTCTAAAATAGATCTTCAGTTAATCTAACCTGCTATAACAGATATGAATCTCATCAAATGTGACTTGAAAAAAGGATCTTTTGGTGTGAAAATTACCAGTTTAGTATATGTGTTCATAAATGAAAAGTTTCAAGTTACTTACTAGCGTGGAAATCCAGCGTAGTGATGGAATGGAAGCAGTGTGAATTTGAAATATACTTTTCTCTTTTAAGACCTGCAGCTGGGTCTCAACCCTCTGGCGTTTGAGGCTGCCTTATTAAATGGTAAAGAGTCTGGGAATTCTACCGACAACAATAATCCAAGAATTCTTTTAATTACCTAAATCCATCGACACTGGTCAGTGTCCATAAATTTTGATAATAAAATGAGTACCTGGGAAAATCGTCTCGACGACCGCTTGAAGCAAAGTGATCTATTTTATATCCCCCTTTCTATTTTCTTCTTAAACGTATGTGGTCCCTGGAACCAAAGTGTGGTCCTATGAAGTTTGAAATTAATCACGGGCTTCTATAAAAAGAAGTCTCGACTTTGAAACTGGGCTTTTTCTGCAGAAGACTCTCAGAAGAATTGTTGGACTAGCGCATCGACGGTAGCCGTTGAAGTGTTCATGATAGCTGAAATATTCATGAGTTTTCTTTTGGAGAGCCCCATACTCTCTGACTGAGAATTTAAGGAAACTCTATTATATTCTAGCGTAGTAAATCTCTAGGTAATCTTCTATATCCCAGTACAATTTTAGAAAGCCGTCTCTGGAAGTCGACAGTTTCCTGTTATGATCTGTGGAACCCCTGGAGATTCAGATAGCAATACAGCTATAGGTTTAGATTGGTTTGGTACGCTACGGTCTACTGTTTTGCTCCTGAAGGCTAATGATACAAGGAACTACTGCTTAAAGCATACTCCGAATGGCTACGAACACCTATGCCAGCAGCGGGATAAAATCGAGCAATAGAACTTTGAAGTTATATACCAGTTGGCCCAGTTTCTACGAACTGTTTATTCACTTATCGTCAATGAGCGATTCTTATGCCTATCCTTTGTCATCCTATCCCAAACCAGTAGAAATGTCATCAAAACTATGTATTACAATGACTATTGAAGCGATGCAAATCCCGCATTATCCCTTAAAATTGCAATTTTGATGAAAGTCCTTTGTTTTCCTTTTCATTAGGGTAGCCTTGGCGACTTCACATACACCAAATTAATTCCTGCTTAGCTCATCCATATAACTCATTTACGTAACTTGCGCGTCATCATGTAACTAAATATTAACATTTTGACTGACTGACTCTCTAGCATCGCACACCGCTATATAACACCATGTATATGTTTTGGTGGGCAAAAGGGCCCTAGAAGGGGTGTATGAATAAACGCAACATTTTTATTTCTCAATGTTCATATATTTTAGAACTTACGACTATAGTATCTAGTACATGTACCATTTTCCCCTTTTTAGTACTTTTAAAACACCTGTTTACAGATGCATATATATATATATATATATATATATATATATATATATATATATATATATATATATATATATATATATATGTGTGTGTGTGTGTGTGTGTGTGTGTGTGTGTGTGTATGTGTGTGTGTGTGCAGATAAAAAATGATTCACCAATACACAAGTATAATAAAATACGTGACGTTATTAATGAATTATTTATCATTGATATTGAAGCTTTGTAGAAAATTTGCATCAATCATCGTATAAGAGAATTATTCAAATAAAAAAATTTAGAATTAGCATTTAAAATATTTGGTAGTGTATGTATGAAATCTACGTAATGTAATGCTTATATTAAGAAAGTTTTGAAAGTATTCAGAATGAAACTGAATTCTAAGTTTTAGAAAACTAGAAAGGGGCAAAAAAGCACATTTCAATCAAATTTCTTTTGTATTCAACCCGTATTGTCTTTTATACTTGGACCAATCCATCTCCGCGGAGGAAGATGGGAAACTCAACGTATGCTCTCAAGGAGGATTTATTTTTATGAAGAATAATATTTATTCACATTTTTATACGGAAAAAGCAACTGACAATGCTAACAAACCCACTTCGCTTTCTTCCATTTATTTCTTTAATGCTTGAATAAAATATCTTTGTGCTGGAAGAGCCATTTTTACTTTCGGCTTAAAACGCGATTTTCAGCATTACAGCTATAATATGTCTTGGCCCGAATAAATTCCGATACGGCACTATTTCTTTAGAAGGATAGCTTGTAGAGATGCGGGCATATATATATATATATATATATATATATATATATATATAAGGAAAAATATTATCGACTCTGGGGCTTTTTGCCTCCCTATTTGTATTTCTGAAAAGCGCCCGGGGAAGAATTTGTTAAGCTATTAGGGAGAAATATACGTTGCATTTAGAGGCATAATGTGAAGCAATAAATATAGCGCAGGGAAACAATTAAAGATATCCCAAAACAATTTAAATTCTGGAACATGTTATATGTTCTGAAACTGGCAAAAGTGCTTTCTCCTAAATTTGTTTTAGGAGTTGTGTAAGGGCACTTATAAATCATCTTTAGAATGAAAAGAAATTACTGAGTCGCAACAATTCGGAACATGAAACGTAGCACTAAAAGAAAATGATGACAAAGGAAAGTGGAGAAAATCCAAGTATTCATTATAATGCATCAAAAAGAAAATATAGTTTTTCTTTTGAAGCTTCAATGCTACTGGTTTTTTCTAGATAAGTGGAAAATTTTAAAGTAAAAGGCTATGTCCCAGAAAAGTGACAGTGTTGCCATTATAGAAAAATAAACTATATGAATTAAATGAAAATGCCATGAGGTAATAAAACGGAAAAAAAACATAATGTAAGAAGAATAAGTAGTTCGCTGTAAAAAAATTGCAAAATGTAAGTTCAAATAACATGAAAAAAATTATATCTACTGAATTTTTTAAGCTAAATTGATTTTAGGCATCGAAATAAGCCATTAACCTATTAATAACTTTTAGGATTAAACTAAAAATAATAATTTGCTGGTATAATATATCTTAAATGAGGGATATATTTTTTCATATTTAATTTTTCGTGAGTAATTGGATTTAAGAGATTTTAGTAAAATGGTATACTTGTAATAAATGTGAATACATCAGGACAATTTACTTTGTTGTTCAAAGTTTCTTTGTATTGCTCAATATTTAAGATTATTTAATATTTGAAACTATTAGAAAAAATTTAATAAATATTAATTAAAGGAGACGTAAAATTGTAACACATAAATCAGCTGAAAAAAAGTCATATCATATTACATGCTACTAAGTACTTCACTCGGCTTTCGGTGAGTAATTTGAGGTTGCTTAGTTAAATTCATTTTTATTTCAAAACTTTATGTTTTTACATTATATTTAATTGACTCTTCTTATCCAATGATGCCAATGACTATGTTATTTTTCGGGCATGGTTTTTGGATCTCGATAAAACAGTTGACTTGCAATAAATCGCGAACCACTGCGTAATTGTAGGGCACGAAATCACTCATTTCCTGACAAAAAAAAAACGGATTTCTATTTCACAACTTAATGACTAGGAATTGGTTTACCCTTCCTTCAAGATGATAGGCAAATATATCCTAAGATGCTCCTTCTCTCAGGATATTGCCGCTAGAAGTGGTCAGAAATCTTCGATCGAAGGTATACATCATATTCATGAGTAGTCTAGAAGCAATGAGCAGTGCTACGGTTACTTAATTGCCATAATTCTCTTCGAAAGCATCACCACAGAATTTTGCTGGTGCCTGACACTCTTTGTGTCCAGTGTTATAACCAGCAAGATATATGCTTCAACTTGGCTGTTCAACTCAACTGTACTGTTTTGCTCCTCCACCTGTTTCTATATGGAAAATAATGTCATTGAAAACAGCATTATATTAAGCTAGCAAAGAAAACAATTTCGAAAATAAAACAGCTTATTGCTAAAACAAATAAAGCATTTTAATTTCTTTATAAAATTAAGAAATGAAAGTTCAATATGGTGTAATATTTTATCATCTCATCCGATTAACATGTTTTTCTTTTAATTATTTAAAGAGCACATACTAAGATAAAAAATATTAATGCAATAACAAAATAAAATGCTAAATTCCCTTAATTTTGCAACGGATCACTCTGTTCCTTATAGTAATGGAATATATTAGAGCAAAGAGAAGTTTAAAAAAAATCCCTTTAACATGAAACTTAAAATAAATCTGCCAAATTAAGATACATAGAATTATATCTTCGCACAAGTAACTAAACTCATTTTATCTCTTAATATATTTTAAATACTACCATATTTATTAAGTTATTTTAAAAAAATATGATTTTTTACTTTTTATTAAAAAGAAAAATGTACCCAATGGGGCCTAAATACAAGGTCATCAGACATTAATGAATGTCAAAAAGCGTGATCTCTCCATTGTGACCTTGGCTTCCGATCAACTTGACCTATATAAAACCTTCTAAAGTTTATCTAAAAGCGTTTACACTGAACTATCGCCAACCTGGGTCTGGAGACACACTAAGGAGAAGAGTGGATTTCCTGCAACAACAAAATAAATGAGTTTTTTCGAGCAAGAGTAAATTTTGCTTAAAAAGCTAGAGTTTAAATTTTAAGTGAAAAATGATATTTATTTAATTAAAGAATTAAATAAACATGATATATTATTTATTTAATTTTTTATTTAATTAAAGAATACAATAAGTGTTACACATGTTTGCAGATAAGAAAATATTTATTTATTTTCAATGAAGTAATCATAAATTTTAATCAAATTTTATCTCTTTTTATTAACAAAATTTTTATTTGCATTAATTTCTTATACGTTTGGCTCTTATAATCATCATCATTAAAATTTTCAGTTTCTTTACTTTATGTCTATTTCTAGTACTAGTTTTGATTCTGTTCGTATAAGAGAAGCTTCTTTCACTGGAAAAAAAGTATTTCCTTTTCCCCGATTTTTTTAAGTATACGGTATCTAAATTTAGTCAAAGTTCCTTTTCTCTAAAAATGTAAAATTTTCACTATTTTTTCCTTATGGTTTATCGTGAACCTGGGCCTGAAATTTCGTCCAACTGTTGCAATTCTACAAAAATTTGGCTGAAGTTGCATCCCGTATAAAAAATATGATTTAAAAAAAGACCATTATAGCTTATAACGTAATCAGTTGTTTAAATCACCATGTAGAGCATTCCTCAAGATTACTTCAGTCAACATTTAGAGCACTTTAAATTTATAGATGAATATATAACATTTATAGATGAATATACAATGTAATTCTAGATGAATATATAACAAAATACTAGGTGAATATAGATTGTCTACATCACAAGGATATTTCAGAAAAAAAATAAATAAGCAGAAAATTGAGGAATGAATTATGTATGAAATATTTTATCCTTGATTAACATTTAGTGTTTACGTATATCATTTATCGCTGAGTTTTACTAATACATTCTATACCATATCACAAATTTTCTCTCTGTCATATCCATGAAAAAATTAAGAAATTGTGTTAAAAGCTTATTAATATGTTCATTAATTTTATCATCGCATTAAAAGAAAGAAGAAAAATCAATAATACCGTTGCATTCATAGTCAAGGCGGTTTAATGTAATCTAATAATCTATTTACACCGCCAAACCATAAAAATCTTAGCTATCACGAAGCCAAATAATAATTAATAGAATAGTAAATGAAGCCAAGAAGTTCCTAATACATCAAATTAAAAATACCAATGAGTGATTTATTATAAGCTATTATTTACACGATAAGAAGATACCGTTAACCCCTAGCGCAGCTTCTATTGCCCGAAAAATGTTTAGAATAGATAATTTATTATAAATCATGACATTCTAAAAAATATATATATTCATCGTCGGAATAGGAGAAGAAAAAATGTTGTAGGAGATAAGATTCTAGAATAATCTATTTGATCGTTGCAAATTTTTATATTAACTTAAACTTATTAAAGGTTCAAAAGATTGTATTACTTTAAATGTAATTAATCACTAACCGCAATCAATTATATTTTCTTAAAGCTTCGAACAATTTAAAATGTAACTGGTAGAACCTTTGTATTAAAATATTTAGGAAATTGGAACGAGCGATTGACCATATAGAGCCATTAGTTTTCAAAGTTGGGAATTGTTCCTTTAATTTTTGAGTTCGAATTTTAGCTGAAGAAAGCGAGGACATTGTGGGTGATTTTCACGGTTTTCCTCATAATTTTTAAACCTGTGCTCACTGCAAGACCTCCGAGAAAATGTGTATTGTTGTTGCACAATGGGCCAGATGTGAATTCTGCTGCTGTGTTATACTAGAGAGAATGCCAAGTGCATAGAAAATAGAGAATATTGGATAGTAAATGCAATGATGTGATTAAGTTATACCAAAAAAACAATATATAAGAATGTTTTGGCGTCAGCAATTACTTGATATACCGTCTTAAGCATGTTCATTTTAGTTAAGAGAGGATCAAAGAAGTAGGATGTTTTATGATTCTTCCGGGAAGTCTAATATTGCTAGAGAGATAATAACTGTACCTGTAAGATTGTCACTATGGTTAAATGAGGCTATCTTCTCAAAGCTCAAATCTTGAGGCTGTATGCTCTCAAATCTTGAGACTTTGTTGAATATTTATAAGCACCGGCTAGGAAAAGGGTCGGGAATCCGGCCTTGTTCCAAATTAGTTGTTTTTATTATCATGGGTGGAGCTTGATCTAGGGCGGCGCGTAAAGGAGCCTGTAAAAATAATAATGTTACGTTGGCCTAGTGTTTGAGACAGAAATTAAAACTCAAGAAACACATGAATAATAGGTCTTGATTAAATTATTTATACAATAAAATAAATGCCTAAGGAATACAAATGAATCAACTTATCATTTTGTTGATTGAAGACTGCTCTCGAGTCGGCATCAATTATGAAAAAAAATATTATGTTTCTATCTTCCAAAGAGGTTCATCCACACGCCACGGATACCAGCTGTTCACCTTCCTTCTGGAAACCACCTAGTCCGTCCAAAAAATTTTCCGACCCTCGTGGAGACAAAAAAGAGTCCACTCCAGAACGGCGGGGGGAGAGGATCCAAATTCCCCAAAATTCACGGACACCGCTATTGGCTGGGAGAAGTCCGAAGTCGCTCTGTATTCAAACCGGTCTTGCCCCGGCATGTCACCTTCGAAGACACACGGGGTGACCGAATGTAACTTATTGTTACAGAGCCCAAGTTTGCCAATTGGATTTTGCGTTTTAAAAGAGGGGCTTAATTAAATAAAACAGGAGGAGAAACTAGCATAATGGAGAGAGTAGTACAGAAAGTGAGGAAGAAAGGAGATGTGAAGTCAGTGGGGACGAACTGAGAGCTCGAGAGAGATTAAGGACAGCAGACTTAGAGACGAGAAAAGAGATTAATTCCCTTTCAAGCGAGAGTTCGAATGGAAGGAAGAAGGAGGGGAGATATTGTTGATTCTCTCATCAAATAATTGAGTGGTCAAAGTTCAACTCCGTCATTCGAAGCAGTCGGCGAGGAGAACCGAGAGTTTCCTCTACATCTGCAAGCCTAGCTTCTTAGCAAGAACGCCACTGCGCCCCTGAGCCCAACATACGATAGGAACATGCATCTACATCCTCTCTACGAGTTAAGGCCCACCTGTTAATAAGCTGCGAGTTATTTTCTCATCCATTGCAAGTACCAGACTTCTTTTGATTGTATTATTTTTATGAATATATCAGGGCACTCTTTTATATAAAGTAACAAATTTTAATAAACAAAATATATTTTATGATTTGATTTAGTAATTCACTGTGTTAAGTGATTAAATTCATAAATGAATTTGATGACTTTTTTATGCGTAGGTTCTTAAGGTGTAAAAAAGGATGTAAATAAATATTTATTAATTTATTAATTCTCGAGTCAGTTTTCACTTTGTCATTGTCATTTGTCCTTGTACCATAAAAACTGAGATCTCAAGATCCTATGGTTAAACTTTTATTTAAGGTATCCGTCTACGTTCGGAGAACATTTTTCTTTAAACGTAGAAACTAGTTCATGTTCTTAGATTTTTAGATTTACTTTTTATATTATCATAGATAATTGCACTTAAAAAATTTATTTCTGGAGAAGTTTCCTGGAGAAAATCCTGGAGAAATTCACTTAGAAAAAAAATCGGGTTTTTATAAAAGGTCTAATTTTTTAATAAATTAAATTATTTCAATATTTTTGGATGAAACACATTTCTTATACACTGGACTAGTGAATCACTTAAAATCATTGTTTAATTTATATTTGGTAAAAAATTGTGGTCCTTCAAAATCATACACATTGAATTTTTAACGAATTTTCATTACCTTTATATGTAACTATGAGTGTAACATCATTAAAAATTATCCAAATTTAAAGTTTTTAGGTCATTTACTAGTAATTAATATCAAAAGCATTCATAGTAATTTTCAGCAAAATATTTTAAGAACTTTTTGAGAAATCACATTGCAAGTTTCAACATTTTATTAAAAATACCGTTCTGATAAAAACGCATTTGAAGTTTATGAAAGCAACTTTTACTATTAAAAATTAAAATAAATGTTTAAAATTCCCCACACTTTCTTGCTTCAAAACTTTCTAATTGCCAAGTTGCTAATTATTAAAAATACCAGAAAATGTTTAACAAAGTCTTCATGAAAATTTAAAAAGTTTTGTCCAAAAAATGGTGTTTAAATTCACAACTTCCGGTTCCGAAGTCGCTACTTCCGTTTTGTTTTGACAGCTGTCACTGATGTTTAAACAGCTATAACTTTTCTTTAAAATGCCGTACAGACAAAACAAAAACAGATTTAGAAGCCCAAAAGTTGAAATTTTACAATAGAGAAAACAATTAGGATTTTTGGCAAAAAATGACGTTTTCAACGTAGACGGATGCTTTAATGTATTTAAGCAACGCAAGCCAAATACATTTAGTCTTGTACCAAGCAAGTAATCCTAACTATATTCAAACTATATACTATCTAAATTTGGAGAAAGCTACACAACAGTGAACGGTTAAGGAAACTAAAAACTGTATCTTTAACCATAGAAATAATATCAAATTTTTAAACTTGAACAATTGTTCATATATTTAAAAAGTTAATAAATTATCGAATATTAAATAATATACGAACATGAAGTTTAAAATGCCTAATAAGACTAAATTTTGCTTTCATATTACTAAATTATAGCAGTATAGGTAGTTCTGATTAATTGTTAAAGTATGCACATAAAGATATTCCCGTTATAAATGCTACAAAAGTATGCCACTTATAACATTAACCCTCTAAGCGGTTCGCACGTACCATTCCGCCAAACCGATGATGTCTTCAAAGCGGTTGTCACGTACAATTTTCGACCTCCAAAAACTTTCCGAAAATTGATCTAATGTACATTTCTGCCAGTGTTTGAGGTAGGAGGGTCAGGTCGATTGTTTAGAAATTGCATCCCTTTTTGACTGACATTTATTGAGGAATTCACCCCTACTCCCTGAGGCACAAAGACGATGATAGCTTTTCATGGCTTTGTAAATCTCTATTTCGAAGTATTTCGTTAGCGGTAATAGAAGTATCTCTAATTTCACCACTTAAATATCTTGGATAACTTTCGTAAAAAATATAAATAATTTTCTTAAAGAATATTTTTATTTGTACTTTTAGAATCCATTATTTCTTATGGATGATCTTCGAGACTTAACGAGCTTTATGTGTATTAAAAATTAACAATCTATAATATCTATTTATATATCTATTTATAACCGGAAGTAAAGGGACAGTAACGAGGGTGGGTTTCCCGTATTCTATTCTAGTCGACAAAGGGTGAAGTAAAAAATCATAGAATGCTTTGGCCATTGACACAATAAACCTTTAGCGTATTTTTGGAGACTTTTTTTAATCGGTGCATTCTACTCGGAGGGTTAAGTCCAGAGAAATAACGTATATATTTTCGTTTTCATACCAACACTTTGTGATTAATCTTTAGTCAACTTTTTTGAAATAAAGTAGAAGTATAGGAATTTTTTTTAATAACCAATAATTTTGTGGAATTCTTTTAGTAAAAATTTCTATACAACACTAAATTTTAAAAGTAACATTATTTAAAATATTGGTTCATGATTGATTCAAAAAATTATACATAAATATTACAAACAAATTTATCCAAGAAAAATGAAATTTATTCAAGAATGCATTTGATCGTGAAACATAGTCATCTGTTTAAAAAAAATGGAAAGATTCAGATTCTCCAAGAAATGGTAATTTTTCTTCTAAGCATTTGTATTTTACTTTTTATTTAAAATGACATGATATTATATTAAAAGCGTGGGAAGGCAAATTTTAGAACACTCTAACGATACTCAGCGATATCTCTCGAGAGAGAGAATTTTGAAAACTATTTTATCCTTAGCACTAGAGAGAGAGATATTTTTCGTATATATCTAAGAATTCTTAGAAATATTAATTTTTAAACTTTTGTAGTGTTCTTTTAATTCATGCTTTTTTAGTCACATGTAAATTTACAGTTATGAAACGCTGGTAAGTGTATATATATATATATATATATATATATATATATATATATTCAAGTATTTTTACTGGAATTTTGAAAAAATTTATATATATATATATATATATATATATATATATATATTGACATAACTGAAACACCCCTAACTAAAATGTTATGCAAACATATCAAATGTACTATCATAAATGTAGACACACATGCATTTATGAATGTCTTAAATTAAAAGATATGATGATATTCTGTTGAGTTTCTCTTGGCAACCCTATAGTTTCTCATGCAGTAAGACTAGTTAGCTCCAAACGTCCACAAATTTCCCATAAAAATTTTTATATGTCAAAGAATCTTGGAGAGGGCTGAAGAACCTATAATTCATGATACGCATTTTCGAGAGATTCCTTAAAAATCACTTTTTTATTCGGTGTACGTATACCCAAGAGGACATAAAGCAGATCTCCTCACAAATTCGACGTCAAAAACTTTTTATACCAAAGGAAGTTCGAGAAGGCTGAAGAATCATTTTTCCCAGATTATAGATTCCGACCTAGAATGTTGGAATTCCACAATTACTAGTGCTGAACAGGAAAGTTCTCAAAATAAATGATAACATGGAAATTAGAGCACACTGAAAGCTAATATTAGTATATTAAAAGTCACAGATTTCGTGGTACTTGTTGTTTTGAATTCGGATGATCCAATATTCTAAAAACTATACAGTGTTGTTAAGAATTTTGAAATAGAAGAATTTTCAATTTGCTGCTTATGACATGGGATAGTTCCACATCAGTACCTGTATCCCACAACAATATTTTAATGGATACTTTTAAAACATATTTCTTATTTTAAAACTCATTAGCCGCTTCACGCAGCCATCGGTCTGGATATAGATAATTAGGGACATCAGGTGGTCATATCTTTAGCCGACTATTTTATTTACAAATATTGTATAAAGTAAAAAAATACTATATTTAGCGATATAGCTGTGTACTCTAGTAACAGAAAAGCAACTGTATTTTTTAATATTATATGCATTTAATATTCGATTTCTTTGAAGATTTTCATTTAAAAGACTAAAAGTGCCAATGTAAAGCCGCAGTAAAATGGGAAAGAATGTTTAGAATCAGTGAGAACGAATAAGTTGCGAACGAATAAGAACGAAATCAGATGGACGAATAAGTAGAGAACTGTTCTTCCGCACCAAAGTATATGGGCTCGAATCCCATTAATGGAATGAATGTTCGTAGCCGTTCAGAATCGGCTTTAAGCACTATGTTTCTGTCTCATCAGACCTCATGTAACAAAGAAGTAGACCATAATGCTCCAAACTAAGCCAGAATAAAGATACTAAAATTTTGGCGATAATTACGAACTTAGCCTGCGAAATAAAGTGCCATTTCAGCATTTGTGTCTGCACAAGTTTAAAAAAAATTTCATTATAAGGTATTTATTTACATTTTAATACTACAAAAACATTTCAAACAACGTTATAAATAGTTTTATCTTAAAAAAAACTTCAGGTTGCTGAGTTAAATAATTAGTTACATTAGTTTTTATATCAGGTGATGAAATACCATCATAACATTTCTGTAGTTTATTTGAATAGCAATTTGTAGTCGACCAACAACATCAATAGCCGTTATAGAGAGTGTTTCATATTGAATGGGACAAAAAGAATAGCGCAGTGTGACTCCCGTAATGGATTTATTCAGCCGAAACAAATTTATTCTTCAATTACAATTATACAAGTTTTATTTGGCAACAGGAAAAAATTATCGAATGACGAACTCGCAGATAGAGGCTCTGTTAAACATTATGTCGACCACGCAGGAGAAAACATACTACGTTTTAGAATATGTCAAAACCTCCTCTGTAACTGTTGTGCAAAGACATTTTATCACAAAATTTCGTAAAAAAACTACCGCATCGGCATAACATAAGCAGGTGGGTTCCAGGATACCGGCAGCTTAGGCAATAACAAAAGCCCAGGACGAAAAGAAACATCAAGCAGGAGCTTGATTACCGTGTAGACATTTGTCGTGTCACCGGAAGGCACACATGGACACCTGTAGAGACTTAAATAAATGTAGGTTTGAGGTAAATTTGAACTTTCTAAATATATTAATTATAACGCTTACAATCATGTTTTCTTTTTCTCCCATTCAATATGAAACACCCTGAACTATAATTTTATAAAATATATGATGATTTTAAGAGTATTTTAATATGACTAGTGATTATCTACGGGTATCAAAAGAATAATCATCTAAAAACTGATGACTCTTTGATAAACCATGTAGATAAAAATCTCACAAATATACTTTATATATATATGTTATATGTATGTATGTGTTGTGTGTGTCTGTGTTTGTTAGTTAGTTAGTTTGTTAGAATTTTATAAAATATATGATGATTTTAAGAGTATTTTAATATCAGTAGTGATTAACTACGGGTATCAAAGAATGACCATCTAAAAACTGATGACTCTTTGATAAACCATGTAGATAAAAATCTCACAAATATACTTTATATATATATGTATATGTGTGTGTGCGTGCGTGCGTGCGTGCGTGCGTGCGTGCGTGCGCATGCTTTTGAGAAAATTATATGAAATATTTTGGTCTAAAAGGTACTATATAAAAAATATGCTACTCTATTAATTTACATTGAAATTTTTATTTTCGCATAATTAGACTGTAAATGGCATAAAAATTCTCAAGAACACAGATTAAAAAGAATTTATATTTCGGAAAGGAAATAATGCCTCTAGCAATTTAATTTTATACACTTGGATAAAAAGCATTTTTATATGTTCTAAGGATACTCTAAAATGGGATGAGACAATAATCTTAAATTCCTTACCTTTTGACACTAAGTTCCAATCATTTTGTCTTAAACTGCTCGCTTTTCTCTTTTATTAACAACCTTTTCAAGCAACCGTGACAGCTCGTCACCGTTCAAGCATGCGAAGATATTGCCGCTTTGGGACACTACAAGATACCAGGGAACCGTGACTGTGTCACAAACTAGGTACTTCGAATAATGCGCAGTCACGATAAAAAATAAATCTTCATTTCGCTTTACTGCATAACTTGTCCATCGTATCCAGAGCGCTGTCGTTTCGAGTTAGTGAAACTGAGACTAACGGGATACAAGATAAACGAACGTTAAGCAGTTAAAAATCACTCAAGAAGTAAAATCAAAAAATAAAATCAACGTGCACTGCTGGCGAAAAGTATTGCAAGCGTGAGAAATTTTACATTTTTTAAAGAATAAGGTGCACTTACCCACCCCATCCCCAAAAAATTTTCAAATTTAACTGATATTTTTACACCAGACTTTCATATTACTTTAAATACAAGGCTTAATTAGGTTACTAAGCAAAAATAAATATTTAATTTTATAAAAAAAACAGCATACAAAACAAGTACAGGTTCTTATAATACTGAATCCATTTTTGTCCCCTAGAAAGGAAATGAAATAAAGAAACCGTTTTATTTTTTCTGAGCAGAAAAGATAAAAACAATGATCTCATTTTAATCAAAAAGCATTTAATATGTTTTATAGGGTGACTTCTGGCTTTAAGCACAAACTATTTTTTAAGTTTTAACATTAAATTTTGTCTATAGGACATTAATTATACAAACCTAAAGATTGCGAGAGACGTGACCAGTTCTTAAATAATAAAAATTGTATAGAAATGTGAATTCATTATATAATTAAAATTAAGAATATATTTACAAAGTGTATATATATATATATATATATATATATATATATATATA
>CM063498.1:98306566-98314066 GCA_032207245.1 Pardosa pseudoannulata | reverse complement strand
AAATTGCAACCTTTGGTGAAAATCAGTTGTTCTTTCCTTCTCTATCTGGAAAATGGATGACTTCACCACAAAAAAAGTAATTCCTGCTTACTTTAGCCTATCTTAAATAACTCTTCATATAATTAGTTTCTCCTCTTCCTTCGCCATTACATGACTAGCAATTAAAATTCCGATTGGACGGTCTCATACCAATGTGATGACATGTACAGGCTTTTCACAGAAGTTGCTCTGTAGAAATACTGCAATAATAAACACATTTTGTATTTCAAAATTTTCGTGTATTCTGTTATAATAAAGACTGCAAGCAAGAAAATATGAATAACCTAATTTGTGGTAGGTAAAAATGCCCATTGCATATATGGAAAGAGGTAGTTACAAATATTTTATATTATATCTGCAGTTTACCGTTATGGAATTTAACAATTCCTAAAACTAATTAAATAGCATGGTAAAATGCTAGATGAAATTTTAAAAGATCTGTTTTACCTCAATATTTTCCATGATATGCCACAGCCTATCCGTGCCTAAAGAAAATTAATAACTCACACCTTTTTTCACTTAATATAATATTGGCACTTCTAAATAAAAGAGTCTTTTAAACATTTTTAAGGCTTTTCATGTTAGAAATGGTTAGATCACTATTGTTAACATGATATATGAAAAAGAACATCTATAATATTTTATCCTAAAATTTCTGTGTACAGAATAGAGCTGAAAACTTCTACGAAAAATCCAGACAGTCTGAATTGAAATAGATGTTCTTCTTTGTGATTTATCCCCATATATCAATCACTTAGTTTCACTCTTTTATATATTTAAACAGACCGAGGTCTCGTAACAAGTGGCGAACATGATTTTAAAAGTTATAGAACAGAGAAATGTAATGTTGCATGCTTTAACAAGGAGTAGTTTCCACTTATCTAATATCACTATTCTTTCGAAATATATATTTTCTCTAGAGAAATAACATATAACTTACGATTAAGTATAAAACTTACTTCATGTTTAGTTTGTTTGTTTGTGTGTGTGTGTGTGTGTGAGAGAGAGAGAGAGAGAAAGAAAGAGTGAGCTAATCTAACGCTATGGAACTTAAATTTATTGTGTATTTAAACAGTCAGTCTTTACAAGGCAAAAGATTCGTATCGAATGCTCAAATATATACACTTTGTAGGTAAAATAATCATATATATTTATATATATATATATATACAAACACGTGTGGTGTGTGTATAATTGTAAACCTCAATAAAATAGGACATAACATCAAGTACAAAAATTTGTTTTCTATATATCAGAGATCAAGAGTTAAATTTTAAAAATTAATACTATAGACAAACGGATTGCAAGAATTCCGTATTACATAGTACTGTGATATCAAATAATGAGTCCAAGTGCGTATGAGATGTAATAAATATATTTTAATTGGTTCGAAGTAAATTATTGTTACCACAAACTTATCAAATACCAATTTACCAATTTAACAGAGAGTATTCTGTTACCAATTTAGAGATTTTGTTACCAATTTAACAGAGAGTATTCTGTTACCAATTTAGAGATTTTGTTACCAATTTAACAGAGAGTATTCATCCCTCGACTTTCTCTTATACTCATAGAAATGGAACGTATCCATTTTCGTTAGCCGTGTTTGTTCTTACTTTTAAAAACCATACGAACACTATTCCATAAATAATATATCTCTTTTAGCTACGATAACACATTATTTTGTGAAATTAAAAAACAGCAACGGAAAACTGGTAGTAATAGGATTAGGATTATTTGGAGTCAGTACAATCTACTGTTTTGCTACACGAGGGCTAATAAACCCGGACATTCTTCTTAAAACCAATTCCGAACAAGTACGAATATCTATGATAGCAGTGAAATTCAAACCCATGAACTCTAATACTAAACAGCAGCTAATTACCCGTTTGGTCATCGTTCAGCCTCAGTACCATACGTAGTACGCACATAAGCAGAAAAGTGTTGCTCATGGATGATAGCCGCAATTATAGTCAATATATTTCATCACATATTATTTTAGTGTTTTAATTAATTAAATTTTAACTCATTGTAATTTTAGAATTTAAATGATCTCAATAAATTCAGCATTCAGTTGTTCGGGAGAAGATACCCACATATATGTTACTCGGAATACCGAATATCAGGTGATAATGATGTCAGCAAGAAAAGAATGCTCAATTGTTCAC
This sequence comes from Pardosa pseudoannulata, assembly GCA_032207245.1. Classification (NCBI taxonomy): domain Eukaryota; kingdom Metazoa; phylum Arthropoda; class Arachnida; order Araneae; family Lycosidae; genus Pardosa; species Pardosa pseudoannulata. Next base: position 98,311,859 of record CM063498.1, on the reverse strand, counting down.
GCCAAGTTAATAATGGAAATGAATTTGTCACATAATTGACGGATTTTGACCTGTTTTTAATTAATTTCTTTTACACTAATGTAATTTTGGAATGCAAACGACCAAAAGGAACTTGAATCATTTCACATATTTTGGTACCATTGGCGTTTTTCAGCGTCCAGCCATTCGAGGGAAGGTAAACACATATACATAGTTAAAATAAGCTTTTAACCGGATAATAATCACAGTAACTGAACGTTGCAGCTATACCGTCACATCCAATATCGGAAATAGTCCAAAAGGTGATAGAAAATGACTTTTATACTTACTTTTGGTATAATAAATGTATTCCAAATCTAGTTTCTATAAGTCTAAATGTATTCCAGTTATCATGTTTAAACACACACACACACACATAAACAAAATGTCAAAACTGGCATTTTGTACTCAGATGCAAATCGTGAAGATTTACTAAAATATCAACATGCACGATCACAACGCTTACTCTCTACTGCGTTTAACAGAAATTAAAAAATCGAAAGAGAACAAAAATCCTTTTATTAAAATAATCCTTTTATTTAAATGTAATATTCTCGAAAATTGAGGTCAAATATGTATTAAATATGTGGTTTACTAGTGAAACTTAGATTGATATTTTTATAGTTCTATTTTATAAAGTACATTAAAACCGAACGCTTGGATATAATAGAAGAAATTAATCTTAAATCTTGCTATTAGTTACCACTATAATAAACACATTTTAATTGATCAGGACACCATTGTCATCTTTTTGTTTCCAATGTTTCATAGGAAAATTTAAAAAAGATATATAAGTTGAAGCCAACATGAATTCCAGCAAAGATGTTATTTACATACTTAATTCTTTACATAGACAAGAAAATAGGATATTGATGAATAAGAGTGAGAGTTCAGTTCATTTTATAGTTTGCTCTTGCCCACAGTACCTGTGTTTATGTTTTTAAATTAAAATGTGATAATTTGCCTTTCATTCTCTCTCACACACATAGACACATCTATCTCGATGTATCTTTAATTTTATGCCTTTTCAGGCATTGATTATTGTCCATTTTTGTCCCGATATTATTTCCACAGAACTGTTATTTTAGCATTTATCGTTTTCCAGAAGGACCGTTTTCTTTCATCCATAGCCGAAAAGTTTCTGGAAAGTTTCTCATAGAAACTTTTCACGATTGGAGAGTTTTATTGCAATTTATAACTAGTGGGGATTTTTGATGATAAGAAGTTTCGAATAGTTGGACAGTTGTCGGCGGTTTCCACTTATCAGAGTCATTTCGAAAAGATGTTAAACTCTTTACGAAATATTTATAGATCAGTAAAAGTGATTTTGTGTTGAGGTGATATTTCGATAAGGAACACAACTGTTTAGATGTAACCCTATATCAAGATAACAGTCATCTCAGTTACACGTTTAGATTTAATTAATTTGCTATTGATCTTATTTTTATTAGTATGTAATTTTTTTATCACTGTGCTCTAGGCTAACATAAAAATGTGGATGACAGCAAACAACTTAAGATAACTAGTCACCGTACATAGAGCTATACATACAGCAGTTTGAGGCAAATAAGAGATATTTAACATACAGTTAAGCAATGCTTCCGCATAATTACTCTTTTAAAAGCCATGAAATGTAATGTGAGATTTATTTTGAGATATCAAAAGTATCATCCATCCCTTGATTCTGAAATAATTCATTCTAAGAGATTAACAGAAATCAGCAGTAAAGAGACGACGAACAGGAAAAAATGCAAATTCAATCTAAAGTGAACCTTGTTTCGGCAGAAAAATATTTATTTACACACAAAATATGAATGTTCTTGAAATAGTATTGTACTAACAAAATAGTAGGTAAATATAACTAAAAACTTTATACAGAATACCGCAACAAGACGGATAAACTCTGCATAACCAAATTCGTTGTTTCGAATACATAAAAATGTTCAAAGACTTGTAACTCTAAGAACTATAGTTTTTGAGAAAAATACGAAAGAAAATGTAAGACGTCATATCCGGTTTGCGAAAACAAACTCCTTTATCTGAAAAACGAACATCAGAGTTTGCATAAATTTTAAATAAGATGTTGTAATTGTCCAACGAGGATATAACCAACTCGGGGGACAATTAAAACATCTCGCAGATTTAGAATTAGAACATTGAGAAAGGCAATTAGAAAATGTATTCAAGCGTCATGCAATAGTTGACTGCCCTAATTGCATTTTTCAGTTTCTAATATAGTACAAGCACCGTTCAAACAATGAACTGAGTCTATATCTGAAGTACCTGGATCTCAATAAATCAATTCTTTCAGATGTCCCCAAAGAAAAATATCTAAAAGGGTCAGAACTGGAGATCGTTGTGACCATAAAGCAGGATTTTCCATTCTAATTGCAATCCTTACACTATATAACGAAAGATTTTGATATAACTTTACTAACCCTGTGAGCCATAATTCAATAGTGATTAGCCGTAAAATATGGAAATCTTAAATTTAGGACTCTTAAAGTATGTTGTTTTGGTCATCCCGCAATTAATGCACTCTGTACTTTACATAACGAAATATTTCTGTATCACATACATTAATTATGTAGAACATAAAACAAAAATGGTTAGGCTTAAAATGTAAAATTAGTATTTAGGACTACTATAATGTCTAGTTGTGCACTTTGATTACATTCTGAACTCTATATAATGAAAAATTTCAATACAGAGTATGTAGGCATAGCTCAAAGATTTGTCATGAATTGTTGAATTTTCGTGTTTAGGACTATTATAACATCTAGTTGGGAAACTCTCCTTTGGATTCTTTTCTGCACTCTACATAACATAAAATTACAGTATAGTGTATATTAACGCTCTGAGGCATAACTCAAAAACGATTAATCTTAAAATGATGTGAACTTCCATTTTTATCTGTAATCCGTACTCTTTATAACAAAATAATCTGAATCTAACGGCCATTAAAGTGACCTGTGAACAACATTGAAGCTAAAAAAAGCTACGTATTTATAAAAAAAAGGGTGTAATAATGCTATTTAAACTATGGAAAAAATGCTTTAAAAGTCCAGTTTTAGAAAATAGTAAAAAATATATAGTTTTTCAGAATCTATTGCAGAATTTTTACGATCTATTTCTTCCGTATTGAGTAGGGGAAATATTGTTTCCCCTACTCAATACTCAATAAATGTTTCACGATTTTATTGTTAAAAAATTATGTTTGGGACGAAATATACGTAGCACAAAAATTATCATTTTAACGTGTATTATTGCAGACCTGCCAACTGCTACGAAAAAATCGTAGTTTCTACAAATTTAGCAAGTAGTTACAGTCCTACGAAAATCGGTCAAAAAATATATATAGGAATAAAAAATTACATTACGTCCAGAAAATCAAAAGGAATATTTTCACAAGTGATACAAGGACATCCGTAAAAACGTTTTTCCGATAAATTTTCGTTTAACTACGGTGCGATACCATACTCTCACGGAGGTAGAATTTTTTGGATTAAAAATTAGATTTTTTTGTTTGATAATATTGGTTATAATGTAATAGTATATTTCTGTGTTCATCTATCTCTCAGTATATTTCTGAGATTTTTTAAAAATTATTATTTCTTACTATAAAAATGTTAAGGTGTGAAATAACATATAATTACAACTAAAATAAATCTAAATAAAACACTTCATATAACTTTTTATGGACTGTTTTCATTTCAGAAATATAAATGTATATGATATTTTGAAAATAAAATATTGTCTATTTCTAATCTTATATGGGATTTTAGATACTTTAGTAGAAGTGATTGTTTTGTTTGAGAAGTAAACCTACACACAATCATTTAGTATGTGCGTGTGCTATTGCCCAGGATTTATGGTGTAAAAATTCACCATCCAACCTACCTCGCAAATTAGAAAGGCTACTATTTTTGATTTCAAAATTTTTTAAATATTCAAAAGTTGGCAAGTCTGATTACATATATATATATATATATATATATATATATATATATATATATATTTATATATATAATATATATATATATATATATATAATATATATATATATATATATATATATATATATATATAAATATATATATATATATATATATATATATATATATATATACATATATATACATATATATATATATATATATATACATATATATATATATATATATATATATATATATATATATATATATACATATATATACATATATATATATATATATATATATATATATATATATATATATATATATATATATACATATATATACATATATATACATATATATACATATATATATATATATACATATATATATATATATATATATATATATATATATATATATATATATATATATATATATACACACACATATATATATATACACACATATATATATATATACACATATATATACATATATATACATATATATACATATATATATATACATATACATATATATACATATATATATATATATACATATATATATATATATATATATATATATATATATACATATATATATATATATATATATATATATATATATATACATACATATAAAGATATTTTTTCCTTCAAAAATCTACAGGTCTCCGCCGGAGGGCAGTACTTAACCTGTATTTATACAACATACCTTGGATACCTTAAGAAATCAAACCTACTATAAATCTTGAAAATGCATAAATGATGATTCTAAAGACGCATCATACAAAATAATAAAAGAGATGCGTCGTACAAAGAAGTCGTAAGGTATCCACAATATTTTTTTTATAAAATTAAATTGTTTGTTACAGTGTTAATTTATAATGCATGCATGTGGTGTGCATTTTAACCCACGACAAATGAGAAAAAGATGCCCATGTGCAGTCAAGTGGTATGAAAAGGAAAAAAGCAAAAATTCGGAAATAGAAAATGTTATTCTATTTTAGCATCTTGTCTCCAGGGTTTCCAGGCTTGAAAAACAGAAATCGTACTTATATAGGAGTTTGAGCCAGCCAATTCCAGTGTTTTAGTAGTTAGTCATGTGATGACGCTGGTAGAAGCGAAACTAATTAAATAAAGGAGTTACTTAAGGATTTTCGTAGTAAACAGGAAATAATTTTTTTATATGCTAAGTTGCCAATTTTCCAGAATGAGAAGGAGAGAATATAACAGTGTCGTCTAAGGTTGCAATTTAAGGAATCGCCACAAAAATATTTTAAAATACAATTATAATTTAAAGTGGTTAGTTTTAATTGAAAATATTCT
>CM063498.1:98289066-98301566 GCA_032207245.1 Pardosa pseudoannulata | reverse complement strand
TCAGACTATAGTTAGTTATGAACCTCCCTAATTGATTAAAATCTGCAGTCTAAAAAAATTTTTCAAAATATGGATGGTAATTCTGCTAGGCATAACTTAAAAACGATTAGACGTAGAATATCGAAATTTTCTGTTTAGGACTGTAGTAACAATTAGTTGTGTACTTCCCTAACTGATTGTAATCTGCACTCTAAAGAAAAATTTCAAAATACGGATATTAACACATTGTGTACGGGTACATTTCGCAGCGGAATTGTACCGGGGGCGGGCGTTTTGCTCTTAAATTTAGTTATTCAGTTAAATCTCAATAGATCGAAAATTATTTAATATTTTAACCAACTTTTCGTATTTTATATTGAAATATATAAACAAATATATAAATAGAAATATGAGTATCAACCATAAGATTTTTGTAAAAAAATATTTTTTTTTGTTGGATAAATTTATAACAGTATCGTAAATATGAAAAATCAATAAGAAATAATAGTATATAGTTTTAATTATTTCGATTTATGTTATATATAAACATCTTTACATTATAAAAAAATGAAAAGAGCAATTATAAAACTAATAATGTTTTACAGTGTAGTAACGTTCAAAGCATTTTCCTCTATGAATAGGTACACGGCAAAACTCGTACTAGTACATGACCCGCTCAATAGAAATCAATAGAAATATATAAATAACAACCATAAGACTTTTGTAAACAAAAAATATATTTTTTAGTGAATAAATTTATAACAGTATCGTAAATAGGAAAAATCAAATTTAAATAGTAATATATAGTTTTAATTTTTTCGAATTATGTTATATATAAACATTTTTACATTATAAAAAATGAAAAGAGCAATCATAAAACTAATAATGTAAAAACTAGTTTTTATTTGTCTAATTTTTTCCAGAATCTATGTAGTAGACAAGAACATTCGGCTTCGTTTTCCTGCATATACCGTTATTTTTGTATCCACAAATAAACCATGTTTTTACACTAACCCGTACTAGTAGGTGACCCGCGCTCAAGTATCAATCGTCAGAAAACATACTAGTACGTGTCCCGTATACAATGTGTTAACCCTCTGACTGCTCAATTTGTAAACCGAGATCTCTTTTAAAATTGCGTATTTTTTGTTGCATAGTTCAATATATATATATATATATATATATATATATATATATATATATATATATATATATATATATATATATATATATATTATATATATATATATATATATATATTATATATATATATATATATATATATAATATATATATATATATATATATATTATATATAAATATACATATATATATATACATATACATATATATATATACATATATATACATATATACATATATATATATACATATATACATATATATACATATATATACATATATACATATATATACATATATATATACATATATATATATATATACATATATATATGTATATATATATATATATATATATATATATATATATATATAGGAGAATTGAAATACTAATTCTTTTCTAGAAAAGATTTTTTATATTGACTTTTATCATGAGAAACTAAGCTTTCAGAAAAACTAATGTCAGATGTTATCACATAAAAAATTTATTTTTTAATAAATTTCAATTGAAATACAGTTAATTTCTATTTATAACATACTATCTATAATTCTATTATCTAATATAACTATAGTTCTAATCATATAATTATATTTATTACCAAATTAAATGTCTAATAATGTATATACTTTATTCGACTGGTTAAACGGTAAAAAGGCCGAATGTGCTTCTTAAAAAAGGAAGAAAAACACATGCCCGTGGAAATCGCGGGATGAGCAGTCAGAGGGTTAACACTGATTGGCTTAACTTATAACTTTGAAGCATAGAATGTGTGAAATATTCTTTTACATCTACTTGTACACTTCTAATTTTTATTACAATTACACTCTATATAACAAAATATATACATATAAGAAATATTAAAACTGTATTAGTTGCCACAGGATACTTGAGCGGTACTTGAGTTCTATCCATTATCGAATACGATTCTACTCATTGTTGAATATTATATAAAATTTTAATGTTTTTATCTTTCTTATATCTGTCTAATTTATTAAAAAACTGGGGGATTGTATTCTCATTCAAATTAAATTAATTTTTAAGAAGTGAAAAATACATATATATATATTTTACTAAGCGTACAAGAAAGACATGTGTCCACGTTGTATTTTTTATATAATAAAAATCTTAAAAAATTCGCATTAATCTACTGACTCCTAAATTTATATTTCTGTTCCTGTCTTATTAGGAGCAATAAAGAATTTTTTTTTAAATCACTTTTCCCTGTAGGTTTGAAAGGTAATAAATATTTCCCTCTTTTCTACTGCCTAATGACTTCTGATCTCAGTCTTCAGTTGCATCGTTTTCCTTTGAAAAGTTTTATTGCATGTCAAAGATTAATGTATGAAAACAGGAAAGCGTAACTAATGGTTTCGAACTACTTAGGAATTTAGATTTGACTCTAGGTAAAACCTTTCACTTGACTTATGACTTATTTCGATTTATAATCAAGAAGTTGTTACACTATAGGTGCGAAGGCTTTTTCTTTTGCATGTTTTTGTTCAGTGAAAAATAATTTAGTCATTAATAATTTCGACCTAGATTTATTTCAATGAATTTTGATGTCCTAATTCGAACCTTATTCTTTCTCATTAGTAATATCACGATTTTTTTTACTTCCTTCATACAAAATAAAGGAAGTATTTTTTTTAAGAATTACTTCAATTCTAAAATTTTAAAATATATCTGAACATGACTAAATCAATTTCATTAAAATCCATTGTACGACTGTATGTACGTACAAGGAAACTTTTATTTTAAAATCCCCTATATAATAAAAGCCTAAGTTATCTGTCCTTCTGTCCTCGAATTTATGAAGCGGCTGTACCTGGAATGGATAGAAGCATCCATATTGGATTCTTCATGAGCTACGGTTAGCTTTTCTAGCTATTACTCCAAAGCATAATGTCACACATATTATTTATTTAACACTAAAATAATTCCAAAAAATAAATAAGCAGAAAAAGGTATTCAAACTATTCTTTTTTTACCATAATCAGTTATTTTGCATACGTTCACTGAAAATTTTACTTTCTTTCCAAAGTCCCGAAATTTTGAGTGGTCTTATTTTTTGTAACATTTTGTAAATATGGCATCAATTAATCAAAAATAATGATAGATGAGCTTAGTCTGAGATCGCGTCTAAACGTGGGAAGCATCTTCTTTTCTTCATTGGACTCTTTCTGTTGAGGAGCTACTGGAAAGTGAAGATATCACTCAAATGGATTGGCCAGCCTACTCCCCTGATTTAGATCCCATCGAACATGTGTGGGATGCTTTGGGGAGACGCATTGCTGCACGCTTACATCCTCCGGAGAACACCCAAAAACTCAAACAGATGTTGATTGCGAAATGGGTACTCCTACCGCAAGAAATGTTGGACCAGCTGGTTCTGAGTATGTGGAGACGGTGCGAAGCAGCCATTGTAGTTAGGGGAGGGCATAAACCATATTAAGGAATATATGCTTGTTGTCTTCCTCTAGGATAGACAATCATGAATCTGCAACGTGAATTACACTGTTGACCGATTGACGAGGACGATGTCAGTGACCCTCCACCCCCCTTCGATCCCATTGGACAAGAGGGGTTGCTGACGCGGGTCAGTCGTCTTTCGCTGTCGCAACAAGAGTCTTCTGAATTTTCTCAGCATTTTTGGAGACCCCTTCGTATACTTCAGCAGAGGCAGAAAAATCTCAGTTCTTCGTTGTACATCTCAGGAAAGCGGCATCAGCGGGATTTTCTTCCAAAGTCCATCAGCTCCATATTGATTTTGGATATATTTGCATCCATATTCCACAGCTCCATATTGAGATTGAATGTTTTATGTTCATCACCAAATTCTGAAAAAAAAATGAAATTATAAATAAAAGAAGTCCTCAAAACGGTAAATCTTCGCTCATTTGTATCTGGTGTCTTAACTCTTTGTGTTATTATCAACATGGCCTGGCATAAGTCATTGGTATGTAATAGAGTCACGATACTATGGGTTTAAAAAAGCTTGTTTTTGTTTGATTCCATACCATATGCATCGTATTCTTTTTTCAGCTCCGATAATTTCGTCATCCTTTACGTATATAATACTCTCCCTCATTTCTGAATTTCATGTCTATCAGATGATTTCTCGTGGAGTTATGGCAAAAAAAACCACCTGTTGATTAATTTTTGCACACCAGTGTATAATTGTCATTCTAAGTGTATGGAAGATGAACTGTTTCGCCAAACGTGAATATCATGTTCTCTAGATTACTAGTGCTACCACAAATTCATCTTCTTACAAACTACATAAATAAACAATAATGTATCAGTAACAAAATAACGTGTGACTCAAGTCATTCAATGACTTTTAAGCATTTAAATAATGTTGTAGTACTTTCTCAGTATGAGGGCATTGTTAAAAAATATTGAAAAGCCCGTGAACTAATGACTTAGATGCTAATTATATGTCATTTGCAAAATAAAATAAATAAAATGTATCAATAATGTATACAAAAGTTTACAATCAGTATTTCTTTATTTGGTAAATACCGGGAAAATATTAAGACCACATATTTCCATTTGCACCAAAAACTCTTCATTATTATATCCGGTTTTCGATTAACTGCAAGACAAAAAAATTATTTTTCTCTGTTTAGAATAAGTTTTTCCTTACATCATTAATAATGGCGTATCTTTAAAAAAGACATTACTTCATAAAACAAGACATAAATAATTTATTTTCTAATATTTCAACAATTTTTATTTAAAGCGTAAAATATATAGATGAAGTAATAAAAATTGAAATCTTCTTATCTACAAAATAACTTTTAAAATATGTCAGTTTGGAACAAAATTTTTATATCGGATAGAAGATATTTATCATTTTTATTCTGTGGACTAATATAAACTGCATTTTATAACATAATTGCTAATTTTTATTTCCATTTTCTTGACAGCTTTCAATTTTTTAATGCATTAAAACATTATATATCTTTACAGGTTTAGTTCTTCAGTTTGACATAAAAAATTTATGTTTCGAATACATATTTCAAAATTTATCATCCTATTGAAAGAAATTCCCTTTATAGTTTGTCAGATATTTCTTATCTTTTTCTTAAATACACTACTTGGAATGGCAAAAATTGAAATCTTTTAAAAACTGGTGCATTGTTAAACAATTTTCAAAAATATTTTTTTAAAGGAGCAGAACTTTTTCCTTTATTTATTAATAGAAAAAAGGTCGTTATGGGAAAAAATTTTAATCTCGAAAGTCACTGTGTCCCTATAAATTAGCGGTAAACGTTTTAAAGCTATATTTGACTAAATATTGGTAAATTAGTTTATGGATATTGCAAGATTTAAAGCAGAGGTGAGCAAAAACCGGCTGGCAAGCAGGATCCGGCCCTTTTGCTTACTTTATCCGGTCGTTGAAAAATCCTGCATGAATTATTTTTTTTAATCTCTTATAATCTATTTTGTTGAAATCAACAGTATTTGTATGCATAGTTTACATATAAATAATGAAAAATATATAAATAATAGAGAGTATTATAATTTGAACAGCTGTAACCATATCCCTACTTTAATGTATGCAACATACTTAAACTTAGATGACCCACACCCACATGTTTTATGGATGCAAAAGTGGGTGGGGAGAACCTTTCGACATTATTCATTTTAATGTTATACACTGAATTATTAACTTAAAAAAATTTTTTAACACTATCACTATTTTTACCAAGTATTTTCCCTCATTTTAAAATTTTTAAAATTTATTTTGTATATAAGAGTAATTTTAATTTAATATATTATAAATTTCCTTTAACTTTTTAATATGATTACGATTATTGTCTATTTTTTTAAAATATTCGATCTGTGTTTCGTTTTCGTATTTTTTAATACACATCAGAACGAGATTACATCTTACTTGCATGTAATGCTGAGGGGTGCCTATCATTCCACATTTACAGTTTGGTGAATCTAATTTTCCAATTCTGTACAAGAAGGTTGGGAAACTTCCATGACCAGTAATGAAATAATTTAATACGTTATTTTCGAATTGTAACTTTTGTTCTACTTTAAACATTATAGTATAGGTTGCTCTTCCTTTTTCACTATTGTCCCAATAATCTTGCCAATCTTTATTTATGTTTTCTTTCATATATTTTTTAAATATTGATACCGGGAGCTGTATTGGTTTGTAATTTATTGATTTCGTGGCGTTATTTGCTAAAATATCTGCATATTCATTACCGGTATTCCCCGGATGAGCTTTGATCCAAATTATGTTAATTGTTCGGTTATTCATGTTTTTACATTCTTTTTGTCTTTCGGTAATTAATTTTGATTTCGGTACTAATTGTTCTAGGCTCTTGATTACTGAAAGACTGTCAGCATATAAATATATATTGTCTTCACTCAATTCTTTTATCTTTCTGAGCGAATCAAGTATTGCAGACCCCTCAGCCTGAAATACAGTATTATGACAATGCAATTTTGTTTTACAGGTATTTACTATCTTATTTCTTTTTATTATTACATAACCATAACCCGTTCCTGTTTCCATTTTACTCTCATCTGTAAATATTTTTAATCCTTCATTTATTATATTATCTTGGATCTTATCATAATATAATTTTAGATTTATGGGGATATCTATTGGATTATTGTTCTTTTTCAAATTTTTCAATTCTATATTTTCTGCTTGTAATATATTTTCCTGATAAGTTTCTTTCGATCCTCTGCATTCCAATTCATAAATTTTTGTTAAATTTTTGTCTGTTATGAATATTGGTAGGATTCCTGATAATAAGTTTAATACTGGGTTTGATACTGTTCTATAGGTATGCAGGATTTTTATCAGAAATTTTCTTTGTATTGAGTATAGTTTATTAATTTCATGACTATTAAGAAAACCATACCATGCCTCTATTCCATATGTATGCAACATACATACTCTCTCATAAAGCATGTTGTCGGCTTACTACATAGAATTGAACATGATGTCTTCTCAATCTTCGAGGTACGATAGACTGCAGCACGTGTACTGTTTATTTTGATTTAGCACTAGTTGCGTACTCATCATTTCTTTTGAGACTAATGTTTGTTATTTTGCAAATATAATAATAAATTGAAAAAGTGGACATTTTGTAGGTTAAATTTTAAAACATTGGTTTTCTTTTATTATAATAAGTAAATTATTTATTTATTGGTCTTTGTAAAATGAGTCAATCTAAAAAAAAGTTGATTTAGAGTGCAGAAATTTTTTGGACTATGTTCAAAAATACCTAATTTTATTTGGTTCAAAATATACTTGTGAAAGAAGTTTTTCGTTAATGATTTACACGAAAAATAAATATAGATCACAAATACTGACGTAAATCTACACTTGGTATTAAGGATTGCTACAAGAGATTTGGATCCAAATTTTGAAGAAATAATATCAAATGAACATTCCAGATTTCATGTTTCGCATTAACTAAAACTATTCTATTTTAATGTTTGATGTTTATCTTTTCTTTTTATAATTCTGTTTATTATTATATTTACAAAATGTAATATAAATATAAAAATGTAATAACTATGATCAAAATAAAATAATTTGTATCGTTAAGATATAAATAAATATCAAACAAAAATCTTTCATTAACTGATTTATTTAGTGACCATTAACTTAATATAATGGATCATATTTCTTCAAAACTTACTTGACGTATTTTACTGGGCACAAATTGTTCACATACACATCTACGTAAGACAATTTATTATTTATTTAGCTTTATGAGGTATAGCTGAAAACCGATTAGACGTAAAATTTAATTCTTATCCTTAATATACTATCTAGTCACAATCGGCTATTTATATGGATAAAAACTCTCATTACAAAGGATATCGGTACTGATCTGAAACAATGCAAAGATATTGACGTATTCATATGCATTTGTAACAATACTTTTTAACACATTACATGGGGGAACGGGCGATCACCCACTTGGCGGGCCAATCGTTATCTGCAGTAGCGAGTAATCTCCCTTTTGCTCAGAGTGTGTGTTATTGGCGGGAAAGGGAGATCCTCACTATTTCTTCTTGGTATTCCCCCCGCTACGCGCGTATTCGCCAAGCCCACATATAATGTGTTAAACAAATGAATAATGCTTTAAAGTCTCATTTTAGAGAACAAAAAATAATTAACTAATTGTTTAGAATAGTTTTGAACATTTATTGTTTATTACAGCTTGATATAAATTAAAAGAATTATTGTAATCGCGAGTTATTCTAGTTTAGAACGAAATACCTTTAACAATTTGTCAGAAGATATCGAATATTAATACTTCAGATCCTTAATAAACAAAATGTTTTTAATGTTGAAGAGAATATGCTAATGTTAATTTTAATGTCGCCTGATACAAAAAAAAATTATGTATGATATAGACATACAAGGAAGTCAAGTGATGAACAAATCAGATATTTTATGTTTATTGTAAGGAAATTTTCACATTACGAGGTGTATTTTTTTATTTTAACTCTTTATGTTTACATCTTAAATATTTCTCTTGATTGATCCAATCTAGATTAATGACAGAGATATCCTTTTATGTATTCAGACACAATGTTAAAAAATTTAACAATATTTTTCACATCCGTGTCGTTAGTTTTAAAGAGAACTCTTGAATCATATATTATTTCGATTTACTGCTGTTTGAAATATACAAAAGAATGTATTTCCTTTTATATCAGGACACCATGAATATATTAAAAAAATATCTGAATCTCCTACTCTTTGCCTTTCTTTAGAATTTCAAAAGGATTATATAAGTTCAAAAACGTATACATTATCATATTTGATATACGATAAGGATTCAGTCTCGTTTATGTTCCAAATACGCTTTATATATGTATTCCACTATATAACTCTATTCGTTCTAAAGGAATAAAACAAAAACTGAATTTTTGAATCATCCCAATTCACAGCTTAGAAAGAATGTGTTTGTTCTAAACATTACTCAGTCCGAAAGACAAATTCACTCTTTTACAATAGCACGCATCTTGTTTAGAAAAAAAATCTCCCATTTTTTAATTTTTTTCTGTACATCCAATTACATGGTTCACTCTTACTTTTCTAAGGCATCACCTCGAAACGAAAAGAATGGTGACGTGGAATAAAGGACAGAAATGTGGAAATATTGGCAAAAATCTGGGAGTAATTTATCCTTTCCGACTACTTTCCCAAAAAGTGAGAAGTTGGGAGAAAAATACGCGGTAACAAGATTAATACTTCATGCTGAACCTTAATATCTTTTTTTCGAAAATTTAACAGTTTTCGTTATTGGAAAGATAAATGAATCTGAATGTTATTATAGTTAAATGTAAAAACATTAAAAGGTAGACGAACTTTCTTAAATTTCCTTTGGATCGTGCAAGTGTATTATAATACAGATATTTCTTTTTATAATGTGCATAAATGGTCAGAACTTTTAAACTTTTTTCACATTTATGAAACATTCGTTTAATTTAGAGACGATTTTTTTAAGTGTACATATACATAATTCAATTGCTGTTTAAATACAGAGATTACCTTTGCAAAAACATTATTTTAATTGCGAATTATTTCAATTTAGAACGAAATTTCTATAAAATTTTGTCTGAAGAAATCGAATATTAATCTTCATGTCCTTAATAAACAAAATGTTTCTAATATTGAAGAGAATGTGCTAATGTTAATTCTAATGTAGCATGATACAAAAGAAGTATGTGTGATATAGGCATACAAGGAAGTCAAGTCATGAACACATCAGATATCTTTTACTTATTGTAATGAAAATTTCTTATGTTTTTTGTTATTTTCCGAACTTTTTATGTTTCCTTCTTAAATATTTCTCTTCATTGATCCAATCTCTAGAATAAAGACAGAGATCCTTTTATGTATTCGGAAACAATGTTAAAAAATTTAACAATTTTTTTCACATCTGTGTCGTTAGTTTTAAAGAGAACTCTTGAATAATATATTTATGCGATTTACTGCTGTTTGAAATATACAAAAGAAGGTATTTCCTTCTATATCAGAACACCATGAATATATTAAAAAAAATCTAAATCTCCTAAGCTCTGACTTTCTTTAGAAATTCAAAAGGATTATATAAGTTCAAAAGCTTATACATTATCATATTTGATATACGATAAGGATTCAGTCTCGTTTATGTTCAAAATAAGCTTTATATATGTATTCCACTGTATAACTCTATTCGTGCTAAAGGAATAAAACAAAAACTGAATTTTTGAATCATCCCAATTCACAGCTTAGAAAGAATGTATTCTAAACATTACTATATCCGAATGACAAATTGACTCTTTTACAAGAGCACGCGTCTTCTTTAGTAAAAAAACATTACCTTTTTTAAATTTTTCTTTACAGCCAATTACAGGGTTTACTCTTACTTTCTTAAGGCAGCACCTCGAAACGAGAAGAATGGTGAAATGGAATAAGGGGCAGAAATGTGGAAATATCGGCAAAAATCTCGGAGTTATTTATCCTTTACGACTACTTTCCTAAAAAGTGAGAAGTTGGGAGAAAAATACGCGGTAACAAGATTAATACTTCATGCTGAACCTTAATCTCTTTTTTTCGAGAATTTAACAGTTTTCTTTATTGGAAAGATAAATGAATCTGAATGTTATTATAGTTAACTGTAAAAACATTAAAAGGTGGACGAACTTTCTTAAATTTCCTTTGGATCATGCAAGTGTATTATATAACAGATATTTCTTTTTATAATGTACATAAATTTTCAGAAATTTCAAAATTTTTTCACATTTATGAAGCATTTGTTTTATTTAGAGACGAATTAAGTGTACATATACATAATTCAATTGCTGTTTAAATATAGAGATTACCTATGCAAAATAATTTTTGTAATCACGAATTATTTCAGTTTAGAACAAAATTTCTATAAAATTTTGTCTGAAGATATCGAATATTAATAATTTATGTCCTTAATAAAACAAATTTTTTTAATATTGAAGAGAATGTGCTAATGTTAATTCTAATGTCGCATGATACAAAAGAATTATGTGTGATATAGGCATACAAGGAAGTCAAGTCATGAGTCACGAGTACGAGGTGTTTTTTGTTATTTTTCGAACTTTTTATGTTTCGTTCTTAAATATTTCTCTTGATTGATCCAATCTCTAGATTAAAGACAGAGATATCATTTTATGTATTCGGACACAATGTTAAAAAATTTAACAATTTATTTCACATCCATGTCCTTAGTTAGTTTTAAAGAGAACTCTTGAATAATATATTGTTGCGATTTACTGCTATTTGAAGTATACAAAAGAAGGTATTTTCTTCTATATCGGGACATCATGAATATGTTAAAAAAATCTGAATCTCCTACGCTCTGCTTTTGTTTAGAATTTCAAAAGGATTATATAAGTTCAAAAACGTATACTTTATCATATTTGATATACGATAAGGATTTAGTCTCGATTATGTTCAAAATAAGCTTTATATATGTATTCCACTGTATAACTCTATTCGTGCTAAAGGAATAAAACAAAAACTGAATTTTTGAATCATCCCAATTCACAGCTTAGAAAGAATGTATTCTAAACATTACTCAATCCGAATGACAAATTCACTCTTTTTCAAGAGCACGGGTCTTCTTTAGTAAAAAAAAATCCCTTTTTTAATTTTTTCTTTACAGCCAATTACAGGGTTTACTCTTACTTTCCTAAGGCAGCACCTCGAAACGAGAAGAATGGTGAAATGGAATAAGGGGCAGAAATGTGGAAATATCGGCAAAAATCTCGGAGTTATTTATCCTTTCCGACTACTTTCCCAAAAAGCGAGAAGTTGGGAGAAAAATACGCGGTAACAAGATTAATACTTTATGCTGAACCTTAATCTCTTTTTTTAGAGAATTTAACAGTTTTCTTTATTGGAAAGATAAATGAATCAGAATGTTATTATAGTTAACTGTAAAAACATTAAAAGGTAGACAAACTTTCTTAAATTTCCTTTGGATCGTGCAAGTGTATTATATAACAGATATTTCTTTTTATAATGTGCATAAATGTTGAGAACTTTGAAACTTTTTTCACATTTATGAAGCATTTGTTTAATTTAGAGACGAATTTGTTAAGTGTACATACACATAATTAAATTGCTGTTTAAATACAGAGATAACCTTTGCAAAAGAATTATTTTAATCGCGAATTATTTCAATTTAGAACGAAATTTCTATAAAATTTTGTCTGAAGAAATCAAATATTAATCTTCATGTCCTTAATAAACAAAATGTTTCTAATATTGAAGAGAATGTGCTAATGTTAATTCTAATGTCGCATGAACTTTGAAATTATTTTCATATTTATAAACATTCGTTTAATTTAGAGATGAATG
>CM063498.1:98266566-98274066 GCA_032207245.1 Pardosa pseudoannulata | reverse complement strand
CAAACAATTAAAAATTGAAATGTTTGCTTTAATTAGGATTTATTATGGTGTAAAATAAAATATATAACTCATTTTAATATGTCTGTTACTTAATAAATAAAAAGATAATTAGCATATATTTAATAAAAATTTCTAATTTATTTTAAAAGTTATTTTACAGATAAATGAATTTCTATAATTTTCTTATGGTATTTACATCAAATAAAATACATGAAATTAACTTAGAAGAAGATTACTTTTAAAATATATGTATTTGAAACTAAATTTTTATATCAAAGTAAAAGAAACAAAATTTTTATATTGAAGTAAATATCTTTTTAATTCTTAAAAGTATCCCTTTAAAAGTATTTAGTATTTTAGAATTTAAAAAAAATAATAAGCTTAGAAACTAAATTTTATTTTTTTATATCAAATTGAAGTAAATATCTTTTCAACTTTGAAAAGCATAGCTTTAAAAGTATTTGGTATTATAAAATTTAAAAAAATAATAAGCTGATAAACAATTCAAATTTATTATTCTGTAAAATAAAATATATCGATTATATTAATATGTGAGGTTTACATATTAAACAATAAGATCTATTTGATTGAAAAATATTGATTATTTAAATGATTTATTTATTTTAAAAGTTTTCATGTAGATACATGATGTTCTATAATTCTCGTACAATGTATAAATTTTATGTTTTTTCTAATGTGTTGCTTTACTTTTCAAAACTGAAAACCTTTTCATAAAATTACTCTTGTTAATGATTTGGAAAAATTTTAGTCTAAACAGACCAGAGATTAATATTTTGCATTAAATCAAATATAGGCGCTGTGACAAACAAAACTTATACATGTAAAAAGTAATAAGTCCCGTTACACAACTCCGGGAAGAGTAGAAAAATGTATCTTAAAATGACTAAGCACAATACAGTTTCAATAAATCTTTTCTTTAAAAGATTTGAAGATTTATTCATTGACTATCTGTTTCTTAACAATATTATTCTCTGGGAGCAATATGAAAGAAGTTACTTTAACAAGCACTCTCCGGGACAAAAAGAAAACAGATCTAACGCATAGATAAGAATGGGAAAACATATCCTCCGAACACGTATCTATGTTCCCTTGTACTTCAAATACATTGGAGAGTATTCATATCAAATATTTTTCCCTTTGCTTTATTAGAAGATATGTGTAGCTTCACTCTTTCAGGAAACGACGGGAAATGTGTACTGGAAAAGAAAGTATTTGAGTGCAAAGTAGTATCTCAACATCGAGAGATTATTTTATTCAATGCAGGTCTGTTGCGTTAAATTTTAATATTAAAGGAAAATAGTATCTACAAGCGATGCAAGAAGCTTGTTTTTTGTGGAACATAAGCCTGCCGTTTCTAAAAGCCACGACTGTTCAGTTCTCGAAGGCATTGCAGAAGCTTTAGGTTTAAAACACATGAAAAGATCTGGTGATGCAAAAATTTATTTAGAGAGAAATGTTAATCTTTAAAATCAGACATCAATACATATGTAAGATATATATTGTACCTGTAACCAAAAAAAGCTTTTTGAACGATAATGTAAGAAATAACCCATCTTTTGAATTATCAGAGCTTCTTTAGTAAAGTACAGTCAGATACAGTCATTGTGGCGAGAAAGACTCTTACTCAAAACTCATGACCAGGCGAATTACTAGGTAAAAATGCTTTATTATCATCTTAATGATGAACTGACTGACAACAAAACAAGAACCAAACATGCATGTGTTTGATCTGTGAACATGCAGTCTTGAGGAGAAGAAAACCACGTGGATGTTTTCTCTTGATAAAGAGTTTTAATTTAATTATTTTTATCGCTTGTTAAATCATTAGTGGCGAAAATGCAAACAACGGCCTTAAAATTGTAAAGGTCCACAGTTTGAT
The DNA here is from genome assembly GCA_032207245.1 of Pardosa pseudoannulata. Taxonomy (NCBI): domain Eukaryota; kingdom Metazoa; phylum Arthropoda; class Arachnida; order Araneae; family Lycosidae; genus Pardosa; species Pardosa pseudoannulata. The sequence continues at coordinate 98,272,166 of CM063498.1, read as the reverse complement.
TTGGATAATTGACAGCTGTGTTAGAGTAGGAAGATAAAGGGCCTTGCCTAGCAATTATTTATTTAATCTTTAGTTTGGGCAAAATTGAGTAACAAAATATTTATCACAGTTATTCATTTTCTTTACCTATTTGGGTGGCTGGGAAAGTTACGATTAAGAAAAGTGGAACATGAATTTAGAAAATTTTGTAGAAAGTGAGCAAATAGTGAGTTTAGGGGCAATAATTTTTTATATTTCATGTAGATTTCACAATGGCTGATTGCTCACCCCTTCCTGATGGTGACCTTGAACGATGTTTCACGGGTTGCATCCACACGCAACGCCACTAAATGAGCCGAGCGCGTGGATTCATCCATAGAGTCTACTGCTCACTTTAGTTGTGCATTTGGTTGCCTTTGATCTTTAAAGAAAAACCGCCTCCGAAGCCATCTTCTACCAAGGCCCTTTTATCGTCTGCCACCATCGACCATGATAAGCCATACCGCCTCCAGGCGGTGGTAACGGCTTGCAGTGGACCATAGTGTGGAAGGGCCTTTTCATACATACTTTTGTATGTATCCGGAGAAGATCAGCTGTACTGACATCCACAAATAAGTGCTGGCTTTAATATCGACAAGTGTGTAATCACATTAAGAAATAGAGAAGATATTCCGTACCAGCATTTCTCCAACATATCATTTTCAGTTGATCTAAGAGTAAAATAGTTATAAATTGGTTCTTGTTCAATACCAGAATAATCCAAAGATTACTATTTAATATTATTGAAAACACAACATAGTTATTTCACTTACGACACTTCAGAACACTTAATGGAAATACTTGAAAAACTTATAAAACATATGTTCTTTGGGCATTCTCAAAATGGTGTCAATCTCCTATCCTTCGAGGCAGGAGTCGACATCTCTAGATCCTCAAGATGTAATAGGTAAATGCTAATGTAACGTAAAATTTAAAAAAAAAATTTCTAATCAAAAATATACTTTTTTTCCCTTCAGAATGATTAAATATTAAATTAGTATTTGTAAATACCTGTAAATATCTCTTACAATAATCCGTGATAATAAAATCCTTTTAGTTAGGCTATTTTATATTTTCTCAGAGATAACACATTACAGCGCGTAACACGTTACGGGGGGAGATAGATGGGTAGGTATATGTAATAAAGTATCCCCTATATAATAATAGCCTAAGTTGTCTGTCTGTGAATTTATGGAGCGGTTGTACCTGGAATGGATACAAGAATCCATATTGGATTCTTGTATCCATATTTATGACTGAGGGTTAGCAAAATTTACAGGGAGTACAAAATCCACCCCATCACCACTTTTTGGACATTTAATGGTATTATTTCAAGCCTTACTCTCCCCTGCTAAGAGCAGGAGGTTAAATTTATCATTTTGGAGATCATTCATATATACCACCAAATAATCGCTGTCAATATTAAAGCCTCTGCTGTCCATTCTATCACGTACCCGACCCTCATATACTGTATTTAGTTTCTTCCCCATATTCAGGCATGCCACGCTCAGTAGAGGGTCTGACCATTTGGTTGCCGTACTTCTCGGGTTGACGATTCTGTCCTCGACGCTGCTAAATTTTTCTAAATGTATAATTAATTTAATATTTTCTGCTTTTTTTTAATTCTTATTCCTAAAGTTGTTTTATTATTTTTAAAATAATTTTTTACTACTTTTTTTACCTCATATACTCTATTTAGTTTCTTCCCCATATTCAGGCATGCCACGCTCAGTAGAGTGTCTACCCATTTGGTTGCCGTACTTCTCGGGTTGACGATTCTGTCCTCGACGCTGCTAAATTTTTCTAAATGTATAATTAATTTAATATTTTCTGCCTTTTTTAAAAAAAAAACATTTTTATTCCTAAAGTTGTTTTATTATTTTTAAAATAAATTTTTACTACTTTTTTAAACTTTTTATAATTTTATTATTTTATTATATTAAATTCACGTATTTTGTACGGATGTTCCTGGCCACATAAACATTTCATGTTTTCTATCCTTAAACTTTCTTCTCGTCTATTTTTATGTGTCCTTTCACCTTTTGCCGAACGATGGCCGAATGGTAGAGCGCTGCTCTTCGGAACCGGAGTTCGTGGGTTCGAGTCCCGCTGCTGGCATGGATGTTTGTAGCCGTTCGGAATCGGCTTTAAACTGTAGGTCCCGGTCTCATTAGCCCTCGTGTGCAAAACAGTAGACCGTAGCGCTCCAAACCAAACCAAACCTTTCACCTTTTAGCTGTTAATTTTTCTGCTCGCCTTCATTTTTGTGTTTATTGAAAGAAATCTCTGGACTAGAGGTCTAGGCCCATGAAATCCAGGCCCATGCCTACCGGGGTGATAGTTTCATTCCTTTATTTTAATTAATTACTGTGGCCCAAAAAACTGAAGAACTTAATGATAATTTCGACGTAGCTAAGAAAACTTTGAATTATCTTTCTAATTGAATTCAACGTGATTCTAAACTGCATTCACAGTATCAAGAGACTTTAGAGGAGTATGAAGATAAACAAATTATTGAGCGTGTACCTGATAATTCTTAGCCAAAAAACAAACCATTTTTTACCTGCCTCATAGAGTACTTTACAATTCTGGAGAAGGAAAAATTTACTGATTCCGTCATACGACGAGCTATATGCTAGTTAATTTATATAGGTACATATGTCTAAATGGAGGAGCGAATAGTTAGTTATACGAGCATACGTACAATAATCCTTATAGGGGTAATGTAATAGCATGTAATAAAGGCTAATTTGTATATTTACATATATCTGTGTGCATGAACGTAAAGTTCGCAAATGCTTATGTATTATTTATGTGCCTATATTCAGACTCTGAGCAGGACACATTCAAACACTCGTGTAGCAAAATATTAGACTGAGGGCTCCAAACAAAACAAAACCCTACTCTGAGTATAAATATATATAAGTATGCATTTAAAATGTATATTACTATTATATTATATGGTAGGGAAATTCATGTAAATGTATGTATACACCATAATGAAATCTAAAAAAAGACAGCGATTGTAATTTACTTTACATCAGTAACTTTTGCTATTAGTAAAGAGTTAAAGATAAGTGCATACAGAATGATCAAATTTGTGTTGTGTGTAGTACATTGCATTGTCATTTCGAAAATATTGATAACCCAAAGTCGCTTTACATTGCTTTTAATTAAAGTATAATACCACTGTTATATACAATGTTAAATTAGAAGAAACGACAAGAAAATATGCAAAAATATATATAATTAAAAAGTAAGAAAAGCACTCCACGTGCTACGCCTCCAAAAATATTTCCCAATGTCCAAGAAAACGCTGCATTTTTCTTCTTCCTTCGACTCAGACAATACACTGCCATCCTGTTCGTTGTTAATTGCTACAATGTCCTTTCCGGCTCTGCCAGAAGACCGGGACTCCAAGGATGGTCCTGAATCGCCTTCAAAGACCACTCACAATTCTCCAAAACTTGGTGAAGTTTATGTTCACTTATATTCAACCTACAACTGTGAGTGCGGCGAGCAAATCAGTTTCGCAAACCTAAACATAGCTGCACTCTCACAGTTCACAACTATATCATTATCGAATATTTCAATAACTGTTAGTTTCATAATTTTAAAACACAATAACATATTAATTAATGCAATCCATTCTTTTACATTCTTTAGAAACTCTGTGGAAGATGGCTAAATGAATCTTATGGTTTTTATTACCAATGAAATTTCAATCAATCTCATTTATAATAACCAAAAGTTATAAGCATTTATTCGGTAAATAACTTTTGTTAAAAAATGTTATATACTAGGAGAAAAATGGAAGTTTCTTTAGCAATGATAGTCTGCGATTAAAAGGGAGCAGGTCTAGTTTACCAATAAAATTGCGAAAACATTTCGTCTGAATAAATAGATTTTTCCTACCAACATATTGGAAATTATTTGTATTAAATATTCTTCCTATTACTTTATTAAAAGAGTGTTACAGCTAGAATATTTCAGGTACTCTGGAACTGAGTACTAGAGAGAAAAATATTTTTATAGAAAGTAAATAGGTAAACATGGAGGGTAATTATATTATTAAATTTTGGCTGCCGTGGAGGTTTAATATTGAGTGAAAATATTAACATAGACTATAAATACTCTATAATCATCGATTTTGTTTTTTCCTCTGAAGATATAGTCATCTATTGTAATTTTGGAGGCACTGCAAAAGTTTATATCATGTTTTGAACAATTCAAACTATACAATTAAACAAAGAATATACTTTTAGCCGTATAGTCATTGTTAAAATTAAGCGTTAATGCATATTAACTTTATATCCCCTATATAATAATAGCCTAAGTTATCTGTCCGTCTGTCCTCCAATTTATGAAGCGTTTGGACCTGGAATGGATAGAGGAATCCATTCAAAGCGAATAAAGTTTATCTTCTCCTAAACTATCCATCCGATTCTAAAATAAATTGGTATAAATATGCTTCATATCACAGCAAAAAATACTGTCGTCTTTTAAACGTTCGAAATCCAAGCCTTCCCTACTTTTTGAGAGTTTAATGCCATTATTTCAAGCCCCATTTTCCCCGGTTAAGAGCAGGCGATTCAATTTATCCATTTATCACTTAATAAATAGGTAAAAATAACAATTTTTTTCTAGCAGTGTGACGTCATTCCTTTAAACATCTCATTTAATCATTTCATATTTTAAACTATTTAAGTATCGTCTACACTATTTTAATATCTTTTATCACTGAACTTAGATATTACGTAAAGGATTTTCTTTTATATTTGGCTTAAATAATAGATTATGTACATATGTGATAATTTTAAATTTAATCATCGATTATTTTTTGTTGCAATGAAACTTTAACCACCAGTATTAACAATAAATTCTTTTCATACCAGTCTAGGAGTCTATTTCACGGACTAATAAATATCTAACTTTTAATTTATATATATTTATATATAATTTATATAATTATAACTTTTAATTTATATTTGGAAATTAAGATGTTTGTTCTTTTGTGTGTTTGTTTATTATACATAACCACACGGTTTGACTAAATGAATTCCATGTGATTCTAAACTGCATTACAGGATCGGGAGATTCTAGAGGAGTATGACGATAAATAAATTATTGAGAGTGAACCAGATAGTTCTCAGCCAAAAAACAAACCATTTTTTACCTGCCTCATTGGGTACTTAACAGTTCTGGAATATTAAAAATTTTACTAATCCCGTCATATGATGGGCTATATGCTAGTGTAAATATAAAAACATGTAGTATAAATATGTAATTAGCAAACATGTTTTTAATAAATATGTATACATTGTTAACAACATTCATACTCTAAATATGAGTGTATATAAATACAGAGAGATAAACATATGAATTCTTGTGTGTGCATATATATATACATTTACATATGTCCGTAGTTTGAAATATAATCTATGAAAGTATAAGCATGTATAAACACATAAATATATATTCATAATCAAATCTGTAAACAAAAACCAACTCTAATTTAAAAAAGTGTCTTGCATGAATAATAATCTATCGTACATAAAAAGTTATTCTTAAAGGACTTAGTG
>CM063498.1:98239066-98264066 GCA_032207245.1 Pardosa pseudoannulata | reverse complement strand
TCCTAACTGTTGTAACCGTTTATGTGTTAAATATCTATTCCTTAAAAATGCTATATTTGAGGAGGAATATGAACTTTAGCGATGACATTCTGTGAGAACAGAAATCAAATCTAGATTATTCTTGAAATTGTGAAAACATTTCTTCTCTATATATTTTCCCCTTGCTCTTCAAACATATTGCAGGGTATTTATATTAAATTTTTTTCCTATTTCTTTATTACAAGAGATACGAAGTTGAGATGTTTTAGGTACTTAGGAACTAATTATTGGAAGGAAAAATATTTTAATAGGAATTAGACGTTTGAAATCTGACATCACGATATATATAATCAGTTTTATATTGCTTTTTAACGATATATCAATATAAGAAATTAATTTCTGATAATATTTTAAGCTGGTTTTTAACTTTATATCATTATGCATTAATACTTTATATCATTATATAATGCCTAAGATAAAAACATTTTGGAAGCTTTTGTTTCAAAGTATTTTACTTTTATATTAATAATCTATAAAATAATTTTAAATTATTCACCATTAAGTATTATGAAGAAGCAAGAAATAGAAAAAAGTGAAACATTTAAAAGTTTTATTCTACTTACACATAGTAATAATATCAAAGAAAATACTTGAATATAATTTTTATGTTGCGACAAAAATACTATGTTTAATGAAACACAATGAAGCTCTGTGTTTAGTAATTATGTCCAATTATAACATTTTCTATTTCTTGCAGAAATGTTCATATAATATTTGTGCGTGCCAACAGTCGGAAAAAAAGATTTCCCATTGTAGATAAATTGGAGATCACTTTCATTGCGCATGTGCTGCTTTATACATTGACCAACAATTTCAAACAATATTACATACATGGAGATATATGAAAGAGGTTACTTTAGCGAGACTCTCCCAGAAACAAAACAACCTAACATATAAATAATACTACGAAAACATTTCCTCTGAACACATATATATTTTCTTTGCACTTCAAATACATTGGAGAGTATTCATATCAAAAATTCTTTTCTTTGCTTTAATAAAAGGAATGTGGAGCTTAAATTTTTCAGAAAACGATGCGAATTTTGTACAGGAAAAGAAAGTATTTGAGTGGAAAGTAATAGCTCGACAAGGAAGGAAATATTTTATTGAAGTTACAATGTCGTGTCTAGCTTTAATATTGAAGGCAAATATTAATGTACTCTACAAACACTTTAGAAAGTTACTTTTTGTTATTCTTTCCGTAGTATATAAATAATCATACTGTAACATCGTAGACATGACTGATAAATTATTAATTTTTCGAAAACAATCCTTTTTGATGGTACTACAAAAGTTTCTTTAAAGAATTCAAACATTTATAAAAATTATCGAGCTACGAAATAACTTTTTCGGCTATGTTTAGATCTTTCAAATTAAATAGTATTAATGTGTATTAGATATATGTGTGCAAGTTTATGTATGGACGGATATGCAAGTATCTTTGCTTCAACCGGCCATTATTAAGTACAATAGGGAAAAATGCAAGCAAAGCAATTGAAAACTCAGTAATCTTGTATTTTAAACATTGGATATTTCATTATGCTAGATTATGCTAGGTGGTACAGGTGGTAAAGATTTCATGTATTGTGATGCTTTAAGTTGCTTGATGAAATGGGAAAGTTATATAGGAGGTCGCCAAATTTCCAGCCTTCATCACAAAAAAAGAGTGGATTTTTTAAACGTTCCTACTAATATATATATATATATATATATATATATATATATATATATATATATATATATATATATATATATATATATCAAAAGTTTCTAATGAATTAATATATTTAATAAATGATTACTTTAACCATAAAAAAAGTGTATATCCAGTAATTAAATCCTTTGATTCTGGTGTTCCGCTTTAACCGCATTTTTACCAATTAAAAGAGAATCTAATGTACACACACACACACACACACACACACACACACATATACATATATATATATATATATATATATATATATATATATATATATATATATATATATATATATATATATATATATATATATATATATAGCTGTAACAAAGGGTTCAATCAGTTAATTGTTCTCATTTCTTCCGATGGAGAGGAAAATAACTTCTAGCGTCCTATCTTGTTCCGATAGTTGCTGAACATGTCGGGTTTGCCATTCCTATCCTCCTCAATGAGCTCATGAGATCACAAGTTTTTGTCCCTTCAGAGCAACTAGCAAGAGATCACTTGCATAAGAAGGATACAAAATAAGGCATTAGCGTTAGCACAGTCTGATAACACCATTTTTAGCGATCCCCGGACGTCATCTTCTCTCCCCGAAATACTAGTCTTGAAGCCTGTAATCAAGCACAACCATTACGTATCTTTGGCTAAATTAATAAAATATTATAAATAGGTCTGTTATAATGTTTAAAGTTAAATTTTAAAATAAACAGTCGTCAGCAGTAAGTCTTCTTTCACTTGAGTATTAACATTTTTTTCATTAGTCTTGGTTCTTTGCTTTGCATGTTCAGTGGTGTGTTATTTTTTTTTCAAAATTGTCTTTACAAAATAAAAAAGCTGTATTGCCCCTCCAAGCGAGCAATAATTACTCTGGAATATAGAATCGCATTCCCCATTGAGAGATACAAATGAGTTAAATTAGAATTTGAAGCTGAACTTACAAAAGTGTTCAGAAATCAAAATTACAGTACCAAATGTTACACATTCTGATTTATTTTTCATAGGAACATTCACAGCAAGTGCTCAAAGAGGGTATTGCAAGCAATCGTCAAATGGTAATTATTCCTCGTCTGGAAAGGTACTATCACTTCCCTTTCTATGTAGTTCACATTCACCCTGTTTATTAATTTGAAATTTATAAAACAGGTTTATCCTTTGTCACAAATTTGAAATTTGAGTTTTATAAACTGTATTTTTCAGAGAATTAAAATGACAATATCTCATAAAATTTACAGGTTGTTTTAAAAGCAAAGAGCTTTGCCAAAATTTATAGTTTTTTCTTTAAAGGTAAAACTCACATTTGAATTGTTCTTCGCTAAATTACAAATGATTGACCGACCTTGTTTGCTTTGCATTTACTATCTGGAAAGGTTTGATTCTGAAATTTCGTTCACTGCAGCAGTTAGCTTAACAAATATAGTTCTGAACAATACGATTGGAAATCAGTCTACGTATATGGCTCTTATTTCTAAGAATCTGTCTGTCTTCACGGGGTTATTCCTGGATATTTGAATTTTAAAATTAAGTATTCAAAATCTTTTGCTTTGAATATTTTTTAATGAAATGCAAAGCAAATTATATTAAAATGAATGAATAAAATAAAGCAAATATATTTTTTAGATATTTATATATAAAAACAGTTTAAAGAAGCTGAGATGTTTGCCATTTCACATAAAGAGAAAAATCTGTAAGTTATTAAAACTTCAATATTTTTTAACAAACAAAATTTCTCAACTAAAATGCTACGGTAATGAAAATTATATGTTTACTTTCTCATTTGCAGAGAATTTTCTTTGTTACTTTCACTTAATTTAATAAATCAAATTTGTTGTTTGTTTTTAATGGCACTTGGACAAGTCAAGCACATGAGTTAAAGGTCACACAAATTAAGGCAAAGAGTTTCGCATTTCGTTTGAAGAGCACCGCTAAGCAAAAAGACCGACTTTGTGCTCAACGTGGGTCCTCGTAGTTTAGAAGCCGGGAACAAGGAGACTCTCATGACTAGCCTCTCACCTCTTCTGAACATGGAGTACATTGCAACCAAGAGCCTTTTACACGTGCTCTAGCCGTCATAAACTGAACACGAAGAATTTTTCGGTTGCCTGGAGCTTTAAACTCGCCACCTTCCGGTTATGCGTTTCAATTACCGACTGAGCAACCGCAACGAATCATATAAAAACTTATCATAAACAATAGTGCAAAACATGGGGATGCATAATGTTATCTAAATGTTAAACGTTTATTTATTGCTTTCTTTAGTTTAAGCAAAATTTTAGTGTTGTGTTCTTTAAAAAGAATAACTTGGAAATAAATATTTGGATGTAAAATATTATTTGTAATCATGCTCGCAAGGAAGAATATCTCAAATGATCAAAAAAAATATATAAACTTGCATTTATTTTCAATAGTTTAAGTTAATTTTAAAATAGGGTAATAGGGGGATATTAAAAAAATGAACCGGTTAATGACTTCTCCAGAAAGTTAAATTGTTAGTAAGAATGTTAGTTTAAAATCAAAATATCTATAATATGCGGAAAAGTGATAACATAAACGCTAGTATTCTTATATTTAAGAATCCTAGGGCCCTTTAGGACATTATTTTTCATTTAAAGAAAAATATTTGTATGCAAACTTATCCCTTGTGTGTGTGTGTGTCCAAATCACATCATGGTTATTTGTATATTTTTGACTACGATGAAAATTGTATGATCCTTTAAACTGCTTTAGATATTTAAATGCTAAATCAACCTTTCAATGTAAATTATAAAAAGAAATATTGAATCTTCAACTTTGTTTACTGCCGCGCGTTTTAATTACTCTCCCAGGACTTGATTACCCGATAACTGATTCCGGGACTAATTATTAATTAAATCTTTGCTGAAAAGCTAAATTTGATTTTCGGGGAATTTCTGGCAAGTTACTTACGATAAAAATGAAAGAATTGTCGCATATCAAAATTGTACTATATCGTATATCTGTTTGGAATTTTTATATTAGTGAGAAAACGAGATAAGATAACTTGATGCTGCTTACATTTGTCTATTACGCAATGATCGCAAATATTAATTATTAGCCGCATCATGTTTACCTTCAGTCTGTGTGTTCGGTCGCGTGATGTTATTAAAACATTTTAGAGATCTATTCCGATTTCAGATACATTATGTCAAAAAAAGTGTATTTTTGGTGGTATGAGATGCGATTTTAACTAATTTAAATAAAAATAAACAAGGTACCTTATCTTTAAAAACATGAAGCCCTTGACATTAACTGAATGATTTTATTTTTGCAAATGATCACACCGTCACTTCTCTCATAGGAATATATTGGCATGAAACTGTTTCCAAAAATAGGGAAAATAAATTAAAAATGAAGGAAATACAGCAAATAAAAGTAGGTAAAATTAAATAATTAAAGTAAATTAGTCAAAAAGCAGTAAAGCTTAAAGCAAGTTTGGACGCTATCAGATAAATCAAGACATTTAAAAGGTTAAACAATTTTAGCATGTTATTAAAAGAAAAATATATTTTATGATGCCATAGGGCGATTTCACTCAGAAGTGCAAAACTCAAATTATGACGATTCTGCCTTTAATTTCAAACTGAAGGGCAGCTTATTCATTGCCTATTGGCTATCTTAAACATGAAAATAAATTCGATGGGTATTAAAGCCGTTCATGACATTGAATGAAATTACTCTACACTGTACTACCAGGCGCAATTGAGGACAAAGAGAGGATTCTACATCTATCAAATCTGATCTTAAATACCTAAAATCTTCATAATGATTACCTCAATCACCAATCAAAATTAAACGTAAACCGATCATCCATTTCTAAATACAAAGTGGAGAGGCATGCATGAATATAGAGGATTTTATTTATATCGAGTTCTCTAAGACTAGGGAAATTTGCGAGAAATTTCCCTAGGATAAAAGTAAATTATCTAATAGTGTTTCATCAGAAGGACTGAAAAATCATTCCACTAATTTTTCTGCAAAATATTATTTACAATTTTATATAATATTATGGTTTGTAAGAAAACAATCATAGAAACTCGGAAAATTGCAACTGATTTATACATTATAACAAGTAAATCTGTTGGAAAATCTCTTAAATTTTTAATTAAAGTCGTCCTACTATGTTTATTGTGATACAGAGTTTCAGAAAGTTTGGAGAATTCAAAATTGATGCCTAGCTGCCACATCTCAAAATGTTTTAATGGAGTCACGATAATTTTTCCCAGAAAAATTATAAAAAATCTAATGTTAATTACCCTAAAAGCTTTTCTGATTATTAAGAAAATTTATGTCAAAAATTAAGAAATTCTAATAGTAACTGCCTTAAAACCTATCATAATCTTGGAGTATAATAGAAGCCTGTTGGAGTACATAAAAAATTTAATCTTGGAAAAATTAATTCTTAAGATATGGTCTAGTAGGTACATAGAGGCTGTCACTTCCAAAAGTTACGCACGTCGGAGCAAAATGTGAAAAAGTGGAGAAGTACTGTTTTGATTGATACGAAATACTGCAAGTAAGTAGCTTTAGGTTTGTTCATGAAACAAAGCAAAGGATTAGAGACAGAGATTTAAAAAATGAGAAATTTTCATAAATAATATGAATATGACATCATACTTTAATATTAACAAAAGTACGTTTAAATGCAACACAAACAGCAAAAACTGACATTAATAGGATATGTAAGCATCTCTCACCTTAATACAATGCATACAACGTACGACCATGCTTGTTACAATGTGATCAACCATCCAGAGTCCAGTCATCGCTATGCTTCCTGTGGGACAGTTTCTAAATCTCTGAGAGCGGCTTTAGGTGGAGAACGTTCAACCAGGTGGTTGAGGGTATTCCATGGATTTTTAATTGAATTAAGGTGCGGCGAGTAAACTCCGTGTGTGTAATACCCTTACTCTCCAGAAAGTTGTCAACGATGACACTCTATTGGGACGCGTGATATCTTCAGTTAAAACAAATGAAGAACCAACTGCTGCAACGTACAGTTTCACATATTACAGTTTTCAGATGGTGTCTAGGACATCATCTCCATACCGTACAGCCGTCACAGAACCACGCCTACACATGTGCATGTCAGTACGATATCCCAATGAAATCCCTGTTACTATGCTTTACCTCGAAATGCGAGGTATTTTGTGATTTTCTTGGGTCAATTACGTGTGCCTTATTTCTTCCTGACCCTTACACGCTTATTATCGGGTTGTAGGGAAAATTTTGACTCATCTGTGAATACAACATTGCCCAAATCAGACCCAGTCCAATTCATATGCTGACGGCACCACTTTAATCGTACCCCTCGGAATTGGATACAAATTATTCAAGTTTAGCATTCGACGAACAATAGTGACAGATAGTCTTATCAAACCCTCTACAACCAGAGATGTAAGTGGGGAGGTTGATCTCCGATTCCACTTGGAAACTACAGCAATGTATCTGTCTTCCACGGTGGTCGTAATCTATTTATTAAACAATGAAATAGATTGTATTAGTAGAATGAAATGAAAAATTTAAAAAAAAAGTAAATTAGAATTTTGAAAACAAAATGTTACATTACGGTCTGCACGATAACTTTATTTAGAATATAAGTATTAACATACAAGTTAAATTATAGGGATAACAGATTTAATTAATAATATAGAAAACATTTTGATATAAAAAGTTCAAAAACTCATAAAATTTTGAGAGAAAAGTAGAAGTATAATGATATTATAACTAAATAATCAATTAACAATAACCTAACTCTTTAATAATTTGAATAATATTAATTCATTCTACAGATAATACAGTTATATATACACAGAAAATTTACATTTAATTATTGAGTAGAATTTTTTAAATCGCATGGATAGAGATAAAATACAATTTTAATTGTTATCATTCTACTTTAATTGTTCTACCTTTTTACTGAAACGCTGTAGCTCAGTCGGCAAAGGCAACGAACTCGTAACTGAAAGGTGGCAGGTTCGGAACCCGAGTCGGCCTAAGATCAGCCGTGTTCGTTAAAGGGGACTGGAGCACATAAAATATATTCGTGGTAAGAATGTCCTCCAAGTTCTCAATCAATACCTCTGGGGGTGGCAGGAAAGGTATGTGGGTCTTCTTCTTGGTCCCTGCTTCAAAATTACGAGGACCCACTTGAGCAAAGTCGTTCTTTCACCTTAATGTTGCTCATTGAAACTAAAGGCTCACCCCTTGCCCTTAATACGACAGCCTGCAGGCTCAATCGTGCTTGGTTTGTCCAAGCGGCATGAAAAACAACTACAAACTTTTTACTACCTTTTTAAGTAATATTTGCTTAATATTTATAACAGGGAAATATAATTACCAATACATGGATATTGTCTTTTATAAAATATTCGCCACTACCAAGTCCCATATATTTGTAGACCATTTTCTTTCGGGAGCAACATGTAGGCGGTCAACATTACTCCCTAAGACGAGGCAATACAAGCAAACATGTGGGTCCTCGTAATTTAGAAGAAGGAAATAAGCAAAAAGCCTCCAAGTATACCATGCAAATTGGCGGGCATTGCAACCAAGGACCTATTTTATATACATCTATCACCATTAATGGACACGGTGGATCTTTGGCAGGCTCCAACTTTGAAATCACACTCCTCCGGTTATGAGATTGATACCTTTGCCTGCCGAGCAACCACAGCTCTAAAACAGGAGAAACAAGCCTCGAATAACTCACAGATGTTTAATAATTTAAGTATTAATATATAATTTAAGTATAATTTAAGTATTTAAAAACTTATATGTCAAAAAAGATACATTTTGACCTTGAATCGACTTACTTTAGAAATTATGAGATCATTTAATATTTTTATATTTCTCATGTTGTACTTCATGTTGCACATGTAGTAATTGACAGTATTTTTTCAGACTTATATCTAAAAATGTTTGATAATGAAATAAGAGAACGATTAATCCCTTCCGGTAAAATGACGAGTCTAGCTCGTCATTAGTTTTTCATTCCAAACCGCACAATGACGAGCTATACTCGTCATGCGATTAAAGTTACTGTTAAAATATGATAATTAATTTAGTTTAAAATTTCTAGTGTACTGAATTTGGCAACACTTTTATCACTTGTGAAAATCACAAGTCACTATTGCATATTGTTTACTTAGAATTTCTTGGTACAAGTCATTGCCAAATTAATGAGTCAGAATAAAAGAAAACCTACTAAGAAATGCCGTGTGTTTTACAAGAATCAAATTAAAAGTGAGACTACTTGGCGGTGTAAACAATTAAGAATTCCTTTGCACTTTGTTTTGAAAAGTACCACTAGCTTGAAGACTATTATCTGTATATCTTATTAATGTTTTGCTTTGATATTTTCTTAATTTTACTGTTTCTGATATTATTTAACACTACGTAAAAAGTGGATTTAAATTAAGAATATGTAAGAATTGTAAAATGAAAAAATTTTTTTAAATAAAAATTAAATGGTTATTTCATGCACAGTTTATCATTATTAAATCATACCGGAAGGGGTTAATAAGTTATAGGGACAAAAATTACCTTATTGCTTCTTGTTCATAGAGAGTAATTACTATGAAGGATTCAAGTACTGGAAAACCGTATTTTAATAAAATCTTTTGTAAAATTTCAAGAGTAAGGTAATCTAATTTTCTCCTGAACTCAGAGTATATTTTTCTATTCCAGGCATGTCTTGCATCTCCGCGTAAAAGGAAAGATCGTAGACCGGAATCGAGAATAATATTTTGCATCATTTTTAATCTAGAAAGTGTAATGAGTTTCAAATCCCATTCTTCCCTCGGTCTATTTTTAGAAACATTTCATTGACACTGCTTCTATAAATGGCACAGCTCTGAATAGTTCGGGGAATAAATGTATTTTAAAATGTAACAGAAATGGTATCATTGATAACATAATTTTTTTCTTTGATTTTTAATGAAGCTTTATTCAAAGTTGAAAGAGTTTTCAAAAATTCAAAATAACTACTTTAAATTGTTTAAAGACTGATATTATAATAAGCTATATAAGCTTATCTTCCATTCTATTTACATGTTAAACTGAATATAGTTTTTTTATAATTTACGCATAGAAGTTTTTTTTCATAATGTTTCATTGTGAATCTCTTTTAATATGTCCGATTATGTTTGTGCAGGTGTGCATGCGTGCAAACAGACAATAAATATATCAATAATTATTTCTCCGAAATTCTCCCAAACACGTTGTAACAATCCCAGCTACTCCATCTCAATGAATCAACATCACAATGACCCCCTGAGTGATGGTCCCGAGGCCCAGGATTGTGAGTGTAGCCTCTCAAAATTTCCTGTCTCTCTTTTTCGGCCCCCTCGGTTTCCCTTCCTGCTTGGTGCAACGAGCATAATTCTCTTCATTGACTTTGTCTTCTCCTCATTGGTCAGCGTGGTTCGCTCCATCTCCACTAATTCCGGCGTCAGGAGGTCCGCTAAGCATCCAGTAGTATTCCAAATTCCCTCTCCTCAGCAGCGCACCTCTTCTGCGTTCACTCACAAGAGGCGCCTTCGGCGCGACGGGCGCGTGTCGGGTACTTCGAAGAGTGGGTTGCCCCTATACTTGCGATCTGCCCACCGCAGCCGGGATAAGCCTGGAGGGCCTCACGGCTATATGGGCCCGGTTTGCGCTTGATTATCTCAATGAATCAAGCCTAATTAAGTGCGGGATTCATTGAGATTGCATTTCTTCCACACTCCTCGAAGCTAATGTCTGAATTATTAACTGATACGTAAAGCCCTTTCTATCATTTTTTTTAAACCGGATGTATCTTTTTCCTTAAAGTACACAAATCATTGCTATCTTTAATAATTTTATAGACCACAGTAGAGCCGCTATTTAAAAACCTATTTCAATGAAAGTTATTCACTTGATTTCCTTTTCCTCCAGACGGAATTATCACGGAATTATTATTTATATACATACATTGCTTAAAATATTTATATCATCTCCTGAAAGCTCGTTTCTATCAGTTGATATCTAATACAACATATAATTTAATTTTTAAAATTACAATGGAAGTATTAATGATTGCATATAAAATTTTCAAATTGTTTAGTAGAAAAGTTTCTATCATTATGTTTATTTCTCTGTTTAAAATTTTTCTCTTTGGATCGATCATAATTTCAAATGAGAGCGATGTACTCTAAAACTTTCAACGACCTCTATGCGATACAGAGGCATTATTTTTAGTGATATAACTGAAAGAGAATATCTCATTTCATAGTATCGTAAATCATATTGTTTATAACATTACAATAGAAAGGGATACTTTTTTCAATCTCTCTTTTAGACATGTTAGCTGTGAGTTTCTAGTTCTGAGCCTCAGGAAGTAATAATGGGTTTTCAGAAATGGATTTTCTTTTAGAGCGGCTACAGTTTCAGCGATTTGCTTTATCACTCCATAAAGTATTTTAAACTATACCATGCTAGAAACTTTACAGTCCTGAGAAAGAAATATCTGATGCTTAGAAAAACAATATCGATTTCTTTTAAGTATTGAGCAAAAATGCAGACAAAATTTGCCTTTTCCGCATTATAGCTCTTAAAATAAAGTGTCAACGACCTACAAGTTGTTTTTATTTTTACTTCGTACAGAAAGTACAGAGAGAGTATTGTTATCGACATAGAATTTGACCTTTCTTTATGGCCAATATTAAAGTTTCAGAACCACCTGACGTCGTAAAGTAGGTTTTAAAAAACAATTACCAGCTTCTATAAGTATTAACAAACTAACTCAAAATCGCGAGACAGATGTATGAATATTAACTAATATAAATCTATTTTTTCCTATAATAAACTAAAAATAAAAATGAGCCAAAGTGATTAAGGCACAATATACATAAGACGGTATATCATAAACATAAGGCATTTTAAATTAACTCAGCCAATTGAGAACTTCCATTACAACACACATAATGCTACATAATTAGTGATAATAAAAAATGTTAATTAAATGTGCCACTAAAATTTTCATATATGATGCACCTGTTCTCTGATTCATTTTAAAAGGCATTGCATATCTGGGCTTGACTAAAAAACAGGGTACCCCCACCAACTTGGAGATAATGGTTTAAGTTTTGTCGCCTAACATTTTCTCCTGATCTCACTGTGTCCAAACAATCTGCATCTATATTATAATTTATATGATATTTGAATCCAGTTTTCCTTGTGTAACTCTTTTCTTGTATCTTAAATGCTTGCAGTGCTTAAAAAATTAGATATAACAAACCATTAATGGTTCACTATGACTGATTTTTAATAATTTGGAGCTGTCGCCTTTATAAACTGCCCATAAATATAAATGTCCGGTTTCAAAGTCATTTTGTTTAATTAAGTAAGAGTATATAATTCTATTACGATTGCGTACTGTGCATTAATTAAAGTCACCATAAAAAGCAAGAAATACAATGTTTGGATTTTGCTGCAATGTTTGGATTTTGTTTGTCAATGTTTGACAAACCTTTGTGTTTTAGTAAACATCGCCATTAATTTCGACAAATCGGCAAAGAGGAACACTATTTTTAGGTAGTACCGAATATATTTGATACGCTCGTCCTAAAAAGTTTAAAAAGATTTAGATAACAAACATATGTGGTATTGCCATAAATGAGCTACTTAATCAATGTGAAGTATGTAAAACTTAGTTTACCGAAGCAAAATTCACCTTAGTACTACTTCCAGTAACTGAGCTTTTGCATATTCATAAAAAGGTGAAATTCAGTTATGTGTGTGTTTGTCAGTTTGGAAACTCGATTACTGGATGAAAAGAGCTATGTAACTGAAATGTTGTCTCAAAATTCCATACAAAGTTTTAGGCTTGTATCCAATTCATGTTAGAATCTTTTCATAAATTTCAACATAAAATTGACACTTTGGGGTTTATTTATTTTTACATACCAATATGGGACACTATGCTTGCTTATAATAGGTTATTATATGTATATAATATTACTTTCACTATTATAGCATTTAATTTTGTTCTATTTCTTCAGTCTTTCCTTGTTTGGGAAGAGTTCCTCGTTGCTTCACTGCAGTTTTAGGCACCCATGGATTTTGATTTTTTTAACTATATTTATCATCGCCAAGTATACGGGTTCTATTCCACATTGTAACCGAGATTTTCCCGACTGATATTGTGTATAAATATAGTTTTAAGTATATGAATATCCATACAGCCAAATTCAAGTAAAAAGTGTATTTCACGTATCTCACCTTCCGTCCACAAACTTGCGAATATATGCAAGTTTCGGGTTTGGTTTGGCTTGGAGTGTTACGGTCAGAATCGGTTTTAAGCTGATAATCTAGCCGTTCGAAATGGACTTTAAGCAGAAGGTCCCGGTCTCATTATTCCTCGTGTTACAAAAGTAAACCATAACACTCCAAATCAAATGAAACCCGAAACTTGCTTATTTCAGCAAGTTTTCGAACGGAAGGTGAGACCCGGGAGGTACATGTTTAACTTGAATCTGTCTCAGCTTATGCTTTATGCTTATATAGGGAATGGTTGAATCTGGCCATAGTTTATACTATTTGTTTCATTTTCAATGCTTGTATAAAGTATGTACCTATATTTTCTTGTAAATTTCCGCATGATTTAGAAAAATTTAAAACCTGTTCTCCATACGTTTGCAAATTTAAATATTTGGTACAATATTTGTGTAAATTTTATGTATACTGTACTTCTTTACTATTTTAAAATTTATAGTTTATGTTTTATATTGCATTTGTATTGCTCTTATGAATATTTATCTCCTCCATGCTAAATGCCATGTTGACATTATTGGCATCTAAATATATCGTCAATAAAACAAAGGGGCAAAGACATTTTCACCTATCTCGTTTATTCTTTTGTTTGATTGATTTAGACGACTATTTTACATGAACGTTATTATAACGTAAAATATTTTTAATTGCTTTGTTTTTTTCTTTTTGGGAGAATATAAAAGGATGTAGTAATGGCAAATGTTAACATACTTACAAATTTATTGTGAACATTGAAAATATGAAATCGAAAAGATTACTCAATGAAAGTAAGCGACTGGAAAAGTAAACAAATGCGTATACTTGAAAGTCCATCTAGCATTAATAGCGACTATTGGTGAAGATGTACAGCCATGAAGACTGGCAAAGTTGTTGCCGAACAAAGCTAACAGCACTTGACTATGGGATAAGATTCCAGGTTGTGAAATCAACAACTTGAACGTGTCCTTTGTCAGGGCTACTCATGAAAACCTTCCTATGTAAAAAACAACAATTTTCTCTGGAAAGAAGATACTACCTGATGCACAGAAAATCTGCTGAGTAAAAGTCCTGCTTCTTCATTTTTATGGTTGCCAGTCGGGAACTCATGCAAATTTTTGGAGCCCGTAGAAATATTAATCACAAATCACAAAAATTAAAATGCAACTATTTACAATTCAAAAAAATGGGTATAAAATGTGGTCACTACGTTAACATTGTAGTATATATATGTATATATATATATATATATATATATATATATATATATATATATATATATATATATATATATATATATTTCTGTGTGAGTGTGAAATGTCATGATCCAGAGAGTTAAGGCGAATGGAAGACAGTCTTCTTGATAATAATAATTTTATTAAATCATCGTTTCTTCTAAAAGCAAAACCTGCGCCATTTTCGTTGTTCGTACAGACACGAGTAGAATGTTCACAGTTCCACGCACTGACTGATCTTATCTGTTTGCAAGCTCATCAAATTGTTTCAAAAGGCTTCCGCCTGACCGTATTATCCTAAAAGCTTACGCGAGCGTGGGTCTTTTTCATTTATTTTATTATTATAAAGGAGTTCCCTATTTAAAATTGTTTTGAACTCACGTAATTTCCAACTACCCCTTTTTTAGACCTGACATATATATATATATATATATATATATATATATATATATATATATATATATATATATATACATACATATCAGTGGCGTGGGGTAGGTTTTCATGCAGGGTGTGCAGAGAACATGGACTTTCCAATAAATCTTTAATTATTGAGACATCTGAGTTTTCCATTCTGAAACGGGTTACGTATTATGAATATAAATTTAAAGATTACAATAAATAAAATATTTACCTACGAGTAGTCAAGTTATAACTATAAAAACAGCTAAACTTATGAGAATTCTACTAGCACTGAAACAAAAATCATGTCTTTTGTTGTATGGTATCATATCGGCGTCGAAAAAGCAAAGCTTCGGTCTTCTACGAAAAATTTATATGTTCAGCAAACGTAGCACCACATGGCGCCCGCCGCTGCAGTGTCTCATACGGATGCTCATTGGTGTCGACAAACTGAACGTCTATTCCACGGCAGAGGATTTCACTGCACGCTGGCACAGTAGAGGGAACTGTTTCTCGTTCAGTCAATGGATTAAATTAAATTTATTAATTGTTTTTAACGTTTCAAAACATATATTCTGCGAAAAACATCTTGACAATTTTTAAAAACAAAACCAGGGATATGGTGTTACATAATATAACTTATATACTGTCTGTAAGAGACAATAAATGGTAAAATTTGGACTGTTTTGTTAAAGTTCGTCTCTTTAAAACAAACCAACATTGTTTTTCAGCTAATTATTTCAATATATAATACATCACCGAAATTACTTTACTACACTAAAACATTTCCCTTTATATTGATGAACTACTTCTTTCATATTTCCATGAAAACAAAATATTACAATATATAAATTTAAACATTAACCGTGTGCAAAATCGTATGGCTAGTTAATCAGTTTAAAAAAAAAAAAAAAAGTCCCCGCTCTAATACAACGTTTAATAAACCGTACCTTCGGATGATTCTGAATGCCAAGAGCAGGAAAAAAAGCTGCACTTGCCTCTGTGCCATAGTATGCTTTCTCCTCCAGTAGCCCATATATATAAAGCGTGATTTTCAATTCAGTGAGCAGTGCGTACACGTCAGAACTTCCTATGTTCGTTTGCGTGCTACGTGGTGCAGCACCTAGTACCGCACGTACTGCGGGAATACAAGCAAGCAAATCAACATAATATTTGAATATATTATAAATAATATTTATTATATACCATCTAAAGATAGGTAGACATAGGTGCAGAAAACTATTGTCCCTCATAATTTTGCCAGGGTGTGCAGTGCACACCCTGCACATATGGACCGCACGCCACTGATATATATATATATATATATATATATATATATATATATATATATATATATATATATATATATATATATATATATATATATATATATTACATAGTTCAAACTTTTACGTCATAGTAAAAATCTTTTAAGAGGGAGTATATGAAAAAACCGTCGGGGAAAAACACAATTTTTACTTTGAAAACGTATTCAAAAATACTAATATTCTGATTGTAAGCCTTTAAAAATTTTTTAAATAATCCTTACTTTATAAAATCCCCTTATAGGATCTGTGGAAAAGCCGAAGTGAAAACTCTTTCCATTTTCCTGACTAAGTATCTACTTTACAAAATAACAAATGAATGCAACCTACTCTTGCCCAGAAGAAAAAGTTTCACTGTACAGTCGACAAAGTACATTACGGGGAAATACCATAGGTAATTTATCATTGCATCGATATTCATTTCCTTTTAAGTGACATATTGATGATAGAAGACGCCATCTTTAAAACTTACTTTAAAACTTTAGAGCTCAAAAATGTGAGTTATTTAAGTGGTAGATTTTGCTATCCACATCAGTTATCATTTTTATTAGCATGGTGACAGGAAAATTACCAAGGGTTATAAGTTTACTTAATAGTACAATTTATTTATATATTTCCTCTAAATAGGGCATGCAAAATTGTAAAGTAATAGTTAACGTGATTATCCAAGTTACAAATTGGACGTCCACTAATTTTTCATAATATGTATATTTAAGAAAATGTATATTTCTTAATTTTTTTTATTGCAAAGAACAGGAATTAACACTGAAAAGTATGTAAGTTATTTGCATAACCCAGACATAATCCATCGCAGTACTTTTCGGATCCTTAGAAATTGCTGAATTTCTTTAAGAAAATTTTCTTAAAGAAACAACATTATTAGGCATCAGAGAACAACGATAATTTCATACTTATTTTATATATTATTTTTTATTATATTTTCAGATTTTTTTATTATATCTGTTACTCAATGTCGCCGGTACATCCATAGAATAAGCAACATTTTGTACCGTACTTTACGCATCTTTGATTTGTATACTTAATTTGCAATTTAACAATTAAATTATAAAATTTAAGTTTCCCTTACAAAAGAAATTATTTCATTCTAATAATCTCGTCAGTAAAATAGTAATAAATTACTAAGAAAGGGGAGAAAGCTTTCTACGTATAAAAATAGTTTCATCAATTTTCAATTATTACTAAAACAAATCAAAAAAAATTTTTATTTGCTTAATAATTCTCCACGTTGTAAAGACCATACAGTTGTGAAGGCATAAGAGTTCCATTTAACCATTTTTGATGGTGAATTGCTTTTGTCAGATAAATGATTATGCTTCCCGAGTTATCTCCCATTTGATTAGTTTTCCAACAAAAACTTACATGCCAAAGAAACATCAAGAAAGCTTTAGAATCCTTATTTCCTAGAACTACACCTATCTATAAAGCTCTCAAGTAGAGATTTCCTTACAGTTGGGACCATTAGAGATTGATAAGGGATGATATTGATAATTTGGAAATTATTGCTAACTTACCATACCATGAAAGCTAAAATTTGAGTACAGTAGGCCAAATTTTTATTATTTGTACTTTAGAATTTGGCTATTTCCTGGTACTGTTGTACAGAATTAAGAATAAACTTGAAAGTTAGTTTGTTGCCGAAAATATTTGGTTACCATCCCCATTGGTACCCTTCTTCTCTCGGCGTTTCTTGACCTTGAAGTCAACATTATGATCTGTTATTTATGTAATTATGTCATTATGATCTGTAAAAAAGAATTTGCACATTATTGGGTTAATCAAAGCTTGTTCTGCTGTATATTTTACAGTTGTAAATATTTTATAATAACATTGTCATTTTTGCTAATATTACGAATACAATTAAAGTTCAAATTTATAAAAAAAAATAGAAATTTAGCTTATCGCAATCATAATATGTCAATTATATTTGAAAAATGAGAAAAATAAGTTACATGTATTACAACCCTTAATTTCATTTAAAGAAAAATTTACGATTATCAATTTACTAGAGGAAGTTTAAGCATTAGGGTTAGGCAATTATGAGAATTAAAATCTTCCTTTTACACACGTTTCTCGATTGTTCATAAAACATAAAGTTCTGATCCATTTAGAATGAATTTTTTACCACTTCCTTAAACACGTTCTAGATTTGTAAAATTGTTTAATTTCTTCATTTCATCAATTCGAAATATGTTTATTGATGGCTAAATTTTATATCAAGTTGAAATAAAATATCTGTTTTATTCTGTAATCCTTAAAGAAACCTGACATTTTAAAATTAAAAAAAATAATAATAATTGACTTTATTATGCAATAAAATTAAATATATTACTTGTATTAATGTAATTGAGTTTTACAGGATAAAAAGACAATTGGTTTCAATTTGATATAAAAAATTTTGTTTCTGATTTACAAACTTCAAAAGCAATATTGTAGTTAATTGAATTTCTACTTGTTTTCACTTGGTATACATATTTTATGTATTTGTAAAAATTTATTACTTCATGTAACACAATAAAATATTTTTTTAATTAGAACCTTATAAAAGATTTATGAAACATTTTCTTCTTAACAGAACATAATTATTTATTTTACATTAAATCAATTTTTACAATGAATAATTTTTAGATCGCAAGGCACTTATGTATAATTAAATTTAAACTTTAATTAGAAAGGTTAGTAATAAAAACATGAGTTTCCCCCAATTTGTTAATCTGCAGCTGTAAATACTCCTATACACTATGTTTAGGAACAAATTTCTCAATAGAACTTTAGTTTCTTTGGAGATTCGCTGACACCGAAATCTTTTAAAACAAGAAAGCCCACACGGACTTTCGTGTTACAAGACACTCTTTAATCTGGGCAGGGAAAAATAACAGAAAACATTGTTAGAAATCTTGGAATTTCTGGATTATCAGACAACCACATCACTTATCCTCTTCTTTTTTGATGCCTCGGGGAAGAAATCTGCAATAAGTGAGGTGATACATTCTCACATGTGGTGAAAAAGAACTATGTCTAAACAAAAACTTTTTATTTTTTAAAGGTTCTACAATAATTTTTTTACTGAAATTCAAGCACGCTTAATATAAAAACTTCTACTGCTAGTTCTGACAGAAAAAAATAAGGGGGTGCATTTTTATTTATTATTTTTTCATTTAGAAAGCATTTTGGAAATCGGTAACTATTTTTTTCATAGTGACACGCTCCACAAAAGTTAACGTATCGAAAGATAAAGATGTGCAAAAAAAATATTCAAGACCAAGCAGCACATCTTTATTTCCTACTTCTTTTAGTTTGTCAAACGAGAATTTCTATCGATTGCAAACCATTGTTTGTATTTTAATTAGTAAGAAGTCACCATTTCAAAAAAATAATGCAAAAAA
Organism: Pardosa pseudoannulata; assembly: GCA_032207245.1. Lineage (NCBI taxonomy): Eukaryota > Metazoa > Arthropoda > Arachnida > Araneae > Lycosidae > Pardosa > Pardosa pseudoannulata. The sequence continues at coordinate 98,244,673 of CM063498.1, read as the reverse complement.
TCAAAAACTGCTTTTAGCATTTCGTACAAAAAGTAAATAATTTTAAGATTTTATGTATCAGTATTTTAATATGTTACTTAATTTTACTCAAAGTCTTCTTTACAATAGCCTTATTTCCCTTCAATATAAAAAAATTTTGTCTGTTTAGAACGAAAATTATCTTTTATTATTATTATGAGTCTAAATTTATAATTTTTTAACTTTGTTAATATAAAATTATTTTTTAATTTACAAATATCAAAATCTATATTGAATGTAATTGGAATTCTACTTGTTTTCCCTTGGAGTGTATATTTATGCCTTAAACTATGTATTACTTCATGTACCACAACTAAATATATTTTAAAGTATTAGAATCTGATTACAGGTTTATGTTGAATGTTAATCTAAACAGAGAACGATCTTTCTACTTTACATTGAATCAATCTACTGGTATAATCAAGACTTTTCAGCTCGCATGGTATTATGTGCAATTCAATTTAATTGGTAGATAGTAAGGTTGTTATTAAATATACTATAACCATGAAATTTACTAATCGATAGCAGTAAATAATGCTATAATCTAAGTTTAGGAACAAATTTCGAAACAGAAAACGAAAAGAACATTCATTTCGTTCTGAAGATTCAATGACACCGAAATCTTTCTAAAAAAGGAGACCCATACGGACTTTCGTGTTACAAGACACATCTATCTTGAATGTAATTGAATTTCTACTTGTTTTCCCCTAGTGTATATTTTTTAAGCATTAAAATAAGTATTACATCATGTACCATAACAAAATATATTTTAAAATATTAAAATCGGATTGAATATTTATGTCAAATGTTATTCTAAACAGAGCAGAACTTTCTACTTTACATTGAATGAATCAACTGTTATAATCAAGACTTTTCAGCTCGCAAGGTATTGTGTGCCTTTAAATTTATTCTGTAGATAGAAGGTTCGTATTAAGAATACGTAACCACGAAATTTACTAATCAATAGCAGTAAATAAACCCATAGTTTAAGTTTAGGAACGAATTCCGAACGAACTTTAGTTTTGTTCTGTAGATTCAATAACATCGAAATATCTCTAAAAAAGAAAGCACACACACAGACCTTTGTGTTACACGACACACTTTTATCTCGGTAGAGAAAAATAATAAAAAACGTTAGAAATCTTGCAATTTCTGGATTGTCAGACAACCACATCACTTATCCTTTTCTGTTTTGGTGCCTCGGGTTGCTACTCTGCAATAAGTGAGGTGATATATTCTCACGTGTGACGAAAAAAAAGTATATCTAAACGAAAACTTTTTATTTTTTAAAGATTCTACAATGATTTTTTTTTTACTGAAGTTCAAGCACGCTTAATATAAAAACTTCTTCTGCTAGTTCTGAAAGAAAAAATATGCATTTTTATTTATTATTTTTTTATTTTGAAAACTTTTTGGAAATCGGTAACTATTTTTTTTTTCATAGTGACACGCTCCACTAAAGTTTACGTATCAAAAGATAAAGATGTGCAAAAAAATATTCAAGAACAAGATGCACATCTTTATTTCCTACTTGTTTTAGTTTGTCACCCCAAAATTTCTATCGATTGCATACCATTGTTTGTATTTTAATTAGTACGAGGTCTCCAGTTCAAAAAAATAGTACAAGAAATCAAAGACTGCTTTTAGAATTTCGTACAAAAAGTAAATAAATTTTAGAATTTATGTATTAGTATTTTAATATGTTACTTAATTTTACTCAAAAGTCTTCTTTACAATAGCCTATTTTTACTTCAATATAAAAAAACTTGTATGTTTAGAACAAAAATTATCTTTCATTATTATTATTATGAGTCTAAATTTATAATAATTATTTAATTCTGTTGCAAAAAATTATTTTTAACTTACAAATATCAAAATCTATATTGAATGTAATTGGATTTCTACTTGTGTTCCCTTGGAGTGAATTTTTTATGCCTTAAACGATGTATTACTTCATATACCACACCTAAATATATTTCAAAATATTAGAATCGGATTAAAGGTTTATGCTAAATGATATTCTAAACGGAACAGAACTTTCTACTTTACATCGAATCAATTAACTGTTATAATTAAGACTTTTCAGCTCGCATGGTATTATGTGCAATTCAATTTAATTTCTAGGTAGTAAGGTTGTTATTAAGAATACTGTAACCATGAAATTTATAAATCGTTAGCAGTAAATATAACTATAATCTAAGTTTAGGAACTAATTTCGTAATAGAAAGCGAAAAGATCTTTAGTTTTGTTCTCTAGGTTCAATGACACCGAAATCTTTCTAAAAAAGAAAGCATATACAAACATTCGTGTTACACGACACACTTTAATCTCGTCAGGAAAAAATAATAGGAAGCATTGTTAGAAATCTTACAATTTCTGGATTGTCAAACAACCACATCACTTATCCTTTTCTTTTTTTGGTGCCTCGGGGAAGTACTCTGCAATAAGTGAGGTGATACATTCACACGTGTGACGAAAAAAAAGTATATCTAAGCGAAAAATCCTTATTTTCTAAAGGTTGTACTATCCTATATATTTTTTTATTGAAAAGCAAGTACGCTTAATATAAAAACGTTTCCCCCTAGTTCTGACAGAAAAAAGTAATGAGGAGATGCATTTTTACTCACATTATTTTTATTTAGAAAAGTTTTTGAAAATAGTCATTTATTTTTTACATAGTGACACGACCGAAGAAAGTTTTATGTATCGTAAAATAAAAATTAGCAAAAAAAAAAAATTCACGAACAAGTTGCATTTTTTTTTATCTACTTGTTTTAGTTTGTCACCCGAGAACTTTTAACGATTACAAACCAGTGTTTATATTTTAATTTGTAAGAAGTCACCACTTCAAAAAAACAGTACAATAAATCAGTGACTGTTTCTAACATTTTGTAAAAAAGTAAATAAATTTAAAAATTTATGCATTAGTATTTTAATATTTTACACAATTTTACCCAAAAGTCATCATTAAAACATCTTATTCTCGATACAATATAAAGAAAACATTATCTGTTTAGAACAAAATTTGTCATTTATTATTATTATGAATCTAAATTTATAATAATTATTTAATTTTGTCACATATTATTCTCTACTTTAGAAATATCAAAATCTATATTGAAAGTAATTGGATTTCTATTTGTTTTCTTTTGTTCTACATATTTTATGTGTTATAATATGTTTTACTTCATGTAACACAACTAAATATATTTTAAAATATTATAATCTGATTAAAGGTTTATGTTAAATGTTTTAAATAGAGCAGAACTTTCTACTTTGCATTGAATCAATTGACTGGTATAATCAAGACTTCTCAGCTCTCAAGGTATTATGTGTCCTTAAATTTAATCTCCAGATAGTAAGATTGTTATGAATACCACGAGTAACCACGAATTTCGTAATCGGTAGTAGTATATAATCCCAAACTCCAAGTTTACAAACGAATTTCGCGATAGAGAGCAAAAAGAACATTACTTTCGTTCTGTAGATTCAATGATTACGAAATCTTTCTAAAGACACACTTTCGTGTTACATGACACTCTTTAATCTGGGAAGAGAAAAATAACAGAAAACATCGTTATAAATCTTGGAATTTCTAGATTGTCAGACAACCACATCACTTATCCTTTTCTTTTTGATATCTCGGGGGAAAAACTCTGCAATAAATGAGGTAATACATTCTCACGTGTGGAGAAAGAAAAGGTATATCTAAATGCAAACTCCTTATTTACTAAAGGTTGTACTATCATATATATTTTTTACTAAAAGACAAGTATGCTTAATATAAAAATTTTTCCTCCTAGTTTTGACATAAAAAGGTAAGTTGGGGTGCATTTTTATTCATAATTTTCTATTTAGCTAAGTTTTTGAAAATTGTTAGCTATTTTTTACAATGTTACACGCTTCATGATTGCTTTATGTGTCGTAAGATAAAGATTTGCAAAAAATAACATATTCACTGGAAAGCTACACTTTTTTATATCCTATATGTGTTAGATTGTCACCCCAGAATTATTAACGATTACAAACTAGTGTTTATGTTTTAGTTAGTAAGAAGTAACCAGTACAAAAAATCAGTGACTGTTACTAACACTTCAAACGAAAAGTAAATAAATTTAAATATTTTTGTAATAGTATTTTAATATTTTACACAATTTTACCAAAAAGTCTTCATTAAAACAGCTTATTTTCGATACGGGTAAGAACACGGGTAACAACGAATTTCTTAATCGGTAGTAGTAAATAATCTCAAACTCCAAGTTTAAAAGCGAATTTCGCGATACAGAGCAAAAAGAACCATTAGTTAGTTTCGTTCTGTAGATTCAATAACACCGAAATCTTTCTAAAGAAGAAAGCACACACAGACTTTCGTGTTACAAGACACTCTTTAATCTGGAAAGAGAAAAATAACAGAAAACATTATTAGAAATCTTGGAATTTCTAGATTGTCAGACAACCACATCACTTATCCTTTTCTTTTTGGTGCTTCGGGGAAGAACTCTGCAATAAGTGAGGTGATACATTCTCACGTGTGGTGAAAAAAAAAGTTACATCTAAACGAAAACTCCTTATTTTCTAAAAGTTGTACTGTCATATATATTTTTATACTGAAAGGCAAATATACTTAATATAAAACTTTTTCTTCCATTTTTGACATAAAAGAGTAATCGGGGTTGCATTTTTATTCATAATTTTCTATTTAGAAAAGTTTTGGTAAATTGTTAGCTATTATTTTACAAAGTGACAGGCTTCAAGAAAGTTTTATGTATCATCAGATAAAGATTTCGAAAATATAAAATATTCACAAACAAACTACACTTTCTATGTGTGTACACTATTCTATGTGTATTAGTTTGTCGGCAGAGAAATTTTAACGATTACAAACTAGTGTTTATATTTTAATTAGTAAGGAGTCACCAGTTGAAAAAACAGTACAAAAAATCAGTGACTGTTACTAACACTTCATAAAAAAGTAAATAAATTTAAATATTTATGTATTAGTACTTTAATATTTTACACAATTTTACCCAAAAATCTTCATTAAAACAGCCTATTTTTAATTCAATATAAAAAAATAGTTCTTATCTGTTTAGAACAAAATTTATCTTTTATTATTATTATGAGTCTAAGTTTATAATAATTATTTAAATTTGTTACTTATTGTTACAAATTGCGTAACGTTCGTGGACTGAGTATTCTGTCAATACAGGACAGCAGAGTAACAAAATTTATTTATATTCCAAATAAAACACGTTTACAGGAGACAGTGAAGAAACACTGGCTATGTTGGCAACAATACAAAACTTTCTCACACCAGGTGACACAAGTGTGGACACTAACATGTTTTTAAGCTGACTGATCCTTTTAGCTGACATTCGCAGCCTGTATATAGGCTAATAAAAACCTGGAATGATCTCAATGGTACTAGTGACCAACGGTCGCCAAACATGACGCCACGTCGCCAAACTTGGTGATATATCGCGAAATTGGATCTAAAAATTAGTGGCTTTAAAATATCGCCAAGGAGCCAATATCTCGCCAATTTCGCGACTTTCATTGAATTACACAATATAAACCAAAATACATGTA
>CM063498.1:98219066-98234066 GCA_032207245.1 Pardosa pseudoannulata | reverse complement strand
CCTAAGATTGCCATTGGACGTTCTTCAAAAGAATTCTACTGGTTGAATTCCTTTACGAATTTGGATCCTAACTGTGGCCCTGCTACAATTTTTCGGAACTTGCCTACCTTACAGTCTTGAACTGTTTGTATTTAAATTATAGAAAAAAATAGTTTGTCTCTCATCATATACCCTTAACTTGTTTTGATCAAGAACCCTGTCTTAGCACTCGTGTATCTCTTGTTGCTAATCATCTTATGCTTATAATTTTTCGTCTAAACTCAAGCAATTTCTCACGCGTTTCCTTCCCCACTCACTTAATTTTCCTTTTAATGTTATTGCCAACAAAGTACTCAATAGATTGAAGCACTACCATTGACAGCAAACCCAGTACTAGAGGGCTTGGCCCAGGGAGTACTGTTGCCAATTCATCCTATGTGGCTCCTATGTGACTCGGGGCTTTTCGATATTTTTTACGTAGGTGCTTTGACCTCCTGGAGGCTTTCGCGGTTTTGTTACAGGAGCCAGCTTTCTAGTTGGGAGATTCGTAAAGTCCGCTCATATAGGGAGCTGCAGAGTCTCTGATATCGAACGGGGGATAAATTGGGTTTGCATTGCACCCTGAAAAGCTTCCCCACTTGTAAGAGATTATTAAATCTCTTTTTCTCTTTCGACTGTGATCGTCGTAAGGAAGTTATACAGGCAACCATCCTTTGCAGTTCTACATGATTTGGGAATTAGAATCCCCTTGTATATAGCCGTATTTAATCAAGAAATAAAAGTAATTTCCAATTATATCTTGACTGTGATCCATTCTTCAAGTTACTTCTCACTGGAGAATATTGAAGTCGTCACACCACAGTGTCCAATATGCCAAAGACTACTTTTTAAAATATAACACAGTATTCTAATGTCATAATGGTAATGTAATTCTATTAAGGTACATTTTTGTTGTATTACCTCAATCAGTCCTTCTGATAATAATTCAAAATTCAAAGATTCTATATTAGTCCCTTTATATTAGACTAAAGATCCTGATAAATGTTTTACATAACTCGTACAAAAGGTTAAATTTAATGCTCTTCTTTTTTATTGATGACAAAAGTGAAATATTCAAGTTGTAATAAATTAAGTAGTCAAGGAATCTTTTGTCGCTTACGAAACGTAGAAAGTTTGTCTTTGCACTTCCAGTATTTTCCTTATAATTGATATTGTGTACTCAAGTTTAAACTGATTCTTCAGTTTTATTTTTTTTTTCGTAATTGCATATTAAGAAGTTTATTTGTTTTCTTGTCATTTGTTGAAAAAATATAACCTTTAATAAATTAAATATTGACAATATATTAGCTTCATACTCTTCATTATTTCGAAATTTTTTCATTATGTTTAATATTGTATACTGAAGGCTACATTTTTTTTCATTTAATTCTCTTCGTAATGGCATATTTATAAACCAATTTATTTTTCGTTTTCATCTGTTAAAATTATAACAGCTTTAACAAATCAAGTATTAACAATATATAGGCTTCAATAAATTGTGTATTCAAAGAATCTTTTTTTGCTTACGTAACAAATATAACTCTTTTCCTTACACTTCAAAATTTTTTCATTGTACTTGATATAGTGTACTATAGGTTACATTGATTTTTCATTTCGTTTTCCTTTGTAACTGCATATTAATATAAGTGTTTTATGTTATCTGTTGACAAAGAAACGTGCTTATAGTTACCATTGTTGTTTCTCGTGTTTTTTATTCATATATTACATTTACTTGACTGTAACCACAGAATCCAATATACGTAAGACTACTTCTCAAAAGATAACTGAACATCTACTGCTGATAATACTAAAATCTAATTATATTAAAGTACATTTTTTAGCCTATCTCAATCAATCGTCCTGACAATTGAGAATTCAAAGTATTGCATATTAGTTCAGAATCTATTGGATTAAAACTCCTGAAAAATGTTTTATATACCTCGTACAATACATTGTATTTCATGATCGACATTTTCTATTAATGCCTGCGAAAATCTAAAATATATAAGTTTTAATAAATAAAGTATTCAATCAATCTTTTGTAGCTTACAGAACGAATATAATATTTTTCTTGCACTTATTTTTTTCTTTATACTTGATATTTTGTACTGGAGGTAGCACTGCTTTTCCATTTCATTTCTCTCCGCAATTGTATGTTAATAAGCATCTTTGTTTCTATTTCATCTGTTGAAATTATATAAGCTTTAACAAATTAAGTATGAATAATATATAAGGTTTAATAAGTTAAATATTGACAATATGTAATATTTAACTAATTAAATAGTGACAATATATAAGCTTTAATAAATTAAGTATTCAAAATCTTTTCTCACGCAACAAATAAAACTTTTTTCTTGTTTTGTTATCACCTGTTGACACAGAAATTTGCTTACTGGAATAATTGCTGTTTATAGTGTATTCACCTCTTAATTGCCTTTACTTAACTGCAAACGCAGTAGTAAGTTATAACGAAGACTACTTCTCAAAGTATAACTAAACATCTTATTCCAATAAGGCTAAAATTGAATTCTGTTAAGGTACATTTTTATAGCCCATCTCAATCAATCATCCTGACAATTGAGAGTTTAAAATATTATATATTAGTTCCTATCTTATTGGAATCTAAAGTTCCTGAAAAATGTTTTACATACCTCGAACAATAGATTGTATTTCATGATTGACTTTATTTTATTAATGCCTGTAAAAGTTTTAATAAATTTTATAATGTGTAAAGTTTTAATAAAAAAAAGTATTCAGTCAATCTTTTGTCATTACAGAAAAAATATAATATTATTATTATATTTAAATTTTTTTTATACTTTATATTTTGTACTGTAGTTTGGACTGATTTTTCCATTTCATCTCTCTCCTCAATTGCATGTTAATAAGAATCTTTGTTTCTTTTTCATCTGTCTAAATGATATAAAGTTTAACAAGTTAAGTATGAATAATATATAAGCTTTAATAAATTAAATATTGACAATATATGAACTTTAATAAATAAAATATTCAGTTTTTTTCTCTCTTACACAACAAATAAAATTTTTTTTCTTGTTTTGTTATCACTTGTTCATACAAAAATTTGCTTACTGGGACAATTGCTGTTTATAGTGTATTTCACCTCTATATTGACTTTAATTAACTACAAACACAATATCCAATATGCCTAAGATTACTTCCCAAAACATAACTAAACATCTAATGGGAATAATGCTAAAATTCTATTAAGGTACATTTTTATAGTCTATCTCAATAAATCATACTGACAATTGAGAGTTTAAAATATTATATATTAGTTCCTATCTTATCAGAATCTAAAGCTCCTGAAAAGTGTTTTATATACCTCACACAATAGATTGTATTTCATACTCGACTTTTTTTTATTAATGCCTGTAAAAGTTTTAATAAATTTTATAATGTGTAAAGTTTTAATAAAAAAAAGTATTCAGTCAATCTTTTGTCATTACAGAAAGAATATAATATTATTATTATATTTAAATTTTTTTTATACTTTATATTTTGTACTGTAGTTTGGACTGATTTTTCCATTTCATCTCTCTCCTCAATTGCATGTTAATAAGAATCTTTGTTTCTTTTTCATCTGTCTAAATGATATAAAGTTTAACAAGTTAAGTATGAATAATATATAAGCTTTAATAAATTAAATATTGACAATATATGAACTTTAATAAATAAAATATTCAGTTTTTTTCTCTCTTACACAACAAATAAAATTTTTTTTCTTGTTTTGTTATCACTTGTTCATACAAAAATTTGCTTACTGGGACAATTGCTGTTTATAGTGTATTTCACCTCTATATTGCCTTTACTTGACTGCAAACACAATATCCAATGTACCTAAGACTACTTCTCAAACCATAACTGAACATCTAATGCTGATAATGCTAAAATTCAATTCTATTAAGGTACATTTTTATAGTCTATCTCAATAAATCATACTGACAATTGAGAGTTTAAAATATTATATATTAGTTCCTATCTTATCAGAATCTAAAGCTCCTGAAAAGTGTTTTATATACCTCACACAATAGATTGTATTTCATACTCGACTTTTTTTTATTAATGCCTGTAAAAGTTTTAATAAATTTTATAATGTGTAAAGTTTTAATAAAAAAAAGTATTCAGTCAATCTTTTGTCATTACAGAAAGAATATAATATTATTATTATATTTAAATTTTTTTTATACTTTATATTTTGTACTGTAGTTTGGACTGATTTTTCCATTTCATCTCTCTCCTCAATTGCATGTTAATAAGAATCTTTGTTTCTTTTTCATCTGTCTAAATGATATAAAGTTTAACAAGTTAAGTATGAATAATATATAAGCTTTAATAAATTAAATATTGACAATATATGAACTTTAATAAATAAAATATTCAGTTTTTTTCTCTCTTACACAACAAATAAAATTTTTTTTCTTGTTTTGTTATCACTTGTTCATACAAAAATTTGCTTACTGGGACAATTGCTGTTTATAGTGTATTTCACCTCTATATTGCCTTTACTTGACTGCAAACACAATATCCAATGTACCTAAGACTACTTCTCAAACCATAACTGAACATCTAATGCTGATAATGCTAAAATTCAATTCTATTAAGGTACATTTTTATAGCCTATCTCAATCAATCATCCTGGCAATTGAGAGTTTAAAATATTATATATTAGTTCCTATCTTATCGCAATCTAAAGCTCCTGAAAAATGTTTTACATACCTCGCACAATAGATTGTATTTCATGCTCGACTTTTTTTTTATTAATGCCTGTGAAAAAGTAAAATATATAAGCTTTAATAAATTAAGTATTCAAAGAATCTTTTGTCACTTACGGAACAAAGATAACTTTTTTCTAACACTTAGAAATTTTTTCATTATACTTGATATTTTTTGTCCCATTCCCCTTTCATATAATTTTTTCCCCTCAGAGGACATATTCTTTGATGCCGCTGAACTATTTTTGTGACAAAAAGAACGGCTTCAGGAAAGGATTGCAGTGATTTTTATTTTCTTCTGCCGTAAGACAAGATACTAAATCTTCATTGAATCTCTAAGATAAAAACAAGGGATTTTGTAACAAATAGGTTCAGAAAAATATGATTTCAGGGAAAGGAAAATGAAAAAATGTACCTTATAAATAGCAAAAAAAATTTCAGAAAAAAATGAAAATTCCAGGATATTTTAGAATAGTTAATATTTGTTTTTATTATATTATCCTTTACAAGAAAACTTTAAAAAAAAGCCTAGTTAAACACAACAAAGGATTTTTCCCTATCTTAAGCTGTTGCAAAGCTCTTATACATCATCATAGATAAAATCTGAGAACTTCTGAACGTTATTTAATTAAAAATGCATAAAGATAAGGGGATATTTTTTATGACAATTTTTTCATTATATATTATGCTGGAAAATCATGCTTTTTCATTAAAAAGATTACTTTTATCAGACCTTTAAAGCTGTTGTAATCCTAAATGATAGAATATTTAAAATTATTTTATAGTTTTAACTTACAAAAAAAAACAAATAAAACTATGTAGCATTACAAGCGGAAAAGTTCTTGCGTTTGTAAAATTTCTAAAAATAAATACTACTTTTATAATATTTGAAAAATGAATCTCTTAAATTTTTCAAATACTTTTGAAATATTCCCTGCGTAAAACTCATTCCGGAACTCAACGTCGATTTATTAATTTGGAAAAGCAAAAGTTGCCTAACTGTTTAAAATGAGAATGTCAAACTCACGGACCTCGAGCCACATGCGGTCCAAGGCAATAATTTTTAGACCTACCCAATATAGGTCCCCACCGAATTTTTTAACCCATCCAACACGTCCTATAGCCATGTTGATAAAAATTAATAAGAATTTATAAAAATTTCATAACTATATCTGAATTTAAAGTTTCACTTTATTAATTTAGAAAAGGAAAAGTTGCCTAACTGTTTAAAATGAGGATGTCAAACTCACGGACCTCGAGCCACATGCGGTCCAAGGCAATAATTTTTAGACCTACCCAATATAGGTCCCCACCGAATTTTTTAACCCATCCAACACGTCCTATAGCCATGTTGATAAAAATTAATAAGAATTTATAAAAATTTCATAACTATATCTGAATTTAAAGTTTCACTTTATTAATTTAGAAAAGGAAAAGTTGCCTAACTGTTTAAAATGAGGATGTCAAACTCACGGACCTCGAGCCACATGCGGTCCAAGGCAATAATTTTTAGACCTACCCAATATAGGTCCCCACCGAATTTTTTAACCCATCCAACACGTCCTATAGCCATGTTGATAAAAATTAATAAGAATTTATAAAAATTTCATAACTATATCTGAATTTAAAGTTTCACTTTATTAATTTAGAAAAGGAAAAGTTGCCTAACTGTTTAAAATGAGGATGTCAAACTCACGGACCTCGAGCCACATGCGGTCCAAGGCAATAATTTTTAGACCTACCCAATATAGGTCCCCACCGAATTTTTTAACCCATCCAACACGTCCTATAGCCATGTTGATAAAAATTAATAAGAATTTATAAAAATTTCATAACTATATCTGAATTTAAAGTTTCACTTTATTAATTTAGAAAAGGAAAAGTTGCCTAACTGTTTAAAATGAGGATGTCAAACTCACGGACCTCGAGCCACATGCGGTCCAAGGCAATAATTTTTAGACCTACCCAATATAGGTCCCCACCGAATTTTTTAACCCATCCAACACGTCCTATAGCCATGTTGATAAAAATTAATAAGAATTTATAAAAATTTCATAACTATATCTGAATTTAAAGTTTCACTTTATTAATTTAGAAAAGGAAAAGTTGCCTAACTGTTTAAAATGAGGATGTCAAACTCACGGACCTCGAGCCACATGCGGTCCAAGGCAATAATTTTTAGACCTACCCAATATAGGTCCCCACCGAATTTTTTAACCCATCCAACACGTCCTATAGCCATGTTGATAAAAATTAATAAGAATTTATAAAAATTTCATAACTATATCTGAATTTAAAGTTTCACTTTATTAATTTAGAAAAGGAAAAGTTGCCTAACTGTTTAAAATGAGGATGTCAAACTCACGGACCTCGAGCCACATGCGGTCCAAGGCAATAATTTTTAGACCTACCCAATATAGGTCCCCACCGAATTTTTTAACCCATCCAACACGTCCTATAGCCATGTTGATAAAAATTAATAAGAATTTATAAAAATTTCATAACTATATCTGAATTTAAAGTTTCACTTTATTAATTTAGAAATGCAAAATTTACCTAGCTGTTTAAAACAAGGTTGTCAAACTCGCAACCCGCGAGCGGCAAGAAGGCAACAATTTTTGAGATCTACTTAATATAACAGCCTGTAACCGAATTAATAAAAATTAATAAAATTCCTATATGTAAAACTGAATTTTTTAAATTTCTCGATGTTTTTTGCTATTTCCGTTTTTCTAGTCTTGTTGCATCTCCTACGAACACTTTCTTAGTATATAAACATGTTTGATATATACTGTGATTATACAGCGCGAATTAAACCAGGTTTAAGGGTTACCCGAGAGTTAAATGCAAAACCAGTATTGACCACGATTTTAAAAAAAATCAAAGCATGCTATCCACCAAATCGACATACACTTATATAAATGCGCAGATCGTCTCTATATATAAAATGATAATATTTACTCGATTTAATTTTTATATTTATTTAGTTATATTTGTTACTATCTATTGCTAAAACAATATTTATATATATGTTATATAAATTTATTTAAGTTATGATGATATACAGTATTAATCCACCAGAATGGTATTTAATATAAAACATAATCGAATCAGATCGCAAAAATAGAAAATAATAATTTTACTATAATGAATGTGCATCATGCCACTGTAATGTTAATTTTATATATTTAATATTTTGTTTAATTAAATTCTTATTTTATGTAAATTTTGTAACTACTAAAAACTATATTTTTTTTCTAAATTTAAAATTTAAAAATTTTAATAAAAATTAATAATTATTTTGATTAATCAATTGATTTCTATTTGTTGTACATTATTTAAATATATTATTTTTTCTTAAAATCTTAATAATTTTATGTTTAGATCTTTAAAATTTATGCTAATTATTTATATGATCTTTTTTTTTTTTTTTTTTTTTTTTTATTTTGTTAGGTAGTATTTTTTTTTTTTTTTTATTTTTTATTTTATTTATTTTTTTTTTTTTTTTTCTTTTTTTTTTTTTTTTTTTTCCACTTTGGTTAACCATTACCACTTTTATGGGTTATCGAGGTCGAAGATGGCAGACTATAAAATGGCTTCGGAAGCGGTTTTTCTCCAGACATCAAAGATAGCTAGATGCGCTACTAAAGTGGGCAGTAGATTCTATTGACGCATCCACGCGCTGGGGTCATTTAGTGGCCCAATGTGTGGATGTAGCCCGTGAACCATAGTCCAAGGTCGCCATCAAGGCCAGTATTGGAATGGGAAACAATTGACCATAGTGTGGAAGAGGCATGAAATACAGCGAGTCAACCTAAATACAAACATATGGCAGAACATTCTTACATGGTTTTGGCAACCAATCACGTGCACTTCCAGACAACGAAGTGTTAATTCTATGATCCAGAATTCTATCCTTGGTGAATACTACTGACGGATAATCCTGGGTTAAACATACACTTGAGATAATCATCGGATGTCGTGATTCCCGAGAAGGCGACTGTTAAATTACATTTGAATTTGAAATTTACTGTTCATTATTAACACTAGTATTTTAAATTAAAGAGAATTTTCAAGTGTGGTCGATTATTTCCAGAACTACTAGACATATTTTAATGAATTGAGGTTTGAACAAAGGTTAGTATAGCACAAAAATAAGCAATCAGTAGTAAAGCATAATATCGTATGAACCCTCATCGAAGTCAACTGTTATGGCAGCAAAAGTTTGAAAGTTTAGACAGGCATTTTGATGGATTGCCGCACACCCCTCCGTAAAAGAGGCACTTTGATGGTATGAAATGCAGGAGATCTTTTAGCACTGTGTTTATCTTTTCAGGGAACTTTTAGCCCTGGTTTAATTTAATAACGATAAGGCGCAGCCAAAAATCTAATCTAGGTTGCTTTTTTTTTTTTTTTTTTTTTTTTTTTTTTTTTTTTTTTTTTTTTTTTTTTTTTTTTTGGGTAAGGGAGGAGTGAAGATATTCGTCGAATGGTTAAGTCAGCTATACTTTCAACCATCAATGCTGTACAGCATATCTGGGAAGCTCTGGAGTCCTTCGAGTTTCATCCTTGGCCAGATAATAAATCATTGCTAAATAAAAACCAATTACCACAGGAACTCATAAACTGTCTTCTTTTTTATATGGTTTGTTTTGGTTTTGGAGCGCTAAGGTCTACTTTTTGCAACACGAGGGCTAATGAGACCGGGACCTACTGCTTAAAGCCGATTCCAAATGGCTACGAACATTCATGCCACAGTGGGATTCAAACGCACGAACTTCGGTTCCGAAAGCCAGCACCCTAACATTTGGCTATCGTTCGGATCTTTTTTATATGAGATCTCGGTGTGAGGACTGCATATCTGTGGAGGAAACCCATCACCTGTTAATCCATTTATCCATTTTTCTTGTTTGATTGTGTAACCACTGTTTCATATCTTCTAACTCTGTTGAGTACTGCGCATGATCATTTGTGTGTACTGTTGAATTGTTATTTTTGTATTATAGAGACCAATATTCAATTAATTATCAATTATTCAACCAAATTTCAATTAATATATCGAATTTCATTAAAATCTGCCTAGTAGTTCTGAAGATGATTGACCAAATCTGAATATTCTCTTAACATGTAATTAACGTTAATACTTGGATGTATGATTAGGAATATGCAGCAGAAGCATTAGTAAAAAATTAGTACATAATATATATAATTTAATATATATATATATATATATATATATATATATATATATATATATATATTATATATATATATATATATATAATATATATATATAATATATATATAATATATATAATATATATATATATATAACATGACCTGATAAACCAAAATAAAAAGCAATCTAAAGCACATACTAAGTTTTTTAAATTGGGAAAATCAGTTATAGACCGAATGTCAAATTTCACATTAAATGCAAAAATTATTTTGTAGCTACATTCGTTAAAATATTCAAATTTTAAAGAATCATGCATCATTATATAACCATCCAATGTCTTTATCCACTGCCAAAAAAATTCTTTAAATTCCTAAGATAGAATGCAATCAAAGCTAAAAGTAATTTTCAACGATAGTTCGTTACTGCAAAATATTCAAATAGAATGCATTTTGTTTCTAATAAGTTATTCAAAAAACTTAAGACACCGAACACAAAAATTAAAATATTCAGGTGCTTTAATTTTAAACTAAGTCGCAAACGTATTTAAATCTCGTGTATTATATTACAATTATGAATTCTTCCGTAAAGAAAGAAAAGCCTGAAAATATTCGCAGAAGCGACGTTTCGATCAAATTCATTTGGTACCGTGATTAAACTTTAATTAGCCTTCGATCGCTTTAATCAAAACTTTTTCCTCGAAAATTTCTTCTTGCATAAAAGAGAAAGTATTCTAGCGTGAAAAGAATTTCTTTAGATGACGTATTAATTTTTTTAAAAAGGAATGTTGATCAAATAGGGAGACATTTTTTTTTACTCTGTAAAAAATGGGAACTAACAAAAGTATCTTAATGCAATGAAATATTTTTGACATTCGCTTGCTATTAATTTATTTCTCAATTTTTTTTTTACTTCCATAGTCTCCTTTAATGCAAGCCTCACTTTTTTTTAAATACTATAGAGTTGCCATGCATTTCACTTTCGGGGAAATAACAAAAAGTAAAATGCTTAATTGAAAGTGAGGGCTTTTTTTAGTCTAGCTTTAAGCTTTCGATGACTTCTTAACCATCTCCATAACTTGAACCTTATATGAGATTCCTAATTTAAGCGGCTATAATACATAATACATTTCGGGCTGAAAATTCGTCATTATAAAAGCTGATTTTTTATTCTGTATAAAAAGAAAAGTTCTGCTATGGTAAGAATAAAACTCTTTATGGATCATTAATAAGATTTTCTAAATCATTTGTAAATAAAATAGACATAAAAAAATAGTTTTAAAAATTGCTTTTATTTAACAAAAATAAAAGTATTTATTTAACAAAACTCTTAATAATATTACTAAAACGTTATAATTTTGCAAGAGCATAATGTGTGTGTTTTCTTTATTTTAATTTCTGAACTAGCATATAACCCGTCATATGACGTAATCACTAAAAATTTTAAATTTTCAAGTATGGTAAAGTACCCTATAAGACAGGTAAAAAATGGTTTTTTTTTTTTTCTGAAAATTATCTGGTACATGCTCAATAATTTTTTTATTTTTACTGACCGCATGTTAGTTGCCAACTTCAATTTATCTTGTCACATTACGTGATAGGATGGACAGCAGAGGTTTTAATATTGGCAGTGATTATTTGGCTTTCTATATGAATGATGTCCAAAATTTAGCGAATAGATCACAAACCATGGGATTATGTATAAAAAACAAACACACAAACGAACAAACTTCTTAATTTTCAAGGATATGTAACTTAAACGCTAGATATATATCAGTCCGTGAAATAGACTCCTAGACTTTGTTGTTAATACCAGTGATAAAATTTTCTTTTCAACAAAAAATAATCGATGATTAAATTTAAAATTATCATATATGTACCTAATCTATTATTTAAGACGAATGTAAAAGGAAATTATTTATGTAATATCTAAGTTCAGTGATAAAACGTACGAAAATAATGCAGACGGTATTTAAATAGTTTAAAATAAGAAATGATTAAATGAGATGGTTAAAGGAATGACGTCACAATGCTAGAAAAAAATGTTATTTTTGCCTATTTATTATGTGATAAATTGATAAATTTTATCTCTTGCTTTTAATCTGGGACAATAGAGCTTGAAATAATGGCATTAAACGCTCGAAAAGGGGGGAAGGGGTGGATTTCGAACGTTTTCGAACTCGCTTTGAATTTTGCTAACTCTAACTCATCAAAAATTCAATATGGATACCTCTATCCATTCCAGGTCCAACCGCTTCATACTTAGCCCTCGTGTTGCAAAAAGTAGACCGTAGCGCTCCAAACCAAACCAAACCAAACCAACCGCTTCATATAATCGAGGACAGACGGACAGATAACTTAGGCTATTATTATATAGGGGATATGTTTCTAACATCTAATACATTCTTTTTATTTTGTGATAGAACAAGTATCGGAAAAAGAGTTTCTTTTTAAAAACTAGCTGAAAGCTTTTTCGTTTCTTACGTTAATCTTCGGGTTTTTACAGAGATCGTAGCTTCACAAGATAAAAAAAATATTCAGAGATTTATAAGAGTACTATAAAACAACAACTAAAGAAAATTACCGTGTGAAAAAGGAATGAATCATCGGAGAAGTATATTATCTCTTTGTAAAGACAGGATTAAATATCTGGCGGACTGTGATAGAACACAAAAGTTAAAAACCTAATTTTTACGGAATTTAGAAGTTTATACATTTCTTATGTCTTACGAGACTTTTTTTTTTTTAGAAAACATAGTACCGTTGGAAAATTACTTTTGAAAAATCCTCATTACAACAACCAATATTTGATTCAATATAAAATAAAAAGTTTTACTTTGTTTGGAGTTTTCTTTCTTAGATTAAGGGATTAATTTTATATAAAATATTTGCTTAAATTTTAAAATATCAAATATGGTTAAAATTTTAATTTACAGAATAAAATAGATATTTTTTCAGTTTGATACAAAAATTTAGATATGCATATTTCAAGAGTTATTTTGCAAGTAAGGGAATTTAATCTTCATTTTCTATATATTTTTTGTTATTATAAAAATTGCTATATTTTTAATCCTTTTTTATTTTGCTGTGTTATTCATTTGATATAATTTTGATGTATGAAATTCTTCTGTACGCGTGTTTGTAATAGAACTCTTCTTAAACTGCTAGACTGATTTTGATGAAATTTTGTGTATGTAATTAAGTTCATTCGAGAATGGTTTAGATTCACAATTTGATCCGATGGAAAATATTATTTTATTAAAAATCCAAAATTTCGCACTGTTTGAGAATATTATTATGCCGCTTGAAACCCTTCACTACTAACGTGTCTGTGGCTCAGTGGTCAGTTCAACGGGCTTTATTACGAGAAGTCCCAGGATCGAATCCTACTACAGACGATGTGGGAATTTTAATTTAATCTAATTACGTTTATGTTTCTGTTAGTTTTAGAACATACTTCAATTTACTGGAACGGTGTTCTAGAATATTCCATTAATGCATAAAAGGGCAAGTAGCTCAGATTATGATTCAGTTCTGTATTCTGTCGCCGAACGTTGGCCGATTGGTTAGTGCGCTGATCGTCGGTACCAGAGTTCGTGGGTTCGAATCCCACTATAGCATGGATGTTCGTAGCCGTTCGGAATCGGCTTTAAGCAGTAGGTCCCGGTCTCATTAGCCCTCGTGTGCAAAACAGTAGACCGTAGCTCTCCAAACCAAACCAAACCAGTTCTGTATTCTGTCAACTAAGTAGTTCAGTGCTTAATAAAAATCTTTTTTTGTGTGCTATTCGAGTTTCCCTTCTATTAAACATTGTAAAACTTTGTAAGGTGCAGTGTTGAAGTAAGTGTCTTAAGTGATTTTTCATGAATTATTTCAACATTCAATAAATTATTTAAAAACATTTTACAATTTTTAGTTTCACATCGTTAAAGCAAGACAATGTCTGTCGGGTCTTCTAGTTTATCTACATTTTCTAATATTTAATAAATTCTATTTATTACATGATGGAACAAGTATCTGAAGGAGTTTACTTTTAAAAACGAGATGAAAATTTTTCGCTTTCTACTTTAATGTTCGGTGTTTTATAAATAAAGTACCCCCACTAGATGAAAAAAGGAAGATTCAGGGATTTTTAAAAGTATTGTAGAGAAAAAAAAACATAAAAAAGGTACCTATGAAAAAGGAATTAATCATTAGTGATTTGTATTATCTCTTTTTAAAGACAGGATTAAGTATCTGGTTCAGCGTGATAGAACACAAAAGTTAAAAACCTAATTTTTAAGGACATTAGAAGTTTATACATTTATTATGTCTTACAGGACATTTATTCTTCATGAGGACATAGAACCTTTGGAAAGTTTCTTTTGAAAAATCCTCTTTACAACATCGAATTTTTGATTCAATATAAAATAAAAAATTTTGCTTTGTTTGGAGCTTTTTTTTTATTAGATTAAAGAACTAATTTTATATAAAATATTTCTTTAAATTTTAAAATGTCAAATATGGTTAAAATTTTAATTTACAGAATAAAATAGATATTTTGTCAGTTTGATCCAAAAATTTAGATATACATACTTCAAGAGTTATTTTGCCAGTAATCGAATTTAATCTTTATTTTCTATATATTTTTTGTTATTATAGAAATTGCCATATTTTTAATGGTCCAAGTGGCACGAGAAACACCAACAGCAACATCAATAAAAAGTTCTGCTCTGTTTAGAATAATTTTTCTAGATCATTAATAAGGGTCTACTTTATAAAAACATTGAGTGTTTCTATATGAAGCAATTTATTTGTTAAAAAACAAAAAATATACAACAATAAAGAAGAAAAGAAATACATTAACC
Source organism: Pardosa pseudoannulata (assembly GCA_032207245.1). Taxonomy (NCBI): domain Eukaryota; kingdom Metazoa; phylum Arthropoda; class Arachnida; order Araneae; family Lycosidae; genus Pardosa; species Pardosa pseudoannulata. Next base: position 98,219,293 of record CM063498.1, on the reverse strand, counting down.
CGTAAGATACCTTAAAAATATGTAAATTAGAAACTAATTTTTATAATAGATATGAACTAATTATTATTTTTATTCTGTAAACCTAAATACCAGAAATAAATTGTATTTTTCACAGCACGATAAATGCCACCTTTTTATTTTTATTTTTTTTTACAATTAATATTTTTTATATAAAAGTTTCATACATGTCTAAAGTTTTAGCTTACAGTATAAAATAGATTTATTGT
>CM063498.1:98171566-98209066 GCA_032207245.1 Pardosa pseudoannulata | reverse complement strand
TCTTGAGACTCGATGAATTTTACTTAATATCATCATGTTGGGACGCTCAAAAATATTCATTCGTCTTTCATTTTAGGTAACGATTCAAATTCTAAGTCAAAACTTTTTTCTCAAAAGAAAGCTTCATGCTTTACCTATTGGAGCAAAAGAATTTATGTTAATTTCTATAGTAGTCTAAGAATAACAATCGATTTTTAACTCTTAAGAAAAAAATTCACTTGAAATTCCAAAATGTACTTGATTAAGCAGCACTTCGTTTTCACGACAGGAAACTACAGTAGAATGTGGTAGATAAATAATGAGAAAATTATTTTAAGATTGGTGTTTAATACTTTAGGATGAATAATGATATTTCAGACACATTATTATTATTCATATCTTCATCGAATTATCAATGGCTCACACATTAGTACCATCCGATGAACTAAATTTTGATTATTTATATCTTTGTTTACATTTGTTATTAAACAACAAAACGAGTTAGGAAGTATTTTAGATGGTTCAGTGCCTGGAAGACATTTAAATTTCTTGGAATCAGTCAACTATAAACATTCTTGATAAATGTATCCAGCTGAAAAGCATTCTTTGAGGAAGAAATAATAAAGAATGAGGTTGAAATGGCTTGTGAAGTTCCCAAAAATAAAGTAAAAAAGAATGTTTACTCCACTGAATAAAACATTTGTTGACAAAACTGTTTGTTAGTTCTCATAATGACTTCAATTTCTCTCTGCAAGTAAGAGTTATTGAAAATATATGAGTCTTTTGTAGTACAGTGTTTATATATTTTTATAACGATTTTGAATTTATATGTGAATTGGGATGCTTTTGTGCTTTTTTAAAAAGTCTAAATGAAAAGTAGTCTATATGAGACGTCAGAGAACATTTTCATTTAAATGAAATAGCTTCAGTTCTGATATTATTATTATTCTCAGATAAAGTGAAGAACATTTAGAAGTTGACAAGTAGACATCGCGATAGAACAACATAATGAATATTACTCAGATAAAATAATGGAAAGTCCTTTTTTAAAAGTGGGTGTTAAAATATATTTATTATATTTTAATATCTATCTGATATTTTCTCCTATTATAGACCAAGTTAACTATGACATTTTTTTCAGTTTTTCTTATTGAGTATTTAATGGAAAAATAATCTTGTAATAACTCAGAACCTTTATTAAAACTTATAAACTAATGCTTTTCTATTTCAATCTAGCAATTATATCTCAGCCTTTAATGAACTTTCTTTTGTTTGCAATTAAACTTTTAATCTAACCATAAGAGTTTTAAAACCAATTTGTTTTCTTCTTCGCAGACCCAAAGATACCGAATAGATTCACAGAAAACGATTCTACTGCTCTACTACTCTGCTCTTAAAAACAACTCCGTCGCTGCTCTGAATTTTTCTCAATTTCATGCAAAATCAGGTAAATTGCTTTCTTTAAATTTCTTAATATGACGGAGATTTGGTTAATTAGAATTTATTTATTTACTACAATGTTTAATACCAGTGCTGAGAAGTTAGGTTAGGGATGCTAACTAGAGATTATACATTATTCTACTACTCTTCTCTAAAAAAACAACTCCTTCGCTGCTCTGAATTTTTCTTATTTTCATGTAAAATCAGGTAAATTGCTTTCTTTAAATTTCTTAATATAACGGAGATTTGGTTAATTAGAATTTATTTATTTGATACAATGTTGAATATCAGTGCTGACAAGTTAGGTTAGGGATGCTAACTAGAGATTATACATTATTCTACTACTCTTCTCTAAAAAACAACTCCTTCGCTGCTCTGAATTTTTCTAATTTCATGCAAAATCAGGTAAATTGCTTTCTTTAAATTTCTTAATATGACGGAGATTTGGTTAATTAGAATTTATTTATTTACTACAATGTTTAATACCAGTGCTGACAAGTTAGGTTAGGGATGCTAACTAGAGATTATACATTATTCTACTACTCTTCTCTAAAAAAACAACTCCTTCGCTGCTCTGAATTTTTCTTATTTTCATGTAAAATCAGGTAAATTGCTTTCTTTAAATTTCTTAATATGACGGAGATTTGGTTAATTAGAATTTATTTATTTCCTACAATGTTGAATATCAGTGCTGACAAGTTAGGTTAGGGATGCTAACTAGAGATTATACATTATTATAACAGTAATGACAACATACGAACATAGTACATGTACATAGCTTCATTAATACCGCTACGGAAATTTATAAATTTTCCCGAATAAACAGTTATTATAAATAGGAAATGCTTCCCTCTTGTAAGATGCAGAAGAAATAGGGTTAATATTACTTTTTGACTTAAGAAAATAGCCCTACATGTTATTAATTTATTTCATCTTTGATAAGTATAGCCAATATTCTAGATAAAATATACTTGCTAATGTAGAAACTGTAAATCTAAAAGCAAGATGTTTTGGGGAAAGACAAATTTAATAATCAACTTATAAAATAAGCAATAAGTAAAAATAAATGTCATATGTTTAATGAAATTACACCTCATTTTATAAAAGTGATTGTTAAAAACGAAGCCACGATAAGACTTCCAATGCCAAATTTTGTCCTTTCCTGCTTTAATTTCAACGTTTTAAGGTATCCGTCTACGTTCGGAGAACTTTTTTCTTTAAACGTGGACAATAGTTCAAGTTTTTACATTTTTAGATTTATTTTTTATATTATCATAGAGAATTGCACTTAAAAAATTTATTCCTGGAAAGTTTTTATAAAATTTCTAATAAATGAAGAAAATTTAGCAAAAACTCGGGTTTTTTCAAAAGGTCTAATTTTTTAATAAATTAAATTATTTCAATATTTTTTATGCAACACATTTCTTATACACTGGACTAGTTTCACTGGACCTAAAATCTTTCCTTAATTTATATTTGGCAAAAAATTTTGGTCCTTCAAAATCATACACATTGAATTTTTAACGAATTTTCATTACCTTTATATCTAACTATGAATGTAACCTAATTAAAAATTATCCAAATATAAAAATTTTAGGTCATTCACTAGTAAATACCATCAAAAGCATTCATAATAATTTTCAACAAAATATTTTAAGAACTTTTTGAGAAATTACATTTTTACAAAGTATTTTTCAAATAGTACGAAATATCACTTAAAATCAGGAATCTAAACACAAAACTAAAAATTTATACTCTACGAAAGAGCTAAATCATATGAATCAAGATAAAATATTTAATTCTTGTAGATTATCTCCTTGCTTAAAATCTACATTGTTTTAAACTCCCAAGAAATACGTTATACATTTTTCTTCATAAATGTAAGATTTGTTGTTTTTGGTAAAAGATAAAAAAAATCAAAAGTCAAAACTGGTAAAAAAAAATATGAGAATTTTCATATACTCTACAATCATTTTATTTTAAAATCTTCCACTTTCATATGTAACACCTTGCTTTTCATTCAATTTTAGAAGATAGAATAAGAGTTTATATAAAGCTTAAATAAAGTAGTTAAATAAAGTTTTAAGAGTTTAAATAAAGCTTTTCCTAGCAATTGCCAGCATTGTAATAGGAACCCGTATTCCAAAATTCTCGTTTTAGCTTCAGTAGTTTTGACTGAATTTACATGACAGACAATTAACTTCTCATTATGTATATATGTGTATATATATATAATATTACATTGATCCAAAATTGAACAAAAACAGCAAAAGAATATATAAAGTTATATTCAAACTGCTCTCTAAACATTCCCAGTACTTATACGAACAAACTGTGAAATTTTCAGTAAAAACTGGTCGAGTAATTTGTTCATTTGTAAGTGTGTGTGTTTGTGTTTGTCTGTCTGTTTGTTTGTTTTAATATGTCAAATATCCATTTTCAGTATATTTCTCCATTACTTAAAAAACTCATCTTATTCTGTAGCGAGTACGTAAACAGTAAACGATTTTACTCAATATCGCATCAAATAACCCTCAGAAGACTTTATAAAAATTAAATTTTGTGTTCCAATGAAAAATCATCTGGGAAGAATTGTTATAAATAAAATTATAGGTTCCATATTTTTTTTCAATTAATCTCTTCATTGATTTCGTTTCAATATTTCCGGAAATATCATGGGAAATCTGGGAATTTTTTTTCTCTTATAATATCCCGTTGTGATTCTTACCTTTTCCTTCTTGAAGTAAATTTTTGTTTTGTCTCTGCTTATTCTTTGTATTTATTGTATTCCGAAATGTCGGTAACTCCAATTTTTCGTTTAATTGAAAGAGTGATACTTTTTCTTTTCATCGAGAAAGTTAAGTTCTTCATATACACTTTTCTTAATATGTTCTATATTAACCTTAAGTTATTGTTATTTGTCAACTTGTGTTGAACTTCGGTATTTACTTTGTAGTTAGATATAATTTCAGTAAAGAATTTTCTAGTAATAGAAAGGTAATATAAATAAAACTTTTCCGGTGTGTTACTTGTTTGTCAAAATGTTTTTTGTCTTGCATTCTTGTTGTATGTCCGCTGTATTAATAATTCTGTAATTAATATATTCCGAAAACGAATGACCAAATACTGCAGTTTCTGCAGTAAGTCAAAACGAGTCAAAGCAGAGGAAAGAAGAAATTATGAACTGCTCCTCCTCTGCATTCTGAAAAAGTGACTTTGAATTTATATATATATATGTGTGTCTGTAGAATATGCTCGGTGTTCAAAGGCAAGTAATTATGCTTTTAAATTACTGACAACGTTTATTTGCATTCAATTGTACAAATTATGAAGGAAAAGTCAGACCATAACAGGTCTACAACATTAAGAAATTTTAAGTTAAGAACAAATCCTTGCACTTCAGGCTCTAAAAACAGTACCGGACTTCACAACCGCTCAACACGGCCTCTTATTTCAACCTTCGATGTTAAGAATGATCCATCTGTCTTGTGAATCGGAGTGACTTCTGAAGAACAACCTGATATATATAGATAGATAGATAGATATAATGAAATAGATATAATATATATTTATATATATTTATATGTATGTATATATGTATGTATATATATATGTGTGTGTATGTATGTATATATATATATATATATATATATATATATATATATATATATATATATATATATATATATATATATATATATATTTATATATATATATATATGTGTGTGTGTGTGTGTGTGTGTATGTATACGTTTCTATATACATAAATTAATCTGAAATTTTTTAGTTTCAGGCGATACTCGTAAAAAATATTCGTTAAAAATATAAACTGAAACACTTTTATTTACGTATATGGTAATTAGTGGTAATAGTTTGTATTTACCTGTCATAGAGTAAATTTTGAAAGAGAGCAAAGTGAAGTTGACACCAGAGCATTATGGCGTTATGATTTACAGTGATTTTAAAGGGATTTAAATCAACAAGAATACATAAAAGTCTATAATTAGCATTTGGAAACGAAGCTCCATTTTGTGCTATTGTATTCAGATAATTCTCAGAATTTCATAGAGGTTGGAGTTCTCAAGAACAACACGCAAGAAAGAATTTTTTCAGCTGAAATCCCAGAAAATATGTTGGTCATGCAAAAAATGTTAATCGATGATACTCATATGTACGTGTGCGCGTGCGTTATTAATTTCATATTACATATATAAATAATGTAAAATTTATTTCTTTTTCTTATTAGTCATAATACAAAACTGGTAAACAGAAAAAGTGGAAATTTTTATTTTATTTTGTTAAAAAATAATGTGAAAAGTTACTTACAGACTTAAAAGATATGCTCCTCTTTATAATTCTTCTGTAATCTTTTAATGCCCGAGTCATTTCTGCCGATTATATATCGATGCATATTTTAAATCGAAGTTATTATGAATAAAATAAATATGCAACGGTAGTGACATATTTATTTTATGGTGGTGTAGTTTCAACTACTTTGAATACTACAGCAAGTTAAGTTAGAGATCAGCTATCGTTTTAAGCATCACTGGATGACATTCAGGAAAAAATAAAAAGTTCGTGGAAAAATATTTTGTGTTGCATGTAAAATAAATACTGTAAAAGTAGAGTTTTATAATAGGTAAAACAATTTTTCATTATTTCAGTCTTTGTAAGTGCCAAAAAAGTAAATTTAGGTGCGCTGCTCAAAAATAAAATGTCAATGCACATGGAAAATTTTTAAGTAATAGAAATTAATTGAAATCTCTGTGGATTGTTTATAAGATTGCCTTCTACCTACTCTCACAATGACAATTCATTCTAAGAAAACAAAAAAATTCTACTAGCTATTTTAACAGTTAAAAGAGAGGTACTAAGTGTTGTACAATGTATATATATTCTTTACCATATAAATAACAATTCCCCATGTAAAAGTATTTTTCAAATACTACAAAAAATCACTTAAAATCAGGAAACTAAACACAAAACTAAAAATTTATACTCTACGAAAGAGATAAATCATATGAATCAAGATCAAATGTTTAATGCTTGTAGACTATCTTCTTGCTTAAAATCTACATTGTTTTAAACTCCCGAGAAATATGTTACACATTTTTGTGACACATAAATGTAAGATTTGTTGTTTTTAGTAAAAGATGAAGAAGCAAAAATCAAAAACTGATAAAAAAAAATATGAGAATTTTCATATACTCTACAACTATTTTATTTTAAAATCTTCCACTTTCATATGTAACACCTTGCTTTTCGTTCAATTTTAAAACTTAATTCTCTTTCTGACAGCTTTTAAAACTTTTCACTACATTTATACGAAATGTCATCCAGCACTGACAATTCTGTTTTTATCTAACACTTTAAAATTTAGGATTTCTGCCTAACTTTTCAAGTAAGTCCAAACACCCTGTATATCTTTACGAAATTGAATGGCAGAATCATATGTACCTAGTTGTAACTGCTAATATTACACAAAAAATTGTTTCGGAATTCTCTAAAGTACTGCTAACACTTGTCAGACTTGTAAAACTTCTTGAATTATCATGTATTTAGTCTGTCACATCGATATTTTTTATACTTAAAATATTATTCTGTCTTTATGAGAAAAAATACTGTGTGTGTTTAACATGGCATTTAGACAGTAATACTTTTTGGCATGACATATTAAAACTATATTATTAAAATAAGCCATGTGAGCATTCACAAAATCTAATAGAAATGCATAAAATGATAAAGTTATGCCTTGAATTATCATGTATTTAGTCTGTAACATCGGTATTTTTTATACTTAAAATATTATTCTGTCTGTATGAGAAAAAATACTATTTGTCTTTAGCATGGCATTCAGACTGTAATACTTCTTGGCATGACTTATTAAAACTATATTATTAAAATAAGCCTTGTGAGCATTCACAAAATTAAATAGAAATGCATAAAATGATAAAGTTAGAAAATGTTATGTCCGTGTAGAAGCAAGACAGTTACTCTTGGTCGCAATGCATTGGGATTTAATTACTACGTTTGCTCAGACAGACGTAAATTGTATTCAAAATTTTATGGAACATAATATCTATAATAGATAAGCAGTTAACGACAGAAATTTTAGTCAAAATAATATTTATTAAGTATTTACTTGAGGAGTTCTTACTAGAAATGGGAGACAATATCAAATAAGTATAAATACAACGTAAATACAGTGGGATTATATTGGCAACCATTATAAAAAAGTCATTTTAACATGAGACTAATTGGGTATAAGCTACGAAAATTGTAATAAGAAACATAATAATAGAGGAGGAGAGATAGGTAATTTCAAGGATATTATCGCAAGGGTATTATCAAAATTGGAGGCAACTTCAAAGGCATGGGTGGTGGCCAGAAATCGTAGGTCTGACATCTCTTGGATACTTGATTACTAGAAGTCATTTATCTGGGTGGATTTCATTATTCGTTCACCACGTCTTACTGCAAATCTATCTGCGTACTCTCTGCTCATCTAGTCTTCTTTCCCTGTCTCCTGTATATATTCTCTCGGGACATAGGTAAACCCTAATATTGTGTTTTTTTAATTTATCTCTCGTTGGCTCTGTTAGGTGAAAGGGCTTCTTCAACCCTATTGGCAGCATCCGACTGGTATCACACATCCCCCGACCAGTTGCAAGTTTGGCTTAAGGTGCTACAATATTGCGGTCGAGATATGTCACAGGCGACTTCTCGTCATACTAATGCCAGAAAGGGAAATTTGTGATACCAAATTCCCATCTCTGGCAATTTCTAACGTCAAGTTGCCTGTGACATATCTTGATTGCAATAGAGTATCAGCCTTAACGTGTCCTGCAAGCTCAACTCTGCTGGTTTTGCGTCTTTTTAGAGCAATTTGTCAACGTGTCACGAACTACTATAATGCCCTTCCCATTCATTTTCATGTTTACAACAGCCATTAGACAAACAATAAACTGCCTTTCCGTTTGAAACTAAAAACAAAATTGTCAAAAGTTGACATGTGCCCTACATGTGCGTGAAATCACCTTATTGTATTTTCCCCCTTGGCACTTACCTCTTCATAAATGTGTCTCTGTCTATCAGCATTTGATAACCCTCTTGTGCATTCACTTGGGGAATGCATATTCTTATATTTATTTTCATTGTTCTCTTGTTTCTTGCATTTCCATTTCCTAGGATTCAACTTGCTACAAATAGTATAAACACAGAGCAGTCAATACCGCTGTATTTTTTAAGTATCTTTTTTCGGAAAGATGTGCCAAATTCTTTTATGGTTTATGGTTAATGAACCCTGTTGTAAATTCAAAATAATAGTAATAATATTAAGGATCAAATTTTACAAAAATTGGAAAGAAGCCAACAGGATAACGGTATATGAAAATATATAGAAAATTAAATCCAATTGGAGCTGGAGTATTATTATTTATATTTGCCAAGTTCTAACAGATATGATAATCACATGATATTTCTCGTTTTTGTTTCAGCTAATATAATCGAAATTTGGGATAATAAAACTTGAGCCAGCCTTTTATCTAAAGGGGGGTTTACCGGAAAAATATGGTAAAATTTAAGAATTAGCAGCAAGAATTTTATTCTTCCCTTGGATCTTAAAACTGTCTGAATTAGTGTGATTTTCATTCAACTTAAATATACATTACACTTTTAAATGATATTTCGTTTATTTTCTTCACGGCTTAATGCAAAACAATTTAAAACCCCATTGAGATTTTGAGATAAATTAAAACTTATTAAATAATAAGATAGATTTATTACTACCCTGTCTTTTAAATATTGTGTGAAAATTTCTCTCTAAATAAATATATCATGAGAGCATAGGTTTCCAGACAGTAGAGAGACCAGCTGTTGTCAGATGGAAAGGGGTTGAGGAATGACTTTTTAATTTTCCAATCGAATTCCCATGTCAATATGACAAACGGTCTGAATTTGTATAAAGAATAAATACATACAAATATATATGCGTTTCCTTTTATGTAGAGCCGTTTCACGCTGAGTTTTCAGTCTGAATAAGTAAGATACTTAAATGAAAGGTATATTTGTTTTAAAATTCCAATGAGTTCTTATACTTAATTATACTCATAGTATAAGAAATTTTTATAGTAAAAAAGCTTATTTTTATAAAACGAATAACGCATTCATTTAAATTCAATTATGTACTTAAATAATATTCTCTCAAGAAATAATTATCTTTCGCAATACTTGGTGCTACCAGGAAAACACCAAAGTTTTTGTCAGATGATTTAAATAGAACAAATGTATATTAACTAAATCCTAGAAAATAAGAACAAAACAAAAATACTCCAAACCGAAACATCTTGTTTAATTTAGAATATCCCGATACTTTTTAACAATTTCAAAAATAGTAAGAACCGAAATAAATACACTCTTCATAAGTAGATTAACTAAATCCCAAAAAATAAGAACAAAACAAAAATGTTCCAAATCATTTTGTTTGATTTAGAATATCCCGATACTTTTTAACAATTTCGAAAATAGTAAGAACCGAAATAACTACACCCACCATAACTAAATTAAGTAAATCCCAGAAAATAAGAACAAAGCAAAAATGTTCCAGACCAAAACATCTTGTTTGATTTAAAATATCCTGATACTTTTTAACAATTTCAAAAATAGTAAAATAAGAAATAAGACCGAAATAACTACACCCAGAAAATGATAAGAACAAAAATAGATACAACCTGACCTAGTCGACTGTAAACAAAAAGAACAGCTATGATGCAAATTTCTGGAATAGTGCCAAGTACTGACGTCAGAAATCATGTGCACCAATGGGGTCCAAGAACACATTAGAGTTGCTATACCACATCACCAAAATCAGGGCAAACATACCAACCCACTCATCGCTCCGTAAAATAGCCAAATTTGGCGACAAAAAAACACGGCGTCTATAATGCACCTGTCCCTGTATATACAAATAATGAAAATATTGCTCTTGTCACATAAATTGCAAACCATAAAATAAATTGAAGACGATGTACCCTGTAAGCGATAAAAATAAATTAACGCCTAAAGTTTTGATTAAAAAATAGTGCAACTCAATTCCAAACGAGAGAAAAATTGATAAAATATAATAATAAGTAAATATGATCAAAAAGCACGTAAAAGTGTATCATTTGAAAATGCATTTTATTTCAGTGCTTTACTAAAAGAAAAAAGTGTTTTTTAATTTTAAGTAATATCAGTGCTATTTTAATGCTATTATTTGCAAGATTTTAATATTTTGAATTTTCATTCAACTGCATTTTAATGCAACTACTTTTAACATTTCTTCTACAAATGCAAAAACTGAACAACTTCTTTAAATATATCTCTTAATTGCTAATAGATGGCGCCCAAGTAATATTTAAACAAGAAGTTTATTTGCCCATTTCTTCCCATCAAAGACTGGCTCATCTAGTTACCACCCAATGTGCAAAGAGGTAACCTTTCGCCACGTACAAATCTGCCCCCATAGCGAAAACAGCAGTGGCCCGTCATGGACCATAGTGAGGAGGAGGCTTCAAAGTGACGTCAACACAACACTGAAACGTTCAAGCATAAATAAATATGTTTTATGTCCGTTTAAACTCAATATCTCAAAAAAAAGTCTCAAAATTCAATCATATAAATTCTACAACGTTCTTTACGGTATGACGTTTCCGTATATCAAATTTGGTACTGATTGGGACAGGTATGCGGGCTGAGTATCTATAGTGTGTGAAAAACGAGTTAAATACCATTTAAAAATAAAATAAATAAAATACCAATTCGAATTTTAAAGCAATGGCGTCAAGAAGTTTTGACAGTCTATAGGCAAACAATAAACTGTCTTTCCGTTTGAAACTAAAGCCAGAATTGTCATTAGTTGAGATGTGCCCTGCTGAGTGAAATCGCCTTATAGTACCAACATGCCATTTAACATGGAGGTGATAAAAAACAATTAGAACAATAAAAATACAGTAAAAATCATAAGCTATAAGTATTAAAATATTTAAAAACACCTATAAATAAAATGTATACACAGATTGTACCAAATTTTTAAATTTGTAAACGTATGGATAACAGTCTTTAAAATTTTCTAAATTATACTGAAACGTAACAGATAATGTGGGTACTTACTGTATAAAAACAATGAAAATACAAAACTACAGTTATTAAAATATTTAAAACAGTATACAAAAAGTTTTTACACAATTGCAGTCGAAAAAGCCCTTAAGTTGACGTATGTTAAGGCGCCGAGCGGTCGAGCTGTTTTTATATCCATTAGTCCGTCACGCCTTAGTCAATTTGTATATGACTTTCCCATGAGTCTCGTATAAGGAGCAGGTATGGAGACGAGAATAATCAGCCGTAGAGGATTAAACTTAACAACGGTTTGATTTATTCAAAACCAGAAATAAACCTTTAAGGAACAATAAACTCAAATGCTGATATAACATATCGTCCAGCGATAGATCATTATGCATTCAACTTCTCTCTTAAAATTTCAGTCGGGAGTCCCCTCCCGTTTCTTCTTTTCCAAATAGGAAACCTCAGTTTTAGGGGAGATCGACACACTCCCTCTTTGACCTTTGTCCTTGTAGTAGTTGAAACGCCCTTTGGAGCCCAGCCTACTCGGTCACACAACGCACAATTTCTTTTCTCTGTCGATGCGTTGACAAAAATGGCACACTTTGAACCTCTAATCGTACGTGCATCAAAAAGACCAGTACTGGTACAATACTGCCGTTTTCTATTGTTCAAAAGAATAAAAGTTCTCCCGACCACCGACAGAGACGGACGCGACTCTTACAACGTATATGAGAAAACTCGCATACTTCGAGATGATAAATATAGATAAAGAATCAAATTCTATGGGTACCCGAAACTGCAGTGAACCCTCAATTTTTAGTGTAGTGTAACTCTGTTCATTTCCAATAAATTTAATTTATAGACAGGCACACAAACCTTCTTTTGTTTAAACATATATATGAGAGAAAAATTTTTGCTTTTGTATAGATTACGTCTCAGACATAGTGCAAAACATGTTTCTTATCACACGAATATCTCTTCATAATGAAAAAACGCTTTATACACAAAATAATAATTTACAATACATGTAACTCCCTCTATAATACTTTATTTTCCATCGGACGAAAACTTATATTTGAAAATATACTACTTGAATATCCTAAATAATGCGTAGATTTAATGACGTCATAAGAATTAAGTTTATATTCTTAATTGTGTGAAAATCTTCAAAACGAAATCAAATACACACGTAAGATAGTTATTATATTTTATTTCGCAAATACGTAATATGCCTCATTTACTCAGTTTCATTTAAAACGTCTTGCTATTCAATTAAATATAGAACAGAGAATTGAATATTAAATGCTACAAAAACTAAAAGCAATAATTTCTTGTGAACACCAGTCTAGGCAATTTTTAATTGTCCTCTAGCTTGCTGTTGCCAGATTGTTAATTTTTTTCGTTTAGAACTTTCATTTAGAGCTCTAATAATATCTGGTAAAAAAAAGATTAGAATTAATCGCTTGTTTATTTTAATATTGTGTACGCATATATACTAATCCTTTTCATATGATTTATGACTAGAAAGATCCCTCTGAGATATAAATAACCGAATTATGCAGGCACGAACTTTATTTAAATGCATTATAATTTTTCTCTAGTGACACTAATGCATATATATTGTTTCAAAGAACTGACAACTTCTAATCCTATTACGAAATTCCTCAGCTATTCTAAGAAAAGAAGATAAAAAAAGAAGCAGGATGAAATTGCGTATCGTGTTTACAAAGAAGCATTCACAAAAGAAAACACAGAAAATTTTCCATCTCGAGAATTTATAACTAGACTATTCTCCGAGGAATATCGCCAGAGGATTAATATTCTTAAAGAATAATTATGAAGCGAAATGCTGAGTTTATTGTCTACTGTTTTGATAGCAAAACAGAAGAAAAGAAATGTTTCTGTGTATAATTTTCTTTTTTCATATATATTTCGCAGGCCTTTATAATAAAAGAATTACGTGTACTTTCATGTTTTCTTTTCAAGCCAAACATCGAAAGAAATAAAAACAATCTCAACTTGAAGAATTTTGTGAATCTTTTTTTCGGTATATGATGAAGAATGTAAGTAAAATCGACACTTTTTTGAGAAAGATTCTGGGTAATTCAAAAAGATAGTGCCGTTTACTTAAGAGTGAAACAAAAAAAAATGAATGGCACAATTGAGTTCTTTACTTTTGTTAGAAGTTTTTTGATATTTCAAAAGTAAGAGAAAAAAAATTGTTAAATAAATGGTGTAGAATCAGGTACATCAGTCGTTATTTTACATTGTATTTAGGAACTCACATCGCTGGCAGTAAATAAGGAAGCTATGAAATCATAAAGTATTAAAATTTCTCCCGGTAAATGCTTTTTTATTCTTACTCGGTATCTCGCTTAATTTTTATTCCATCTAGGAATGCGTTTTAGAAAACAAATAGTTTTTTTAAGAAAGAAAGATCTCGTCTTCGTTTTATTGATTCTAAATATTTGTTTAAAATAAAACTAGAAATAATGAATTCAGCTTAGTTTCAAAACTTCTTTATTGCTAAAATTTTGAACTTTATTATTGATAAGTAATATTTTTGTGTAGCATCTGTAAACAAATTGTAACAAAAATTATATTAATGGCGATTATGATGCATGAATTGTTTTCTGTGTAAACGACAAATGCATATTTGTAGAATGTTAAAAAATTTAAAACTATTTCACATCCTCTTAATATTTTGTCATACTATCATACAAATTCTGAAAAAAATGTGGTTCCTTGAAAAAAAACCACATCCTTATAATGAAAAAAACATTTAAGATGCGTATTTTTGACTATGCAAGAAACTAGTAAAAATTCTCTAAACATCCTTAGATATGTTTACGCACTGTTTCTCTTTCAGAGCTAGAGAAATGTGAACATATATGATTTGGCTTGTCCACATTCTTTAAAAAAACCGCACTGAATGGCTTAATTCTGCTTTCAACTCACATTTATCAGCTGATAAACAGTTGAAAACTGTAGAAGATTATTATGCGCTTCTCAAAAAGATTCCCAGAATGTGACTTTAATGTCTGTTTCAACTACCAGTACTAAATGAGAAGAACGTGCATTGGAAAACTTCTTTCGATTAGATATTATTGTAAAAATTGTGTAACCAAATGTCGAGTTATTAAAAGGTTGAAACTTTTCTCAGCTTTATCCACTTATAAACAATTGAAAACTATAGTGAAGATTATTATACGCTTCTCAAATACGATTCCCAGAATGTACTTTTAATGTTTCTTTCAACCACGGTTACTAAATGGGAAGAATCTGCTTCAGAAAACTCCTTTCGAATAGATATTATTGTAAAAATTGTGAAACCAAATGTTGAGTTATTAAAAGGTCTAAACTTTGCTCAACTTTATCCACTTATAGACAGTTGAAAACTGTAGTGAAGATTATTATACGCTTCTCAAATACGATTGCCAGTATGTGCCTTTAATGTTTCTTTCAACCACGGTTACTAAATGGGAAGGACATACATCGGAAACTCCTTTAGAATAGATTAAATTATAGATAATAGATAAAATAATTTAGAATAGATATTATTGTAAAAAAATGTGAACCAAATTTAAAAGGTTGAAACTTTGCTGAGATGTATACAATCCTACACAGGTAAACGAGATACATAGCTCTCTCTCTCTTTCTTTTAACTTTCTTAATGCATTTGTGTCAGGATAGACTCTTCTTCTAGTTCTTCTTCTTAATTTAGAGCTTTTCCAATAGACAGGCTGCACTCTGATGTAATTCAAAATTGCATCATTGGATATGACTTAAATGTTCTGAAAGAATCTTGACAAACATTTTGGTGTGATCTCAGTTAGTAGTTAACATGCTGGGCTAGAAAAATATGTACTGTGATCTTCCTTTTATTCCTTGAGAATTTAATTTTAAAATATGCTTCCACTGATGAGAGTTCTGTAATTGAGTGGCTTTTCGTAGTACTATTTGTTAATATTATATAATATCTCATTAAAAATAGTATTTACACAACCCTTTGTATACAGATTTATTTTTTATTAAAACATTGAGTTTGGAACGGATTTAATGTCCTGAAGGGTGGAATTTATACAATATAGAAGAGTTTCTGTGAGTATTTCCAAAAATTTTGTTCCAACAACTTTGAAAGTTTTCATACTAGATCTTCTAGGGGACACATAGGTTCATGTCTATTTTAAATTTTCTTGGGACTTGATTGGTAAAAACTTTATATAAAAACTTCAGCCTGTTGATTTCTCCCCCTTTAATGTGTACTTTCCAGCAAAACTCGGTGAAATGGCACGCGCAAAGATATTTGGAGTGTTGTGGACATATTAAAATTCCCATCTATTAGTTCTAGAAAGAGTAAGACTAAAATTATGGACTGAATCGTACAGTCCGATTATTTCTCCTTCGCATAATATAATTTTCATTTTAAAAAAAGTAATCCCTTTTACTGCTTTTTTACGAATTGTTTTCCAAAAGTCAATTTTGAAATATTTTACTGAGATTTTTAAATTGTCTTGTACATTTTCAGAATTCTTCTATTCGGAATGTTCTTGCATAGTTGATATTTTCCAGAGTTTCCCGTATGACTAGTGTAATTATGAAATATTATAAAATATGAAATGTTTCTATAATTATGAAAAATTTTCATATTTTTTAAGAAGTGTAGTATTTTTCCAGCTGTAAAGTTCTCTTTATAATAGCTTAGATTGGATTTAATATAAATTTTAAAGTTCCCTCTTGTTAGAATAAAATTTTACATGATAAGAGTCTCACTTTGTATAAATTATTTAGTTTTACTATAAGAATCAATATTAAAAAAAAGCGCAAAATGTAACTATAAAACAATTTAATGATGCTTATTTTTAAACTATGCAAGAAACTACTAAAAATTCTCTAAACATCTTTAGGCATCTTTATGCTCTGTTTCTATTTTATAGCTACAGAAATGAGAACATATATGATTTGGCTTGCCCGCATTCTCTAAGAAAACCGCTCTGAATGGGTAAATTCTGCTTTCAGTTCACCTTTATCCACTGATAGACAGTTGAAAACTGTATTGAAGATTATTATGCACTTCTCAAATACGATTCTCAGAATGTGCCTTTAATGTCTCTTTCAACCACTAGTAATAAATGGAGAGAACCGGAAAACTCTCTAAGAGTAAATATTATCGTAAAAATTGTAAAACTAAACGTTGAATTATTAAAGGGTTGAAACTACAAATAGATATTCACATGCTCACAAAAATAACTTTATGAATTTATAAGTTAAAAACTTTTTTTTTTTTTTTTTTTTTTTTTGCATAAAATAGAAGATATTTATAACTTTTGTAATGTAAATCTCAATTATATAAAAACGACCAATATATTTCATTAAATAGTATGATAAAGAATATATTTTTAATTTTCAGTTTCTAAACAGTTTTAACAGTTTAAACTTTAAAATGTCAGATACCTTTGAAGCTTTAGGCTCACAGAATAATAATATTTATGAGTTTGATATAAAACCTTAATTTCTTATATACGTATTTCAAAATATATTTTGCGGAAGAGTAAATTTCACTTTTTTTCATTTAATGTAAATTTTTATTAAAAGAAAATACTATTTGAAATGCCAAAATTAAATACTTTTTCATTTTTTCATTTAATGTAAATTTTTTGTTAAAAATACTATTTGAAATGCCAAAATTAAACCATTTTTCATTTTTCATTTAATGTAAATCTTCTATTAAAAAAAATGCCATTTGAAATGCCAAAATTAAATCATTTTACCTTTTATTAAAACATACTATTTGAAATGCCAAAATAAAATCATTTTCATTTTTTTATTTAATGTAATTCTTTTATTAAAAATATACTATTTGAAATACCAAAATTAAATCATTTTTCATTTTTCATTTAATGTAAATCTTTTATTAAAAAAAATACTATTTGAAATGCCAAAATTAAATCGTTTTACCTTTTATTAAAAATACTATTTGAAATGCCAAATTTAAATCTTTTTTCATTTAATGTAAATCTTTTGTTAAAAAAATACTATTTTAAGTGCCAAAATTAAATTCTTTTTCAGTTTTTCATTTAAAGTAAACCTTTTATAAAAAATACTATTTAAAATGTAAAAATTAAATCATTTTTCATTTTTGATTTAATGTAAACCTTTTATTAAGAAAATACTATTTGAGATGCCAAAATTAAATCTCATTTCCAAATCCTCAATGCCAAAATTAAATTTCATTTAATGTAAATCTTTTGTTAAAAAAATACTATTTGAAGTGCCAAAATTAAATCCTTTTTCATTTTTTCATTTAAAGTAGACTTTTTATAAAAAAAAATACTATTTGAAATGCAAAAATTTAAAATTGATTTAAATCATTTCTCATTTTATTAAAAAAATTCTATTTAAAATGCCAAAATTAAATCATTTTTCCTTTTATTAAAAACATACTATTTGAAATGCCAAAATTAAATCATTTTCATTTTTTTATTTAATGTAATTCTTTTATTAAAAATATACTATTTGAAATGCCAAAATTAAATCATTTTTCATTTTTGATTTAATGTAAACCTTTTATTTAAAAAATACTATTTGAAATGCCGAATTTAAATCTTTTTTCATTTAATGTAAATCTTTTGTTAAAAAAATACTATTTTAAGTGCCAAAATTAAATCCTTTTTCATTTTTTCATTTAAAGTAAACCTTTTATAAAAAAAATGCTATTTAAAATGTAAAAATTAAATCATTTTTCATTTTTGATTTAATGTAAACCTTTTATTAAGAAAATACTATTTGAAATGCCAAAATTAAATCCTTTTTCATTTTTTCATTTAAAGTAAACCTTTTATAAAAAAAATACTATTTGAAATGCAAAAATTTAAAATTGATTTAAATCATTTTTCATTTTATTAAAAAATTCTATTTGAAATGCCAAAATTAAATCATTTTACCTTTTATTAAAAAAATACTATATGAAATGCCAAAATTAAATCATTTTCATTTTTTTATTTAATGTAATTCTTTTATTAAAAATATACTAATTGAAGTGCCAAAATTAAATCATTTTTCATTTTTGATTTAATGTAAACCTTTTATTAAAAAATACTATTTGAAATGCCAAAATTAAATCGTTTACTTTTTATTAAAAAATACTATTTGAAATGCTAAAATTAAATCTTTTTTCATTTAATGTAAATCTTTTATTAAAAAAATACTATTTGAAATGCCAAAATCCTTTTTCATTTTTTCATTTAAAGTAAACCTTTTATTAAAAAAATACTATTTGAAATGCCAAAATTAAATCATTTTTTATTTTTGATTTAATATAAACATTTTATTAAAAAAATACTATTTAAAAAGCTAAAATTAAATCATTTTTCCTATTTTTCATTTAATGTAAATCTTTTATTTAAAAAATACTATTTGAAATGCCAAAATTTAAAATTGATTTAAATCATTTTACATTTTATTAAAAAAATACTATTTGAAATGCCAAAATTGAATCATTTTACCTTTTATTAAAAAAATACTATTTGAAATGCCAATATCAATCATTTTCATTTTTTCATTTAATGTAAATCTTTTATTAAAAATATACTACTTAAAATGCCAAAATTAAATCATTTTTCAATTTTGATTTAATGTAAACATTTTATTAAAAAAACACTATTTGAAATGCCAAAATTAAACATTTTACTTTTTATTTAAAAATACTATTTGAAATGCCAAAATGCCAAAATCCTTTTTCATTTTTTCATTTAATGTAAATCTTTTATTAAAAAAATACTATTTGAAATGCCAAAATTAAATCATTTTTTTCATTTAATGTAAATCTTTTATTTAAAAAAAATACTATTTGAAATACCAAAATTAAATAATTTTTTTAGTTAGAGCTTTATAAAAGAGCATGTAAATAATTAATTTTAAGAGGAGCGAAACTATTTGTTTTCGGATGAATTGAAAATAACATGTTATAGTGAAGATTTTAATTCTGGAAAGATACATTGCCCTCTGAAACAATCTTTTTGTAAAATAAAGTTTTCATTCTATAATTTTATTGAAGTAAAACAGTATTTTTTTATATTTACTAGTCCATTTTGGAGGTATTATTACTCAAAATGAAGATTTATATACATCAGCAAGAATGCCATCCCTTTCACTGAATATTTCCTCCCTTTTCTGAGTTCTGAAATATTTAACTTACCGCCATTTTACTGGGCACGAATCGCAAACAGGACTAAAATATTTGCATTGTAAATTTAACACTCACGCAGAAGTCCTTTTCCAAACCAACCTTAATAAAATATTAGGAAAGATACAATACCTCCTTATAAATCCACTGTTTGCCGCCGTGTTGAAATATTACAAGGACCACCGACTTAGGCAAAAGCTACTGAAATTTTCAACACCACTGGAAATATCGAAGAGCTCTTTCAATGCAGCCACGAACAAGTTTCGTTTAATCGGATTTATTCGAGATTGACTGCTTTTCTGGGAATTTTAATATATTTCGAAGGCGCCGTAATTATCTGTTGAACAAGAGATGCCCCGAAAAACTTTCAGGTGCTTCGGCAAAAATGTCGTATAATTTAAATGTCGTTAATAACAAGATGAGTTTATCGAAGAGTGGAATAACTTTTTAGGAGTTTGGAGAGAGATTGGTGTAATGAAATATTTAATGTTCATTGTATAAATCTTACTCAAAACAAGGAATTAGAATTAATAAATTTTAGATTCGCCAAGAAATTCTTCGAGGTTAGAATCGTTGAGAATTTCAACACCTCTGGAATATCGAACAGCCCTTTGAATTCATGGTGAACAAGTTTCATTTAATCAAATGAATTCGAGGTAGACTGTATTTCTAGGAATTTGAATGTAATTTGAAGGTGCCGTAGTAATTACTAATTGAACAGAAACATCGAGAAAAATATTCAGGTGCATCCGCAAAAATATTGTTTAATTCCTGTACAAAAGTTTGTCGAAGAATAGAAAAACTTTTTAAGAGAACTCATTGGGTTCACGATAGAATAGCGAAATGAAACTTTTAATGTCCATTCTATAAATATAACTCAAACTGGGAGCCTATAATAAACATAATTTAGATTAGGCTTGAATTGACGATAAATTAACCCTCTAAGGGGTTTGCACGTACAATTCCGCCAAACCGAGGATGTCTTCAAAGTAGTTGTCACATGCAATTTTCGACCTCCAAAGACGTTCCGAAAATGAATGTAATGTACATTTCTGCCAGTGTTTGAGGTAGGAGGTTCAGGTCGATTGTTTAGAAACTGCTTTCTTTGACTGACATTTATTGAATGCAACCCTACTTGAGGCACAAAGACGCTGATATTTTCATGGCTTTGTAAATCTCTATTTCGAATTATTTCGTTTGCGGTAACACATGTTTCTAATTGCCCCACTTAAATATCTTGGATAACTTTCGTAAAAATTTAAATAGTTTTCTTAAAGAATATTTTTATTTGCACTTTTAGAATCTTTTTTGAGGGATGATCTTCGAGACTTAACGACTTTATGTGTATTAAAAATTAACAATCTATTTTCTTATATATCTATTTATAACTGGAAGTAAAGGGACAGTAAAATTTTCGTATTCCATTCTACTCGACAAAGGGTGAAATAAAAAATCATAGAACGCTTTGGTCATTGACACAATAAACCTTTAGCGCAATTTTGGACACCTTTTTTAATCGATGTGTTCCACTCGGAATTAATATAAATAAGAGTGCAATATAGATGAGTGAATGAAGAAAAATTTCTTGATTATTTTCCAAATGTTGATTACACAGTATTTGTATCTCCTATATAATAATAGCCTAAGTTATCTGTCCCTCTGTCCTCGAATTTATGAAGAGGTTTAACCTAAAATGGAAAGAGGCATCCATATTGAATTCTTGATGAGTTAGGGTTAGCAAAATTCAAAGCCAGTAAAATTTATCTTCTCCTAAACTATCGATCCAATTCTAAAATAAATTGGTATAAATATGCTTCATATCACAACGAAAAATACAGTCCTCTGTAAAACGTTCGAAATACATCCCATTCTTCCTTTTCGATCGTTTAATGCTATTATTTCAAGCCTTATTTTCCCTGGTTAAGAGCAGGCAAATATTTTGTTGATTTTCAATGTTGATTGACAAGCTAATATTTGTTTTATTTATAATAGTCTGTATATTTTCCAATGATTAGATTTTTAATCTATATTTGAAAATAACATATATGATCTATATTAGTTCTGCGTTTGATGTCCTTAATTAAACAATTAAGCAGTAAAATTTATCTTAGAATTCGGCATTCAACAAAAACATATTTTTGTTTTCTTTTTAAAATGAAAATGATACATTTGTTCAACGTTCGAAAAATTTCTTATTTTCGATCGTTTAATGCTATTATTTCAAGCCTTATTTTCCCTGGTTAAGAGCAGGCGACTAAAGTTATCAATTTATCAGATAATAAATAGGTAATGGCCTGTCTCACTAAGTCGTTTAACTGGTAACCGCGATTAATCTCTATTTAAACGGAGAATTGCGACCCACCATTGGGTGACGCCATGAGATAATAATAGTTAGACATTAAACGACTTTGGTGAGACCAGCCTTAAAAATTACATTTTTTTCTAGCATTATGACATCATTCCTTCAACCATCTCATTTAATCATTTCTTATTTTAAATTATTCAAATATCGTCTGCATTATTTTCATACGTTTTATCACTGAACTTAAATATTACGTAAATAATTTTCTTTTATATTTGGCTTAAATAGGTACTTATGTGATAATTTTAAATTTAATCATTTTTTTTTTTGCAATGGAACTTTTATTACCTGTATTAACAACAAATTCTATCTACTTACAGTCTGTAGTAGAAATGATATTTTCATTCCTTTACTTCCATTAATTACTGTGGCAAAAAAAATGGAAAGAACTTAACGATAACTTCAACGTAGCTAAGAAAACTTTGAATTATCTTTCTAAATGAATTCATCGTGATTCTAAACTGCATTCACAGTATCGGGAGACTTTAGAGGAGTAGGAAGATAAACAAATTATTGAGCGTGTACCAGATAATTCTCAGTCAAAAAACAAACCACTTTTTAACCTTCCGAGTGGAACACATTGAGGAAAAAAAAATTTTACTGATACCATCATATGACGGGCTATAGGTTAGTCTCAGATAAGGTATAAAAAACTTTCAAAAAGAAGTTTTCTAGTATTCTTGTTCAGAAATTTTTGGGTTTCTAAAATTTTATTTAACCTTACTTCGTGTAAAATTAAAATATTCTTAAATTTTATATATTTTTTTAAAAACGTAAAATGGATGTATTGTACATCGCCATTTTATATTATATTGTATAGAATATATTCTTTGACTGTCATTTATTGAATTGATTCTCTCTAACAAAGACGCTGATAGCTCATAATCCAATAAATCTCTATTTCGAAGTATTTCGTTTGCAGTAACATATGTATCTCTAATTACACCACTTAAATATCTTGGAAGATCGTAAGAAATTTTAATTCAAGAATTTTTTTATTTGTATTATGAATCCATTATCTTATGGGATGATCTTCGAGACTTGACGAGCTTTATGTGTATAAAATTAACAATCTATGAAATTTTTATTTTGATAATTCTGAAGATAAAAAATACTTTTATTCTTTTAGTAAAAGGTAAGGAAAAAATCAAAACTTTCAAAAATAATTTTCGTATAGCCTTTTTTTTTTTGGGTTTAAATATTAATAAGTGGAACACACAGATCAAAAAAGTCTCCAAAAAAGGTTTATTGTGTCAGTGGCCAAAGCGTACTATGATTTTTTACTGCACTCTTTGTCGACTAGAATGGAATACAATCGTTACTGGAAGAGAGTTTGTCAATAATGTTCGCTTATATTTACTGTCCTCTTTAGTCGTGCACTGTCTACGGTTATAAATAGATATATAAATAGATATTATAGATTGTAAATTTTTAATACACAGAAAGCTCGTTAAGTTTCGAAGATTATCCCATAAGAAATAATGGATTCTAAAAGTGCAAATAAAAATATTCTTTAAGAAAATTATTTATATTTTTCTACGAAAGTTATCCAAGATATTTAAGTAGTGCAATTAGAGATACATCTGTTACCGCAAACGAAATACTTTGAAATAGATATTTGCTAAGCCATTCAAAGCTATCAGCGTCTTTGTGCTTCAGGTAGTAGGGGTGCATCCCTCAAAAAATATCAGTCAAAGAGGGATGCAGTTTCTAAACAATCGACCTGACCCTCCTATCTCAAACACTGGCAGAAATGTACATTACATCCATTTTCGGAACATTTTTGGAGGTCGAAAATTGTACTTTACAACCTCTTTGAATACATCATCGGTTTGGCGGAATTGTACGTGCGAACCGCTTAGTGGGTTAATAATTTATATTTACAATCGAATACAGACAAACAAAGCACTCGACTATTCATATGCATTCATAAAATATAGTTTTAGCTCTACATTAGAAAATAAAAATTATAGCATTCATTCTAGAAAATGTAAAACTTGCAACCTACTTTACACTTATTTTATAATTATAAGCATATTGCTAGGGTGAAAAATATTTTTCAGACTTTCAGAACATTTTTAAAACTTTATATAACCCTTTACAAGTCCTCTTCGGTATATTTTTTTCATTTTCTCTAATTTTAAAGTCGTACTGAGTAAGTTAGTTATATTTCACTATTCAGTAAACTAGGAATATCATGTTAGTAGTTAAACTTTGCCCAGCTGAAAGTCTTCTCATAACTTAAATATTCTTTTTATGAAATTTTCTCTTAGTTTACCGATTTTCCTCAAATAAAACAAAACCTTTTAACACTCTTTTGATCACTGAGGTACTCTTAGTGAAAAAGGAGTTTTATGCATTATGTAGAACAATATCATACCCATCCTGAAAGTTTACTGCCTTTCCTAAGTTTTGAAATATTTAATGTACCGCCATTTTATTAGGCACGAATCTCAAACAGGAATAAACAAAACCTTTTAACACTCTTTTGATCACTGAGGTACTCTTAATGAAAAAGGAGTTTTATGCATTATGTAGAACAATATCATCCCCATCCTGAAAGTTTACTGCCTTTCCTAAGTTTTGAAATATTTAATGTACCGCCATTTTATTAGGCACGAATCTCAAACAGGAATAAACAAAACCTTTTAACACTCTTTTGATCACTGAGGTACTCTTAATGAAAAAGGAGTTTTATGCATTATGTAGAACAATATCATCCCCATCCTGAAAGTTTACTGCCTTTCCTAAGTTTTGAAATATTTAATGTACCGCCATTTTATTAGGCACGAATCTCAAACAGGAATAAACAAAACCTTTTAACACTCTTTTGATCACTGAGGTACTCTTAATGAAAAAGGAGTTTTATGCATTATGTAGAACAATATCATCCCCATCCTGAAAGTTTACTGCCTTTCCTAAGTTTTGAAATATTTAATGTACCACCATTTTATTAGGCACGAATCTCAAACAGGAATAAAATATTTGCATATTAAACTTACTGTTCACACACGTCTCTATCCAATAAATATAAGGACGTAATAAAATATAAGGGCAGACACAGCCCCACCTTATAAATGATCTGTTTGTCCCCTTAATGAAATATAACTAAAACAGCTGACTTGGGCAAAGGTTCTAAATTTTTCAACACCTCTGGTAATATCAAAGAGCTCTTGGCGAACAAGTTTCATTTAATAGGATTAATTTGAGATAGTCGTAATAGTTAGGAATATAGTCAATATTCCTAAAAATTTTAATATATTTTGAAAGCGTGTATCTATTGAACAAGAGACGCCCAGAAAAATGTTCAGTTGCTTCGACACAAATGTCGTATAACTACTGTGCAAGAGTTCATAGAAAAATGGAATAACTTTTCAGGATTGGAAATTACTTTCGATGAGAGATTGATTGACGTAATGAAATATTTAATATTCATTGTGTAACACATTCGTGCATAGCGTCACTTTTTAGAGACAACTTAAAAATACTTTGTAGAATTTTTATGTTTTCTCGGAACAGCTTTCCTTTTCGACAAAGGTAGATGCCATTCCTGTGAACAATTTCTCAAATTTTGACTGCTTACTATTATTTATAATTTTATCATCTGTATCGACATTTTATGGTTTTTCCAGCCTCGCACATAAATTTACTTTTTCGGCAGGTACATCGACTGAAATAAGAAGGAATGGCTTTATCTGTTTTTAAGTTTTTCTTTATATTATTATATTTATAGATAATACCAAAAAAATCTCATAACACGAAATTTTTTTTATTTTATAAATGACATCTTATGTTTAAAAAAGCAGCTGATGACTAATACGGGCAGATTGTAATATTCACAGTTGTTTCGGATTCAGCAGTCTATAATACCTTATTTAAGGTATTCACAATTATATATTTGGCAGAAATTACTTTTACATAAAAGGAATAAATCCAACTCAAAATAAGGGAATGCGATAAATAAATTTTAGATCAGGTTAGAATCGGCATGAAATTAATTAAAATAAGCGAGTAAATTACAGGTGTGTTTGAAGCAAATTGATTCTTTTTCAGACATTGTTTAGATTGTAAATCTAATTCAAAAACAAGGTATAAGAAACCCTTAGGAAAAAAAATCTGTTACTTGTGTTTGGAGCATTTTTTGTATAAAAAAATCGATTTAATCATTTAGATTGATAATAGAATGCAGACAAAGTGAAAACTCATCAGATAGTTAAAAAAATCGAGACTAATTTTTCTAAACGTTTATAAAATATATTTTTACATCTACTTATAAATGGTTAAAGTTGTATCACTAATAATAAAAAATGTAAAATCTTCATATTATTTCAAATTTCAAACTATAAATATATTTTAATTGCAAAAATGGTTAAAATATTTTGCGAAATGGTTCTTGAAAGACCGCGAAATATTTTTAAATTTTCATAAAACCCTCTACATAATTTGATGAGTACAGGTCTTCATTTTTCTCCTAGTGTAACGTAATATAGTTTTGGCAGTTATGTTTCAAAATTCAGTAAGATAGGAATATCATATTTTGCCCAGCTAAAATACCTTAAATATTATTTTTACAAAATGTTCTATCCTTTTGACTTCTTTATTAAAATAAAACAATACTTTTTTTATACTTTTTAGTAGCATTGTTATTCAAACAGAATATTTTTACATTATTCATGGCAATATCATCCCTTTCTCTGAAAATTTACTGACTTTCCTGAGTTTGCATACATTTAACACATCTCCATTTTACTAGGCACGAATCGCAAACGGGACTAAGATATTTACATACTAAACTTAACGCTCACACACAAGCCCCTTCCCAAATCTACCTTAATAAAATATTAGGAAAGACACAATGCCTCTTCATAAATCCACTGTTTGCCCCAGTGATGAAATATTACAAGGACCACCGACTTAGGCGAAAGCTTCTGAAAATTTCAACACCGCTGAAAATATCGAACAGCTCTTTGAATGCGGCGGTGAACAAGTTTCATTTAATCGGATTAATTCGAGATTGACTGTATTTCTAGAAATTTGAATATATTTCCAAGGCACCATAATTATCTATTGAACTAGAGACGCCCAGAAAAATGTTCAGGTGCTTCGGCAAAAATGTCTTATAATTTCCGTACAAGATGAGTTTGTCGAAGAGTGGAATAACTTTTTAGGAAGGGAAATTGGTTTCGGCGAGAGATTGGCATAATGAAATATTTAATGTTCGCTGCATAAATCTAACTCAAAATGGAAGACCGGAATAAATAAATTTTAGATTAGGTTAGAATTGGCAGAGAATTAATTTAAATAAGCGAGTTATATAAAAGAGCATTTGAAAAAAAAAGGTTTGATTCTTTTTCGAACTTTAACTGCATTGTTCTTTTTACCTCAAATGTAAGGTAAAAGAGATTTTCAAGAAGGGTTTTTTATTATTATGTATGTGTTTAGAACTTTTGGTGGTTCATAAAATTTATTTAATTATATATATTTATGATCGAATGCAGACAAACTTGATGTCCCTAATAGAAAAATTCATCAAAAAAATAATAATTCTTACATGCTTCTTAAAATATATTTTCAGTTTTATTTATAAATAATTGAATGTGTAGGTTACAGCACTAATACCAGAAAATATAAATATCTTCTTTAAAGGTATCAGTTTTCAAAATTTAAGTATATTTTAAAGGTACAAAAAGAATTTCGAATCACTGGAATGTCACATTAAAATCAAAATATATTTTCAGTTTTATTTATAAATAATTCAATATGTAGGTTACAGCACTAATATCAGAAAATATAAATATCTTCTTTAAAGGTATCAGTTTTCAAAATTTAAATATATTTTAAAGGTACAAAAAGAATTTCGAATCACTGGAATGTCACATTAAAATCAAAATATATTTTCAGTTTTATTTATAAATAATTGAATGTGTAGGTTACAGCACTAATACCAGAAAATATAAATATCTTCTTTAAAGGTATCAGTTTTCAAAATTTAAGTATATTTTAAAAGTACAAAAGAATTTCGAGTCACTGGAATGTCACATTGAAATCACATCTTAAATGTGATGACAATTTTTCGACATTTCATAACAGATTTATCACCAGCAACCTTAAAATCACTAAGTTCCATTGTTGACCAAAAACCTTTAAAACTATTTACTAAAAAATGCCTTTGAGTATTTTTGACATTAAACAAACTTTTCGGAACATTCTTGTTAGTAATGCTCAGAGACCCGCGGTTGGACCTGAACGACCCTGAATTTGTCTTTGGTTAAAAAAGACCCTCTTAGATCCTTTCAAGTGGGAGATACCAACCTCGTTGGCAACCACAAAGCTACACGAATAATACCCCCTTAAACTGAATACGCCTCAACTAAATTGTACCCAGAACAAATAACTGAACTCGCTTACGATTGTTTAGTTGAGTTAATTCTAATTAAATTAAGTTTTATAAATGTGAGATTATATCTGGGTATAAAATTACTGAAGTTTACATAAAGTTATTTAGAGAAACTTCCGGAAAAAACTAGTTGACAACCGTTTCTATTGCAAAATAGGGCATTTCAAACTGATCACAATCTTTACTACAATTTAAACTTTGATAAAGTAGGAGGCACAATTTCATCTATTTAATATGTCATATATTTCTGTCAAACCGTTTATATTTTTAATCAACTTGCAAATTAAATTAACTTTATAAATATATAAAGTTCATATATATCTATTTATATTTAACAATATTTAATATATCCGTCCACGTTCGGAGAGCATTTTTCTTTAAACATAGAAACTAGTTCATGTTTTTACATTTTTAGATTTATTTTTTATATTATCAAAGAGAATTGCACTTAAAAAATTTACTCCTGGAGAATGTTTTATAAAATTTCTAATAAATGGAGAAAATTTAGTAAAAAATCGGGTTTTTTTCAAAAGTTCTAATTTTTTAATAAAGTATTTCAATATTTTTTATGCAACACATGGACTAGTGAATCACCTAAAATCTTTGCTTAATTTACATTTGGTAAAAAATTTTGGTCCTTCAAAATCATACTCATTGAATTTTTAACGAATTTTCATTACCTTTATATCTAACTATGGGTGTAACATCAATAAAAATTATCCAAATTTAAAGCTTTTAGCTCATTCACTAATAAATACTATCAAAAGCATTCATAATAATTTTCAACAAAATATTTTAAGAACTTTTTGAGAAATCCCATTTCAAGTTTCAACATTTTATTAAAAATACCGTTCTGAGAAAAACGCATTTGAAGTTTATGAAAGCAATTTTAACTATTAAAAAATTAAAATACATGTTTAAAATTCCCCACACTTTCTTGCTTCAAAACTTTCTAATTGCCAAGTTGCTAATTATTAAAAATACTAGAAAATGTTTAAACTAATCTTCATGAAAATTTAAAAAGTTTTGTCCAAAAAATGCTCTTTAAAAGGCTTTAAATTCACAACTTCTGGTTCAGAAGTCGCTACTTCCGTTTTGTTTTGACAACTGTAACTGATGTTTAAACAGCTTTAATTTTTCTTTAAAATGACCTAGAGACAAAACAAAAACAGATTTAGAAGCCTAAAAGTTGAAATTTCACAAAAGAGAAAAAAAATATGATTTTTGGAAAAAAAGGACGTTTTTAACTTAGACGGATACCTTAAATTTAATTTTAATAGTCATCCTTTACTTTTGAATACCATTATGTATTAACTAATTATATTTAGTAGAAAAACCGTTTTTCCTGATATCTAGCATAAATGTTTTTTAAATAATATTTTGGTTTACCATTGGCTTATCATTCAACTGAAATTTAAATGTTCACAATGTTTTAAAGTAATATTTGACATCAATAACTTTTTTTACAAATTTCGCTGCAATCCTCATATTTAACAGAAAAAATTTACTTCACGACAAGATTTCCGTAATAAATTTCAGTAAGAAAAATATTTTAACTCATCAGAAATTCAACCATTCTCATAGATAAAGAAAATTATGAAATTTTACTTACGTTTTTCATCAGACATAATTACTATCAAAGTACAAAAGTAAACAACGTTGTCTTTAAAGTATCTTATTTAAAATTCTAATTTCTAGTGTACTGAGCATCAAATTATTTTGTAAATATTTCTTTATTTTTAATCTTAAATAAAAAACACTAAAAACTGTTGTTGGCAAATTTTTAATTTCTATATAAATGACTGTTTAAATACCATTAATCAAAAGAAGTAAAAAGTATTTTAAATATTTAATTCGCTAAAAAATGTTTTATTTACAGCTACAATGCATCTTTAATGATATTTTCTAGTAAATGTTGTTATTTCAAATTTTTGAGCTTGAAATATGTCCATGTTCTCACAAGGTCTCAACATATTTAATTTGTGAAACATGAATTATAAAACTTCTCTATGAAATCTCTAGACTGGAATTATATTTCATGTAAAACACATCATCGTAGAGTTTGATTCAAAAATTTTCTATTCCAAGGAAATTTTCGAGAGTCTTGATAGGTCATTTCTTATGTATGCCGTGTTTTAGTATTCTGAGCTTTATGTTACGCAAAACACAAACATTCCAGACAAGAATTTTTAGACGATGTGTATTTTGCCTAAAATATTCAAACTTTATTCTTCCTTCAGGAATTTCTACCAAGTAAAGCTATTCGATTGACGTTAATTTGTGCAAATCTTAGTTATATGTTAACAACGCTTGTTATCGCATAAATTGTAAAATATGCCTGCAAGCAGAACCCTATAATGAAATAAATAAAAAAGCGAGAAGTTAAATTAAGTAAGCAGCATTAATAATGCCTGAGTTTGAAAATTAAAATGACGAACTCATACTAGGTTGGGGATATAGCTCGTAGATCTAAACTTTTTTTAGGAAAAATAAAAGTAAATAAGATAGTGGAAGGTTAAATTAAGAAAATGCACTATTAATAATGCACAAATGTAAAAAATTAAATGGCTATCTCATACAAGCTACAAGGCTTTTTTTAATGTTGTATCAACAGTATTTTTTCAAAGAATACCCGTTGCGGCTTTCTGATAGAATAAATCAACTTTACCAATCGGTTCGGTTATGTTCAGAATTTATTACCATAGTTTAACCACGGGTATTAGGCGCTCGGTCAGTAGATTGCCAAAGACGTACCATTCTAACGTAAAGGGATACAAGCCAAAATGAGGGAAATTTAAATCACTTCTCTTGCAGAATTATCTTTGCTTTATTTTTAAACTGTTGTACTAAACTACAAAAAAAAACTCAACTATATAAATGGACTACCCTACTTTCTAATTAGACTTGCTTCAGATATGCGCTGATCTAACAAGCGGTCTCTTATCCATGTAGAAAACAAGTTTCTAAATCTTCTCGAAAAGCCAAATAATTAGCAAAGGGGTAAGGTGCTAATCTCCTGTACCTGATTTGGTGGGAATCGCAGTGCTCGTTCACTGCTAACTTAGATGTTTTTGCAATTCCTAATCGGCATCAAGTAGTAGGTCTCGGTCTCATTTGTCCTTCGACAACAAAACAGTATACCTGTTCCGTTTTGGATTTTGGAAGTATTCTCAATGGAGTAACCAATTTCTCAAATAAATACACCTTCTATCTCAACATAGTTTATTGTATTTCCAGTATGTGACCTCTTTTCAATTTCAAAATATACCACAGAAGAGTTTATGATATAAGTAATATCTAACAATTTTTTCTAAACACAAAAAGTATATTAAGAGCCATTTGTTACCCATTTACTCAAGAACAAAAATTTTACACAAAAATACCTCCTTTGCCCTTCTTAACTTACAAAAAAATATAAAAAGATAATCATCAGTAGAATATCAATCCAACAGAGAATGTGACAGATCATCCAAACCAAGCAAAAACCAAATCAACTCGGACAATTGTGAGTCCAACATATCAACTGTGGTAGTCTTCAATATATGAGCCCTGCTCCGTTTGATACTCTTTATAAATGTTTAAAGCCTTCACTGATTTCAGTTAAAGAGTTCTGCAGCGTTTTTCACAATTTAATAATAATTAATTCATCATCACCCAGCCAGAGATAATGCATGGCTGTGACACATTTTCCTTGTGTACTCCTAATAAAATATTCTTCATACATTCATAAATAAAAATGAACATTTGTCGCAAATGCAGACATTTATTTAGCGCAAAAGCTAGACTGATTAGAAATTTTTCCCCAAAGCTATTATGAGTTGATTTCGGTTCAAAGCTCGTATCTATGTTGTATTACTGAATAAATCGTCGTCATTTAAGGTATGATGAACTTGGAGAACTCCGCGTCTATAGAGGTAGAAAGTTTGTAATTACGCGGCCTTTCAAAAGAGAATGATAAATGAGTTAAGTTTAGTTGCCATCTGTTATTTTGAATTGTTACTCATTTAAATCACTGAGTGGCGCGCTTTTAAGTTAGTTTTCTAACTAATAAAGCCCGCATTCTATGTTTGTTAGCAATAAGTTTTAGTGTCTCTCAAAATGCTTATTATTTATCTTGCTCTTAATTGAGCAAGTGTTTTCCAAATAGTTCAAATTTTCCATAAGTTAAAAATGTTTTTCGTGTTCATTTCACCTTTGAGTGGCATACTATTTTTTTCACTTAAATATAATTTAAGGAGAACATCTCAAGGTCACATTCATCACGTTGTAACAGATTAAGCTGCACATATAGAACCCCAGAAAGAAATAAAAGCTGATGTTAAAGATCTGAATCAAGGTATATGCTATTAAGACATTAAGATATATGGTAAAAAAATAGGTGAAATTTAAGTAACTATTTGTTTATTAAGGTACTACAGAAGACAAAACATAAAATTATATTTTTATTATTTTTTAACAGAATTACAAATATACTCAACTAATAAAATAAATGTACGCGTACATAACTTACAGCAATGCGTAAGAAAAAAGTACGCTATATTCTTCATTTTACTTAAATAAGCCGGTCACAGTTTGCGCAGAAATAAAACTGATGTAAAAGAAAAAACATAAAAGACCGTAAGAGATATGAAAACCCTCGTCACGTTCAACTAACTTTACGAAAAATTCCTTTTTAATCGGGACGATAATTCCTTTTGACAACTCTTTTCGACTTTTTCAGTGCCGCTTTGTAACATTTTTCTTCTCACGGCTTTTAACTGAGGTAAACAGAAACTAATGGATCGTTCCATTAGAAAGTATAAGAAATACCTTTCGGAAGAGAAAGGAGAACAACATTTTTGAAAGGGGTTTTATGTCTCTCTACGAGTACCTGTTTTGCTCGACAAATTTGCTTTGAGAAAATAAAACAAAATTGAAAGGACGAACAGAGTCTCGTAGTCAGAGGACGTTAGATTTCTATAGAACATAATGGTTGCAAAATAATAATGAGGTACTTTAGAAATATTTAATTTTCATAAAACTGGCATCTTTAACTTCCTCGAGAATTTTCAACTTGCCTAACTAAAGGTGTAAGGCTAAGAAATTTTTATGCGTACAAAAATAAAATTATTGGCCGTACATTGGGGTTTGTGGCATAAGTCTAGTCTCATGGAGAGAAACGAAACCTTGAAATGAGATTGGTAAACATAAAGATATTAATTTGTCAATATTGTATCCTATTTGATATTGAAAATAACTAATATTATTTGATTGATATTATTGAAAATGATTATTGTTACGTATTAGTATTGATATGATATTGAACACTGATTTCGTTTGATTTTAATTTAAAATCTCTCAAATCTCTCAATCTCATCGTCTTATTATTAGTATTAATTTTCAAAACATCATTCAAAGACATAATGTAGTTCAGTTTTCGCCAACTGGAGTCGTAAACATAAAGGATTGGTTTAAATATGGTATTGGATTAGCTCAAGGGTCTGGCGATTCGCTGTCAGTATTTATAGTATATGTAAATTGGCAGGTAAAACTCTACCTCAGCGATTCTCAAAATTTTTTTAAGCTGCCGGTCCCCTACGGAGACGAAATGTGTTCAACACCGCCCTTTGTAAAAATCCCGTAGTTTAAAGAATAGGATAGGAGAAGTATTCAATTATAAGAGTCAAAATGTTTAAGTAATTTTCTACAATAGAGTAAAATACCAAATTTTTGTTGTGAGACATATTTTTTTGTATATAGTCTCAATTTCACACAAAACATAGAAGATTAAAATTGCTGTTTCTTGTACCACCACGTAAGTTCGTTTTATTACTGGTAAAAATCATGTACATTTGGTAAGTAATATAATAAGTTTATTTGGTATTTTTAAAATTAACTTTTAAAGTCAAAACATGCTCACATCTCCTCCACTTACCGACCGAAACCAGTTCACTACCAATCAACATTGTCCCACCGCCCCCATTAAGAAACAATGCTATACATTACGCTGAATTATTTTCACTCTTTGGCGGGTTCATTATATTCACTTGTCTTAAAGTTTAATAGACCTTTCATATGTTCAGTATATTAAAACCTTATATTTTGTCTGTTAAGATATCTTAAATTGAAATCTTGTTTTCATTCGCTTGGTAGTTATAATGTTTTTCTAGTATACCATTATTGTCTTGAAAAAAAAATTAACTTATGTATTTAAATACTGGCTTTGTTTTTGTTGTTATCACAAGCTTTTTAGGTTCAGTAGCATTTATACTTTTTACTGCATTAGAGTTTACACACTGCAACTGATATTAGGAGTACTATCTACTTATATTAATAAATGTTCTGCAAACTACCCGCCTACCCTGACCGGCCAAGATGAGTTAAACTCTTCAGTTTTGATTTTCCACGGAAGAAGAGATTTTTGCTCCTGATTTAGTAACTCTCTCCCACTTACCAACTTCTCAAAGAAAGGATATCCATACTTACAGATTTAACCTGCATGTTCTCTGGGTATGCAGGAACATATTCAGAGCACCTGTTGGTGGTGCGCACTCCCTTGATTCTATCCTCGCACGCTGAGCACTAAGCCATCTTCAGCCGTATGATACGCTCTTACTTTTTCAAAAGCTAGGTGATCAGTTTAGCTGTCTTTTGATGAAGAGATTAGTTTGAATTTCGTTTTTAAAAAATCAAGTATGTTCGCCTTCTGGGGATAAGGAAAATGTGTTTCCAGAGGACAGTGGTAGATTTAATCGGAAAAGTTACCTCAATTCCAACAAATACATTTAGTCCTTATTATGTTAAATCTGACTCGGGAAGCTGGAAATGAACCTTGGCCTGTTAAAATAATGTTTAAATGAGGCAAATAAAATAGATATGGAAAGAAAAAACTTATACATGAGGAAATAACGCATTATACCATGAGGATGGCATCGTACTATGAGCCCAAGAACTCTATACTGCTCTTATCGAACGTTCTTTCGATTGTTTTATATGTAAGACAATTTTTTAAAAGTTTAATATAAAATAACGAAAGGAAATCAATGCATACGCTTTATTTTAAAAAAATCTTTTGTGCTTTAAATTATTTTCATCTTTTTTTAATTACAAAACGTCTGGGAGACATAAGGTAGTGTTCTAGGTTTAAAAACGTATACTCTTCAATACTGTTTTAAAAGACATTAAAGAATTTTTAGAGCTATTGTGAAGTTTTATCTCAGGCATTTCTTAGCATACATTGAAAATAAAATAAAAGTGTAGTATGTTAGAAGTAAGTAAATCACACTAGGGTGGTTTTGGTTTCTTACTATTAAAAATTTACATTTTTTAGGACTTTTTATAAGACGTTCCAGATTTTTTATTCAAAAGAATAAATACGTTTTCATTAAAGAGTAACATAATAATACTTTTTATTTTATTAAACTGTTCCCTACCCAATAGTCTTTTTAGTAAATATTTAAACCATATTAACTTATTCAGCCATAAATGATTTGGTCTGTTTTTGAAAAATATATGTTTATTTTTCCTCAAAGGAATCAAATATAGCGTAGAAATATATCCTGAGACATTTTCCTATCTGCATTGCTGCATCGCTTTTTAGTAAACTGTTTTCCCAAATCAATTACAGGCTAAACTCTACCTAAATATACTATACCTATATATGATGCAAGAAAGCAATTTGATCTATTTATAGAAAATTTCGTTTATTATTTCTCAAAGGAACCGAATATAGAGAAAAGGAATACCTTATCTAAAAATTTTTCCTACTTTCATGTCTGTGTATAATTTTAAGTTTTATTTAATTAATCGCAAGTTTAGACATCCTTATAGTACTTGCTTTCTTATATCTCAAAGGGATCGAAAATATAGAAGCAAAAAAACCCTGTCTAAAATATTTTCCTATTTTCAAGGCTGTATTTTTTTTGCATATTTAGTTAATTGTATAAGAATCAGTCACTGTTTGATGGTAAATATTAAAATCAACTTTAACTTTACACCTAAAGTAAGTAAGCGATATAATCAATTTATGACAGTTACCTTCTTATATGTATAATTTGTCAAAGCAATGAAATATATAGAAAGGAAAAACTTTGTCTGCGATATTTTTCTACTTTCCATTCTTCTACTTTCTCACAAGACGAGTGATATCTAGATTAATACTTGCTACTTTAGTCGATGAACGAATTATGAAAAGATCCGATCTCTTACATTAATTTTTCCTAGATGCCCATTCATTTCTAGTGTTGTATAGAGGAAAATAAAATATTTCTTACGTTTGCAACTTAATTCAAATAGCCTGAATTATTCTAGAAATTTATTTTTAAAATTAACTTTTGGACTTTGATACTATTATGGGAACCTCCGATACGTACTATTTTAAAAATCATCACGTTTTTCCTTTTTGGTTGAAGAAAATGAATGGAAAAATACCTGTACAGAGTTATAGATTTATAACTTAAACCAAATTTCCCGCATATCAACTTTAAGTTGCAAATTCTTGAAAAAATCATTTTGGAACAAATGAATTGCAATCCCAGGTTGGTTGGCCTACATAGTCATTATTAAGCAAATATAGCATATGTATATGCAATTATTGTATCTGAATTGTAATTACTTTAAAATATGCAGTTTGTATTAATTAATTTTAAAAACGTTGTTTTATTTAGGCTCAAAACAAAGAGTTGTTGAGATTTTTTTGTTCTTGAACACATAAATAAGCTATCGTCAATAGTGTGTTTTCATGATAGTTTTACTAGATAACGTCAGCAAAATTATTTTTATGATAACGTAAAACTTACAAATAACCAATATCATTCCCTATGGATCACAATCTATAAGTTTAATTAATATTTGAACACACGGAAAACTTAAGGATACAGAGCAAGGGGAAATGGTATAAATTTCTGAATTTAGAATTAAGCAAAGCATTAAACTAACCGAAACTAACTGAATATTTATGTGTAAAATTTATGGATAAGGTCTTATTACCTAAATTATAGCAAAGCAATATTAATTACTTGATTTTTTTTAGGGAGGAGGGGTTCTTTGTTTCTATAA
>CM063498.1:98099066-98166566 GCA_032207245.1 Pardosa pseudoannulata | reverse complement strand
TTTTAAAAATTAGATAAAAAAAGGGCGCAACTGAATTCAAATGAAAGAATTGTACCAAATTAAAACTGATAAAACGAAACAAGGCAAATAAATGGGATAAAAAGACAAAATAAATTGTATTAGCTTAAAACATATATAAAACGCTATAATATGAATTAAATTACTTTAAATATTTAAATTATTTAGTTCGCAGTTTTGTAATGCATATCAAATAGGACCAAAATATAGTTGCTAAATCTAGTTTACATAAAAAAAGTGTTTTACTTTCACAGGCTGTAACAGTGTCAAATTCCCTCTATTCACTCACTGCATCTTTCTACAGAGTGACAAAGGGTTGCCCCTTTTCAACTTCCAGTACATCAACAGTTACTAATGAAGTGTGAAAAGGCCGATTTGACACAGTGAATTTCTCAAACTTAGTGTCGTGCAGATTCTGTAGAGCGGTGATTCAAAGGTTTTTAAGCACTTCTAATATTAATGGCTGACAAAATTTTTAAAAGGTTGAACCCAGCCGTTACTGGACTACTTAGCTGGATCGAGATTGAGCTGGGGTGCACACTTTTCAGCAGTTCCAGCGAATCCACTCTGCTTTAAGAACCGCCCTTCTAATTGAGTTTAAAAGAGGAGGAATCAAAGGAGAGGGGGGTTCTTTTGGAGAGAATGAAGGTGAAAGGTTGATTTGGCTGACCGAAGTGAAAAGCGGATACCAGCTGACTGTTTCAGTGTGCTCGACGGAATTCCCTCGAGGGCATTGAAGAATTAAGACTAAGTTTTGTAACTCTCGTCTGTTGACCGGTCGTATGCTGATTGATATTCTGCATTTGTTAATAAACGTGTTAGTATTTTGTACATTAAATAATTTTTTGTAAGAACCTAAGTTTGCTTCTTTGATATACTTTGACTCCAGAGTCATTATAATGCCCTTGACCTCCTGAAAACTTTCCCAGGGTCGACTTAAATCACCATGCAAAATTTCGTCAATATCAGTCCAAAAAGTTGGAATACATAGTGAACAAACACACATACAAAGGGTTTTATATGTATGACTATTATATTGTAGTGTGATAAAAGAGCATTCCTTGTGCTTTGTTCAAACAATACATATGACAGAAATTATTTGCAAACTTTTATTAAATAATTTTACAATTTAACAAATTAATACTAGGAATGCTGGGAATTAATAGGTTAAAAATAGACTTTTTTAATATATAATATATAGACAATATTTATGGGATTTTATATTGTAGTTTAAAAAAAAAATTATTAACACTTTGATTTTGAAACCACACACAGAGATATATATAAATTATCAAAATTATTACTCTTAAAATAGCTATCAAAAATCCCCCTTTTGAACTTTATAATATCTAATTTTCCAGTCATAAAATGTCAGATAAAATACTGTCCGATGACTTTAATTCCTTTCCTCTTTTTTTCAAAACTATCACTATATTAAAGGCTAATTTTTGTCCACTGGCTATATTTTTCAGCGAGATTTTCAGTTGTCCCCAGGAAATGATATTGCTTCTGCAATAACAACTCTCATAACAAAATTAAGTGACTCGTTGGTTATGGTACTGATATCGGTTGCAAATGTGCATATTATTCCAGCATTTTATTCAGAGCTGTTGCACTACAAAATATATATGTATTTTAAATATATAAAATTTTAAGTTCTAAGTTGGTTAGAGATATTGTAGTATGTTTTAAAACAATAAGTTTGTCTTAAACTTAATTGTATTTTTAGTAATCATGCATGTTAGCCTTTATAGAACAAAATGTCTCTAATTTAAAACTTTCTTACAAAAATATTTTTTATGCTTCAAATGTGAATGAGATATACATGTAAATATACTAATTTGTTTTAACTACATGTAAAAAATTATGTTTGTAAATCTTCGTAGTTTTCAAAAGTATGAGAATGTTTACATTTTTTTGACTTTTAAAAGTCATATGTCCCCTTAATTATATATGTTTATGAATGGATTATACATACATATCACATGTATTATACATATTTACATATAAGTGTGCAGGCACAATTTTATGCAACATGTTTCATTAACCCTTTAATTCCTGGCGTATCATTTTAGATACGGTTAAAAAATAGTTTGTAGAGTTTTTACGTTTTCTTAGAACAAATTTTGCTTTTCAGAGTAGGTAATGGGCAATCTTATAAACAATCTACGAAATTTTCAAGTAATTTCTATTATTTATATTTTTTTCATTTAGATCTAGATTTTATGATTTTTCGATCAGCTCTCATAAATTTACTTTTTCGGCAGGTACAGACTGAGATCGTGACAAATTTGCTTTTTCCATTACACTACAGCATTTTGCAGAGATTATTTTACCTGCAATATCAAATAAATCTTTTTTCAGGAAGTTTTTCCTTTTTTTTAAATGTCA
Organism: Pardosa pseudoannulata; assembly: GCA_032207245.1. Taxonomy (NCBI): domain Eukaryota; kingdom Metazoa; phylum Arthropoda; class Arachnida; order Araneae; family Lycosidae; genus Pardosa; species Pardosa pseudoannulata. Next base: position 98,164,157 of record CM063498.1, on the reverse strand, counting down.
CTCTATGTTTAAAACGATAACTGATCACTAACGTGACATGCTCTAGTTTTCAAAATTGTTTGATCTTCAAATTTATTTCGTTCTGTACAGTCCATATTAACTTAGATTTAAGATAGGCTCCGAAATGTAATCGGCAGAAATGACTTGGGCATTAAAGGGTTAAATGAATAAAACAAAAAGTAGATAGAAATTTTGTAAAATTAAAATTATTATTTAAAAATTAAATTTTGATTAAATATGCGGTTTTAAAAAAATTATATGCGAAAACGTATTTTTATTTCAATGATAAAATACAATACAGTAAATCGAAAATTTCAGGAAAGGTTAAAACCCGTTCACCCTTCCCCTCCTTTTGCTACGGCCCTGCACATGCGGCATTTTGGCATGCGAGTACGTTAGTCAGTTTTTAATACTAGAGTTATCAGCGTAAGTGAAAAATCGTCCGAAATGCGTTCCAGTCTGATAAGTTCCAGGAAATGCGCGGAAATCCGGGAAACGTTGTGAAAAGGAAAAATTCCGTTTAATGCCTTTCGGTAGCCGCAACATGTTCGCCCATAAAACTGAGTCTCTCGTAAAACCTTTAATGGAGAAACTGCTCTCTGCTTTGTTTATCTCCGTAAATGACTACCTGGTTCCAGGTATTTATCCCGGAGTTACTTCAACGGAGTGGGGCCAGATGGAGTTTTATGCTACCATTAAGGTCGGGTAATAGGAGGATCATTAAGAAGTACAGGTTTAAATACCTTCTCTTAAACAACCCCTTGTGTATTCCTTTTTAGAAAATGAAAATATTAATTTCAGATAAATAGTACGAAAGTCTTAATTTTTTGTAAGTGTATGGCAAATTGTAAGAAAGATTTTACACAACAAAGGAGGACCGCGTTGTTGTCTGGTATAATAAAAATTTAAAATGAAAAATAAAAATTAACATTAATGAGAATACTTAAGTAAAAGAAAGTTAAGTATTTTAGTAGCAGGGAAAACGTTTGCAGATTTTTGAAAGATGACTCGAAGTTCAGCTTTCAATTAACAGTCTATATAAAATAAAAAATTTAGTAATGTAATCTTTACTAAAGTTATTATATGAAAATGACCAGTTATACATATCTTTATACGTAGTTATGTATTATGTACTGTATTATATAAAATATAATTATAGTATAGTATAGTATATATTACAGTACAGTACGTAGTAATCATAGTATATAGCATACTATATTATGTAATAGTAATATGTAATATCTTATATAATATATTATAGAACATATTAAAACATATTTGCATAATTATAACAGCAATTGTAGGGTGAATGGAAAAGTTTGAATCACCAACATAAAAGTATAAGACAGAGATATCGACATTGGAAACCACAGCCATGTTCGGCAGTAGTTTAGCTTGGATTACACTCTTTTCAGTGCTCTGCCAATAATGTCGATTTACAGTAAAATTTGAGAAATCTATCGAAGCACATTATATCTATACATACTATGGTGTCCAGACTTTGCGACTCCATGGTCTCCCATACTCGAGGGTCTCCCATAATGTGACCGATCCTTCAGAGAGCCAGTTTCTTTGAATCGTTTTGTAGGCTTCAATACCCCAACACACAATATGGGGTTATTCGCCTTACGAAATTTTCGCAACACTTGCTGACTCTCCATTTACATAAAACATCTTCACCCACAACGCTCAATTGAGTAATGATAACATTCTGAAACGGAATAACATTCTGGAATCCTTGCATATCACTGCCTTTTATTTCAAGATCGATTTGCATAAATCAACAGAATCTTCCGCATGTGAGCTCTCTCAACCAGTAACTTTTTAAGTATTTTTTTTAAGTTACTTCATTTTTACCCCTTTCGGGCAAACCTCAAATTCTTATCATTTCACCTCCCGAATGTAAACATTTATAAAGTTTTAACGGAATTTTGGCTCACCCGGTACACGCACACACACACACACACACACACACACACACACATATATATATATATAATATGTATGTATAATGTATGTATGTATGTATGTATGTATTTGTATGTATGTATGTATGTATATATATATATGTATGTATGTATATATATATATATGCATGTATGTATGTATATATGTATGTATGTATGTCGTAATAGGGGAAAACACACCCTCGAGTGGAACTATAAAGAAGCTGACGTGGAAGTAGACAAGAGGAATTTGTTTAGGTAAGCAACCCCAAAAGGTACTTCTGAGCGGGGAGTAGGGCTGGTAGCATCCTCCACGCTTGACGCCTCAAAATGTGAACAAAGATATCTAAATGGCATAGGCATAGACAGCAGAAATACAATAAAGAATTTTTTATACGCGAACCAATATGTGTCTTCCATGCCTTGATCACACGGAACGTGTCATATATGTATGTATGTATGTATGTGGGTATAAGACGATTAGATTTAATTTTCAAACATTGTTCTTGACTATTTTGTAATCAGCGGCCATACATGTATTATAGGAGTATTAGGGTTTTATTTATCGAGCTTGGTTTGACCAATTGGCATAAGACAACAACAACAAGGGTTTTATTACATTCTATAATAAAAATTAAAATGTTAAATTTTTTTACCTATAAGAATTTGTTTTCTTATAGCTGCATTGCTTTCTTTTAACACCTGAAAACTCAGATATATTTTAACTTGTAAGTTACGTCGTATTTACATATTTAATGCTCGAAACTTGTTTTGTGAATATCAATTTAAATAAATGAGGAACAATCTATTCCACTAGTGATTAATATATCACCAGTTATTTTTATTCCCACAATATTAGTCATTTAATAACGTCTACCAGTAAATAATACGAGATCTATCAAGAAGAATAAAATGTATTATACGACACAAAACTGAGCCAAAACTTCCGTTTAATTTAAATTACTTAAAGTCCCTAGAGAGAAAATAGAAAAAAAGAGAGAATTGCGTGAACATAAAATGGCTCAAATTACTGGTTTAAGTGCTATTTTCTATCTCTGTTTAACGATAACATAAAATTCCTCCTTACGGTGAATGCTATTATGCAAGTAACTCTCAGAAGGACATTAAAACTGGCTATTAATTTAAGACTCTAAACAAAAGGAAACAAAAGCTCCTTACTCTAACAAGTTAACGACTTTGTGTTTTAGGAGTCCCTGTGCTATACTAAGAAGGTAGTTTGGGCTTGTTTTCTTTGAGCTCTGTGCGATTTCCAATCCGTTATTTAAATAACCATAAGAAAAATACGAGTTATTCGTATTTATAAAAAATAGTATTTAAAATAATAGGAATGGTTACACGATTGCTAAACTATTACCGTCTAATAACATCAAAAATGTATAAACTATTAATGCCACAATGGATAGAATTGTATTAAACAATGAAAAGTGCTTATGATGTTGTAAGTATCACAACATAAATGGGTTCTGCTATATTAACAAATGAATCGCAATACGACGGTTATTCTGTGAGTTGTACGTTAAACAAACTCTACTATTCAATATGATTGACTGTATAAGTGTGGCAATAAACAGTTGCAGTACTGTTAGTTAGGCAATCCTATCCGCCATAGTAACCCAGATCGTACCACATCTGGTGGAAAAATTCGGATTTTCACTGTCCTGACTCCAAATACCATATAAAAAGCAACAATGAAATTGTTTCTAACTGTCTAGATACAGGCACAAGACATGTTCAATATTGCCTCAAAAATAAGGACTACTATTATCCATTGTAGCTCAGTCGGTAAAGCATCCAGGTGTTAATATGTTTGTACCTGGTTCGATTCCCAGCCAGTGTATTTTATCCAAAAACTGGAATTTTAATTTAATATAATGTTATTTATTTTTGCCCAAAACCTGGATGATTCTAGAACTTTCTTTTTTGATCGAGCTAGGTGTTTTTCGAATATTCTGCTTGTATATAAAAGCTGTCCTACCAGTTGGGATCAGTTAACCGTTCTGTTCTCGAGATACTAGCTTCTTTTCGAATAAAATCAGTTGTTGGTGCAACGTAACAGTGCTATTATTTCGATCTTTGCAACAATATGCATAGTATTGTTTTCTGCAGAAAGTTTTATCAACAAGCTGAATGTTCTACAATTGATTTTAATGTCTCCGGGGTAATGGTCAGAATGTGTTGTCCAATGCATGCCTTCATTTCAACTAAATTCGTGATAGGAGCAATCAACACCACACGTTTCAGATAATCCCACTGCCAGGCACATAGAACAGAATCAAGTGATCTGGACCGCCAGACTATAGGGAAAAACGGCTTCTAATTCTAGAATTTTCAAAACCTCTTTAGCAGACTCTTCATTTGTTGTGAAGCATGCGGAGAAGAGGCATCTTGCATAAAAAAAAAGATTCTACTCACACATCCGTGATTTTGAAGGGTTAGAATGACGTCATTGAGCAAAAGACTCAGCATTTACTAGTGATGGTAGAGGTAACGGAATCTGCAAAACCATCTCCTCAAAAAAAAATATGTCTCTACGGTAAACGATGCCGTCAACTTTCTATACAGAGTTACCTTTGAAAAATAATGCGTACTGACTGAATTACGAACAGATTTTCCGTTACCCATATTCTTTAATTCTGTAAACTAACATGTACTTAGAGATGGAAATGGGATTCTTATTTCTGCAGAATGTTCCAAGGTCATTCATTGTCCACTTCCTTGTGAGCAAGAAATTCTAGAGAAAGAGTTTGTCTTATGGCAGGTCAGCACTAAGCAACTCCTGAACATGTGTGGTTTTTCAATGGATAGCAATGTAGGATGTTTTGTAAAAATTCTTTCACCATATTCACATGAATATCCGAAAATCGGGTAGTTTCCTGTGCACTCCACAGAAAATTAACTTTTACGCACCACAGTTGGATTCCTCCTGCAATGTTGCCATCACATATTTATAACTGACATAGAATTGTTTGCTTCCCTCTGCCAGATTGGACTTCTCTTCTTTCCGAATTTCGTTATTCCATCAGACCTTTGGCCTACTACAATTACAGACCAATCCTTTTTATCATACCCTCAAGTGTTCAGAATTTCTGTGAAGCTACTGACGGGCAGTCTCTGTTCTTATAAAACTGTCTTAAGCAGAGCGTAATCCTTCATCCACACAATCCTGCCTAGCTTTTCAGATGTAAATTGGGTAAAATAAATGTACCCGTCGCTTTTAAAAGAAATTCAACGTATCATGCATATAAGTGCTTTATTTTCCATATTCTAACATTTACAGTGCTATCTATTGGTAAAAAAATATTTCAATTTTTTTTTCATCCTGTTACTCTTTTCTTCGATAGTATTCCATTCAAATTTGACTTGAATCTGAACAGTCAATCTGTTCAGGTTTACGCCGATAGGTGACGTTATTGTCATTTTATGATTCACTAGAAAAAGAAATTCTATATTCAAGTAGTGGCATCCAATGTTGTATAGAGATGGTGTCCTAAGCTATTGCAATCTACAAATACAAAAAATGAGCATTGAAATAAACTAGTGTTTACAAGACAACAGTATTTATTTGTGTGACATTCAACACAATCTTTTTTACAGCTCTTTAATCTTTTTTGTGAAATTCGAACTTAATTATAATCACCCTGTGTGTGTAGTGCTTAACTGCAATCGATGATTCATTAATATTTATTTCAAAATCAGCTTAAGAACTTATTATTTTTAATTTCCTTAGAATCAAAGCAATGCATCAGTAACAGAATGCATTCTTTGGTCTGAAAAGTGTCTTAATTAAAACAGTGGGGAATTCATTAAAATTAATCGAAAGTACAAATTAGCTTTCTTGACATAACACACTTTCATGCCCTCGATATTAAAACTTGCTTTCCTCTTTAAAAACCCGATGAAGTGTGAATAGTTTTAATAAATTTTCTAATCAAAGTGTATAAAAGGAAGTCGCCATTTCGTTTTGAAAGAGTTATAAAGTGTTTTCAAATAGAAATTGTTTTCATACGTAATAGGGAAAATTAATTTCTAAGTGCACTTCCAGTAAATTTAAATTTAAATTCTCTTGCTCAGATATTCATGGTTGAACTGAACAAGAAATGAATTTTCCAGTAGAGTACCAATTGGCAATTCTCTTGTTATTTAAGTGAAAGCTATATCTTATTTATTTGTATTCAGTGTGTATAAATAGAGTTATAGGTGCGTTTTTGAGGTGTACAGTTTAGCCATCTCAAAGACGGTGCATAACAGTCGTGATAATTTTTTACATCAAAGAAAACACAGACTTAGAGAGTTAAATTTTGGCATGTTTTATTTTGTACGATACTCTTAACGGGTATGCCATCAAGGTCGGCTTACAAAAAGGAAAATAGTTGACGTAACAAAGATGTTATAAATTAAGTATAAGTGGTTAGTTACGTGTATTAGTCCCTCAGTGACGCTATCATACAGGTACATTTATTTATATAAATGGTTAACTAATTAATACATACTTTATGTTGGAGATTTGCTGCTCGCCAACAAATTACAGAAAATGGAAGAGACAAAGGGAAATTCCCCAAATGACAGAAAAGGGGTTATTTTAGGTATAGAACCACATCCAGTAAGCTTCTAAACTTAATCCTATACAGGTAACTTAACAGGTGAACAGTAATGACTCTTTCGTAACTTTTGTACTAGTTACTGACAAATAACTAAGTATTTTTCAGCACATCCAGGCAGATACTATATCAGAGCAACCTGCTGAATTTTCAGTAGTATTGATAACAAAATCTAGTTAACAGAGCAAGAGGATAAGAGCATATTACCGAAGCTATAATGGTATATCAGACTTGAGAGAAAAGAATTTTGCCAAAACTATAAAATGTAATCTTTGTATACAAGAAAGTAAAACTTTTGGGTCAGAATTTTATATATTATAAGTTATGGTCTTACGTTACGTTAAGTGGCTCAAAAAAAAAATAATAAACAAATAAAAAAACTTAAACACAACCCCTACAACATTATAAATACTTTATGATTGCTGCCCTCAGAACAAAAAAACAGAAAAAATCTTTATAAACCATAACCAAACATTAACTAAACATTAACATAAATTACTCTCGTATACTAACCAAAAACTAACTAAAAGTAAAACTCAGAATCCCCAGATACTATAGCCAGAGCAACCTGCTGAATTTTCACCACAAAAAAAGAACTGAATGGAATGGATTTCCTGGCTAAGGGCAGGCGATTAAATTTATCAATTTATCCACATAATAAATAGGTAAAAATACATTTTTTTCTAGCATTATGACATCATTCCTTTAACTATCTCATATAATCATTTCTTATTTTAAACTATTTAAATATCCCGTGAATTATTTTCATCCGTTTTATAGCTGAACTTACATATTAAGCAAATAATTTTCTTTTATATTTGGCTTCAATAATAGATTAGGTACATATGGGATCATTTTCAATTTAATCATCGATTATTTTTTGTTGCAATGAAAGTTTTATCACCGGTATTAACGACAAATTCTTTTCGTAAAAGTCTAGGATTTCGCGGACTCATAAATATCTAGCGTTTAAATATATATCTTTGAAAATTAAGAATTTTATTTGTTTGTGTGTTTGTTTTTTATACATAACCATGCAGTTTGACTAAATGAATTAAGCGTGATTCTAAACGGCATTCACAATGTAGGGAGACTTTAGAGGAGTATGAAGATAAACAAATTATTGAGCGTGTACCCGATCATTCTCGGAAAAAACACAAACCATTTTATTACCTGCTTCATAGGGTACTTTATAATACTGGAAAATTAAAATTTTACTGATCCCGTCATATGACGGGCTATATGCTAGTACACTCAAACCTGTTTTTGTGCGGTGGATAGAGACCGCATAAAAAAATTGCACAAAACTTCACGAATAGCTATAAAATATAGTTTTTGGAACACAATTAAAAAAAATTTATGCTGTGAATAGGGACCGCATAAAAAAAATCTCCCGTTTAAAATAACTCAAAACCTTATGAAATAACTAGTACATACCTGGAATTTCGCCAAACGTTTTGGAATCTGATTTAAAAAATACACTTACGAACATTTTTAAATATTTTATTTGCATAATGTGTGATTCTTTTACACATACAAAACTTTTCAAAAAGTATAAACATTATCCTTCGCAGTCTGACAATACGCAAACTTTCCTGTGATAAACTGGTTCAAAATCGCCTTTCGTCACTTTAAGATACTATCTCGCACTCGTTTAGAGTTGACTTTTTTTCAGGTACCATATACTCAGTGATTAGTTTTTGCGATGACTGTTGTTTCACTAGACGCTTGTATATGTCCCGGTAGCCAGATATGCACGACTGAAGCTAATTTTGGAATTTTGAAGTTCAGAATTGGCATCGATTGCAAGAAAATGACATTCTAATTTATGACATAGTTGGAGTCCTGCATAGATTTTATCTGCTGTCATATGATCGGGTTCTTCTTGCCCATCAAAGTAACATCTGTTACGTAATTTATAATTTCATCTTCCCTTACGGTGTCATCCTGAATCTTTTCGACAAGATCATTTTCACTAAAACTATTAAACCCATCTCCGATGTCATTATTGATAACTTCGATAACTTCGTCAATTATGTTCAGTTTGATTGAAATTTTTATTAACCGCACAAAAAAATGGCATAAAAATCGCACAAAAAAAGATCGTACAAAAACAGGTTTGAGTGTACATAAATAAAAGAAAAGCCATCAGAAGTATAAAGCACAAATAGCAAGTGACTAAACGCAGAAGCTGTTTCCCACCTTCGAGGGAGTTGCATTATCACTGAGAGAAAATTAGTGGCTGTAAAAGTAGACTTTGTCGAAGATGCAAAATAGCTTTCTGCAATAAATCTTTTTCTTTTTGCATCTTTCTTAGTTTTATTTATTTTTATTGCTATCATCTGAAGATTTGAAAAAGTTTCTAAATATCCCAGTTCGAGATTACATTTGCAGCTCTAATATTCTAGTATTAATAATAAATTAAGAGATACATTGCAATACTCAGTTACATAATTTCAAAAAGGATGCAGTTAAAGCATTACTTCAAACAGAATGTCTAAATTATTCATAATACTAAGTGAGAAACACTTTCAGTGTATAAATAAATTAATCATGATCGCTGCTTCCGATTTAAAGTCCGATGAAAGAAAGTTAAGAGAAAAATCCCATTAATTATAAATACGTTTTTTGAAAAATCTGGCCGTAAATGCAACCTCTCTTAAAGGGTGAGTTTCAAAATTGCCTTACGAACCTAATTTGAATTTCATAAATTATGACTGACTATAAAGTTATTGAACTTTAACCGTTAAGATATAAATTCCGATACCGCTATGGTATTTTGTTGAAAACAAACTGCATCCTTGATTAAATTTTAATTAATCCCCTGACAGCGTAATTAGAGAGTTCCGGGGTTCTATAGGTTGTGCGGACGGCTCAAAGCCGATGTAAAGAAAAATTGCAGCCAAGAATGTTAATGAAAGGAGAAAAAGCAAATTACTTACATAAAGTTTAGGAATTTTTGAAGAAAGCGTGTTTTCTAACAAAGAATCAAGCCTCTAATTTTTATTATTTAAATTAGAGTTGGTAATTATTTTTATTTTCACTTCGAACTAATTATGAATATGAACATTTTATATTTATTACTCTTTAGTTTTTTTATATTTTTTAAATACTGCAATAATAACTCAGCGTAAGAAAGAATAATACAGATTTTTAAATCATGAAATTCGTTCTATTAACTATCCTTTAATTAATTAGTTAACCGTTTTAATGTGGAATATTTTTATATTATTAATTTTAAAATAGACTTTTAAAATAAATTCCAATAATTAGGGTTAGTTAAGTGTCAGCTTTTATGATTAAAAAATTAGAAGTATATCCCCTACTCCTTCTCACGCACTCTTATAAAATGTTTTCTCTTAAAGCGTGTGATCAAAAATGGGTACCTACGTGTTATGCAACTAAATTAGGCACGTGCCGTCAGTAATTTTTCAGGGAGGTAGATGATGACATTTATGAACTACAGTATTACCCAAAGTTTTATTAATATAATAAAATGATAAAAAGTGTCATATTTTGAAAACTTAAAGCTTTATAATAGTTGTTTTAAACATAATATTTTTCTTTGTTAATAGAAAAGGGGTTTGCATTGGTCTCACGAGTTTGATTGATTTAAAGTGATACACTACTTTTTTCTACACGAGGACTGTTCAAGCCTGCCTCGAGAGGCTAGCTGTTTGTCAATGGAAAGTATTTTATTTCTCTTCTACCAATCAGTCGAAAACCAATGAAGGCTTACCCATATCATCCATAAATTGTGTTGTAAAGTCAAAATTTAGAAATGTGATCAACTATATGAGGATAGTGGTCTGATACATCAAGTATGTGAACTGAACCCCAATTAATTTAGAAAAATCTCGAAAACCTTGGTAAAACTAAGAATATGCCACTTCAGTCAGGTTGATTGAAGCAGATGGAACAAGAACTAACACTCTCTATACAATTCTGCCTCGAAACCTAGCCTGGACCAGATCATATATTCTCTTTACTAATTGTAATGGTTGCGATACAGTAGATCAGCAATTGCCCTTGTTGAGGACCTAAAAAATATAAAAAAAATTCTTCTCTACAACATGACATCATTGCAAGTTAATGATATTCACCCGATGCCTTTAACTTTTGGTCATTGATATTTAACAGTAATTGAAACTATATGCAGATTTTCAACTGCAACATTGTATTTAAGCTTGTTCAGCGTTGCTTTACGGACACTTCTAACTTATGCTTTTGCATTATAGTCTGGCCTGCTCTTTTTCATATCACATAATATGCATTATTTTCTATTCTGTTAAAATGCTAAAGTAAATACAAGTTTTACTTTTTATAATCTTAATAAAGTTTTATCTAAAAGGATTCAAAGTGCAGTTGTTTTTAAACTATTTTTATGGAATGAAATTACTTCATCTATTCGCTGACCATTTTGAAACTGTAGAACGTTTGGAAAATTATTTGCAACTATCGACCAATTTTCCATCAGTCCTCAAGAGAATTTATGTGCAAACAATTGTATTTGCATAACTGCGGCTATATGTGTCCCTCATGATGCCATTTATCTAGATTATTTATGGGCACAGCAACCAACCAGCTTTCTTTCACCCATACACTATTATTGGATATAGAAAATAAGACACTGTGAATAGGGCTGGAAAATCTAGTTTGTTGTGCAACACAATCAATGTTTTTGCTATATGTCCGAATGGTAGAGCTCTGCTTTTAATACCGGGTTCGAGAGTTTGAATCCAACTCCATGGATAACATTGATGTTCGTAGCCATTCAGAATTGACTTTAAGCAATAGTTTTTGGTCATATTAGCCCTCAGGTTTCAAAACAATAAAACTTAGAACTTCAAACCAAACCAAACTTTTCTCTCTTTGCCATGTATTTTGAAAGTTTCTAATATTTTTGTCCCTATTCGCTACTTTTGCAACCTAACTTCTGATGTTTGCATACCATTTTTAAAAATTTGCTTTTCTCCTTAATAATCGAATTCCAAAATGAATTTGAAACGTATACTATCTATATCAAAAGAAAAAACAAACATGAAAAGTCAAGATACGTATTATTATACCTCTTGAATAATATTATTTAATTAAAGTTTTACGCGAGTATAATTCAACAAAGAAAATTGATTTCAAATTAAAATAATCGCCATAGCACCCCGCACAAATAACACACATCACGAAGATAAATTTTCCCGGGAGAGCATTCCCCCCCTCCGCTATCTCTAGAGAACATCGTGAATTTATAGAAATGATCTCTTTCAAAATTTCCTTTGACGGGGACTACGCATTAAATACATAAATTATTGCTCGCCTCGCAAAACAACGAACCGTTAAATTGAAAACGAGTGTCTGTGTCAAGGAAGCATTTTGTTCAAAACTAATCTGTCCACTCGATTAAATTTTAATTAATCCGGTCAAAATTATGCCGTACGGGAGGGTGATATTTTCAGTGACTTATTAATTAATTTATTTCCTCTGAGAAATTTCTCTGACATAGCGCCTATTTCGATAAAACATGGAAGGTGTAATGAATAAACCGAGAGAATATTCTGGAATTGACGATCATAGAATTCCGTCTGGTGTGAATTTGTGATTTCCGATTGCACTGTAAAGGCTTTGTTTTAAATTTGAAAATAGATTGTGCCTCCTTTAACATTGGACATCTGCTTATTGTTTGTGCATTCGGAGGAAATTGTAATAGAAAACCTTTTAAATGTTTATACGTATCTGTTTGCTGTAACAAGGAAATTATCCCAAACTTTAAAAGTTTTGAGTATGTTGCTTAAATTTAAGGATTTACAAAACATCTGGAATAAAGACAGATAATCAAATAAGGCGATTTCACGCAGTAGGGCAAATTCTTAAATTCTTAAATTCAGGCTTAGTTTCAAACGGAAGAGTAGTTTATTGTTTGCCTATTGGCTATTGTAAACATGAAAATGAATGGGAAGGACATTATAGTAGTTCGTGACGTTGCGACAAATTGCCTTATAAGCGGTTATCTTTTGGTAGCAGAGATGATGGGTTCCCACTACTGGCATCAATATTCCTACCACTCACAACTGCCTTTAACCAACTGATCCCTGTTTAATGAGCTCTTGTGTATCTAGAATCTTCACAGATATCTTTGGAATAGTATGATATCTTTCCCAGATGGATGATTATTTGATGGTTCCTGTTGTAGTCTGTTACTAGCGTCAATACACCAATCCCTACTAGCCTAAAATACAAAACAAAATTATTTTACTAAACTGAATTTGTCAGCTTCCTACCACGTTCAAAAAATAGGTTTAACTCTAAAACGAAGTAACCACATGTAACACGGATTCACATACCTTTAACATCCGAGCTGGCATCAGTTGGCAACCCATGAGTCTGCAGGATTCTGCAGGATTTAGCTTCCTATTTCAACCTAGGGTTAAAAACCACGGATAAGATCAAATATACCACCAACAACCCGAGCAAAGGAGTTATTTTTTTTCAGATCCCCCCTCCAGATATCACAGTAGGAACATCGTGATAGTAGACAGAAGCATTAAAAAAAGATAGCGACAGTACAATCACAATTTTGTTTAAGCAGTTCGAAGTTTTTGACCTTATGATTGTGGTCCCACATTTTTATCATAAAAATAGCAAAATATAGCAGCACACTTAGACAATAAATATAAAGAGTAAATAAATTTTGTAGTAGGAGTCCAAATATTTTTTTAACAAGAATATCTTCAAATGGTATGTCTTTCTCTCGTTTGTATCTCATGACTATTTGATGTTAAGATTTAGATAAATTTATTCAACAAACCTGGGTTGATTGCTTCACATTTATTTGATTGCGTTTTCTTTTAACCCCTTCCCTGTTTTGCCCGTACGCCGTAAGGGCACAGCTTTCGGGCCTTTAGAGATTTCCCCTACGGCGTACGGGCAATCTGATTTCTATTTCGTTTGCACTGTTTCGGCCGTTTTTTTCCAATTTTAGTAACAAATTATTTGTATAGATGTCCAGTAAATGATAGTTTGCAGTTTATTGTATTTTCTACTCTGGTTGGTTCAAAAGTGCGGGTTTTTTCGCATGTTTTGTATCAGAAGACGAATTGTTATCTTTCAGTGTATGGCTTTCTGGTTATATTTTACTAACCGCCTGATAATTTTATTGATGTAAGAGTTGAATAATATATTTTTACTTTTAAATAATGGATAATTCAGAACGTATGGAGATAATTTCTTATGATTCGAACTGTGACTCGGAATCAGAAACTGAATTATCTATCAATAATAGCAGCGAAAGTTTACTAGATGACCTGGATAGTAGTGACTCTGATAGTAGTACAGATGGAATCGGTCAAGCAAGACATTTTTTTTAAATTAATTGTGATAATCTTTCGAATCCGCCTCCTATATTGCTTTCACTGGAATTCCAAAAATTAACTTGGATATCGAACTTCAGTTCTATAATGCTTTCATAGAAAAAAAAAGTTGTAATAAATGCTTAAAAATATTATAAATGTTAATTTTAATAACATATCTTTACTTAAAAATGTAAAATGAACAAAAAATGCAATAAAAAATTTGACTTTTTTGACCGAATTCTGGAAAAAAATTAAATTGTCAAAAGGTTAATTAATATTTTCCAGAATATAGTATACGTAGTAAACTTGCATACTATGGATAGTAACAATCCTAAAATTATTCATATTACATACATCCATCCAGTTTATGCAAGTTTCTGATCGAATAAGACTTATGGCATCAAAATCGCGCAATTCACATGAATACTCCTAACTTTCTAAGCTTTAACGTTAGATACCACTCTGCTGTAGTACAGAAAAAAATAGAACCGAATGACTACAAACCAAACCTAACCTATCCAATCTGGTTTACTAATATACAAAGCAATGTAACGCAAGCTGCTAGATCGAAACGCCCTTATAATAAAATATTCAACCCCTTTTCTTGTGTGACGAGCGGAATCGACCCTTTCGGCTGGTGACAGCACTCCCAACTTGTTAGCCTCCGAGAGAACTCCATATTAAATACATAAATTATTTCGTATCGCAAGAATAACCTGCCTTTCAATTTAAAGAATGGGGGAGGGAGTACGGGCGTTTCGCACAAACTAATTCGTTCACTCGATTAAATTTTAATCAATTCGGGGCAAAGCTTCGGTGCATCGGAATGTGATATTTTCCAGTTGGAAGTCTTGATCAATCGTCCGATTCCCGTTCGTTACTCTTCGCCTCGCGGAGTCAATTTCGACACTGTTGCAGTGCGGGACGGAAAATGGCACTCCTAACTTCTGAGGGATATTCTATTAAAAATTTGTGAGAGAAAACTTCGCCAACTATATTTTCCGACTCGGATGTTTTACAGATATTGTGTTTAATGCGTCATGTTCTGAGAAACTTGTTACGCAAACAAGCTGTAAAATGGGAAAATACTTTATTAAAATGTCTTTCAGGCATATAGATAATAAAGTATTTAAAAACGGAAACTGGCATATGATTTAAACTTATTTTAATTCGCATGAGATTAACTGATATTTGGCTGTATGGGTCATCGCTATTAATGCATAAAATTTCTCCCAAAATTATTCTCTTTTTTGCTGGTACATCATTAAAACTCATATTTCTCGACTTTGACTCAAAAATCACGTTTTATTGTTTCTGTGAATCAGAATTTTCCCCACCGTTTTAAGTGCATATACCTTCAAAAGGCCAGTTCCTTTCCATGTACCTTTGAACCCGAATCTTCCAGGCATCTGCAAACCTAATCTGCTTCACTTGTTGCAAACTCGGAAATATTTTTCCATAAATGTATATAATGAATTAAATAAAATGGTATATTTTTAGCAAACAAGCAAATAAATGGAGCACAAAGCCTATAAAACAAAAGTTAAAAGAATATTTAGGACTCTATTGAATGGTAAAATTTTAGAATTTAGGTTGAGGAGGATAATTACAACCTCATAACAGAACTTAGTTTAATTTTCTTCTATATTTACTTTTTATACAGTCATACATAAAAAAACCATCAGTTTTGAAAGTTCTGCTCTAGCAAATGTAAACGAAAATATTGACTTTTTTTAGTTCACTGTATTCGTCAGTGCGGGTAAATGCACAAATTTTATTATATATAACCAGTGTTCATGCTGAACCATCCAAAACCTGGATCTCACTCATCCACTATTGAAAAAAATATATGTCCTGCTTCTTTAGAAAATTGCCAAAGTTACTTCTTGTTATTACGAATAAAATGCTAGCTATAGTGTATAAACGTGAACACTGCATAATTTATTGGTTTTGACAAACATCCTTCAGTTTGTGAATCGGTAAATTTTAAAGTTATATTCTCCAATTTTAAAACAAACACACCCATTTTACAATTATTATTAATGCATAGCTATTAATTTACGTCTCTTTTCCCTTAACAGTTAAATAATTGGAAGAAACCGAAAGCACCAGTCTAATGCACAAATTTGGATTTATTTTGTCATATTGTTCTTTAGAAATCAATAAACCAAAAAGTCGTATTTCTATATTTTTAAAAGAAATTGTCATTTTACAATCACTATTAATGTATAAATTTAACCATATCAATTTTTATCGACTTTTTGCATGCCACTACATTTAGAAATTATATTACTAGATCTTCAAAATAGGGATCACTATTTTACTATCACTCTAAATTTACAAACTTTGCCCTATTGATTTTTTTAGTCATCCTTCCCTTTTCTAAATCCATAAAATTGAAAGTTATGTTCTTCGATTTTAAAACAGAAATCACTATTTTCCCTTACCCATTAAACAGGAAATAATCAATTTAAATTATATTATCTTGTTTTCTGTACATGATAGGAAAACTTCAGCGGCGTCGGTCTCCTACTTATTTATGCATTTATTCTTGGGTCTCTTTACTTTATCAGATTATTTCTTACTGGATTTCCCCATTCTCTTGAATTTAAACACCGTACATAGTTTCACAAAGTCCAAAACTTATCTGAATTGAAGATTCGAGATCGAGTTTAATCCAAACACATCGCCGGTGAAATTTCCTAATCAAAACAAGAACACTCGCGAGAACGTCTGATATTCATCTGGCGAGTTTTCATTTGGCGATAAAAAAATAAAGAAAAAGAACTTAAATCCTCAATGTCTCTCAGTTTCAGAACTTCTATCATGACAACTGCCGAATGCAATTAGGGAATAAAATTGCTGGAAGGTTTATTCAAGCGAGAACTGTTGAAATAATACAATTAGGCCGGGCTTTGTTATTTGTCTTTCTTTCAAAGAAAGCTAATGGGGAATACAAATGAAGATCTTTAGAGACTTTTAACAAAATTAAGTTATTTCAATTCAAGTTCTAAATTGAGATTTTAAAAAAACACTTTCTTTCGTTTACCGGTTATTGGTTTTCTTCTAAAATTCTGACTTTTCTGTGTAATTTTACTTTCGCTATAATAGTTGAAGTATCTTGTATTTTCAGGGTATATATAAAACATCACGCTGAATACAATAATAGTTTTGTTATTCGAATAGTGTCTGCGAAGAATCTATATAAATTGTGCTGTGAAACAATTCAGCCAAACACCTATGGTTGTATTCAATTTTACCTGGATTCTACAACTATCTTCCTGAGAGAATAATGTTACCTTGGTTTTGTGTTTGAAGAAGAAGACATTAATACTCTTTAATAAACACACCTAGACTAATATGTCTTGATTAAATGATTTTATACAATCAAATACCTAAGGAATACAACAGGTATGCAACTTATGGTTTATAGATATGGAAGACTCCTCTGGATTCGGCGACTGTATCGCAAAAATGGTGTTGCTCCAAATCCCGCAAGCAGCGGATGCTAGCAGTGTCCACCATCTTCTTTCCTCTGGTTACAACCTCGTACTGAAAAAATCAGCCTGCCCCCGCGAAGAAAAAACAGGGATCCAACTCGAGAATAGAGGGGTTTTAGAATCCCGCCAAACCAACGGGTCCTTCTATTGGTTGGGAAAAGTCTGAAGTTTCTTCCCAGCCCAGACCGCTCCTGTTCTGTATGTCCTTGGCGATGGATTTGGAGAAGGGGTAAGTATGTTACGCTGACCCATCGGAAGACATACAACAACAACTAATGATGACCGTGCCAGGACAGTGACTCCATAATGGCGACCAAGTCACCGTTGACCTACGAGAGGCCCGTCATGGTCCGATTTTAATGTGGTCCAACCCGGAAAGGAGAAAAACACTACAGAGGTAAGCTCGTGACTATCAGGAAGAACGCTAGAGAAAGATCACTCGGGTACCCCGGGATCGTGAAACTCGTACACACCTAAAGAAGGTGTGCCCCTGGGGGCTTGGAGAAGGGGTAAAAAAATGTTGAACCGAATGCTACACTTCCAAAATATTATTTGTAATGTTAAAGTAATAATGTAATTTTCCTGCCCCTCTATTACCTTTTTTTTTGCCTTACTTAGCTAATAATGCATATCTGGAGGTATTTTAGCACATTTCGAAATGCAAACAAAATTAGGAATAAGAGAAATTGTAAACTGGAATATTGAAATTCAAAGAAGGTATTTCATGTAATTCATGAGGTGTTAATATTTCAATCGTGCAGTTTTCTTGTAGTTATTTCTGTGCAAAGATTAATGACTCTCTGACAAACGAGGAGGGTTTGTATTAAACAAACATACATACGTTCATTCATTTTATGCATATAGATAGTTTCCCTTAAGATATAACTATTGAAAGAGATTTACCATAATAATGTATTTGAGCATTTTTTAACTAAACTGAACAATTTTAGTTTTTTTTTCGAAGAGGAACTTTTTACAGTTTCTTACTACTATAGCTATAAATCCCCTTTCTTTCAGTTCAGTACCTTCAATACCTTCAATACATGGGCCAGCAAAAATTTGTAGGCCGTGCCCGTCATTTCTGCCTTTTTTCAGTGAGCATGAATAGCAGCGAGCAAGGAATAAAACTGATAGGAAAAAGGAAAGATAATGGGAAATTCATGAGTTAATGATTATAAACCGGATAGGAGAGAGTTTAGGGATAGAAAAACACTATACTTTTCAGGCCATGAACATTCGTTCACGTTGAAGTCTCGGCTTTAAACAATAGGTCTCGATCTCATTAGACCTCAAGAGCAAAACAGTAGACCGTACCGCTCCAAACCAAATCTCTATGAATTTATATTTCCCCCTTAATAGCTCCTATGAGCTCTATTTAAATTTTTATTCTTTATTTATGGGGTTTACCGAAAACTTTTTCAAGCTTTTGAATTTGCAGCTAAACTAGTTAGTTAAAATCGTCATTAAGAAATATAAATTTCTTCGATTACTTAATTCTGCCGTAAACTTGTCATAATCAACTAAAATTCTCAAAGTAACTATTAAACATAGCAAAAAATTGGAATTTTAAATACTTGTTTATCGATTTAATTTTTCAGAAAAAAAATGAACTTATTTGAAACGGTTATAATGAACCCCAAAGCGTCGGGGGTAGCAATTCGCTTTCCCAAGCCACAGGTCCGAGGTTCAATCCTCCCGGTGTGCGAGGTTGACTAAACTTTTCATCCCTTCAGTGGGTAAACATACTAAGGACCAAGCATGCTTGAGAACTAAACGTTGGAGCTTCTGCGTAAGGTTGACCACCTAACTGAGACTTATTCTTTGCGTCCCAGGGCCTTTGGTCGGAAACGGAGACTGGCACCGTACTCTATGTCCACCAAGCTGTGCTGTAGCGACAAGGAGTTTAGTTTAAACAGGTATAATTATTAAATTCAGCTGCATAAACGCTATCTACAGATATGCTATAGACACGCACACCATTTTCTACCTGTACGAATTAAGTCTTTAACTCGTCGCACTAAAATAGTTTATTAAATATCAGATTGTGTTTTAAAGTAAGTTAGTATTAAATACCTTTAACACTAAAACAGTTCTTGTGTTAAATTTAGCAAAAATAATTATTATACTTTAAAACTGAAGAGGTTCTTTATACTTTATTCAGAATAAAATAAAGATCATTTTATTCATCCTACAGTACCGGGCATTAAGTTAAGAATTTTATCGACAGATTGTGAATTGTCCAATATCAGAGAAGAGGAATGGACGTAAGTTCACCCTTTAGGGTCAACAGGCAAAATCGTTTAAATTTTACTCTTAATTGTTTAACTGTAACTCTGAGTTAATTTATTTCTTCTAATTCTAACGGAAAAAAATATTTTTTGGAAAAAAGTAGTAACTGCCTACTTTGGGATTATTTTTTAACAAAATGCTTCTTTTTAAAAATTTCTGTATACTTTTAGATAAAATAAAACAAAAACGAAAATGAGTAAAACATTTGCCTTTAAATACCATACTTTATTTTTAAACAATGAATGCCAAAAAAATTTTAACAAATTAAATCTAGATAGCTAAAAAAGTTTCTAATGCAAATACCTAAATTTGTTTCTCACAAAAATGGCATATCAAATTTATATGAAAAATGAGTTAAAAAGCAAAAGGAATTTAAATGCATTTCAAACGTATTACGTTGGAAAAGTCATTCTCTGCTGCTATGTTAAATTAATACATTCATTAAGCATCAATTTAAACTTTTTTATTATGTTTTCTTCCTGTTTATTTTTAAAATTAAATTATTTGAAATACTCAAAAAAGACAATAATCTAGACATTTTAATGGTCACATATTACATATCGATACTGGGAAATGAATTTCTTAAGCCCTGGAGCCTTAAAATTTTCGTGTCTGTGTCTTCATGTAGACAGTTTTATTGTTATCTGACTTTATTTTATTAAATTTTACTTTATTTTGCTAAATTCTAATTTTAGTGACTGAATTCAAAGTTCTAATATTCCAAACAGTGTTTGAAAAACGCTACCGTAGATATCTTATATAAATTTAGTACTTGTTATTTATGACAAAACCAAAAAGAAATATTGTTTTTCTTTGTTCTTTCTCTTTTCTTGTTAGTTTTCTCTCTCAGCTTAATTGCGCTGTAATTTTTAAGCAGATCTCGAAATATTGATATTGTTTTAGTGTAAAATCATAATTTTTATTCCCCAAAATTCTAATTCATTGGAAAAAGTTTCAAATTATTAAGCCTTCTTAACAGAGTCAAATTATGAATAGGATATTTTACAGCGGAGATTTTGCAAATAAAATTTACACACTATACATATGTCTACGGCACAAATTTTGTCCTTAAGGGCGCAATACTAAATTGAAAATCACCGAGGACTCATATTTTACAGATAATCAACAGTATAAATAAGCATTAAAAAAACATTTTTTATAACTTTATTTGTTGGTGTCAATATGTATGATACATAAAATTCAGTGTGAAACTTGGGTGTCCATATTTTCAGCTAATTTCTTATAATTGATAAAATTTAGATTCTAAACAATTATCTAAATGTGAGTCATTAAGCTTTGTTCGGTATTTTGATTTCAAATATTTCATATTTGAGAACAAAGACTCGCAATTGCATGTTGTTGCACAATATAAATACATTTTTAGCGAGCATTTCCTTAAAATAGGATACTTATTTTCATCGACTAAGTTTCAAAACATTTTATCATTACTATGCGCTTTTAAAATAATATCACTTTGCAAGTTTATTATTTCTAATTCTAGGTCTTCGATATTATGAAGCTCGAAATACACTGAAACTATTTCAAGGACATCATCTTCAGTAACATTGAATGGATTTATGAAAAATCTTAGAACGTGTTCTAATGTTGCAAAATCTTCTAGAAGAAAACTCTTCTATTAGCTTATCTATAATTTCTAAATATGATGTAGCAGTAAAATTTTCATTATTCAAATTTAAACTCTCAACAGTATATTTTATATTTGGGAAATGTGATAATGATTTTTTCAATAGATGGGATTTCAACAACACTAACTTGCATTTGAATGCATTTACTGCACTAATCATGTCAACGATATGCTGATTTTTTTCCTTCCATTTTTAAATTTAATTCATTCAACTTTACCGTTATATCTGTCAGAAATCCGAGGTCGATTAGCCAATCCTTATTTTCTAATTGCTCGTAAAATTCCCCTCTTGATGCAATAAATTCTTTTATTTGTGGCAAAAACATGATAAACCGCTCAAGTATTTTACCTCTGATCAGCCACCTCACTTCAGTATGTAAAAGAAGATCTGTGAACTAAAAGTCCTCATCTTCTAAAAGTAATTAAACAATCTGTGTTGCATATCTCCCGATCTTATGGAATTAATAATTTTTGTTACTATCGTAAATACGTGTTGAAAACCGATTGTTTTTGCGCATACATTTCCTGATGTATGAGGCAATGATAAGAAATAAATTTAGGGAATAAGGTCTACATAAGGCAATAAATCCTTTTTTCTTACCAGTCATCGTTGGTGCCCCCCTGTTGTAATTGACGATATCTTTTGTACAGGTAATTTTACATCTGTTATATACTTTTTAAAAGTAGAAAAGATATCTTCTCCTCTGGTGTTTCCCTTTAATGCAGAACTTAAGGAATTCTTCTTTTGTTGTAAAATCAGAAAATACCATCTTCACGCAAATTGCTAATTGTGATATATTTGTCACGTCCGTCGATTCATCGATCTGTAGCGAAAAGAAAATACAATTTTCATATCATTTGCTAATTCTGCCTCCAAATTCTCCGCAATTACTTCAATCTTCTAGTAACAGTTCGTGCTGATAATTGCAACGTGTTTATAGCTGAAACTATTTCTTTTTATTTTTAAATTCTTCAAAAAGTGAATCAGCAGCTTCTAACATGGCTTCTTTCACTATTTATCCATCTGCAAATGGTTTTTTATTCTTAGCTAGCAAATGCGATATTTTATATGACGCGATTGTTGCTGCTTTATGTTGTTTCAGTGGTTTAGTAAAATAAGCTTTGCTGGTTAGTTATTGAAGATTTTAAAGAAATATTTTTTTTCTTCTAATTTCAGAGTTCATTGGATAGTCAATATCAAATTGGTATGAACGATCTTAAAATGTCGTTCAATATTACTTTTCTTGGGAATCGCAACACTATTACACAACAAACAAATAATTTCCCTTTGTAATCAACGAAACAATATAGATGTTATTCATTGTTAAAAAATGTTCTTTTTCTTTTACATTTATCCATGAAGGGTTTTGAAAGAAAAGAATTATTTCGGAATACTTTGTAGTTTTAAATGCACGGTCTACGCGTGGTCTATTCGAAATACGATCACACACTTACAAAAAATACGTGCGTGTTATTAGATACGCTCAATGTTAGCAAACTGCTAATCTATGCACAATCCTAAACTCAACAGACTACTTGCTGTATATCGCCGTTTGACAAGAGTAAGTAAATCGCTCTGCTATCAATTTTACATTAGTCCAGTGAAGGCGCATTAAAAATCGATCACATGGCGCCCGCGGGAGCCGCGTGCCTATGGTCTACGGAAATGGAAAATAAATAATTACAAGGAACGCTGACTTTGGCCAGTTGTTACCGATTGATGGCTAGCCATTATACACTTTATTATTATTATTATTATTATTATTATTATTATTATTATTATTATTATAGTTTTATTACGGCAGTCAGATATCTGACGACATATTTAATGTTTAATGTCCCCGAGAAATAGACGCCGTACATGTCTTGTAGAATCTGAAATTAATTTATTTAAATTCTATAAGATCAAACAATTTAACCCTTCTTTGTATGCTGATTCAAATTTTCATCAAAACATTAGAATATTATATATATAAACAAGGATTTTTAAACGATATTCCTTTAATCTGAAGCATGAATAATATCACCCTGATTTATTTCATAAAAAAAGAAAAATCATGCAAATAAGGGTTAAATTATCCTGTAAAATATTCATGATTACTCTCAATAATAAATCCTTGTAACGTTAAGAGAAGAAGAGCACATTATGGCTACATCCTTTGGATGCTTCCTTTTCGCAGTACCGGAAAAACATGAAGATTCTGTAAGAAACACTTTTTCTGATTAGAAAACATAACAAGGAAACTTTTTTAATTATTACTAGGTGTGGCCGAATAGTACATGCCTTTTATTTCAAAGCATGCATAACCCATTAAAAAGTGTGCATATCTTTAAATCGGCTAAGCCTGATCTAACTTATTAGCCAAAGATCCAAATATGAACATTACAACAATTAAAAAAAAAAATGGATCCAAATTGATTTATAACTTTTATTAACCTAAATAAAGTAGTACACAAATAAAACTAAATTTTCATACTTAATAGATATTTATTAGTGCAACATGTGCTCAATCTCCTTATGATATATTTTGTATTCGTTGTTTTAATTTTAGGCATGATTCCGAGTCATCAATAAAAATCGAAAATCGATTACAAATTTGTGTAGACCACAACATATATAGCAGGTGTAATAAAATCGTAAAAAAATACCTGTAAATGTGCAGCTAGATTAGATGCATTTTCAATAGACAGGACAGCGGATACACTAGATAAGACAAAACTGCACACTGCAACTCTGGTCTGTGATCAAATTTCACTACTGAAAGAGTATGCACGTGCCTGCTTGTTACCTTTGTATCACAAGTAAAAAACATACGAACAATTTCAGCCGGTACTTGTACATGGTTTGTGTTTACGTTTAAGAAAACTAATAAAATTAAACTCGATGTTCGTTACGTATTTTCACAATAAAAATTTCATTACCTATCTATCTTTTAATTCAAAAATTATACATGTTCTCATTTATAGAAGAATTTTAATTTGTCAAAATAAGATGTAATTTTTTTCTTACCAAATTTTCTTTTAAATGAAAATATTATTGCGACTTTCGTGGATATTTGTGTCAGAGATTAAAGAAAGAAATTCTAGACTTTGCTGAAATGGGTTAATATAATCTTTCATTGGCTCTCGTGAAGTAAAAGAGTAGATTGTAGTTTTCTAAGCCAAACCAACTTTAGTTGCGTTTGGTTTGGGGCGCCACGGTCTACTGTTTTACTCACGAGGGCTAATTAGACCCAAACCAATTTTATTCGCTATATCGTAGCATCATAATTATATTTGTATAAATCAACGATGAGCAATTTCTGACTCTCGAATTTGTTTTGTTAATCCACTTACTTGCGAGATTACTGTAGATGGATCATCAATTTGTAAAATAACACTTATTGAAAAAGCGGCTGGGAAACTAAAATTATTAGAAATGAAAGAGGTATTACAAATACAACAGAGATCTACTTTAATAATTGGATTTTGCAAACTCTTGTCTGAATCAAATTATCGACACTGAAAGAAATGTATTTGCTGTCGAATTTCAGTTTCTGATAAAAACTTATTTGCAGGAATCTTTGTACTGCTTGATGAATTGCATAAGATCTAAATGTCGTTACAGTCAGCTAATTATCCTCTTGCAGAACTTCTGTGGACGGCTTTAAAAAATTGCATCTTATATCAATTCTTTTATCAAAGGTCTTAGTTAAATATCTTCCATTTTGTTAATACATTTTTATTAGTTTTTTAACATTTTTGATACAGTTTCAAAACAATTATTTTGTAAAATTCTCATTTTTAATTATTCTACGTATTCTGCCTATTTTACAGAGGACTTAAATCTTGAATAGCATTTTAATGAAATTTTAAAAAAAAAATTATCTATTTAAGGTGATGCAAATGTGGTGTAAAGGTAAATAAAACCGAAATTTTTTTTATCTTGTGAACACCGCGATAACTAGGCACTCGTGGAGTTTTATCTAGGTAGTGAACAATAAAAAAGGCATGACAATTTTTTTTTCTACCTAAAAGCATTATTTGAAGACTTTCATTATTATCATTAAATTCGAAACTTAAGCTCTTTTTTTAATTCTTCACTCTAAATGCTCAAAGTTATAAATAAAGAAAAGGTCTTGATCCTAAAATTGAGTGATTTTTATTAACAAATGCATCAATTAGTGCTTCCACTTTTGAGAGTCGGATTACACTCGATTAACTAAAAAAAATTTGAAACTCGAATGCTAAAACGTCTTTCTGCTTTAAAATTTTTATCACTGCTGTAAATTTCTGAAAGCAATTAAAAAGTAAAATCGCTAGTAGGTTTGTTCAAGCAAGAATTAAAGTATAAATCTCAAAAGATCGAAAATTATTTAATTTTTTAACCAACTTTTCGTATCTTAAATTGAAATATATAAAAAAATATAGTATTTTCTCAAAATAACTAAAATTTCAATTACTGCTATTTATTTGCAGTCTACCAAAATGCTTACCAAACATACTGAACCACTTTGCTCTCTAACAAATCCTCAAAGATCGAAAATTATTTAATTTTTAAATCAACTTTCTGTATCTTAAAATTGAAATATATAAAAAAATATATCAATATTTTTCTCAAAATAACTAAAACTTACAATTACTGCTCTATTATATTGCAGTCTACTAAATGCTTACCAACACATACTGAATACCCCTTTACTCTCTAAAAACATGTCCTTTTCTAAAAAATAATTAAAGTTATTAAAAACAAGAAAGACATATATAAGATAAAGTAAAATATTTTATAGTTAATACTTTTAACACATTGTGTGTAGGTACATTTCGCAGCGGAATTGTACCGGGAGCGGGCGTTTTGCGTATAAATTTAGTTATTCAGTTAAATCTCAAAAGATCGAAAATTATTTAATTTTTAACCAACTTTTCGTATCTTAAATTGAAATATATAAAAAAATATAATATTTTCTCAAAATAACTAAAACTTCAATTACTGCTATTTATTTGCAGTCTACCAAAATGCTTACCAAACATACTGAACCCCTTTGCTCTCTAACAAATGCTTTTTAAAAAATAATTAAAGTTATTAAAAACAAGAAAGACATATATAAGAAAGTAAAATATTTTATAGTTAATACTTTTAACACATTGTGTGCAGGTACATTTTGCAGTGGAACTGTACCGGGAGCGGGAGTTTTACGAGTAAATTTACTTATTCAGTTAAATCTCAATAGATCAAACATTATTTAATTTTTAACCAACTTTTCGTATCTTAAATTGAAATATATAAAAAAATATAATATTTTCTCAAAATAACTAAAACTTCAATTACTACTATTTACTTGCAGTCTACCAAACTGCTTACCAAACATACTGAACCCCTTTGCTCTCTAACAAATGCTTTTCTAAAAATAATTAAAGTTATTAAAAACAAGAAAGACATATATAAGAAAATAAAATATTTTATAGTTAATACTTTTAACACATTGTGTGCGGGTACATTTTGCAGCGGAATTGTACCTGGAGAGGGAGTTTTGGGAGTGAATTTAGTTATTCAGTTAAATCTCAAAAGATCGAAAATTATTTAATTTTTAACCAACTTTTCGTATTTTATATTGAAATATATAAAAAAATATAATATTTTCGCAAAATAACTAAAACTTCAATTACTGCTCTTTGTTTGCAGTCTACTAAAATGCTTACCAAACATACTGAACCCCTTTGCTCTCTAACAAATGCTTTTCTAAAAATAATTAAAGTTATTAAAAACAAGAAAAACATATATAAGAAAATAAAATATTTTATAGTTAATACTTTTAACACATTGTGTGCAGATACATTTTGCAGTGGAATTGTACCGGGAGCGGCGGTTTGCGCATAAATTTAGTTATTCAGTTAAATCTCAAAAGATCGAAAATTATTTAATTTTTAACCAACTTTTCGTATCTTAAATTGAAATATATAAAAAATATAATATTTTCGCAAAATAACTAAAACTTCAATTACTGCTCTTTATTTGCAGTCTACTAAAATGCTTACCAAACATACTGAACCACTTTGCTCTCTAACAAATGCTTTTCTAAAAATAATTAAAGTTATTAAAAACAAGAAAGACATATATAAGAAAATAAAATATTTTATAGTTAATACTTTTAACACATTGTGTGCAGATACATTTTGCAGTGGAATTGTACCGGGAGCGGGCGTTTTGCGTATAAATTTAGTTATTCAGTTAAATCTCAAAAGATCGAAAATTATTTAATTTTTTAACCATCTTTTTGTATTTTATATTGAAATATATAAACAAAAAATATAATATTTTCGCAAAAAAACTAAAACTTCAATTACTTCTCTTTATTTGCAGTCTACTAAAATGCTTACCAAACATACTGAACCACTTTGCTCTCTAACAAATGCTTTTCAAAAAATAATTAAAGTTATTAAAAACAAGAAAGACATATATAAGAAAATGAAATATTTTATAGTTAATACTTTTAACACATTGTGTGCAGATACATTTTGCAGTGGAATTGTACCGGGAGCGAGCGTTTTGGGTATAAATTTAGTTATTCAGTTAAATCTCAAAAGATCGAAAATTATTTAATTTTTAACCAACTTTTCGTATCTTAAATTGAAATATATAAAAAAATATAATATTTTCTCAAAATAACTAAAACTTCAATTACTGCTATTTATTTGCAGTCTACCAAAATGCTTACCAAACATACTGAACCCCTTTGCTCTCTAACAAATGCTTTTCTAAAAATAATTAAAGTTATTAAAAACAAGAAAGACATATATAAGAAAATAAAATATTTTATAGTTAATACTTTTAACACATTGTGTGCTGGTGCCATTTCGCAGCGGAATTGTACCGGGAGCGGGCGTTTTGCGTATAAATTTAGTTATTCAGTTAAATCTCAAAAGATCGAAAATTATTTAATTTTTAACCAACTTTTCGTATCTTAAATTGAAATATATAAAAAAATATAATATTTTCTCAAAATAACTAAAACTTCAATTACTGCTATTTATTTGCAGTCTACCAAAATGCTTACCAAACATACTGAACCCCTTTGCTCTCTAACAAATGCTTTTTAAAAAATAATTAAAGTTATTAAAAACAAGAAAGACATATATAAGAAAATAAAATATTTTATAGTTAATACTTTTAACACATTGTGTGCAGGTACATTTTGCAGTGGAACTGTACCGGGAGCGGGCGTTTTGCGTATAAATTTAGTTATTCAGTTAAATCTCAAAAGATCGAAAATTATTTAATTTTTAACCAACTTTTCGTATCTTAAATTGAAATATATAAAAAAATATAATATTTTCTCAAAATAACTAAAACTTCAATTACTGCTATTTATTTGCAGTCTACCAAAATGCTTACCAAACATACTGAACCCCTTTGCTCTCTAACAAATGCTTTTCAAAAAATAATTAAAGTTATTAAAAACAAGAAAGACATATATAAGAAAATAAAATATTTTATAGTTAATACTTTTAACACATTGTGTGCAGATACATTTTGCAGTGGAATTGTACCGGGAGCGGGCGTTTTGCGTATAAATTTAGTTATTCAGTTAAATCTCAAAAGATCGAAAATTATTTAATTTTTAACCAACTTTTCGTATCTTAAATTGAAATATATAAAAAAATATAATATTTTCTCAAAATAACTAAAACTTCAATTACTGCTATTTATTTGCAGTCTACCAAAATGCTTACCAAACATACTGAACCCCTTTGCTCTCTAACAAATGCTTTTTAAAAAATAATTAAAGTTATTAAAAACAAGAAAGACATATATAAGAAAATAAAATATTTTATAGTTAATACTTTTAACACATTGTGTGCAGATACATTTTGCAGTGGAATTGTACCGGGAGCGGGCGTTTTGGGTATAAATTTAGTTATTCAGTTAAATCTCAAAAGATCGAAAATTATTTAATTTTTAACCAACTTTTCGTATCTTAAATTGAAATATATAAAAAAATATAATATTTTCTCAAAATAACTAAAACTTCAATTACTGCTCTTTGTTTGCAGTCTACCAAACTGCTTACCAAACATACTGAACCCCTTTGCTCTCTAACAAATGCTTTTCAAAAAATAATTAAAGTTATTAAAAACAAGAAAGAATATATAAGAAAATAAAATATTTTATAGTTAATAATTTTAACACATTGTATGCGGGTACATTTCGCAGCGGAATTGTACCGGGAGCGGGAGGTTTGAGCGTAAATTTAGTTATTCAGTTAAATCTCAGTAGATCGAAAATTATTTAATTTTTTAACCAACTTTTCGTATCTTAAACTGAAATATATAAACAAATATATAAATAGAAATATATAAATAACAACCATAAAATTTTTGTAAACAAAAAATATATTATTTTAGTGAATAAATTTATAATAGTATCGTAAATATGAAAAATCAAATAGAAATAGTAATATATAGTCTTAATTTTTTCGAATTGTGTTATATATAAACCTTTTTACATTATAAAAAATGAAAGATAAGAACATTCGGCTTCCTTTTCCTGTATATACCGTTATTTTTATACTCACAAACAAACCATGTTGTTACACTAATCCGTACTAGTGACCCACGCTCAAGTGTCAATCGTCAGAAAACATACTTGTGTCCCGCATACAATGTGGTAATAGAATGGAAACGGTAAAAAACGGAGAAGAGTGGTCTAAGGAGCTACACTCAAGCTCTGATTGTAGAAAAAAGCTTGAGTTCGAACCCCATCTTGACATTAGTTAAGTTCTACTTTCAATTAGATGTTAATGGTACGCTTTTTAAAGTTTTATTTGAGATATTTTTGCTTGTGTAAATGTTGAAAAACTTTCGTAGTGAACTTTTACCACTTTTGTTCTATATTAGGGGCATGTAAAATAATTTTTACGAATATATATATCTGTAATCTTGAAAAGAAACTGTGAATCCAGTTTTTGAATCTGGTTCCAGAGCCGATAGTTTCAATACAGAACTAATGGTTTCTTTGCAAGGTCAGTCATGCGACCGTAAAAACAGTTTTACAGGCAAACAGATTTTTTCCGGTTTGTGAGGATAGCTTACACTGTACTCACATACGGTCGTCTCATGACGTCACAAACTTTTAAGTCGTTCGACCTTGTCTCTCCCCGGTACTGTCTCAACTTATTTAAAATATAATTTTGTGGCAGACTCACTTCCGAATATATTTTTAGACGATAAAATTTTTCTTTCTTTCTCACCATATTTACTTGACTTATTTCATTTTGTCAATTTTAATTTCGAATATTTCTTTCAACTGTGACAGTTTTATTCAATATTTTTACTCTAATCTTATTTCTTCGGTAACAGTATTATTGTTTGAAAAAGTATTTAGTATTTATGTCACGGGAGCAATATTTTTGTTTATTGATACATTTGTTTTCTTTTAATGATATGGCAAGAAAACTTCGTGCTTTTCCGTTAGTTCGTGTTAGCCCCCTATCGACAAATATAATTCTTTTATATCGTTATATTATGTTACTTCAGTTCATGATAATAGCTAAATTTATGTAAATGAGCTATTCGTTTTACGATAATAAGTTGTTCCACTTTCAAAATTGCTTATATTGTTATGTAAAATGATATAAAAATTAATCCTGATCCAATCCGGTTTTTGTAATAAATATAATTTTTGTTCAAGAACCTTAATTAACCAGACCGAAGACTGGGTGCAAAGCGGCTGGTAAAATTACAAAAACTATGCAGCAAACATTTTTCATAAAAAAAAATCTTACATATGCATATTATTTATTTATTTAGCTGCTAAAGTTTGCTGATAAGAAAGATAACGATGGTGAAATAGAAGCTGTTTCTTTAGAAGCTGAAGTCCCGGAGGTAACAGTCAAAAATGAATTCGTAAGTGTTGCTTGTTTTGAAATCTTTAATTTTTTTTATAAATATGTAATTAAATGTTAATTCATCCAAATTTTGACTTCACTAAAAGATTCAGTATTAGGATTACAGCCTCAAGTTTTCATTTAGCCGCATTTAATTTTTCCAGCTGACCCATTATTCGTGTAAAAATCTACTATCGTCGTTCTCCATTGAACGGTAGTTGTCGGAGTTCCTGACCGGCATATCTCCAGTTAGTAAGATATCCCGTTGTGAGAGGGAGCGGTTCATTCAGGTAGTAGAAATATCAAGATGCCAGTTCAGAAATGTTAACCCTATAAGCGGTTTTCACGTACAATTCCGCCAAACCGATGATTTCTTCAAAGCGGTTGTCACGTACAATTTTCGACCTCCAAAAACGTTCCGAAAATGGATGTAATGTACATTTCTTCCAGCGTTTTCTCCCATGGAATTTTGAGGTAGGAGGGTCAGGTCGATTGTTTAGGAACTGCACCCCTCTTTGACTGACATTTATTGAGGGATGCACCCCTATTCCCTGAGGCACAAAGACGCTGATAGCTTTTCATGGCTTTATAAATCTCTATTTCGAAGTATTTCTTTTGCGGTAATAGATGTATTTCTAATTGCACCACTTAAATATCTTGGATGACTTTCGTAAAAAAAATATGAATAATTCTCTTAAAGAATATTTTTATTTGTACTTTTAGAATGTATTATTTCTTATGGGATGATCTTCGAGACTTGACGAGCTTTATGTGTATTAAAAACAATCTATAATATCTATTTATATATAACCGGAAGTAAAGGGACAATAACGAGGGTGGGTTTCCCGTATTCCATTCTAGTTGACAAAGCGTGAAGTAAAAAATCATAGAACGCTTTGGCCACTGGCACAATAAACCTTTAGCGTATTTTTGGAGACTTATTTGCCTCGGTGTGTTCCACTCGGAGGGTTAAAATAAAAATAATAAAAGAATGAAACTATAATATGTAGATGAAATATATGATTTAAAAATAATATTGTAGTAAATAATGGTTAAATGTGATTAAAATGAGATTATATGTGAATAAATATGGATTACAAGAGATTATAATATGATTAAATACGATTAAATAGGAGTAAATATATTGAATATAAGACTAGAACATAGAAAAATCTGCACAGGAACGTAAATCGGATCCTGGCAAACGATCAATAAAATGTTTACAGAATTGAGTGAGAGGAGCCTAAGCTACCTCATTAGTGAGACTAAATTTGACTGACTTTTTTTGTTCTACTAATTAGAATTGAAAAATTTTTACAGTTTACCTAAAGAGTAATATTACGAGGGGTAGGGACTTAATATTCAGTTTACACAAAAGTTTAGGGGGCGATAAAATAAAAAATCTAAAAAAGTGGGACTTCCATAGGACTTGCATAGATCGGAGTCAGAGGGTGTAACCCGGTGATCAAATACGTATTATATGGGTACACAATAGTATTTAGCTTGAATATTTGTGTGTTTAAAGCACAAAAAAGCTGAAAAATTAGAAAATATAAAAGTATTAATTTAGAAGACAGGCACGAGGCCTTTGTCAGAACTCCGGATCTGCGAAATCGTAGTCCGGAAGCTCAGCAATTATTTCATTAGGAATACTATTAATTGAGTGAAAAATTTATCCGAAACTTTAAGGAAATGTTCCTTAATTGTAGTCAAATTAAGATCGTGATGAATAATATCTTTACTAAGATAGCGCGGGGCTTTAACGATTCGCCTTAAAATTTTATTTTCCGCTACTTCAAGACTTTTTATGTTTGACGGAAATTCATATGGCCATACTGGCTCGCCATGTAAAGAACTACTACTTTGACTACTCTCGTAGAATATGTTCTAATTGATACGTTTTCGTGAGTTTCTAGGCTCGATAATGAGTCGGTTGTGATTCATTAAAGTGTTTTAAAATTGTACTTGATACGTTTTATGTTTCACTGTTAAAAGTGCAGCTTGACAATACATGTAACATGAATATGAAGAACAGATAGTTCACGACATTCCTTAGCCTCTTCAGTTCTTTTCTCTTCCAAATGCTGCAGCTTGTCTATTTTTTTTTTTTAGATTCTCATTTGTTAGCTCTACATCGGCATAATCCAATAGTTCAGCAAGATGTTATACTTACGTCTAAGTAAAGATCATTGTCTAAATATAGCACTGGTCGAAACTGTACTGGTCGTAAATGCAAATGATCGTTAAATAGCTAGGTCGTAGAGTGAGGAGTACCTGTATGTGTAATTATATATATATATATATATATATATATATATATATATATATATATATATATATATATATATGTGTGTGTGTGTGTGTGTGTGTGTGTGTGTGTGTGTATGTAAGGAAAATTCTCAGGGGTTTTCAAAACTTAAATCAAGGGCTATAAATTCCCTCGTCATTTTGCATTCCCCTTTTTAACCCCTAACCTAAATAGACCACTGGTGCTACAGTTTACACCCTTAGAAAAGGGTCTGACCAATTATAATCCTACATGGCCCTAGCGGACAATTTAGGAAATTTCCAAGTAAAAAGGAGATACACGATGTCGGAGGCAGATTTTTCTAGAGATATTTTCCCACAGATGTTGACCGAGGTGTTACGGGTCTGGTACATAGAACTTCATGCTAGCTGACCCTTCAGTTTGTCCCGTCCCTATGATGAAATGGGAACTTATCCTTCAACGTTATCTTAATAAAGGTATTTAGCTAAAACAGTGTCATTTTTA
Source organism: Pardosa pseudoannulata (assembly GCA_032207245.1). Taxonomy (NCBI): domain Eukaryota; kingdom Metazoa; phylum Arthropoda; class Arachnida; order Araneae; family Lycosidae; genus Pardosa; species Pardosa pseudoannulata. Next base: position 98,130,176 of record CM063498.1, on the reverse strand, counting down.
TGGTCATGACTGCAACCACCCACCGAGAAGTCATCTCATTACACACACACACACACACACACACACACACATATATATATATATATATATATATATATATATATATATATATATATATGTGTGTGTGTGTGTGTGTGTGTGTGTGTGTGTGTGTGTATGTGTGTGTGTGTGTGTGTGTGTTTACAATATATATGGATTTGGTTTAAGTTGCACTTTATGTTATTTTCAGTGCCCCTGAACCTAAATATTTCGTAGTATTTATTATCACAGAAATATTTCAAATATTTTTTACAAATATCTGTAAAATCTGAATACTTTATCGTTAATTATTTAAAAGTGTGCCTAAAAATAGAAAATAAAAACATTTTAATAAATGAATAACTTTATGGCCACCTTATTTTTCACATAATTTTGCAACTATTACATAAACTGTATTTTCGAAATCATCTCCATTTCGTATTTTGCCTTTAATTTAAGTAAAAAAAATGTTGAACCTCATTTCGAGATTTGTGCTTTTTAGTGCTTTAATATACTTCTCTCCCATTCCGTTTTTATATCATTGGGTAACGAGAGACTGAACAGTATTCTTGTTTCATCAGATGATTGATATGATTATTGTACCGGTGGGAAAGTTTATACAAGAAGAAATCAATTACCCACGTGTATCACATGTAATGTAGTGCTTCCTCCTTACGTATAACAGGAGGGATAACATAATTCATTTACTACAGTTCTTATAATTCTCCCTATCTATTTCAGGTTGACAAATTATTAATATTCCTTTCAGCATCTTTATGTAACAATCTCTTCTGTAACAACTCACATTACCATTTATATATGATAGAGTGCATATGTGTGTCTGCATGTAATATGTATGTATATATATGTTGGGATAATCTTCACAGCACTTGAACTTTTTACGAAATGAATATGAAAACTATACTATACTTATAATATTTCTTGACTGTATATGTTACAAATGACTATATACATTACAATAGACCATTTACAAAAGCTATAACATTTAATTTTAAAAGAGTCCATCTTTCCCTGTATAGAGCCGAAAGATGGCCGATTGGTTAGGCTGCTGGCCTTCGGTAGCGGAGTTCGTGGGTTCGAATTCCACAGTGGCATGGATGTTCGTAGCCGTTCGGAATCGACTTAAAGCTGTAGGTCCCGGTCTCATTAGCCCTCATGTTGCATAAAGTAGACCGTAGTACTTCAAACCAAACCAAACCAAACTTTCCGTGTAAAGAACCATCGACCGTCTCGAACCGGCTCTTCACATCTAACTAACTTAAGAGAAGGATGACGTAGTATGTTGAATGACGTCACGACTGGAGATCATACACGCTTCTTGTGTACGGCACCACATATATAAACTAGCTTATAACCCTCATATGACGGTATCAGTAAAATTTTTTAAATTTACTAGAATTGTAAAGTATCCTATGAGGCAGGTAAAAAAATGGTTTGTTTCTTGGCTGAGAATTATCTGGCTCAATAATTTGTTTATCTTCATGCTGCTCTAAAGTCTCCTGATACTGTGAAAGCAGTTTCGAATCAAGTTGAATTCATTTAGAAAGTTTAGAAAGTTTTCATATTGGAATGACCGTAAGGGGAAACATTTTCCCTTTTTTATTTAATAAATGTTGTTCCATTTTACAATTATACTGACTAAAAATTGTTCGTTTTAAACTTTACTCGTTATGAATTTTGCCAACCCTAACTCTAAATGCATCTATTCATTCCTGGTCTTTTGACCACCGTGGAATGTAATTGGTTCAAAGATGTGGATTCGGAGAAAATCTTCTGAAGTTTGCCGAAGATCAACAGCGTTACTCGGAAAGCGATGTGAAATAGCGAGGGGTACAGTTATATCCCAGTCAACGAGCGAGCTAGATTAGTGATACAGCGATCAGCGATGGGTCTATTTCAATACCCCCGATAGTTCAATGTATATCGACTGAATCACAGAAATCTTTGAATTGAAGATCCCTATTACAAGTCATTCTGTTTGACTGATAAAAGACTGTGTTTCAAATATACGATACAAAAGCGATCGAAATAAACATGCTCCGTCTCCAACTATCGGAACGAGTGTATGTGGAACCATTTCCCTTTTTATATTTAATAATTATTGTTCCATTTTACAATTATGCTGACTAACAGTTATTTGTTTTTGTTAGATTTATATACCGTCGGTAGGCAGAAAATTAAGGTAGTGAAAATTGTTCACTTACCTTTTATTGTAGATTCCGGTTTCGATCTCTTTGAGAAACTTCGGGAACTTGTTGTAAGCTACTAAGCATGTGATCGGTACCATGAAACTATTTAAATTATGATATATAAAAAACATTTAATTACGAAACGAAAAAGTTACAAAGTTACATCACATAAAAACAGCTACCAGCATGGGACGGAACAAAACTACATCTGAAAAAAATAGAGAGAGAAGGATTAGAGTTTACAGATTTGGCGACAAATTGCCGCTGAACTTCAACAATTCTCATCCAACAGTTTTAAACTTTAGTCGCTTTGAATTTTGCTAACCCTAACTGATCAAGAATCCAATATGAATGCCTCTATCTATTCCAGGTCCAACCGCTTCATAAATTTGAGGATAGACGGACCAATAACTTAGGGTATTATTATATATATATATATATATATATATATATATATATATATATATATATATATATATATATATATATATATATATATATAAATATATATTATATATATATACATATATATATACATATATATATACATATATATATACATATATATATATATATATATATATGTATATATATATATATGTATATATATATATATATGTATATATATATATATATGTATATATATATATATGTATATATATATATATATATATATATATATATATATATATTATATATATATATACATATATATATATATATACATATATATATATATATACATATATATATATATATATATATATATATATATATATATATATATATATATATATATATATATATATATATGTATATGTATATATATATATATATATATAATAATATATGTATATATATATATAAATGTATATATATATATATATATATATATATATATTATATATACATATATATATATACATTTATATATATATATATATATATATATATATATATATATATTATATATATATATATATACATATGTGTGTGTGTTAGAGAGAGAGAGTTTTTAACGTAGCAATAAATGTTGGTGAAGACACTCCATATTGTAGACACAAGATATAAAAGTTGAAGACACACAGTAGAGAATAAATACATTAGCAATCAAGGAAAGAACTTTAATTTTCCCTAAAACAACATGATCCAATTAATATTGGAACAGATGCGCTTACTCGCGAATTAGTGCAGTCAGAATTCCATCCTAGTTGAGAAACAAGTAAAAAAGGGCAGAAAACTCACAACCTCCAAATTAAGGAATTTGATGAACACACAGAAAATCTGTGCTTTCGAGAAATGGGGTCTCCTAGACAGTCTACCTTCACGCGTTATTGGTCTTTGATTCAAATACTTTTACCGAATGAAGATGCAATGTTAATTTAAAAGATTAAATAGAATTTAATAATCTTTCGTGCGCTTTTCTATCATTACATATATTTGTATGTGTGCGTGTGTTTCTTCGTACAATCAGCGACAATCTCGGGCTGCATAAATTGTTGAAGGTCTCCCAAAATTTCGGTAGCAAAATTACTTGAAAATTTAAAGAAGCTAGCCCAAGTTTGGTTTACTGGGGCTAGACTCAACAAAAATGATTCCGTCATCTGCTAGCTAAGTCGGTTGGTAGAAAACTGATAGAACTCCTTCAAACGAGACGGACGTGCACATTTCCAAAGTAATAATTCAGTCTTTTAGATGTTTATTAGAGGGCCAATTGGTCACTTAAAGTTCAAAATAAGTAGTTAGGGTCCAAATTGCACAACCAAATCCCTTGAGAACAAAAAAACAAAAACTGCAAGTGAAGAGTTTACTGACAACAAAAAAAAAAACGAAAGAGATTTCGCTCTTGAATTGGAGTGCTTTGCTTCATAACGAAATGGAATTAAAATTAAGTGTGTAGGTGAGATGTATGTAGGTTAATTATTTAATATATTGATGTATACAATGTAGATATAAGTTGTGTAAACTCGCCGAGCGGTTTGCGAAGTTTCTACTTCCGACTGTAAGTCATACCCTAATCATTTGGATATGATTTCTCATGGGTCTCGTATAAGGAGCAGGTATGGAGGCGAAATAATCAGCCATAGATGATTTCAAACTTAACAACTATTCATTTATTTAACAAAAAAACTTTTAAAGAAATATTAAAGTGTATAAGTAAAGTCGTCCAGAGAGGAGATTACTCTAGACAACCTGCTCATCTCAAAGTTCAGCCGGGAGTCCCCTCCCGTTTCTTCTTTTCCACACAGGAAACCTCGGTTGTAGGGGAGATCGACCCCCCCCCCTCTTTGACCTTTGTCCTTGGAGTAGCCGGAAATCCCTTTGGTGCTCAGCCGACGCGGTAACACAAAGCACAATTTCCTTTCTCTGTCGGTGCGTTGTCAAAAACGGCACACTTGACGCTTCTAATCGACCGTGCGTCAAAAGAACCATTACTGGTACAATAATGCCGTTTTTCAATTGTTCGGCGTTTTGAAATGTTCGGCGCCTTACAATGAACAAAAGTTCGCTTTAACCAACGCTCTTCTTGACCTCCGACAGAGACGGACGCGATACAAGTTGTTTATCTAAAAATCAAAATGCGCATAATTAAATAGTAAGTCCGGGGGGAATAACTGATGAAATTCGGACAACGGTGGCCAAAGAATATTTTATTTTACGAAAACAAAGTAATTTTATAATCAATTATATTTTAAAGATCGTTCAGTCATTTTATTCTCAACCGTGATGGACGCAAATGTTGCATCTACATTTCAACTACGTACAGCGAGAGCATTCTGGCGGAATTAAGACCTTCCCTGTATAAACTAAAATCACTGGCTTGACAATTTTTATTCCTACACTGATTCATGTACAAAACAAAAGGCCAAGGTTAATCATACTATTTCGAAATCGTCATGAGTTACCTTTTTTTTACTATTAATAAATTCATACAAAACATGAACGTTAGAGTTTAATAATTTCTCGTACTAATCCTTTGACATTATAATTTCCCCTCTCCAAAAGAGATTGGACCGTGTAGGCGGGCCCTCCCACATAGCAAATTCTCGAATACATAAAGTTTCCTATAAATTAAAAATTTTAAATTCCTACGTCTACTTCTATGGGAGCGTGAGAGTTTACACACATAAATTTTACAGACACTTACTTAATAATAGTATATCAATTTTTCTAGTCAATTTAGATAATGTTGTAAAGCAAAATTTTATAACAGACCATAGGATACAATATTATAAATATTTCCAGTTAAGATATATATCTGCTATTACATGTAAATATAGTACTTGTAAAATAGAATTTATTGTTTGTTGAAGAGAAGTAGTTGAGTTAGCATATGGATAATTTAAGATTAATTAATTAAATTATATAACTAGCATTTTTCATCGGCTAATTTAATTAACGGCTACTAAAATAAGAAATTGATACGAAATTGTAATTTAATGTACATTTTATTTTTATGAAAATGTGTATTTTACATGTACCATTCATAATAACCCATTTCTTCTACATTAAGTGATTAAGGAATTAACAACCATAGGGCACCAATTTCATTTTTTTTTTACAAAATAAAATGTCCTGCTGGATAAATTGCGTATTATTTCATATGGATGCATCTGTACATACGTTATAAAATACCCAGTTATTAAGCCTTTTCTAAAAATAATTTAAATTTCTATAATTTATGATTCATGCACTTTTACACTCGGTTTCAGTACATTATGGCAAATGGACTTTGTTCACTTTGGTTGGGAATCCTTCAGTCGGTGCATGAATTGATATACTAGTACACTTAAATGTTCCCCAATGGAAGAAAAAAAGTAAGTATTCAAAATTGCAGAAGCATCCAAAATTTTACACATTAAGGGAAAATTGACCCCTGTCTGATATAAAAGGATATGTATTTGTATGAGTTAATATGACATCATTAACACTAGATCAAGGCAGTCATTTTGACTGTTTTTTAATTTCAATTAGAAAAACAATTATGAAATATAATGACACAATTTCTTAGAATTTGGAGACTTTTTCTATAACATATAAATGGTATGAATAATTGTAGTTACTTCCGCCCTCCTTTATTATATAATATTAAAAATTATTTTACAAATTTCTTTACATATTATCATTTTGACTGTTTTTGGGCAATATAGTATACAAGAAATCTCAATATGTTAACCTTTCTTTCGGGCTAAAATTACACAATGGATGTTGGTATCTGGGTGATGAGTCTGGCTGCATCACCACTCAGATTGGCAGGAACCAGGATAAGCTTGTGTTGTTGTTGTTATCGTCTTATGCCACTTGGTCAAACCAAGCACGATTGAGCTGGAAGCTACTCGTTTTAAGGATAAAGGGGTACGCCTTTCGTTTTAAAGAGTACCTCAAGGGTGAAAGCAAGACTTATGCTCAAGTGGGCCTTCGTAACTTTGAAGCAGGGACCAAGAGAAGACCCATAAACTATAAGGCCTATAACCCAAGAGGTACTGATTGAGAACTTGGAGGACATTGTGACAACGAACATATTTTACGAACCCCAGTCACCTTTAACGAACACGGCAGATCTTAGGCCGTCTCGGGTTCCGATCTCACAACCCTCCAATTACGAGAGTGTTGCCTTTGCCAGCTAAGCTACCGCGACTCTATAAGCATTTGTATGAGAGGTATGTGTTCTTTTTCATCTAACTCTTCCCTTATGGTCATCTTTTTTTCCTGTTATTACACACCTAGTTATCTAAATAAAGGTGTTTGTGTCAACTTGTTTGAACGTATTTAAATTCTCCTGGACGTGTAGATAATTTTCGTTGTATATATCATTGCTTGCTCAAGAGAATGTAGCAAATATAATTAAAGGTGTAAAATTGATAACCCGAGTGAGAGATTTCCTCAGCATGAACCCGGCCCCATAAACAGAGCCGAAGCATGGAACTGAAAGGGATAAAGGATTTGGTCTGTGGATAAGATATATTCTTAGCTTTTCAAGAGATAGGATAGGCAGTGATCTATTCGAATGATCAAGAAGATAAATTTGACTGCTTTTTGGTGGAGATAAAGGTGTCAATTGAGTTTCTTTGATCAGGTCAGTTCATCTCCTGATGATGTGTTTGTGGGGGTGAGGATGACAGCTCCTTGTTAAATATAGTATACATGTAATGAGAAGAGTCACCTCGATTCCAACATGCACAATTTTAGCTACCAATTATGCTAAAACTTACTAAGTAAATTAGAAACACGCCATGGCTTATTAATAGACATTTTAAATAAAGTAAACCCTTTTGAGCTGTTGATGAAAAAGGGTGAATGGATGGGCAAACCCCTCTTTAATTTAACCGCTTGACTTCTTTAGAACCTTCCGTTTACAGTCTCCGATATTTCATTGGGGAGCGGTTTTAAATATTGTTCCTTTTCAATAGCCATTAGATTAGTGAACATGCCTTTTAAGTGTTTGCGTACGTTTATGGCCCTGCAAGCTGCAATACAGTTTCAGTGTGTGGTATTTTTTGGCACCAGACACCGTTAAATGTCAGACTTTCTATTTAACAGTTATGTAGAGTGAAACTCTTATCGTGATTTTAGTCTATGTACCTGCTAAAATAAGAACTTTATGAAGTTCTAAAAATCATAAAATGTCGATCCAAATAACAAAATTATAAGTAATAACAGATTTTCTGAAATTTGGGAGTGTGTTAATAGGATTACCATCGACCTTCCTATTCAGTACCACTAAGCTTAAAAACAGCTAAATAACCAAGCCATCCACCTTCCCTGGAGAAAAAAGAAAATATTTCAAGAAAACGTAAAATTTCTAAAAACCATTTTTAGCTATCATGATAAAGACATGATAGATAAAAGCATTAATGGGTTAAAAAGTATGTTGGGGACCTCTGCTCTGTGTAGTATTCACAATTTGTGGGCAGAAAGTATTGTAAACACTTTTCAAGTAATGAAAAAGTAATGAAACCGGCCTTACAAAACTATGTATACTTATTTTACAATCCAATTTGTACTGGACTACCACAGATATATGTGTTAGACATTCAGCAATCTTAAAAAGACTAAAGGAATTACCACAGTCATATGTTATAAACACCACAAAGCAAAAAACACATACGGGTAATCAGTTGATTAGTATATGGTTAATTAGGTTACTCAGTGGCGTACAGACAAATCAAGGAAATCCCTTTTACAAAACCCAGTATCATGTTCGGGCTTTAAAATAATTAAGTAAACTCTAAAGTTATTAAATATCGGCCTGATTATTTTTTCCAAACCGAAACTTAACTGTTCTCTCAAGCTAAGCATCCAGAATTCACAAAAAATACCATTTGAATTATTTTTGAAGAATAATTTTATGTATTCGAATACAAATCTATAAATAACTTTAAAGATATCTTAAACAGCGTGAAAAAAAAGGTTATTACATTTTATTTTGCAAACGATCACGAAAATATAATTTTAAAAAATTTACTCTCGAATTTCACTTTTTCTATTTGTGTGTGGTATTAACGGTTAATCTAGTACTCGTATGAAAAACATAGAAGGAAAAAAAGATAATGGATTTTCTAGATAACGTAGTATCGTATCATCATAAAGAAAACAAAGGAATTTTTTAAAAAAAGTTGATTCTTTTTTTTTCAAACAAATGAATTTCGTAGATAACACATAATGTATCATTCTGAAAATTAACTTTTTTTCAAATGTGTTCAAATGCAAACTTTGTTTTCCTTCTTACTGTTTTCGAATATTTTTAAACAGGAAATGTATTGTTAGTTTGAAAAAAAATATGCTCCTAATGAAACAAATATTTTTTAAAAGTAGTATTTTTAGTACTTTAAGTTAAAAATCATTTTACTTTTTTTTTCAAAGTGATTGTGGCATTTAATTTTCAAAATTAAATATTTTGGATCATTAAATGCACGAAAAAAATATCAACGAAGTCTAAAAGACATATTTGAAAAGATTCATGAACTCGATGCAAAATGAAAGACACTTTCCTTTATTTAATATCCATTAAATGAAATGGGGAAGAAAAAGTAAGAGAATTCAATAGACGAAATTATATTTTATGCAATATCAAATTAAAAGTGAATTTTTTTAATGAAAATTTTTACATTGGTTAAGCCGGCAGATTACCGCCCATATTAAATTTCATCCACTTGGCTAACAGTTAATCAACAGGAAAAAACTGTAAGACTAAAAATATTAAATAAATAATAATATCAATAAAAATATAAAATTTAGATATCGACACGAATATTTATTTAATATTTATATTTATATAGAAGGAAGACTTGCATGAAAACATTATTTTAAAACACCTTATCATGTAATATGACGATAAATTATATATGTCAAAATACTTTATGTGAAATAAAAGAAAATAGAAGAACATTGATTCTTCCAGAATATTGGTTATCTTTTCTTCGCATTTTCGTCCAATGATGCTATAGTTTTCCCCATAAGCAAATTTCTGTAATAAACTTTTGCAGAACAAATGATGCCAAGGTCTAATGGTTGTAGGACACTAGTGCAATTTTCAGGGGAAACCAAGACTTTGACGTTTTTAAAATTGCAATTTGGAGGATGAGTGGGACATTGATCAATGAACAGAAGGATTCTTATCTTTTATATTCTCATAGATATTTTTTTGCAGCGTATCTTGTCGGTAAGATCTTGACATTTATAAAACATTGGGGCTTTGCTGATATTCCTATCACACATGGCTTCCACTTGTCAGTTCCATCAACATTAACCACAAGCAAAACTCTAAGCCTCATTTTGCTTTTATTCCCATAAAAGCATTTTTCATCTCTATAGCACAACGTTTCGCACATTTATAAAACATTGGGACTTTGTTGATCTTCCTATCACAAATGGCTTCAATTTCTCAGTTCCATCAGCATTAACCACAAGCAAAACTGTAAGCCTCATTTTGCTTTTCTTTACCCGCAAAAGCATTTTTCATATCAATAGCACTGTTCGTAGGACTGTAAGTCATAAAAAAATCCTGTTTCATCTGCGTTGTAAATGTTGGATGGTGAATACCCTTCAATGAGGCTGATATAATTTTCTTTCCAATCGTTTACTACATTTTCATTAATATCCGCCTCCACACAATTTCTTTTGAAAAATGTCATACCTTTTTTAAAACGATCCATCCAACCGTTGGATGCAGAAAAGTCTTTCACAGTGTGCTTTTCGGCAAGTTGAAGAGCTTTTTCTTTTAACAGAGGCCCACTAATGAGTATTTTCTTAGCACGAGTGATATTGAACGATTCCACTAAGTCAGATTCAAGAACGGAAAGAGACGTGGCTTTCGTTGATTTTCTGATTTTTTATGATTTTTCATTACATTCTGCAGATTTTTTTCAATTTCTCCCCTTTGTTTCACGGTGGTGTCTAATGTCGACGTGGAGATTGTAAGCCGTTTTGCTTAAGCGTTTTTTGGTCCAACGTTGTTGTCAAATTCTCGTAAAAGCTTTTCGTTCAACGAAAATCGTTTTTGTTCCTGACAATCTTCCATTGCCACTACACAAGTTTCCAAAATCAAATGTTCTGTAAAACCAAGCGTCTGATACACCTTACTTCTCTGAATAAAAAGAACAATGGGTCAGTGACAAGTTACACATGATCACTGGAGTGGAGAGTGATAAGAAAGGAATTTCCTGTCCTAGAAATCATTCGACAGGTGCACTAATGACACATTTACAGCTATGAGGTCCAATGGTCTGCACCCTCTCCTGTCGAAAATTGATGATTGCAAGAAATTCCTATTCAAGGCAAGATGAATGTCATTTAAAAGTAATCCAAAATTTATCTAATCCAAACTAAGTGAAAAAAAGAATCGACAATTCAAATAATTCGTTAATTCGGGGTTTTTTATTCGTTAAATAGGGAGGTTTGCCATCATTTTTGTTAATTTTCATTAAAAATTCGTTAAATCGAAATTCATTAAATAGAGGTTCATTAATTCGAGGTCCGACTGTACTTTTGAGCAATAAATGGTTTATCACACATAGTTTGTCCATAAATGCAATTTTCTTGCAAATGCGGCAATAAAACAATAGATATTTTAAGAACTAGTTTGTGAAATTTCTTGAGCAAATAAGTGATTAAAACTAAAAACAAATGAAAGAATGGGGAATTACAGAGTAGCACAATCTAAATTTCTATGAATTTCACGTTTCAGCCATTCTCACAATACTGGGGCAATTAATACAAAGTTATAGTAGGTGTTACATGTTTATAGAATTATACGCACCCACTTCTGTCATTTTATTATCGTATAGCAAATGGAGGTTTTAACAGACAACATTCGCCCGTCAATAATAAATATTTTCGAATGCTACCATAAATATCGGTCATAATTTTGCTTTGTACCATCTAAGTCATTTTGCAAGAACGTTTCACAACAAATCGAGATAATTTTTTATAGCGAATTCTATGTTTTTATAACCCGAAGTAATTGACACTAACCTCTTTCTCTCCCTTCACTGCTTATCACGATCTCTTAGAACATTGACTTGCGCTCCTGAATCGCAATTTTACGTAAAATGTTTCGTTTTATGGCGTTGTTTACAGATTAGTTGGAACAGAAATTCTCGTATAAAAATAGTAAAAGCTCTTTTTTTCCGCATCTTTCGCCATATCGAAGCATCTTTTCTTACATTTTACAATCACCCTTATTTCGAGAGATAAAAATAAACCATTCGTCCTTTCTCTGTTTATTTAGAATATAAGTATTTTCTCTTCTTTAAATTCGGTAAATATTTATATGCATGCATCTTCAAAGTGCAGTGATATTTTAACAAGCTTAAAATATTTCAAGATATATATTTAGATTGCATTAGAATTTTGAAATATTGATTGCAGGATTTGTATTTAATAACCTAGCCTACGCCTTTTTTTTCTGCCATGAAACAACGAATAATGAGAGCTTGACTTCACTACGATGTATAAATTTAATGATTAGATTGTGTACTTAAGCGTAAAAAAAATTACTTTCTTTAAGTCTGTTTATTATTAACGGAGAAATCTTTAAATTCAAAATGATACGTTTCGTCCTTGTTTACCTTGGAGTAACTTTGTATTTTTGTATTTTACGTCAGAATAAACAGTCTTAAAACCGTAGAATTTTTATACAATTATTTTACATCATTCTCTGAGGGTAAAATTTTTCAAATTAAAGTTAAAATTTTATGGGAATAATAATTAAATATTAATATTATAATTTTCTCGGGTAAAAAGCTTTTTTAAAGTTTTACATAATATTATACATCCCAAATGGTATTTTATTTATGATGTGCACTTTTTCTACAAATACACAGGCAAACAAGTCAAATATTCAACATTTTATCCCGATAATGCCATTGTATAAAAGAAAATTATTAGTATGCATAGTTATTTTTAACTTTATTTGTATTATTTTAATTGTGGCTACTAGAAATCAGAGCGAAACTTTCGCATTTTATTTCTACTTTAAATTTTAAAGCTCAAAGGTATATAAAACGTTACATTAATGTTCTTACCATTTACTATAAATAAAAATAAAGTTTATATGAATAAAACACTTTCTTATAGATTTAAAAATAAGAATATGCAAGAAACAAAAAAAAACAGCTAAATTCGATAAGTTAAACCAATTTTAAAGTCTATTAAAATCTTCTCTGAGCCGTTAGCCTCGGTCCAAGATGCTTCACTATTTCTCTCCTTATTCCAAACTGCTCTGTGTTTTCAGTTATTTGCAAAACTATCTTCCCAGAATAGCCGGACAGTGAGCCGAATTAGTAGAACGCTGTATTTCCATACTGGAGTTCAGGGATTCAAATGCTACTGCTAACATTGATGCTAGTAGGGGCTTGGAATCGGCTTTAAGAGTGAGTATTGATGTCTTAGGGCCATATGTAAAAATTAAAAGCAAGTAAAGCTTATCCGTAAAAGAACAAAGTTTAGATACCATTTTGTCTCTACTATGGTCTTAAAACTTTTAAGACTCGCACCCTCTGAACTAAACTGGTGTTCAAAATTAAGAGAATTTTCATATTTCATTTAATTTTGGGAAAAAAAGCTGAAAAAGATGTAAAACTACTGCTTCGGAACAAAGATGCAAATCTTATGTGTTGAATATGCAAACATATACGTGTGTGTGTGGACGGAACTAGTAGTGAGACATGTTTCATAGTTGTATGTAAATAAATATCAAGAGCAAAATCCACTTTGTGTTCGCTCACACACTTTTCTAAAATTATTGAGGGATTTTTTAGAGCAATTAGTTACATTCAAATTCAGACAGTAAAATTGAGTATTCTCCAATGTTTAGATGGTGTAATAGAGTGATGAATCCTGGGGAGGCTAGAAGCAGGTTAGTCTGAGGACCAGAATTTTAAACACTAGAACGTAACGCCCAGAGTTGTATAAAGTTTATGGAAAAAGTTTCACAATCCATCGAGAAGAAACATCGGCAAGATCGTACAATAGCTACAATGGTCAAAGATAGCATTTGTCCATTACAGCGAGGCGAAACAGACATGATGCCTCAACTCAGCTTTCTCATGACTTCTATGCAGCCACATGAAGCCAAGCTTTAAGGTTTACTGTTTCCAGAAGGCTTCAGGAAAGAGAGCTGTCTTCAAGACCTGCTGCTGTCCTTCTATTCAATTTTTCAAACGGGAAAGTTCGTTTAATATGGTGTAGAGATCATAGAAGTTTGAGCACGTGTCAAGGGGCAACTGTTCTCTTCACTGATGAGTCGCAGTTAAGCCTTACGCCAGTTAATCTACACTCAACGTACAATCATGTGGAACTAATCAAGAACCCGTTGCATGCTCTCCATTGTTCCAGAAATTCACAATTATGGCAGCAGAGGTTTCATTGTTTATGTAAACATCGTGTTTGATTACCACACGCCCATTTATATCTGTGAAAGAGACTCTGTAACTCGTGTGTAGTATACTGATGAGATCTTGGAGCCCTGTGTTCACCTTTTTTTAGTGGACAGTTGACTCTGATGTCAGCTTGAACTCTCGGCCACATAGAACTTATCTAGCGGACCATTTTCTGGTGAGTGAAGGTATTCGCCAGATCTCCGTTCCTCATCCTTATAGAACATATCTGAGATACTTTAGGGAAGGACATTGGGACTAAAAACCCCCTTCTCCAAGAAACATCCAGGGCCTGAAAGCAGTGTTGCTGAACGAGTGGTACCAACTGTCACAGGAACTCAAACTTCCATTTTTCTATTATGAAATTACTGTACAAAACCTATATAGCTGTAATAAGAGGTTATTAACTTATTTTTAACCCATACTTTCCAACTTCGATGAGTTTTTCGTACGATAATGAATGTGTATAAAAACTGTTAAAGAACTAGATTATTATTATTATTATTATTATTATTATTATTATTATATCAACCTATGACCAAACCAAATTTCATTAAAATTTGTTTACTAATTCAGGAAATAATCGGTGAAATCTGAAATTTCTCTAAATTTTGAGCACTAATGTAAAATAAAGCTACTTGGAAACAAGAGCATGTGACTAACTTAGCTTAGGTTCTTTGCATACATTATTAAATTACTCTTGTTTTAAGACGAATAGAGATTAGCTGTTGTTTTGTGACCACAATCGAGCTACTTCTCTGCGGGGAAAAGAGCATAGCCTAAAAAGATCGAAGCATAGCTGATATTGTGTAGCCACAATCACGCTACTTCCGTTGAGACTACCAGAGCATAGTGGCCTATCAGAATTAAGCTTACTTTAAGCTTCGTAACCACAATCAAACTACTTCTTCAGTTCTCAGGCAAAAATAAATGGCATCGTTATGTAAAAGTACACAAAAATATCGTCAGAAGAAGACATCCAATATTTTTTTCTTTTTAAATATGAGTTATATTTCTAAATTCGTGCAACTAGTAATTATTTACCGGTTTGATACAGGTATGCATTCGGTACCTAGAAATGCAATCGATGAATTTAAAGCCGGTGCAGGATCTTTATTAAAGTGATATGGTCTGCGACAAAATATTTATACGCTTTTGTGTATTTACGGTTCATTTGGCTGGAAGTGTATTCGGTAAACGAGCTTGACGGGTAATGTAGCAGATGGGCATTTTAAAGTAAATGGACCTAGAAACAAATTGATATTTCCCCTTATCGGAAGTGAGCATTCTTACAAGTTGCTTTATCGCTTTGAAAACGTAATGCATAAATTAGCATTTTAGGAACGAAAATCTGTCTTTTGAAATGATACACAACATTTGAAGTTATACATTTTCCTCGCTCTCGGTTGTTTTAAAAAGAAACGGATAAAACAGGCGAGGAAGGCATTTTGTTCATTCATAGTATCTTCCATAATCCGTCTTCATTCATTTATAGTCTAATATCTTCGTTTATATTCATTTTAGTTCGTTATAGTCACAATATCTTCTGTTTTATTTTTTACCATATTCAAAATTAATTATATTAAAAGGTTATGAGTTGCTTTCCACGCTTTAATAGTTTTGAATAAGTATTCTATAATGAATATCAAAAGTCTATAGCTGAGTGCATATACGGGAGTTACCGGTTTGAAGAAAGATGATATTAAGAATAGTAAAGCACTTTTGTTGTATTTCTTACTCAGAATTTTTTCTAAAATACATGACTCAAAATTGTTTAAAACTTTCCGAGACAAATAACAGAAAACTATGTTGTTTTGTTGTTGTCTTATGCCACTTGATCAAACCAAGCTCGATATGAGCCGGAGGCTACTCGATTTAAGGCGAAGGAGTCCGCCTTTCGTTTCAACGAGCACCACAAGGGTGAAAGTAAGACATGCTCATAATTTTTAAGCAGGTCCTCATAGTTTTCAAGCAGGGACTAAGCAGAAGACTCATAGACTTGGACTGCCACCCCCACAGGTATTAATTGACTGGAAAATATAGTAATGGTTTTTGAAATATAAAAATAGCATTTGTGGGAATAAATAAAACTTTGAACGGCATAGTGAATATATGGGTGTTGTAACATAGCCGGTCCCTGTTTTAGGTGACACAATGAAGAATCATGTGTTTCTGGAATAATTAATTTATTTACACCTCTGTTGTATACATCATTTCCATATACACAAAAAAAATTTTCAGATCACAGGTATGTGATTCGATACATGTAGACCTGAGTAGAAACGGGCCGAAATATTAGCGATCAGACGGAAGAAATAATACGGTAGCTCGCGCGGAAGTTCTCTGAAGTAATTAAGTAGAAAGTACTCTCAAGCAGACGAGATACGAGGAAATAACAACTGGTTTCTTCGAAGAATGTCAAACACAGTTAGCGTTTCTAAGAGGAATATGCAGTCAATCCTGATGAGGATTATATCAAAAGAAAACCCAAGGCACATGGTATCGTTCTCAATCTCAGCAAGAAATATATCCTAGGGCAGTATTTTCTCTAAAAAAAAACCTCTCCGATGGAGAGACTGGTCAAGACGACCTCCGAGGTAGCTGACTCTGGCTACTCTCAAAAGAAAAGATCCCAAGGTGGGATTATAGCTAAATAAACTTTCTGATAGAGCGACTGGTCAAGGCGACATCCGAATTAGCTGTTTTCTTGCTAACTAACTTCTTTAAAAATATATTCTCTCGTCTCGTTTCTAGGGGAGGGGCCTCTAAGAGAGGGGGCCTCAACCACAATTTCATAATTGGATTATCTAACGATGACCTCACCTTCAACTAACTGGATTGGTCTGGGCTAGACAATCACCGGCCGCAAACCCAGGAGTCTCCGGAATTCGTGTCGACTAGATCCAATGTCGCGGCACTCCTTTGTAGTTCCGAGGGAGATATTTCTGGCTGTCAGTCTGGCACCCGGGTGTCTGGTCCGTTGTTTCGCTACTATAGGACACAAAAGTCTAGACACCATGGTGCCAGGGAAAACAATCCATTTGTATCCACTTAAGCGAAATTCCACCGTTACAGTGTAACCTATTTGTGTGTTATTAAATTATATCAGTTAGTTTTTATTTGTTCACTATATCTGTTATAACTCCACTATCGTTTATATTAGAACGTTTGTGTTAGATAAAGGAAAATATAAAAATGTCTTTAAATGATTTTTCAATGTCTGCGAGGAGGAACAAAAAAGAAAAGTATTATACTTTTGCTTCTGGAAACGAATAGTCCAAAATATATCTGTGAACTATTTGTCTTTTTTAAATATACCCAAGCACCAACTTGGCCTACGTGACTGCATGGCCTGCCAAAATAGTCCAGGCAGAGGGAAAGGGGAAATCACAGGTGATTTTTTAAAAATATAAAGTATATTCATTGTTATATGATGCATATTTATTATGTTTTCTCCCTAACTACTTAAAGATCTATAATATTGAAAGCATATCGTTCAGTTTCTATATATACATAAAAGCATGCAATGAGTTATAACAATTCTGTCAATAAATTTATCCTAAGACTTTTTATTTAGAAACAATTCTATCGTGTTGAAAAGCAATGTTTGTAATTGATCCTTATTTAAACTGTAAATCAAGTGTTAAAAGTTATCTTGTCACTCTTAATGGAAAAAATTTTAAACTTACATTACTTGTTAGAATATTTCATGTGTTTAATTAACTTAATTATGGTGTGTAAAAAGCCGAGTGGTCATGGCGTTGACCTTCGGTACCGGAAATCGTAGGTTTGAATCCCACTGAAACATGGATGTTCGTAGCCGTTCGGAATCGTCTTTAAGCAGTAGGTCCCGGTCTCATTAGCCCTCGTGTTGCAAAAATGTAGACCGTAGCTCTCCAAACCAAACTAAACTTGATGTGGAAAATTTAAAGCTTTTAAAATGAAGCATTCTTATTACTTTTTTTTATTTTGCTACTCTTTATTAAAGTATAAGATATTTTTCTCCCTATCTTTAATTTCTTACCACTCTGAGTGAATTTCATTATGCCATCGCCAGGCTACGTGGTCTCGGAAGCAACGAGTTGTATAAACGAGCTTTGACGAGAATAACGGTACTGCACGGTGGACTTTCCGAACGTCTTAAAATGACAACACTGAATCTCTTGCGATAAAATCATCAAAGAAGGTTGAAGTTCCCCCTTCAAGGTCAAGTTCTTGGAAGTAGAATGTGCACTTGTTAGTATCAATCCATTGAAAACTGTTGTAGTAGTAGCCATATTGAAATGGAGGTCTCGATTTCCATCTCAATAAAGTCAACGAAAATGTCCTTGTTTGGCTTACTGCCTTCGACATCATGTTTCGTATCTATTTCTAACATGAAAAATACATAAAATTTGGACGAATCCCTGCAATTCTATTGGCTTTCTTGTGACCATTTGAATCACCCCAGAATGACAAAACTGCTCACTTCATTTCTGGTCATCGCAGTGTACGGATGTCCCTGGCAGCAAAAATATTTGTGTTTTTCTATCCCTAAGCTTCCTTACTCTATAATCCTTGTGTTATGAAAACGCGAATACACCTCCTTATCCCTTTCTTACATATTTTATCTGTTTTATTGTCAGCTCGTTGTCATTTTTCTGCTTACTGTTAGAAATCGATTAGAGGGCTTGGCCCAGGCAATCCAGTTGTACCATCGCCTTGTAACAGATGATTCAGATTGTTTCTGCACCACCGTTCGGATATAAGTGTAGATCAGGGGTAGTCAAACTGTATCATATGTGCCAAACGTGGCACACTGGATGACTACAAGTGACACATTACATCGCTGCCACTTACTCTTTTGAATTGGCCACCATAACTGAATCCATTTTTCCAACACCTGAGTAGTTTCTCAGTTCAACTAATACAGCCTTCTCACACATCAATTCGTCCTATTTTTTCTACAGTTTACAATTGTAGGATTTCAACAGTGTGTGTGAGAAAGAGAGAGAGAGAGAGAAAGAGAGAACTTACATTCCTCATAAAAGCCGAGAGAGAAATGAAGTATTCATATTATTTGCATAGCTTTAATATAAGGTTTCTCTTAAATGCATTAAAATAACGAAATATCCTTATTCTGAATAGCAGTTGCAACAAAATTTTCATATGCAACGTAAAAATACGGTAGGATTGAGGTAAGTGTGGAATGAGTTGCGACGACTGAACAGTCCAGATTTATCAGTAAGCGAGTCACTTTTCGCCAGTTGTAGAACCAAAGGGATCCACGGTAGGTGTCAAGCTCTCGTCCATGAAATCCTTCCTGACTACTGTAGATTGGTGCCCCAATAGTCTTTTAAACTGGCGTAAGTGAAGTCATTTAATTACGAAATTGTTATTCCTTTTTATTATGTAAACGAAGAAGATCCTACTTTTATCTCTATTTTCCAACCGCACTGGTGAATGCCAGAAAGTAAAAAATGTGCTTGAGTTATATATTGCATCTCAATCAGTCTGAGAAAAAAAGTGACGCATTTGAATTCGTGTGGGAAAAAATTTGAAGCAGGATATGCAAAAGATTGTCCACCCCTGTAGTAAATCCTTCTCGCACTGCCATGTAAAACCATTACCTGGCATCATAAAGCCATTTATTTTGAATTTGACGTCACACCGGACTGTTAAATCTAGTAATGAGAAAGTGTAGAAAGAAATAGAATAGTTTTCCTTTTACAATTGAGGACGAATATTTAAAATTTAGTGCGTAAATAAAATATTTTATTGGTCTATTGAAACCAAATAAACTTCTGAATAAATAAAAAATAATCCCGACTCACTTCAAAAGTGAGGAATATTTTGGGTTTCTTCTGAAAGCTAACTTACTGAGTGAAATGAGGAATGTATTGAAATACTTTTACAGGATGTATTCCATAAAGTTGGGTTAAAAGATGCTCATCATAAACGTCGAACGTTTATTAAAATTTTACGATAGATTTAGTGATAGGGCGTAAAATTTTATGACGCATTAATTTGAAGAGGCCAACAGCTGTATTTTACGAATCTCATGCCGAGTTATTATTTGTCATTAACCACCATTGTTTTCGGAAATTGGCTTACACGAATTTATTGATAAAAAGGGGTACATTGATAAGTAGAGAATTAATAAAAGGGAGTGGGTAGCGTAAAAATGAATAAAGGGACTACATGTAACTTTTTAGACTATTATTTCTAATTTTCTGTATTTAGGTATTAATTTAAATTTTGTAGACCATTTATCATGGCACCAAAAAGAAAACTCTTTTTTTTTTAACTAACCCCTTCCGGTATGATTTAATAATGAAAAACTGTGCATGAAATAACCATTTAATTTTTATTTAAAAAACTTGTTTCGTTTTACAATTCTTACATATTCTTAATTAAAATCCACTTTTTACATAGTGTCAAATAATATCAGAAACAGTAAAATTAAGAAAATATCAAAGCAAAACATTAACAAGGTATACAGATAATAGTGTTCAAGCTAGTGGTACTTTTCAAAACAAAGTGCAAAGGAATTCTTAATTGTTTACACCGCCAAGTAGTCTCACTTTTAATTTGATTCTTGTAACACACACGGCATTTCTTAGTAGGTTTTCTTTTATTCTGGCTCATTAATTTGGCAATGACTTGTACCAAGAAATTCTAAGTAAACAATATGCAATAGTGACTTGTGATTTTTACAAGTGATAAAAGTGTTGCCAAATTCAGTACACTAGAAATTTTAAACTAAATTAATTATCATATTTAACAGTAACTTTAATCGCATGACGAGTGTAGCTCATCATTGTGCGGTATGTAATGAGAAACTAATGATGAGTTAGACTCGTCATTTTACCGGAAGGGGTTAACAATTAGAAGAAGAATTTCCATTTATTAAAAATGTGTGTAGGGCAATAATTAAGACTTTTCTCAAATTTTAATGTAACCATTCTTATATACTACTACTTTCATAATAAATGCTATAAACTTATGAATTTCATCACGTATTTTTTATTTCCTTCGAATATGGCCTTTATTTTCTCTATAAAATCGTACATATAGCTATATCTTAACGCTTATAACAGACTAAAGTAGCTTTAAAATAAGTTTTCTTTTACTGACATTAAAATAATGAATTGACACCATTCTGGATAATATTTGAAACAAAATTTACATATGCATAGGAAAAATACGGTACTATAGGTTTTGGGTACTTAAAACTAAGAGCAGATAAGTTGCAGAGACCAAGTGGTGCATAGTTATCGTTAACAAGCGAGACACTTTCCGACAGCTGTAGCACCAGCACTGTAGTACCAGGGGTCTATGGTAGCAGTCACCCTCTAGTCCATAAGATCATTTCTGACTATTGTAAATTAGGGCTCCAATAGTCTTTTGAACTGGAATAAGTGAAGTCATTTAATTGCGAATTACTCTCCTTTATGTAAAAGAAACTTCTACCTGTATCCCTATTTTTCCAACAGCAGTAGTGAAAGTAAGAATGTAGAAAAAAGTTCATCAGTTGCATGGTACTTTCTTTTAGACTACGAAATATACACGTTTGTAAAAAAAAGTAGCGTCTGGTATGCAAAAGTTTGGCCAACCCTAGGGTAGATCTTTTTCGCATTGCAATGTAAAACCATTACATTGCATCATAAAGCCATTTATTTTGAACTTGATGACACATCGTATTGTTTTTATTTTTCAATGTAACAGGCAATACAAACATTATCCTAACACCTTAGCAAGGCTGCGAACCTGTTACTCATTTAGCACCACCCGGGGAATGTAGTTTAAGGTATTCTACGGAAGCGAGTAACATTACCTCTGCTGGGTCAGCAGAATTTTGAAACAGGGACCAAGTAGATGACCCCCAGGTTTGGCCTGCCACCCTCAGAGGTATCGTTTGAGAACTTGGAGGGCATTGTGACCACCAATATATTTTACTTTCCCCAGTCACATTTAACGAACACAGCTGATTTTAAGCCGGCTCCAGCTACGAACCCACAGCCTTTCAGTAACGAGATCGCTGGCTTTACCGACTGAGGTACCGCAGCTCAACATCGGACTGTTAAAGCTAGTAACATGAAAGTGTAGAAAGAAATTAAAGAGTTCTGCTTTTACATATAGGAACAAATATTAAAAACTTGGTTCGTAAATAAAATATTTTATATGTTTACTGAAACCAAGTGAACATCTGAAGGAATAAAAAATAATCCTGACCCACTTCAAAGTAGAGGATACTTTGGGCTTCATCTAAAAGTTTACATAGTAAGTGGCAGGAAGAATGTATTGAAATACTTTTTACAGGATATATTCCATAAAGTTGGGTTAGGAGATGTTCATCATAAACGTCGAATATTTAATAAAATTTTACGATATATTTAATGACAGAGAGTAACATTTTATGACGCATTGGTTTGATGAGTCCAACAGCTGTATTTTACGAGTATTATTATTTGTCATTTACGACCATTGTTTTCACAAATTGGCTTACACAAATTTATTTTTAGGGGGAATTGATAAAATGGAGTGAGTAGCATTTAAAATGAATAAAATTGTTACAAAGAAGAAAACGGAAGAAATAAAAATCCCAAATAATTGACAAAACGTATGATTTTGACCTGATAAAAAAGATGATAAATGGTGACTGAATAGTTAAAGTGTTGGGCTTCAAAATCAAGATTTTTACTGCAGTGTATACATGCATACAAAAGTCTGCTTACAAACAATCAGTCTTTTATGTTCATGAAACCCCAGAGTAAAGTCTTTCCAAATCAATATATATTTTATTGATTCCTGAAATTTATTTTAATTGATATGATACTAACAATAATCACCTGATCATTGCATAGAGTAATAAAAATATATAAATTTCTTTATTTTCATCTACTTCTATTCCAATATATTTTTATAGCTGTTGTTGTCACTTATGCCCCTTTAGCAAGTCAAGGATGTGAGCCATAAGCTACTTGAATGAAAAAAAGCAAAATAGCAAAGGTGCGCTTTTCGTCTTTTACGAAAAGCCCAGCTAGGGTGAAAGCCTGACTTTGCTCAAAGTGGGTCCTCGTAATTTATAGTAGCAGGGTCCAAGCAGAAGACCCCCCCAAACTTAACCTGTTACTCCTAGAGGTATCGTTTGAGAATTTGTAGAATATTGTGACCACGAATATGTTTTAAATGCCCCAATCACCCTTAACGAACACAGCGGAACTTAGTCCGTCTCAAACCCCGAATCCACAGCCCTTCAGCTACGAGATTGTTTCCTTCGCCAACTGAGCTACCATGACTTTTGCTTTCCATTTTTTTTTTCAGTATATAACATGATAATGTGCTTATGACATTTTTCTCTGAAAATATCGAAATTCTTTTCTTTAATGCGGATTTGACATAAAGGCAATATGAAAGAATGGGGTGGGGTTCTACAGTGAAAATCCATCTGACTGTACACGGCCATTTTAAAATCGACTTCCTTTTTTCTTTAAATTGCACTTATAAATACTACAGAGGCACAGGATCGCACTGCCAACTGTTGCATCGAAGAATTAGATCATGGCCAACCCTAATAGCATTAATAGAAAGCCAGTAGCTGGATAATTACTTGAGAGTGCATCACAACTGCTGTAACCTGAATAATTAGACTGGCTATCTCTTAGAGACAAAATTTAAAAAAGAATAAAATACAGAGATAACCACTTTATGATACTGGATCGACTTAGATTCTAATAAACAAAGGTAAAATTCTGATCAAAAGTTGCATTGGATTTCATTTGGAAAAAAAAAACATTTCTCGCAGATTTTAATTTTAAAAAAAGTATATTTTTAGTATCCTGTTTATTGTCACGCTTTTGTGTAACATGTTTTACAAGTGAACATTGTCCGTTGCTTGGAACAATTTAATTCAAAGTTAGTGAAAATTTTGTACTATTCTAATATTAATGCAGAAAAGCCAGTCGAATACAAAGATGTTAAAATTTGATAAGCCTTAGTTCTTATACAAAAAGGAAAGTAAGATCAGTTCTGACAATTGATATCACAGTCAGTTCCCAAGGGTAAAGAAATCAAAAATATTCATGGCCCAAGGGAACATTTTCTCAGATAGTCGTTCCGCTTCACGTTACACCTTCACGTTATTTCATCCGCATTGCCAAGTGGTCAAGTTTTAAAAACTAAAAGCGTTTTTCCAGGAATTTGATGAAAGATTTTAATCCTAACTGTACATTTGACGTTGATTATAGTTAGAAATTAAGCTAATTTATGACTTTTATCAATAATTGTACTGAATTCAAACAAGTAATGCATAAATTATTGAACTAATATTATAATCATATAAGCATAATATTAAATCAAATAAGTTGTGATTACGATATGCATTTTTTAAAAAATATGTTTACATGGTATACAATTCTGAATCAATGAAAAACTAAGAGATAGAAAATTTTATTACTCCAACATAATTTTATCCTTTTTAATCAATATAGAGACCAATTTTAGAAACCTGAGTATAAATTTAATATAGAACTCCACATATAAGTATGTAGAACACAGTTTATTATGATAATATTTTTATCTCTAATTTTTTCCTTGCTATTTTTTATTATAATTTAAGGTATCCGCCAACCTTTAAAACGTTAATTTCGGTCAAAACACCGAATTTTTTATTTTTATCTAAAAATAGTTATATATTAGTTTCTATCTTGGCAATAGCTGTTAGCTAAGTATTTTGAGGCTTTATGTCTCAAAATATTATTTATAAATACTCATTTAAAATAAGTCGAAATATGTTTATAATGTTATAACATTAAAATATAATGCCTTTACAATTGAGACTTTTTAAAAGCAGCTATGATTTTCTTTTTCTTACTTTAAATGTTCTTTAAATTAAAATTTTCTTAATTACCAAGATTTCCTCATCCATTACGTTGACACAAAGTTAGAAAAACAAGCAACTAGAGACCATCGTGACTCATTCACGTCAAGACTGGCCCATCTAGTCGCCTAGTGTGTAGAAGACGACTCGTGGTTATCGTGGCAACCACTGATGGGTCCTATCATGAACCATATTATAGAGGAACACCAAATAAGAAGTCAACATATTTCTGAGAGGAAACTATACAAATATATCCAAGGAGGGATGTATTTCTTACTTGGGATTGGAACCACACCCAATGGTTGAAAGTGTGGACGCTAATCACTAAAAAAATGGTCCATTCTTTAACTCATGCGATAAATTTTATATAACCTTCAATTCTAAGTGACTGAAGCTTTAATGGCTATGGTGCAATTCTATAGTAGCATCAAGCGGGTAGTAGAATACTTCAGTTTATTATCCGATGTTATAGAAAAGTAATTGGAATTCCAAAATGCTTTTGTTATCCTTTAAAATACTGATATAAACATATGTATCCTTTGTTGATTCAAAATACACTAACTGGTCAACGTTCGTTTCAACCATATATCCCCAAACCATCACGCGCCCTCCACCTTGTTTTGCAGTTGATCTCATATTTGTTCATTTAGTGATTTATACGGGTTTTACCTCACTTTTAAATGTTCATAATATGATAACACATTGTATTTTAACTGTACTGTAAATCCAACAAAGTACTGTATTAAACTAAATTCCCCAATGATACAGACCATGTGGGGATGACCCTACGGTGTCAATCTCAGTTTTCGAGACCAAGGGCCCTGGAGTAAAAAGCTTTTGTCCCGGTTAGGTGATCAACCTTACGCAGAACCCCCAGTGTTTAGTTCACAAACATGCTTGGTCTTCAGTTTATCTACCCACTGAGTGGTAGTATTGTAGTGAAAATATCATATTTTATTATGTTTATTTAATATTTTATTATGTTTTCTAAAATTAAAAATTTTATACAGTGTACACGTTTTACTTTTTCTTTATACCTATTTAAGTAAATGTTACATTGTTTGAATACCATGTAAAGCCTTAGTTCTTTGTAAAAAAAATATAAATTAAGATATCCGTCTACGTTCGGAGAACTTTTTTCTTTAAACGTAGAAACTAGTTCATGTTTTTACATTTTTAGATTTATATTTTATATTACCATAGAGAATTGTACTTAAAAATATATTCCTGAAGAAGTTTTTATAAAATTTCTAATGAATGAAGAAAATTTAGTAAAAAAATCGGGTTTTTTCAAAAGATCTAATTCTTTAATAAATTATTTTAATATTTTTGATACAACACATTTCTCATACACTTGACTAGTGAATCACCTAAAATCTTTGCTTAATTTACATTTGGTAAAACATTTTGGCCCTTCAAAATTATACACATTGGATTTTTAACGAATTTTCATCACCTTTATATCTAACTATGAGTGTAACATCAATAACAATTATCCAAATTTATAGCTTTTAGGTCATTTACTAGTAAATACTATCAAAACCATTCATAATAATTTTCAACAAAATATTTTAAATAATTTTTGAGAAATCACATTTTAAGTTTCAACATTTTATTAAAAACACCGTTCTGAGAAAAACGCATTTAAAGTTTATGAAAGCAACTTTAACTATTAAAAAATTTAAAATACGTGTTTAAAAATCCCCACACTTTCTTGCTTCAAAACTTTCTAATTGCCAAGTTGCTAATTATTAAAAATACTAGAAAAATATTTAAACTAATCTTCATGAAAATTTAAAATTTTTGTCCAAAAAAGGCTCTTTGAAAGGCTTTAAATTCACAACTGTTCGAAAGTCGCTACTTCCGTTTTGTTTTGACAACTGTCACTGATGTTTAAACAGCTGTAACTTTTCTTTAAAATACTGTACAGACAAAACAAAAACAAATTTAGAAGCCTAAAAGTTGAAATTTTACAATAGAGAAATAAAAAAAATTAAGATTTTTGGCAAATAAATGACGTTTTTAACGTAGACTGATACCTTTAGAGTTTTATTTGTTATATTAGGAAAACATGTACCCAAATATCGTGTTATTCAATTTTAAAATTTCAAATTTAATAGAAAAAGCATAGTGTACAAGTTTTATTTTTAATGTGCAGTATGCATGTTTTTTTAAACTGAATAATGGGGTTAAAAAAGAGCAAACCTAATGCATGTAAGTTTACAATTACGAAACCAAAATAACTTCTTAATAGAGAAACCTTGTTTTGATCCGGTTGCCCTGTTTTTGCACATTTCTTTCTATTTTTAGACCTCACACAAAACATTACTTTCTAGTGTTTTCCAAACTTTCCTCACATATCGTAATCGAATCCTCAGCATTATCTCCGCTCTCTAAACACAAAAATAAAATGTATTTGGGGGAAATATTCCATATCGTTGCTAATTATTAAAAATACTAGAAAATGTTTAAACTAACCTTCCTGAAAATTTAAAAAGTTTTGTCCAAAAAATGCTCTTTAAAAGGCTTTAAATTCACAACTTCCGGTTCCGAAGTCGCTACTTCCGTTTTGTTTTGACAGCTGTCACTGATGTTTAAACACTGTAACTTTTCTTTAAAATGCTGTACAGACAAAACAAAAACAGGTTTAAAAGCCTAAAAGTTGAAATTTTACAATAGAGAAATAAAAAAAAAATATGATTTTTGGCAAAAAACGACGTTTTTAATTTAGACGGATACCTTAAGCGTTTTATTTGTTATTTTAGGAAAACAAGTACCCAAATATCGTGTTATTCAATTTTAAAATCTCAAATTTAATAGAAAAAGCATAGTGTACGAAATTTGTTTTTAATGCGCAGCATGCATGTTTTTTTAAACTGAATAATGGGGTTAAAAAAGAACAAACCTAATGCATTTAAGTTTACAATTACGAAACCAAAATAACTGTTTAATAGAGAAACCTTGTTTTGATCCTGTTGCCCTGTTTTTGCACATTTCTTTCTATTTTTAGACCTGACACAAAACATTACTTTCTAGTGTTTTCCAAACTTTCCTCACATATCGTAATCGAATCCTCAGCATTATCTCCGCTATCTAAACACAAAAATAAAATGTATTTGGGGGAAATATTCCATTTCGTCAGTTTGACTTGCATTCTTTTTGCAGAAACATAAGATCTCGACGTAAATATTTTGCTATATTTAGGTTTGTATTTTTTTTTCTCTCTCAGCTGCAGGATTTTTCGCTCAAAAGTAAAAAGCGTTGTGGAAGGAATACCGACGCATGTGGCTTATTGAATGGATTTCAAAAATAAATATCTGTATATTTATTTTGTGCAAATATTCGGTAAGAAACTGTTTTTATATAAGATTCCGAATAGATTTTGATTTTTGTTCCGTTCTTTTTTTTACTCTAAGGCAAGAAAAGTTAAGGGGAAAGTTCGAAATGTATTTGTATAAATAATAACACATATCAATGGCTCTTACTGAATAAAAATCTAGTCAGATGATCTTTTAACATTCCAAAACCACACACGTTTGAAATAATTCAACTAGTTTATTAACGAAGTTTTATTATAAAATGAATTGAAAAACTATGCAGGAATTATAAATATAAAAGAGATCAATGTATAAAGTGCATGGGAGGGGGGGGAAGCCGTTATCTTTTTCGAAACTTAACGAGTCACAAAATCATAAAATTTTTAACCCTTAAATGCCCTGTGTGATGAGGCGATTTAGATCAGTAATATAATTGATTCATTCATACAAGAAGTAAAATGCTCGGGATCTAAATCTGACCTCATCACATCTTTATAAAAAGACAGAGGGCCATAAAATTATATTCTATGGATATTGTTATCTTGTACGGTGATCTCGGGCGGGGTTCTGATCCCAGTCCCAGATTAGAATCCCGTCTCCGTACTTAACATTAAATAAGAATGTACCTCTGTGGAGTTATTTATGATTCCCTAAGGGACAGTGCCCAATTAGAAGGGATAAGGTTTTCCACGTTCGCGGTCTCAAGGCGGGGTTTAAGCAGACCAATTAGATTCTTACATCTATCCCGATTGGACGATAAGAAGGAAGAGGAATACAAGGATGAAATTAATAAAATAAGAAAAATAAAAAAAAGAGAAGAGGTTCGGTAGTCGAGTCGATTAGACAAGTCCGACAAAACGTGTTCGGAACTCCGATGGAAGGTGTTCGGTAGTCCAGACAAGGAGAGAAGTCCGACAAAACGTGTTCGAGAGTCCAGTCAAGTCCGACGGGAAGTGTTCCTGTATCAAATAGCACGGTCGCACCCCAAACACTCAGGAGGAAGCCCGTGACCAGACCGACTAAAGATCCATAGATACCCAATCCAGATCAGCCATAGATACCCATCAACCAGCAGTGTTCCGGGCACACCATTTTAACTCCCAAAGGTACCCCCTTTTACAACCATTTTGAAATTGAGATTAGGTCCTCTCTCTTATATTTACATAATTACTTAAATATTGAAAAATTATTGTCAGAACTAATTTAGAAGGTGTTGATAAAGCATATTTTATGAAAATTAGAATCAGTTTGTGTGTACATAGATGTATATATATTATAATAAATTTACTTTTTTTTATATTAAGCTAGTTTCGGATGCTGTTAATTTAGCTTTTAGTTTATTTTCATATCTTATGTCTGTAGTTTCTCAGAACCTGTGGTTAAATTTAGTACTAAATTACTTTTACACAACGCAATCAAAATAAAATCCGACTATACATTTGATCACAGGTTAATACTCAAATAAAAACGAGGACTACACGACACTCTGTGCTACCGTTTAGCTCAATAAAACATAACCAATTCAGTCTCTTAAAATACTATTACAATAATATTAAAGCTCTTCTACCCAATGTTGTCAATAAAATACATACTAAAGATATTATTAAACAAATTTTCAACATGAAGATGGCACTTCTACTTCGTTTAAGAATATACATAGATTTCTTCGTTAATTTTTTTGCTGCTCTTTTTTAAATCTTGATAATACACTATTTTATTCTGCAGTGATCAAGTAAAAATTTTTGTACGAAAATGTAACATATAAAGCGCATTATTTGTGACTTTTTTTGGATATTTAACTCTAAAATATTTGTTTTAACTGGGTTTTTATGTTTGTTAACTGGCAACAACAGGCATAAAGTTCTACAAAGTTTAGAGAAGAATAAGCAGTGTTGATTCTATTTTCTTCCATATTCAATAGAAGTAGTTTGTTTTTGTAGTAGTTTATAATTGTAGTTTATTTTTTTTAATGTATATACAGTCAAATTTATGACATCCTCAACGGTTGTGACAAAGATTTTTGCGGATAATTTGTACTCATATTGTCAAGTATCCTAAAGCAAACAATTTATTTTCTACTCTATATTGAGTTTTTTAATGTTTGGAAATAAAATTTGTATTTGTAATAAGAATTAATTATTTTTAAAAATGCCTTGTGGAAATTCCTTATCATAATTGTTAAAATGCATGTATGTTTAATATTATAGAACTTTATCAAGAAAAATTAATTTTTTAATTAAAGTCCAGTGTTATTGATTCCGTTTTATAACCGTTTTATAAACCGTAAGCTGCACTTAAAACAAAATAGGATTTTTTAAAGTAATTTCCTCATCCCTTATATAATAATAGCCTAAGTTATCTGTACGTCTGTCCTCGATTTTATGAAGCGGTTGGACCTGGAATGGATAGAGGCATCCATAATTAGCAAAATTCAAAGAGAGCAATGTTTATCTTCTCCTAAACCGATTCTAAAATAAATTGGTATAAATAGGCTTCATATCACAGCAAAAAATACTACCTTCTTTAAAACGTTCGAAATCCACCCCTTCCCCTCTTTTCGAGCTTTTAATGCCATTATTTCAACTCCTATTTTCCCCGGTTAAGAGCAGACGATTAAATTTATCAACTTATCCCATAATAAATAGGTAAAAATAACATTTTTCTAGCATTATGACGTCATTCATTTAACCACCTCATTGAATCGTTTCTTATTTTAAATTCGGCCTTATTTTCATACGTTTTATCATTGATCTTAGATATTACGTAAATAATTTTCTTTTATATTTGGCTTAAATAATAGATTAGGTACATATGTGATAATTTTA
>CM063498.1:97986566-98089066 GCA_032207245.1 Pardosa pseudoannulata | reverse complement strand
TTTATTTTCTGCTTGTCAGAATATCTCTGCTTTAAACAATGTTTTTCCGGATATTGTATTTTGTATTCATTTGATCTTAATCCTGGAACATATATCCCCTACTGAAATCTAGCAAATTGCATTTCTTGTAGACGAAACATTTCTATTCCATAAGGGTTCCATTCGCTTTTATTATAGATATTTTAGTACTGGTGATATTTTGAAGTAATATAAAAATATTTCGATACTAGGCAATTTGTTGCATAAGCACATCCCCTCTTTTATAGTTTCAGAATCATTTCTAGGAATACATGGACTATGTAAATGAGTATTGGAAATAAGACTTTTTACTCTTAGATTTTCCAGTTTAAATATTACTTCAAACTAAGACTATTTTATTTCCATGTATGTTTCGAATGTATGTTTATTCAAGCGGCTAGGAATAATGGAACATTTTCATATTCATCAATAAGTAAGATTTATAGTATAATATAATAGTACAATAGATGTCTGTGGTAGCGTCACACTATGCGAAGGCTCATGAAATGAATGCGTAAATTAATGAGAGAATTGTAATTAATACCCAGTGTATATGTTTATAATAAATGCGTAATATATGTGTTTGTATGCATGTTTTCGGTACAAATATATTTTCGTACGCTTCGTCGAGACAGAACAGAAATCTAACCCCAACGGAATACAAATGTTTCGTTTGTCATTTGAAGGCTCGTTAATCTGAACAACTGTTAACTGACATGAGAGGAAGAACAACTTTTGGTATAATCGTATATATAATTAAGGTAAAGAAATTCCTTTGAAATGCACTATTTGTTTCAAGAGGTTTAAAGGTCATACGTTTGAATCTGTTTTTCAAAACTAAAAATTCCTCCTTTATCTTTGAGTATTATTACATTTGACATAATATACGAAATTTTTTTAAATGTTTGGTGGAGCTTGTTGTGTTCTGAATCAGTCATTAACTTGCAATCCTTTGAGAATCAATCTCAGATACTCTTGAGTGCACTTCGTTTTTAGCATATTGCTACTACTGTCAATATACTAAATATAACATGTTCAACATTAGAATTACGTGTAGAGGTCGTATTGAACTATGTTTTTAAAACAGCGTATATCAGTATTTTCATAGAATGTGTATATAAAAGTAAAATCTATAAAACCTATATTTTAATTTAAAGTTATAAGATTTTAAGCTTCTTCCTTTAGAGACAGCTAGTGATTGGCGAGTGAGCGTTGCTATTCACTGGAGGTATTGGAGTACGCAGTTGAGAAAGCGTACATGTGCAATGTTTGTGTTATATATCTACGGTAAAACTTTATTATTAAATATCAAAATAATAAAATTATTCGTATTATTTTGTATTCTTGCATTGTGCGATGCCTTTCGAAGCAATTTTCTATATGTATGTCCTATTTAACCAAGCAGGTAGAATAGCACTTCAATTCTTGACTTCTACCTTTGAATTTACAACTCGAATAAACCCACACACTTTCCAATATCCTCTCGGAAGTGTGACGCCATTAAACTCTTGTGAGAAGCCGTTAATCAATATTCGTTAATCAATAGATTCCGATCTCGTGTAGAAAAAAAAATGACGGAAGTGCTCCAAACAAAACCAAAGCAAATCAAATAGATTACCAAAATATCTCCCTATTTATGCATTTACGAAAAATGAAAAAGTGACCATCCCTCAATTATACTGGACATATAACTAATTACATTTTAGAACAGGAATGGGCAAACTACGGCCCTCGGATAGAATTTTAAGTTGCTGGTCCGAGACAAATTAAAAGAAATATATATATTTATACATTATATATCCATCTCCTTTTCTACTTTGTTTAAGCCGAACGATGGCCAAATGGTTAGGGTGCTGACCTTCGGAACCGGAGTTCGTGGGTTCGAATCCCACTGTGGCATGGATGTTCGTAGCCGTTCGGAATCGGCTTTAAACAGTAGGTCCTGGTCTCATTAGCCCTCGTGTTGCAAAAAGTAGACCGTAGCTCTCCACACTAAACCAAATCTACTTTGTTTAAATATTATATCCCAAATTTATTATCTCACTCCCAAAAGATCAGCGGTATATTTGCTTCGTATATGTGAACAAGTGTTTTCAACTTTGAACCTTAGAAAGAATATTTTCAGAAGTAGTGTTGTAATGTACATACAACCTATACACCAGTGTTCGTTACAAGGGGGAAACACAGAATGAATATAATACTTTATATTGAGATTCAGACATTTATTCTATACATTTATTTACAAATAGATCCTTGGTTATCATAATCATCAATTATTTATATCTTCTATTTACACTATAATTATCACACATCTCTTTATAAGGAATTATTATTATTAACAGAGGCCTAAGTTAAATGACTGTAAATATTATTTTATAAATTACCTCCATTAAAGTCACAGGGGAGCAGGCATGGGCTTTCCTCACGGTTGGTGATGGTGAGCGGGGCGGTGTCGGTCCGGGCGCACGGGACGAGTTGGTGCTGGTGGATCCTTGTCCCTTTTCTCTCAACTCCCCACTTCATTTCATTGGCAAACTCCTCACCTCGGTCCCAACGCCCCTTTTTTCTTCTTATCCAATCCCTTGTCTTCGGGAAATTTTCCCACATCTCATGCCCTTCGGGAGTGCAGGTGGGCTCATTAAAGTAGCCCCTTTGTGCAATCTGACATTACTTTTTAGCCCCTGCTCCCATAACTCACGGTTACAGCTCTGTGCGAGCTTGACCGTTACGCTGTCATTCCGTGATCTTTACCTTCTCTGCAGGGGTCCCTAAACTTGACGTGAACAATTGGAGTCCTAAATTCCTCTAGGAAAATCCTCCCACGGCTATGCATGCACGTGCAGACCACCGTGGGAAAGTACCTCGGTACAAGTAAATTGATAGACGAGCATTTATCATCGCTCCTTAAAATCAGTACATCTCACTTCGAACCTCAGTACTTTTAAAGATGAAATCGCAATTTCATTCATTTCACTGACACATTTAAACCGTAATACTTATATATTGTTTTTAAAATTTTTGAAAAATTTATCTTGGCCCGCTAAATATATTTTCTTCCGATTTTTGGCCTAGGGCTGAAAAAGTTTGTCTATCCCTGTTCTAGAACATAAAAATAAGATGGCTGAACTGGTTAGCAGTCACTTGTTCCGTTTTATTTCCTAGTTTTTAGATTACGCAGAAATGTTTAGTATTTTTAGGGCGATAGTAAAGAGAGCAACGACTTATGCCAATCTGCTCTGAATATGACTTCATTTGGAAACAAACATTCTTCTTAGTTTTATTTTTGTTCTGATATTTTATCCGTATTCCATGACCGTGGAAATGAAATAAATATTTCGATTTGTTTCACCGCTGATTGAAATTGTTTTGTTGGCATCTTTCGATTCGAATAAATATAAGATCGGAATTGGTTAAGCCGTAACGTCTGTTACTTTTTATTTTTACTACGGTAATATAATTTGTTTTATATTTTTATCTGTATAGATTGGCATCAGATTTTAAAAATGAACTGCATGCATTAGTTTTTAAATTATAAAAAGTCGGTTAGAGTAATAGTAGGTTCAAATCCATTCAAACACACTACAATCCACATCAACTGATACATTTTCTATATATATACAGTAGAACCTCGGTATAACGACCCCTTGTGGGACCAACATCATATGGTCGTTGTAACGAAAGGTCATTGTAACGAATTAAAAAAATAATAAAAAAAATTGAGCAAAGAAATGATGCAACAGTACATACCTAGAGAACACTTCTATTTATTTGTATTTCCATTACTGAATTTTTGAGAAAAAGTCTTTGATTGACGCCTGTTTCAAGTTCATTTGGGAATTTTTCATTATCACTGATTCCATATCCGTAAGATTTTGAAGGAAATCTTCAGAATTAAATTGTCCTTCAAAATATTGACTCAAGGTATTGATTGCATTGAAGGCTTCATTGACGATTTCTTTGCCGTTGTCGGAATCGCAGATTTCTTCTTTTCCGATAAAACGGGCAATAAAATCGTCCTCATTCAAATTTTCTTCGCAGCACTGTAAAATTTCGTCTACCGCTCATGAGTTCTGCG
The DNA here is from genome assembly GCA_032207245.1 of Pardosa pseudoannulata. Classification (NCBI taxonomy): domain Eukaryota; kingdom Metazoa; phylum Arthropoda; class Arachnida; order Araneae; family Lycosidae; genus Pardosa; species Pardosa pseudoannulata. Next base: position 98,084,973 of record CM063498.1, on the reverse strand, counting down.
GACTAAAATTGGCGGTCGCTCTAAAGAAAAATAATACCCTGGAGGTCGTTTAATGATTCGAAATAAACATTATTCCTATGGTAAAATAATTGGGACTTTTTAAGATAGTCATTCTAACGAAGGGGTCGTTGTATCGTGGGGTCGTTAAAAAGAGGTTCTACTGTATAACATCCTTTTGTATGAGTGTATGAATTTTCACTTTGCATTCCTAAATTGTTGAATCATTTTTGCATGGAGATTCAGATCAACCCTGTTAAGGTTTTGGGTAGATCATATAATTCGAAAGTTAAAAATTTATAGAGATTGAACACTTCTATAAATTTACCTTGAATTTAGCGACTACATTTTGGCATCATTCGATTATTACGTGCTAAAGTAATTAAAACGTTTCAAGCAGTTTATTTCATCCGATAGCGTGTAAAATATTTTTCAGATAATACAATTTTTCTTACTTTTTTTACCATATTTACTCAATTTATTTCATTTTATCAATTTTAATTTTGTATATATATGCATTTCATTTTTAATTAAGTTACTTTTTAATTCCACTTTTAGACGCAAATCCTATTTCATCGTTAATTCTGTTAACGATTAAAAAGTATTTAACATCTTTGTCACGTGAGTAATATTTCTATTTGTAGATACCCTTTAAATGATTTGGTAAAAACTTAAATCACTTTTCTGTCTCACCGTGCCAATATAAATCACTTAATATAATTCATTTACTTATAATTTAAGTTCATGTTGAAATTTAAATTTAGAGGAATTTGTTTTGTGATAATGAGCTTTTTCTAAATTTAGATATTGCTTTAAATTAATTATAAGTGTAAAATAATATAAAAACTAATTTGAATTTTGAAATAATTATAATCTTGATCCGGAAACTGCAAAACGATGGCCGATTTAGACAAGGCGTTACTCTTCAGGACCGGAGCTTATTGGTTCGAATTCCCCTGTAAGCATGGATGTTTGTAGCCGTTCGGAATCGCCTTAACTTTTTAATTACATACATAGGAGTTAGATGCACCCTAAAAATAATGTTTAATTCGTGTCAGCACAAAAATTAATATACAAGCTTAGAAACAGAACATTTTATTTTGAAATTCGTATTGCTATATAACATTTAATGAGATTCATATATGATGTTAATAGGCAATAATTAAGTAATAGTATGAAATTATACTTCTTTAAAGTATGAATTATTTCAAAGCATATTCAAATAGGTAGAGGAACTGACATTTTTTTAAACGCATATATTCTTTTGCTTCTGATATTTTTAAGGCCACATGAATCTTGAACATTCTAATCAAAACGGAATTGAAGCTCGAGTTAAATAATTAAATGATTTGATATTATGATGTACGACGTTTATCGGAGACAGTTTTGACGTCACGGAGACTTCAAAGTCTACATTAGCACATGTAATGACTAACGTCTCCTAGACGTCATTGTTTGTCAAGGGGGTTAACCAGTGGTTCTCTCGTGCAGCAAAACAATAGACCGTAGCTCTCCAAACTAAACAAATAGGAATCTTAATTAACCATCCGAACGATGGCTGAATGGTAAATCAATTGGTAATCAAAACGGAATCGAAGCTCGAGTTAAATAATTAAATGATTTGATATCATGCTGTACGACGTTTATCGGAGACAGTTTTTGACGTCACGGAGATTTCAAAGTCTACATTATTAACACATGTAGTGACTAACGTCTCCTAGATGTCATTTGTATAGGGGGTTAAGCAATGGTTCCCTATCTCATTAGCCCTCGTGCAGCAAAACAATAGACCGTAGCATTCCAAACTAAACAACTAAGAACCTTAATTACCGATCCGAACGATTGCTGAATGATAAATCAATTGGTAATCAAAACGGAATCGAAGCCCGAGTTAAATAAATGATTTGATATTATGCTGTACGACGTTTATCGGAGACAATTTTCGACTTCACGGAGATTTCAAATTCTACATTAGCACATGTAATGATTAACGTCTCCTAGACGTCATTGTTTGTCAAGGGGGTTAAGCAGTGGGTCCCTATCAAATGACTAATGAGATCCATTAGCCCTCATGCAGCAAAACAGTACACCGTAGCTCTCCAGACTAAACAACTAGGAATCTTAATTACCGAGCTGAACGGTAGCTGTATGGTAGAACGTTGCTCTTCGGTACCGGAGTTCGCGGGTTCGATTCACGCAGCTGGTTGTTCGTAGCCTTTCAGAATTTGCTCCAAGCTGTAAATCCCGATCTCATTTGCCCTCGTCTAGCAAAATTGTAGACCGTAGCACTCGAAACCAAAATCTTAATTATCGAGACTGAAAGATGAGCGCTAAGCGATTAGTGTTATGCGTTTTCTGAATACAGTGAAAGATTTTTTTTACAGAATTATTCAGTGACTGAACTAATACACATAAGTTTTCTCTTCATTTTATATTTCTTTTAAACGAATATAAATCTAAAATATCATTTGATATTGTCACACATACACATTTTATGTGATATAGTATATCGTTGAAACACTAGCTACTCCAGAAGAAAAGCCATTTGAGTAAAGCCATTATTGGATTTTTTATCCCACACTATACGTTTGCAGCTTACTTGAGAAAAAAAGATATGGAAAAGAGAATAAGCCGTGATTTTTCATCGTAATCTCCCATACAGTGTGATTTTTAACTCTGTGAAAAGAGATATTCCTTATATTGCCTGTTTATTTTGGTTATATTTCAAAATTTGTTACACCCTATTGAATATATTTCATTTAACTATTTAGACGCTTGAGTATAAACATTTACTAGACACATTATTTCCTATGAAGTCGAAGAAAATTGCTAGAAAAATTCTAACTTAATTTCAAATTCAAGAAAACAAAAGTGAATTTTTTAGTTGTATGCTACTTTTTTAAGGATAGGCCGTAAATCTTATAAACAAATTTACCCAAGTCTATTTTACAAATGCATGAAAGTATCAAAATTGTACCATAAGTAAAAGCCGTCTAGTGAGTGTGTATGTGTATACATAGCCGGTGGTAGTATGTGTGCGATGCGTGAATGCACACAGGCGGCCGAATTTATAGGGTATCTACTAGATATACTGAGTGATAGGGGGGATGGCCAAATACTACCTCGCACGCAGGTGGTTACTAGCCTAGAACCGACCCTATATATATATATATATATATATATATATATATATATATATATATATATATATATATATAATTATTAAAATCCCTTACTTACTTATTTTAATATTAATTTAATAACTTCTCATAAATTATGTTAGGGTTTACGGGGTAATTCTGATTTTTCCCTCCAGACACGCTATAGACTTAATTCAGCCTCTGTCAATCCTTCTTTAGCCAATAGTAAACGCGTTCTCTTAAAACATGGGTATTTTTTAGCACGTGATCAAGTGTGCTTAGGGATTATTCGTAGTCTTTTTACCTGAGAAATCCCTGCTTAAAAAGTGTGTGTGCACGATGTTCTCGAAGTTTTGGACTGCAGTATTGATTTGATGTATCGTCACCAGAAAAAAAATGTGTTGTGCTTTTAGATGAATCTCGCCCATATTCTATATATATATATATAAATCTGCAAGCAAATGTAAATTTTTTGGGAAAAAAAATTTTTTTCCAAGAGGGCTCTTTAAAAAAGTATAGTGTCAAGGAGCATCAGGTAATCCGATACATAAAAAGTACCGGAGCAAATGTTTACCTTAAAGCCCTTATTACAGTTCAGGGGGGTTTAAATCTATAATCAGAGGAGTAATCCCCATGTGCCCCTACTTTTCCCCCTTTTAATCCCCACTCTAAACTAACTACTGACTACAATTCAAGCCCTCCTTCAAGGGACCTAACCATTTGAAAAATTTTAGAACTCTAGCACCAAGTTTGGAAAACAACAAACAAAATGAGGATGAACACTGTTGGAGACAGTTTTCAGTGATTTTTATCAGATTTGTCTCATAGTTTACATGTTCCGCAAGTCATCCCGTCCCTAAAATGAAGTAGAAACCCAAAAGATATTACGAAAATAAATATCTTTAAATCATGCTCTCATATATTTTAATTATGCAAATAAACCTTTAATAAATTTTTAAGTTTATTAATATCATTTCTAAAATACCGATTTGGTTGTTAGAATCTGCTGTATACGTAATAACTGGAAGAAAGGAAGCGTAAAAGAGCATTTTATAATATTCAGTTTGCTATTGCGAGAAATAAGTGGGTAGAGAGCTTGCTTTACGCTATTTATTTTCAATATTATTTAGATGTTGATTCGAAGTAAGATTTTTGCCTAAAATTACTAAGTATTTAACAGTGTCGAACCAGGAGACACGAGTGCTTTTAATGTATATATTGTGATTAACGTAAGACGATCTGTGTTTTGTATTGAACATGGTAGATTCACACTTAGTGATGCTGATCCTAATTTTTAATCTGTCAAACCGCTCATGGATTTTAATAGGGTAATTATTAACGAGTGTAACAGCATAAATATATATATATATATATATATATATATATATATATATTATACATATATATAAATATACACATATATATAATATATATATAAATATACATATATATAATATACATATATATAAATATATATATATATATATATATATATATATATATGACTTTTATAGGTTAAGAAGGGGGCCCAAAATTGTTTTCTTCTAACTTTTACTTAAAAATGCAGATATTATTTTGCTGTTGGTATCTAAAAGATCTGCTCATGTTTCCTACCTATTTCTAACCTCGAAAATGCATGAAATTTACTCCTCTCGTGGCCATTTGTATCGCCCCAGAATGACAAAACTACTCACTTCAATTCTGGCCGCAAAAATATTTTTTTCATCCCTAAGCTTTCTTACTCTCTAGTTCTTATGTTAGGAACGCAGGAATCCACTTCCCTATACCCTTCTTTCATCTTTTAGCTGTTTTATTCTCTGATTGTTGTCATTTTTCTGCTTACTGTTAGAAATCTCTGAATTAGAGGGATCGGCTCAGCAGACAATCGAGTTGCACCATCGCCTTGTATGCCTTGTAAAAGATCTGCATGGACAATAAAATTTTAAAACTGAGTCAAACGACATTCAATATTACTTTTAAGCTTTTTTAATATTGCAATTATAGTTTATATATCACCTTAACACATTCCCCGTTACTTTTTTAGTTTATGTACTCAACCATACCTTTTTCTACTTTCGTAAAAAGATTTTTTTTTTCTTAATTTTATTACATTCTCTTTCCTAGGCACTGGGCCAAGAACAAATGACTGTTAAAAATCTTTGACAAGTGATACCCTTTCAGTAAAATTCTTTAAAAGAATATTAGACTGCAAGGGATGAACTTTAAAGCTAAAGAAAGAAAGAAAACAAATGAGAGAAACTTAAAAGCAACGTTCAAGTAGGGAGATAGCCTGATGCAAAAACTTTCAACTGAATTCATTTAGGAGAGTGGCCATACACAGTATAAAAACTTTCCCATCCTGGAATAATAACTTTAAAGCTTTAAATTGTCACCAGCCGGTAAGAAAATCCATAAACAGAAGGAAATTCTAATAAATTATCTTTGGAATGCGAAATTTTTAAGTTTTGGAAAGATTCCAAAATTTAAATAACATATGTGATACCTAAAAATAGTAGTGCAATTCGAAGAATCCGAAAATTCCAATTTGTACGAGTGTAGTTTGATATATCTTAATCGAAAAAACTGAAAGCTTACCTTCATACTTAAACGTATTTATGACTTTAAGAAAATTGGGTAAGTCCTCCTACTGCAGAAATTAATAATTGAAATCAAATAAACTTCGAGATCATAAATAAAACATAAAAATACAAAATTTGATTCTGATATTTAGGAGACGTTTCATGGAAACTAGTCTAGTACTAATCGTTAGTAATAAGGGCTTTTTAAAGCAAAAACGAAGAATGGTATCAAAGACTAAGGTTTCTACGATTTTAAATTAAAGTACTAAATCTGTAATAAGTGCTTGTGGATCACCAATTTACCTGGAGTTTTCTCAATTCCTTATCCTTCATAAGAGAATAGTTCCGATGATCAACTATAAAATATAACTTTTTCAAGTTTGTAGAAATTCAAAGCAGCTTTCATCCTGATGGAAAAATATCTTTCTCAAATATGTAACTGAAATCGCTAATAAATAATGGCTAACTAATAATATAATGTATTTAATCATAGAATCGTGACAGTCTTTTATATAACTTTTTGATTTCTTGTATACTTAATGCCGAACAAAGGCCGAATAGTTAGGGTGCTGACCTTCGGAACCATAATTCGTGCGTTCGAATCCCACTTTCGCATGGATGTTCGTAGCCGTTCGCAATCGGCTTTAATGGTGAGTCCCGGTCTGATTAGCCTTCGTGTTACAAAAAATGTAAACCGTAGCACTCCAATACAAACCAAATGCCCAATACAATGTAAAGTACTGAAATTCGACCTCTCGGAAAGGAGTGACACGGGAGTTTTACCCCAAAATATATGATAGGTATGAAATTTTGGTTTCAGCGTATGACGTTGTACATTACCTAAACACATACTCAGTTTCGATATCCTGATAATACACAGTTCCCAGCTCACTTCCAGGATGTACTTTGAACATCGACCGGGCACTGTGGACTAAGATTCAACAAAAGCAGCACTTTAAAGTATAAAAAGCCGTCTTGTCAAACTGACACTGTCAGTCATTTTAAATGCTTTTAGAACAGTAAATGAACTGTGTACCAAAGCTCACCAACAACACAGAGAAAACCCTCATCAGACCTGCCCAGTCTGAAATGAACTGGACTATTTGGAGTTTCTTTTCTACATTAAATTTCTTTATAAAACGTTTTGAGTGACGAAATTTTGTGAGGGATATAATATTAAACGAAACATCGAATTGTAATTCCTTTATAGTAATACCAGGATGACAGTAAGTGCAAAACTGTAGATGAAAGGACAAAACAAATACGATCAAAAAACTATTCTAGAAGAATGCAGAGGAAGAGTCATTTTAAGTTGTCCTCATTTTCGCCTAACGTTACCCCTCAGAGTAGGAATAGAATATCCTTCATAATAAGAAATGCGATATGGATGACACTCAATTAATTTCACATAGTACAAGTTCATACATACAACATGGGAAAAGGTAGAGAAATTTAGGAACATGAGGAGGTATAAACGATAATTGTAAAGGCCTTATCACACGGCCTTGAAAAGCAACGGATTCTGCTTACATTTCATTCTCCCAATGATTATTGTTTGAATTTTACAACCGATTATAGGTCTTATCACGATCAATCTGAACCAAAATTAATTGGGTCAAAATGTTCCGTTATCCCACAAGAAATCCGTGAATTCCTCATCAAGAAAAGGAATTTAAACTGAATCTGTTGCTATTTCATCGTATGCAGGCTGGCGTGAGATGAGAACTTAAGGATACATACGTGAATATAAAAGTGCTTTAGCGTAAGTTTATTAAGGCACTTTTAAATATCGATGCCTATGGAACATTTGGATATGTGTTGAGCTAAAGACATTCATTCGTTTTCTGACACAAAAAGCACTGCTGTGAAATTGTTTAGTTACTGAAATTCATAGACTTTAAAACCTTTAAAAAAGATTTGTTTGAAAATATTCTTGTTTGAAAGAAATTTAATTTGTTGATGAGCGGAATATTAGATCAAGGCAGTAGAAGATTTGAATAACGAATTACACTTGTCATCCGTAAATTACAAATCAAACGCATGACGAATGTCAGTAGTCAAATTACCCAAGGGATATTTTTATGTCGAAATTTATTAAAAAGACGTTTAATTTGTGGATACATGGATAGTATGTAAGTAAAAATGTTCAGTTTTCTTTGAGCATTCATTTACTTTAGAAATAGACGTACAGTTTTAACAATGTTTAAGTTATAAATCAAAAACATAATTTTTAAAGTGCTACATTGATAATATAGTTGAGTAGTAAGACTCGTCAACTGTAACTTTGTCAAAACATGATCATGACTACTGTCAGTTTTCAAATATAAAAGAGGGGTTAATACTGAAAAACCAGACTGCCCCAGCGACTATGATTGAGAGCTTTTCACTATTATTCTGTTTCATTAATTGTCATATGAGTACGGGAACCTTCACTAGACTGAAACCATTAAAAAAAAAAAAACACCGTGTTTTGTTTTTTGAAAATTTCTTCTATATCTGTGGTTAATCCTTCAGGTCACCACCTGACGATCATACAGTTAGCTTCAGGCTTCAGAAAGAAATCAAAATCATTGGGAAGAATAAGGTAGTAAACCCAGTCCGTCAGGTTGAATTTGTTTTGAAACCTCTCAGCATATGTGATGAACCAACAATTTACCTACCATATGCAGTTAAACTATATAAGAGTAACGCTAAAGTAGTAAAGGTAGATGGAAAAAAAATCTTTTAGAGACTGTGTATTTTTATAATTTTAGAAAATGTCCCACTATAGCAGTAGATATTGAAATCTATCATAGAACGCCATCTGGTGGTAAAAACATACACCTAGAGAAAATTTTACTGAGCCGTATATTAGCCGTTAAACAATACATGACAGTAATATGCCAAGTTATTATAACAAATTTCTCAAACAAATTAAAAGTACCAGGAAAGATATGTAAACCGCAGGAACAGCTATGTAAATCTTCCAAATTACCCTCTCTTAAGGTCGAAATAAGCACCATATATAAAACATGAAGACTAAAAAAAAACTAGCCATATATCAGAAAAACAAAATGGAAAAAAGAGGAGATGAAAAAGAATCCAAGGAACAGTTTCTTTCATAATTTATCCGAGTTATAAGAAATATTAGAGGCAATATAAAGAACGTAAAACAAAGGAATGAACATGGATTGAATATGTTGTAAAACATGACGGCTACGTATCGGATAGTCCGAAGCATCTACTTATAGTATCTTTATAGTTGAGGTCCTCTAGCGGCTTTTAATGAATTCTACAATAACTCCGTCTAGCTGTGTCAAGTAAATTCCATTTATACAATAGGGGGAGTCAGTAATAGAAGCAGTAAGACAAATTATAAGAATGAGGTAACGACGTATCATTATCGTCCCGCATGGGTACAGTTTCTTTCAATGTTTTCCTAGTTGAAAAGTCCTCTTGTGGCCATTTGTGAATTTTACAATAGCGCCATCTAGTGGTGTCTAATAAATTGTAATGGAGCGTAAGACAAATTATAAGAGTCGGGAAGCATATGTAATTACTAATCCAACCCGCCCTCCCTTCTAGGTGCAGTTTCTTTTATAGTTTTTAGAGTTGAAAGCCCTCTAGTGACCATTTGGGAATTTTACAATAACGCCATCTAGTGGTATCAAAAAAAATTGTAATGGAGCGTAAGACAAATTATAAGAGTCGGGAAGCATATGTAGTTATTAATCCCACCCGCCATCCCTCTAGCGGCCATAAGTAAATACATTTATACAATGAAGGGCATATAAAACGAATTAAAAACGTGAAGGTGGCATGGTTCCAGCCCTTTAACCGTAGAATGGGCAGTTTTTTTATACTTTAGTGATGCAGCGCTCTTGCCGGCTAACTTCGAAATCCTGCCAGTGCTCGCTATCAGGCGACTACACTCACAAATTTCCTGAAGTTAGAAATACTGGTGAGAGATACATAAAAAATCTTACTTTTATATAACGCCATCTGGTGGTTGAAATATGTAACTTGAGAAATTCTGGCTGTTATACTATATCTACCGATACCTATGATATGGCAGTAATTAGTTACAGAAAAAATGGTAGGGTTACAAATTTAGTACAGCATTTGTGGAGTGAAAGTCAAAAATAGGAACCAGTAAAGATTGATTTTATGCTACATCCATTTAGGCCCGTCTCATCACAGTAAGTTAGGACTAATCGATGGTTAACTGCAATTACTTTGTGTTAAATTTAATCTATTAGTTCAAACCGCAGACAAAACAATTAAAGCTTTTGTTAAGACAGTCTTACTATTTCATTTCTGTTTATAAACAGATTAAGAGCTAAAGACTGAAAAAATATGGATTTTTAATTGTTACCTTCCAATATTTGTATTCATTATCCTAAAGCTACTTCATGGTATAAAAACACGCAGGTATATTAATCTATTACAAAAATTTTCATTGCTCTTAAGGCATTTATATTTTATCAAAAATACTATTAAAATCTTCTCCAAATATATCTTTATTGAAACAAATTCAATTCTTGAATGGGCTACCAAAAATGAAACTATAGCGTCTAAATACAATTTTGCAAGCGTCCTGAAAAAATATGTCCACTGGAAATAATAAATTGGATGCTGAGTATCAACAGTGAAGAAATATATAATTGATTTCTTATGCATAAATTTACTTTAAATTGATTCTATAAATTGTCCAGCTCACAGATTAGATTAGACAAATTCTGAATTAGAGATCGATGACAATATTAAAGAAACGTCTTTGCAAAATAAAAGAAATTCATGCTAGATTATAGTTACAGTTTATTTAACGAATAAACATATAATGAGCGAAAGCGAATAATCAACTAATGAATGTAATAGTAGCAGTACTTAATTCTACTCCGGATACTGAGTTATATTACTTATCTATGAAATGATGAAATAGATTGCGGCTTCGGAACAGCCATTAGCTGTTAATTTTTACTTCATGTTGTGACGTAATCACGTTGATTTTCCTGTCAGTGTTTTATTAAATAGTGGTGTTAAGTCTATTTAAGATTGTTTCGGTGTATTGACAAGTAAATATAAAACAACAGTAATTGAGCGAATTTTATGAAGTTTAATTAGTTACAACTAAACCCCATGATCCACTAGTGTTTACCTACAGCGTCCATACAATTAGAATGTTTGTTTTACTTATAAAACGTATTTTGACATCCAATTTTTGGACAAAAGGGTGCCAATAGCTGTTCTAACTTAAAGATGTTTTAAGAACGTAACTTGGGAAAGAAAGGTTATTACATAATGTATCACAAGCGTTTCACAATCAAAATATTTTATGGCCTTTTATGAACTATTTTATAAACTTTTTAACGCTCGTTGAAAAGTTTCTAGTAATACAAAGTCGATAGCATTTTAGAAAACGGTTACAAACACGATGACAATTTCAAATATTAACGTAAAAATCTTCGATTATTCAACAAAAACTAAGATAAATGTAAAACACGAAGAATATAGCTAAAATACCGGTATAGTTAGAAAAATTGTCTTTTGCCAATAGATACAATACTATAAGTATTTTGTATGAAGGGTATTTAAAAAATATCTAAATGCATTAAACTGCAAAAAACCTAAAATCATCGTATAATCACGAACATGCCGAATGATACCTACGTAAATAAGTGGAACTTCTTCCTTTATTTCCACAGCTTTGCTTCCAGACACTAACAAAATAAGCATACCTGGTAGTTATGAGGATCAATAAAAATGAAAATATCACATTCGAAGTATGCCCAAAACGAATTTATGTACCTCGCCCTATCAGGTCCATTTGACTCTAGTCTCATTAGCCCTATTGTTGCAAAAAGATAGGGTTATGGTGATCAAAACCTAACGGAACAACCCGGACGTTGGCATAGATGACCGTAAGAGTTTGGCTGCTCTAAACAGGAGAACAAGTTATTGATCTACTAAAATTAGCTTTGTGCTCCAAACTAAACCTACGAGATTAGTTGGTTTTGACCAATTAATCTAGTAGTATTGTTTTGCTGCTACAGAAGGGCATAACCGTAACTAGGGCGTGGCAAAAGTGGCATTTGCCACGGGTGCATCATATTTAGGAACACCGCACCGTGTGGACAATGGGGGTCTGAAAGAGAACGATTCGCCTAGAGTAGAAATAAGGAAAAGTTTACAAATATTTTTTTATTATAAAATCCAATGTGTTTTAAAATTACTTTTTATGAATTTTCTGTTTTTTTTTTAAAATGTTTCTAGAGACTAAACTTGTTATAGATTTTTACAAAATGTTTACCAAACAATCCTAATTTGCCTTTATATAAATCCAAGTTTTCGTTTTAAATTTAAAATTTATTAATGTTAATAAAACTAAATTTAAATATTCGGCAATTTTTTAATGAAAATTCAACGTCTAAATAAAACATATTTCCCTCAAATAAACTATTCAGTTTATCAGGAAAATAATACCCTCAAAAATGTTAATAAATATCGAAGTATTAATACGCTAAAAATAGAAGAAAAATTAAAAATTAATATACAAGGAAAATTTTAAGAATTAAAAAAAATATTTTGCGAGTTCATTCTCAATATATGATACAGAAAAAAAAAATATGTTTATGTATTTTCTCATTTGGTGATAGGGGCGCAGACTAGTTTTCTGCCACAGGCGCTAAAAGATCTAGTTACGTTCCTACAGAAGGATAATGAGACCGGAACCTACTGCGATTTCGAACAGCTACGAATATCCACACCATCAACGGAGTTCCAATATTGAAGAGCAGCTCTTTAAACATTCGGTCCACAGCCATTAAAATTGGAAAAAGTAAATAAAAAATTTAAAAACCAACTCAATTACGTAGCCTATTTACTTAACGAATAACATGATACAGCCCTCCAAGAAGAGTATTATTACACTAAGTGAAAATAAGTAAGCGAGCGGCAAAGGTTGGTTTAACGGCAAAAGTGCATGTCCCAAGTTGCGCAAAACCCACTATTTTTAACACTTTTATTGTTTACTTTGCATAGCGTATCATATTAGCCCAACTATGTGTATCAACTTTTTACTCACTTCCGCATAAGCAAGAACATTGAAATTCCACATATTAATCTATTTTTGGTGACAATACATGAATCAATTAAGTGAATGAATTTTCCGTGTTGCTGCGGTTCAAGATTGAGGCAGAATACCAATTCTATTTGTTCACAGTTAAAATGATAAAGCTATGCAAAAATGGTTGGTTAAAGTGGGAAATTTATATTGCTTCTTAACAGGTAACAATTACTGGACATATGTTTGGACAACTTAACTAACACTATGCATGCACTAAATTACACAAGGTCTTACATGAAAATGCTAAATTAAAATTTTAGAATCTTGTTTAGCAGTTTGTTATTGTTTTATCTCTTTGTCTATCAGTGAAAATTTTTTAAATTTTAGTTCAATTTTTAATTAAAAGTTTACTAAATACGTTTTATTAAAATTCAAAAAATGCATTTAAAAGAAAGAACATGAGTGGGACCAAACCGGCACAGTTAGGTCAGTAGTCATGTACATCACCTCCACACCACAGAGGTACGTACAGACAATGCATGAAAAAAATCAGTTTGGTAAATATAAAGTACTTTTTATATTTACCAAACTGATTTTTTTTTCTCCAATCTAATTTTTTATAACTGAATAGTGTATTGTCACTGAAAACGAACCCATCTTTAAAATTTTCTAGCTAGTCAAGAAAAGTTTACTACAAAATACCAACTAGCACGGAAGTAAAGTTAAATAAAAGCGATTAAAATTATATTTTAAAAATAGTTAAACATGCACTTTTAATTCCTTTGCTTCACCCTTTCTTTTTCTAATGCAGTGGTTCCTACCCAAAATAATGCAATTTACAAAGGAAGTCACTTTAGCTTTTTTTAAAAAAAAGGTATCATGAGTTAATAATTTTACAAACTCTTTTTAAAAGCAGGTATTTAAATGATAATTTATAAATATCCATCCATAAGAGTACAATTTACAAAGGGGGGGTCACTTAAGCCTTTTTTAAAAGAGAAGGGAATCATAAGTTAATAATTTTATAAAATCTTTTTAACAGCAGATATTAAAATGATAATTTGTTAATAACTCCTAAGACTAAGATATATTTTTTAAAAAATTATATCAATGGTATTATCTGCCACATTAATACTACAGTTTCCATGCTTATTTCTCAAATATTAGAGCCATTTTCATTTACTTACCTGTGTGAATGTGGATTTTCAAGTTGCCTTTGTTAATGACATTATTGTGAAATATTTATAATTTTAAGATAAAATCTTAATAATTTTAAAAATTATAATTTATTGTTTCAAAAGGAGAATCACTGATAATATTACACCACTTCCCCTTTACCTATACAGGATGTCCTAACAAGACCTGATTGTCGCGCATATGCAGGCTGCCTTATGAACTGGGCACATTTTGAACATTTTTTTTTATTTAAAATTCTGCAAATACAAATGCCCATATTTCAAATAAAGAAATGTTTTTCTTCAAACCACACATGATGTTATACAATTTCTCTCAGGATCATAGAGGTACAATTCTTTGGATATTTTTTAAGCATTCCAAATAACAAATTTTGGTTGTATAGAGTTTATCCAGACATGCCAACTACTCTGGGTTCTTGGTAGAAATGAGAGAATTTGATAATTCCAGAAACTCCTCAGGAAAATGAGAAAAATTTTGAACAACTGTAAGATCATAATTCAGCAATCAAATGCAAAGGCTTTCAAAAATTAATGCTGAATATTACTCTTTCCACACAGTAATGCTGCATGTTAAAGAGTTTTCAGTATTGTGCAGAAAAACCAAACTGAATTTAGGTCAAATTTGAGTAGACAAACACTACAATCCCTGATGATAGAAAAACAAATATATTAATCAGGGTCAAGGTACTACAAGAAAAAAATTACTGAAAAAGTTGTTAAAGCTAAACAAAGGTACTTATACATTATTAAATACATAAAATTTAATTTACCCTTTATTATTTACTACTGTGTGTTTATTTTAATTTAATTTGCTTGATTTAATTTAGAAACCAATAAAATATGTAATTATGTTTAATTTGTTTTTGGGTTTTTTTTGTTTGTTACATAAGTAAATTGCATATGTGTGTACTTCGTACATGCAAAATTACGTAAATATAAATACATGCAATTGTAAATAAAATAAGCCCGTAGCATTTTAAATTTTAAATCCTAAAATAATGTTGCTCCTGACAGAGGTGCCTGAATGTTGGAATGTCTGGTTTATCTGGTCTTGATGGGAGACCCTGTATTTGATCATTTTTATTCATAGGATACCTTTTAGTCTTTAGAATAAAACTTAATTGCTATTGTAAAGATCCCCTAGTAATACAGCTAAACATAAGTTTAAATATTAATTTTTTTCTGTATAAAATACGTATAACTCCTTTAATTTTATAAAAGGGTAGACTTTTGCTGCTCGCAATTAACTTATTGATATGCTTTAAATTGTCAATAAATAATAAAGTTATAAGAGAGTTACAAATGCACAGCAAATATTTCAGCAATCTATATTACTTTCCTCTAAGCCAGTAATTAAAGAAAAGGACAGTTTAATTACTGACAACTACCACAAAATAAAGAATAAATTCTAATCTTAAAGAAACAAATAGGAGGAAACTAGCTGAACATAGATTGCAAAACAAAATATTCTTTTTGAGTAAGGAGAGTGATTGGATTTGATCTTACAATACATTGTTTCCCCATGCTACTGAATTAGGAGGGCAGTGGAACAAATTAAGGTGGAAGAACAGATAAAAGTGGATGTCTCAGAATTTTTTTAACCTGAATAGAAAATAAATGCCCTCATTTTAATTTCAAAGCATTTCTGAGTACAAATGAATTGAGGCATGATAATCTCAGAATATATAGTTTGAGTAACATGTTTTAAAATTCAAAACTTACTCGCTAGTCTAAAATATTTGCTTGCCAATGACAAGCTGGCAAGAGAAATTTTTACATTCTGGCATATATATATATATATATATATATATATATATATATATGCAGGGTTGGAAAAAATTCATGATTTTTTTTAAAAAATCAAAAAAATCAGATTTATTTGATTTTTTTTTCTGAATTCTAATTTTAATTATTGTGTTTTTTTATGCTTTTTGCAATATACATGGAATAGTTTGTTATAAGTAACAACTTATATATCTTGTATATTCTACACACTGATTAATGAAAATTAAATACATTAATTTTAATCTAAATACATTCTATTATTTTGTAATTGGATAGAGCAAACTAAATAAGATGTAAATTTAAAGAATATTATTTAAAGAATTTTATTTAAAGAATATTATTCATTTAAAGCAAACTATTTATTTTTTAAAAAAAAATCACAATTATTTCAATATTCTTTTAAGCAAAGAATTATGGATTTAACTGTTTCAGTAAAAACACTAGCTTCTATGCTTTATCCACTCCTAATTCGTAACGAAGGCTTGAATGAACCATACCAAAAGAAGAAAACTGTCTTTCCATTCTGGCAGATGAAGCCACGGCTGTTGTTATTTGGTAGATAAACTGGATTTCAAGTTCTGTAATACTCTCCTTACCTCCCATTACATAAAATGAATTCCACTAGTCATAACTAGCCATTGTACTTATCCCTACTACATACTTTCTAATAACAACCCCTCAATTCTTGGAAAGCACATGCTATCTATTGACACTTATTTACTTATTGGTATTACTGTGTTGATGGATTCCCAATTCTCCTGTCTTTGGAATATAGGTTTTAAAAGAAGTGAAAAAGAAAATGATTTAAATCAATGATTATTTAAAAAATCAACTGATTTAAATCATGCCAACCCTGTATATATATACATATACATTCTGTATATCACATTAGAGTAGGTTTTATAATACAAATTTATAAGGACAGAAATAAACTTCAATAAAATTTCAGATTCCACAGACCCAAAAACAATTGCAACAGTGCAGCAAGACTTCAGGGTCTCATAAACCCAAAAAAACGTAAGGGAAATTGAGTAGAAACTTTATAATTTAAGAAGAAAGAAACTTGGACTAATTTTGGATATTATAGGCCTAAAAATAATTGTGGAAAAGGAAGAAGTTTCCTATTCCAGCAAAACTTCCAGAAAAAAGCTTCTCTTGCATGAAGAGAATCAAAGCTAGTACAGAATAAACTATTAGAAAAGAAATTGAAAAATTTAGAGCTGATTTTATTACAAGGGCTAAATTTAAAAGAAGCTAGTCAGGTTCCTTCCAATGCTAACAGAAATTTAGAGAAAATAAGAAAGAATTTGCATATGCATAATTGTAAATAAAATAAATCTTTTCTCCTTTGCAAATATGTGTAACATTTGTTAAATTTTTTAATTACCTAAGAGTACCTTAAATTTCATTTGAAATTTAATGAATTCAAAGTTAATAAAATGAAACCAGTTACCCAAAATTAAATAGTCCATTATATTTCAAACAAAATTTTAAGGGACTCTTTCCTTTTGCTGCAAGACCACCATTTTTCTCATGAGTGGGTACCTGGTCAGGTTAGAGGACAGTTCAGTGCAAACAGTGAAACATGTATGTAATATGGTTTTAAAAAGTATGTAATATAAGTTTGTAAAATGGGAAAGCATAACAGATTCTATTTGAATATTTTTACTCACTATTCACCTCTGTTAAAATGATACCAGCCTGTATTCTATCTAGGCAGTAGCAAAGTTTAGAGCATTGTAATTGTTAAACACAAACACACACACACAAAAACAAAACAAAAAAAAAACTTGAAAATGTATGAATAAATTAAAATGTCTAACTTGCAGTAAGTGTAAGTGTTACAAAAATGGTGACAAAAATTAAAAACAATATCTGAGGAAAATATTTAATTTCTCCAAAATAAAAAAACAGATGGGTGAAAGTTTCTCCAGATGAAACATAATCGTAAATGCAAACTTAAAAGTAAAATATCAACAAAATATATATATGGTATTTAAAATATTTTAAGTAAAAAGCTATTTAATATGTCATAGATAATATAATGCTTTATAATGATAAATCTGATACATTTTTTTCTTTTTGGGGCTGTTATTTATCCTGGAAACTAAAATAAAAATGATGCTTCAGAGAATTTGATAATTCTAGAAAAAGATAGAAAAAAAAATAATTAGTCATTTTGATATTATTAAAGATCAAATTAGAAAATTATATTACTAAAACTTTTAACCTCTTAAATTAGTGAGTCATTTTTAATGTTTTATTTAAAACAGAAAATATACTATACTCCAATTACATATCTCAAATGAAAAGCACTACATTTGTAACTCAGATCACTCTGATCCCAATATTAGAACAAGCAAAGAATCTCTAATATCTTTATTCCTTGAAAATGAAACCTAATTTAGAAATAATTCCTAGCATAATTTTTTTAAGATATTCCTTTATAACCTTTGGTTAAAGTCATCAGCCAAATGGGAACCTTATTGGAAAATGACCATGTGCAAATGCAACAAACATACACTTTTCAAATAATAAGATGTGATTGCACCAAATTAAAATTTCAATATTAAATAATCATATTAACAAAGATAATATTGATAAAAAAAAATGATATGCAGCTAAAATAAGTGCAAAAGCAGCTACTTTGAGGAATACAAGAAGGAATGGTAGAAGACTCAATGAGAAATAGTATCTATAAATGGTGCCAAAATAGTGATCAGAGTATAACCACAGTCAACAGCTCCACAACAAAAAGTGTACGTGTGGATTAGGCTGTCAATCATAATTTACTGAATGGGAACACTGTGAATGGATTGTCGACAGAATAGCAAAGTGTTTGGTTGTTTGCAGGGCTGATATTCAAGCATTTGTACTTGCAATGTCACAAAAGCTAATCACATTGCCAATTAAATTCAAAATATTACAATACAGTGGATTCGCTTCATTTTGCAAACAGAACTACATGAATAAAAAGCAATCAATGTGGAAACTTTATGAAACCTAAGTTACAAGAAATTATTACTTGGATAAAGAATGCATAAAATAAGATAAGAGATAAGTATGTTACCCATGCCCTACAAACAAGCTACATGGACAAGAAAAGCTTATTTGGGAAGAGCTCAATTATTCTACAACAGAGGCCAGGGACAATGGTATTGGAAATTGCAATAAATTTGGACTAAAATTAGGATTTTTTAGCTTTGTGAATGATGTTACAGAAAAGACAACATGGCAGTATTAGAATATAATTCTTGAGCATGAATAAATGTTAATTGTTGTGCATGAAAAATTAGAATCCCCTATATAAGTCCTAGTGTTGTCCTTCAAAGCAAAAATTAACGATTAAAATTATTTTCACGAAAATATATTAGTATGTAATCAAATACACATTTACTCTACCAGTGCCAGGGCTAGTAGGTGTACAGTGCGTACATGCACGTAGGCACGGAAATTTCTAAATGGATAATAGAATATATTATATTTAAATCTTCTTATTAAAGCTTTTATTTAAAGAAAAAAAATTGTTGAAAATATTTAGTTCAAAAATCTTTTTATTTTGTCTAAATTTTAAATACCATAAAAAAACATTGCCATAAACTTTGGTTAATCATTAGTAAATAGGTTGTTAGATATTTGTAATAAGAGGTTAACTATGTTATATGTATTTTTGATACCAAATTGTACTGTCTCCCTATCTTTTTAGATATTGTAAATTTTTAACAAGAAATTATGCAAAAATTTAGTATTATTACATATTTTTAAAGATCTGGGAAATAAAAACACAAAAAAAAATTTTATTTTATGGGTTTGTTACTTTTGTTTAATACAATGAGCATTTTAATCAAAATAAAATATATATTTGTTGAATATCTTTTTTAATTCTTTTATTCCTATGGAGCACTACAAACATAATAGTAAGATTTATGCATTAGGCTTAGTTTATGAATCTACTATGTATGCATTAACATATTGTAGCCAAATACGTATACAATCATAAGGGGTAGCCAAATACTACTTTGCACACAGGTCAAGATCCAACCCAGTACTAGAAACTAGAACAGCTAGAAAATTAAACTACGTTTAAATTTTTATAACTTTTACCATTAACTAAGTTCAAAATAATATTACTCAAAATATTAATTTAAAACTTCTTCAAATATTTACCTTCAGTCATCCTGGTGCTTATTCTTCTTCTTCTTCTTCTTTTTCTTCAGTGAGGAATTATCTAAATGTTCTTCTTCAGGTGCATCAGTGCTTATATTCATACTTGAGTTAAAACTGTTTGTCAAAATGCTTGTATTATTCAACATGCTACCATCACTAGTTAAGACACTAGTATCACCGTTAGCAGCAGCCATCTGCAATGCTTTAAGTCTCTTCTTTTCTTTCTTCTTGGCTTTCTTGATCTGCTTTAATATTTCTGGATCAGTTATCTCCTAGTAAAAGTTTTTGATTATTTAATTTTTGCAACAAGGAGAAAAAAAATCAAATATAGTTTATTTACACATTAGATAATCCTGTTTTATCTGTGTAAGCGTGAAAAACACAAGGCAATTCAGAAAAAAATATCTGTTTTCTATATTGAACAGGTTGCCATTCTTTGAAAGTCATATTATAGTTTGAAAAATTTAAATACTATTAAAATTACATTGTTAAACAAAGCAAATTTATATAAAGAGAGATATGTGCGTGTTTTTAATTCTGATTATTAGAATAGTGAACATTCTTCGTAAAATGATTTAATAAAACATTTAACATTTCTTGCTTTCATAGAAATTCTAGTATTAAAATGCCTTTTAATACTAGAATTAGCTTCAAAACCATCAATACCGCCTTTTAATTTGTATAAATTTGTGAAATGTCTTCCAAATAACTTTATAATCAAATGTACCTGAAATATTTTTTGCTTGTTTCACTGTTCAGGAGAACAAAACTTAAAAATGCTTTAAACCATGGGTGTCTAAAATTATGACCATGTGATGGCTACATTGCAAAAAAAAAAAAAGAAATAAAATAAAATAAAAACTGCTGGGCGACATATATTTTTTCAACAAATTGAAATAAAAATGAACGCTATGGAATTCTATTAAAATAAATTAACTTCTTATTATATTTCTTTTTAATTTGAATTACACATGTATGGATACACATTTATTTTAAATTTGTACAAGTTTCTTTTCATATAGTGTGGATTTCATAAAGATGGAAAAAATTCAAATCAATGAGATGGATGGATTTGCTAGAGTTGAATATGCAAATCGATATCAGATTCAATTGACAAGGTTGCAATTCTTAATGTATTTTCAAAAAATTTTCTGTTTTGTATGCTTTATTCTTAAATATAATTGTTCATAAATATAGGTACTGCCAAAAGCAGAAGACATTAGTAAAGCATGATTGTGAAAATTATGATGTTTTATCGTGGGGAAGGTAATCGTTATAAAACTTCTGTAAAGAAACATTCCCAAAATTTTCTTTCAGTTAAATGTCACTTTGCAGTTCAATGCATTTGAAGGTAATTTATTTATTTATAGAAAAAATGGGGTAGAATATATGTTGAAATTATCTTCACT
Organism: Pardosa pseudoannulata; assembly: GCA_032207245.1. NCBI lineage: Eukaryota > Metazoa > Arthropoda > Arachnida > Araneae > Lycosidae > Pardosa > Pardosa pseudoannulata. Next base: position 98,063,655 of record CM063498.1, on the reverse strand, counting down.
TTTTCAAAAATCTTGAAATTTACTTTCATATTCTTAATATAAATCAAAAATTAATGCAGCATAGTTTGCATATTTTGAACAATTCACGGTTTGTGTGCAGCTAAAGTACTGAAATATATCAAATCTTTTGCTTTTATTTGATTGTGCCAAAATTTCATCTTTCTTTCAAATTCTGTTATTATTTGGAACACATTAATAAATTGATTTTTTTCTTGAAGTCTCAAATTTAAATCATTCAAACATTCTGTTAAGTCTACAAACAAAACTAAATCTAAAACCTAATCTTCGATTTCAAATTCAATCACAGATTTCCCTTTCGTTTCCATAAATATTTTTCAGTTCCCAAATCGTAAAATTTGAGCATTTCCCCCAACTGAGCCATTTTACTTCTATAGTAAATAATAATATTTTAATATATCCTATACTATAATAAACAACATCTGCAAATTCAGAGCCCATTACCTTAAGAAAGTCTTGGAATTGTCTATGATTAAGTCATTTTGCTCTTATAAAGTTAATGGTTTTTATAGCAATGCTGAACACACTTTCCATTTTTGAAAATTTTTGATATAAATTGCCCTGATGTACAATACAACAGTATGCAATCAAAATCACATTGCCAGCAGCGATGGCTTCGTTATTAACCGTTTTAACAAATTCCTCACTTTTACCAACCATAGCAGAGCTGCATCGGTTATGATAGCTGATAATTTTTTCATAGATATGGAAAGCCTTTTCAACGTTGTTTTTAATGCATCAAATAAATCTACAAATTTGGTTGTATCTTTTAATATTACTAAAACATTCTTTCATGTGTTTTCTTTTGAAACATAGTTTATTTAATACAATTTTAGATCTTTATGGACTATAATCTTTATAAATAGCAAATAGGAAAATTAATGTGACAGTTACATGAGCTGTTTAAAGAACTACTTTTACTCTATTGTACTGGTAGGAAATACTTTTAATATTACTTAACTACTTTTCTCAAAACTCAAATGTTTGCTTGACAATTACAATAGCAATGAAAGAAAGTAGTATTACTTTTAATCAACTAACTTTACAAAACCAAAGAATTTTAAAAAGCATGCAAACCCTGCAATGGGTACAAATTTTAAATAGTCATTCTTGAAGATACAATGTTAATTATTCAATTTCTGTGTCATGTTTTTTTTTTTCTTCAAAATACACTTACAGCATAATACAATTGAATAAGTTTTCTTTTCTAATATGTTTTGTATAGATTTTACTACACAATCTAATATATCTTAAACATTTAAGAAATAGCTAAATGAATTGTTAATGTAACCACTTGCTTGAACTGTGTAAATACATATTGTTTGCTTACAGATGTTCGTGAAATTAGTCTACATATTTTATTTTACAATGCACAATGCATTCCGTTTGCTATTACACTTATAAATATAAATTATCAAACATCAAATCATTCTCTTTTATCTTTCAAAATACCTTCTTTCTCTTGATTCATATTTTCTTAAAAAGCTGTTAAGATTTTAGTGGCAATTTAGTTATCCAAAAGCTTTTTCATTCATAATTTTATATGAAGTAATGGGTTTTTTTTTTTGTGTGTGTGTGTGTGTGTGTGTGTGCTACAGTCTACGCAACACGAGGTCGTGTTTTTGCAACACGAGGGCTAATGAGACTGGGACCTACTACTTAAAGCTGATTCCGAATGGCTATGATCATCCACGCCATAGTGGGATTCGAACCCACAAACTCCAGTTCTAAAGGCCAGCACCCTAACCATTCGGCCATTGTTTGGCTATATGAAGTAATGGTACACTGATGTTATATTATTGCAAATATATACATTGTGACAACATTTAGGACAATATGTTATGACATTGTAATATGCTATGAATAGTTTAGAAACCAATGTTGGAGGGTATGGACATGTATTATACTGTTGAAATATATCTATTTAATTCATCGTTAGCAGTTTTTGAACTAAGCAGGGAGGAAAAAAGCAAACCATAATGGCTGCTTTAATACAATCTACTAAAAAAAAATCTTAATGTGAACAAATGTTACCTCTTCAGCTTGTGCTTGTCCTTCAAAAACAGCAGAGATCTCATCAGTTTCCTAGAGTAGGAAGTTATGTATTATAGCAAACATTTAGCAAAGAAAAAAAAACAGTAAAATCAATATTTAGTTACATTAATTTTACTTTCCAGTATATCAGTATTTGCAGAGCTCCCAAAATTGGGAACAACCTGAGATTTCCAGGTTGGTCCACTTACATGAAAATTGCCTTCCCCATCCCAAGAATTTACTGTTACCCATAACATTTACTTCAGAGACAAAATAATTGTTATAACAGTTATTATTACAAGGGCCTGAACTTAAATTTTCCTTTATGCACATCTGGCACTTTTACATAAATTTTTAGTTAGTTCTTAGAGATAAAAACTCTCAACTATTTAGAAGAATATACACATTTGATTTTATTCAATATCAGCAAAAATAATGTAATTAAAATATTAAAACAAAAATTCTGTACACTTCGAAAAAAATATTACTTAATATGTGTAGTAAAGGTAAAACCATTGGTTTTACATAACAAAGTTTAAATGAGTTGTATAGTCTATCTGATAATTAGGTACTAAACATAACTTTTTAACTACATTTAAATAGTTAAAAAGTTAAATATATTATTTTAATGAATAATAATCAGTTTTGATACACTTACATAAGAATTAAGATTTAAAAATATTTTGAAGGGAGAATTATTAAGTTTTTAATCAAGAATACAATAAATGTTGTAATATATGTACATACATACATACTCACATACTTGCCCAGGTAAATTGGGTATTTACCTCTGTCGTATACAATTAAAAAATATGAGCAGTTTTAAAAAGCACATACCTGGCCTTCTATCTTTCTCTTCTTAAAGGACTCAGCACCTTCAGATTCGTCCATCTGAAATAATATATACAATTAGTGTCCAAAATATTGAACTCTAAAAAGATTTAGTATAACAGAATACATAATACCCTATTACACCCTTATAATAATTCTTAACTGATACATGTTTAAAAGGTACATTTTTGTAAATAAGATATAACTACTGATCTCCAAAGTGAACACAACTGATTAAAACTTAAATGCATATTTGGCAATGTCTTAAAAAGTGACTTCAATAAAACTTCTCGCAAAATATCAGTTGGTTGCGTGATATTTAATGGAACAAGTAATAAATAAATTAACTGTAATTTTTCTTGTCCCAGGAAAAATCTAATTGAAGGTTATTCAAATTAACAAAATTCAAAGGAAACACAATCAAAAAATGACATGCTAAATTTATCAAATATGACTTATCAAGCTTTAATTCCATTAAAGACATTGATACCTTTTAAAATTCTAAACTGTAAGAAAACTAGTAAAACTGACATAAGCTTTGGTAAAATGATATCACTTTATTTTTAGAAAGTTCATTTAGAAATTTAATATCTTCATATTTATGATATTTCCAATTATAAAAATTGAATATTTTTTAAAAATAGTACTATTAACAAATTTTCTTCAAAACCAGCAGCATTTAGACATCAGAAAGATAAAAAAAAAATTACACAGTATTCAATGGTAACCATTACCCTGCTTTATACAGCACCATATTTATACATCATTTAATCAGTTGTGTAAATTACTACAGATCTAATAATAATATCTATAAATATAGTAAATTGATATTTATAGATATATCTTGTATGGTTTTTTTATTTATTTATTAATAACATTAATAATTTACATTTGTTACACTTCTATAAATTGTTTATTTTTAAATGAAAGTTTGTTTAAAGAGGCACTGATTTTTAATTTAGTAGCATTTAAATTTTTTAAAAATAAACACACTAATATGTGCAGAATTTCACCACTGTTACTTGGGTTATCTAAAAATCAGAATTTAAAAATTATTGTTCTGATTTTTTTTTCAAAATTTAGATCATTTACTGCTTTTGTTTATACTACAACAGACCTTGTTCAATTGTTGTTAACATTTAGATCTCGGGTACCTAGTGATCATAAAATTTTGCAAGTCAGAAATCCTTTCACACAATTTGATAATGAAAAATCGTTATTTTTAATGGCAAATACACAAAAATCAGGACAATGACACTTTTTGGTCAGAAATTGTCCTTTTTAAAGGCAAGTAGCCGATAAAAATCAGGTTTACTTTGACATTTGTTCAGGTAGATTTTACAGCATTTTTCAAAATAGGAGTTTGAATATCCCACCACAAGAAATATCAGGAAAACAGAGAATGCTACCAAAACATTGAAAGGATTTTGTGTGTGATCTATAACTCTGTAAATAATGAGAAAGAAAAAAGGAATAAAAGGAGTGAATGCCCAGAAAGAGGAGGAATGCCAAGATATAAGAAAAAAGAAGTGTTGTGGTTGGTATTGTAAAAACTGATAAATATCAATTAATTAAAATCTTGTTATTTTAATGATAAATTAACTACAGTATTCTAAGATTACACTTTTATAAGTTTTCAGAAATTTAGAGCACAATTAGCAGCAATTATTATAAGAATTTAATTAAAGGAATAAATCAGACTCACACTCTCCCTCTTGCGCTTCTTTTTCTTGTCAGATTTTACTGAAACAGGTTCACCATTATTGGTCTCTGTCAAACTAACAGTGTCTGTGAAACTAATATCACCTATGGAAGTTTGGGATATTTCTGCCAACAATTGTGACCTTCTCTTTTTCTCCTTCTTTTCAGCCTTCCTTTTCTGCTTAGCTATATCAGCAGCAACAACATCAGCCTGTGTTAAGAATTAGTAAGAGATTTTAAGATTAGGAAAAAAAAAGATTCTTTACAAAATAATTATGTAATAATTATTCTTTACATTAATAATTATGTTTCTTAATGCAGCATTTTTCCCCAAAGCAGAAGTGCTAGCCTTTATTAACATTTGCCTCTAGAATGCCATAGATTTTGCCAGCCATTTTATTATAGAAGTGCCAAATAGATAAAGCTGCCAATATCATTTTTTATGAGGCAAAAACACAACCAAATTTCAATAATAGAAAATTGTTTATATTTATGGATTCTTGAATTTCTATATGATTTAGTGATTTATTGGATTAACTTAAACAATTCAATATACCACTTAAAAATTTATAAATGTTTAAATTGTGGAAAACTAAAACTCAATTTCACATATCATTAACAACTGAATAAAATTAAAAAATTATTCTTTGTGCTGAATATTGAGGAGAGGAAATTCATGTATATAATATTTGCACAATTCTTGCAATAACACTAATATTCTTTATCCAGTTTATAAATATCCATTTACAAAATTTTTTTTCTCTTTTTACATTTTTGTTCACATTTGATTTTTTTATGCTGCTGATTATACTTTTGTAATTTAACTATTTTTCTGTTCATTCAAAATTATATTTAGTCAAGATATATTCAATAGCATGCTATTCATTTTGTAACCTTGATAGAAACAAAATATATATTGATACTTCTGATTTTAAAGTTATTTTATTCATTTTTTTTCAGTTTTTCCAATTAAAATAGTTACATTTATTTGATATTGAAATCTAATTACTTAGTTTAATTAGTTTGGCTTTAAAATGATCTTATATGAAAATGACCTTGACCAATTTGTCAACAAGAGCCAAAATGCATCAAATTTCATAAACTATATCTGTTTCATTTTCATTTATAATTTCAGACTATTTTGTGATCACTGTTTAAATTACATAATTGTTTATATTAATGGGATAACTACAGCCATACTTTGCCCCAAGTTAAACTTCTAGTTGTTTAGTAAAATCACATCTAATCAGCTCAAACAGTCTGGTTATAACTTGTTATATCTAGTTATAACACATTCTGGTTATATATTGCATCGTTTTTATACTAAATACTAATATTTTAAAATAATTTAACTTTACCTCACTTAAGGCATCAACCATAACATCAACATTTTTAGCAGGTATATCCCCAGTTTCATAGAACTTAAGCCTATCTTCAACTTGTTGCTTTAATCTATTACCAAACACTTCTGTTGGAATATCTGAAATTTTAAAACACATATATGAATTTTTTTACTGCAAAAATAACAATTAAGCAGACATCTTACTGGAAAGCACACTGTCCAGTTACCATTCTGCCATAACAATTTTTCAAGAAATTAATTACTTACCTCGAAAGCAATCAATTCTTGTTGCTACCGAACACTTATTAGCCAAATAACGAGAAATTCTTCCTTTGTTTGTTTTGCCAGCTCTTCCAATAAATGAAGAATGGTATATTAGCCCATACTTAGGTGTGTTTCCACGTGTCTTTATAGCTCTATACAAAACATTTCAATTAAAAATGTTAATATAAAATATATCACTTTCATCAAAAGCTTATAAAATTGTAATGTCATTGAAATGGATTTTAGAAATTAATCAAGATATTAGTGAAAAAATACTAATAAAATAAGAATTCAACTTAATGTGGTAGTGGATTACCAGGTATCAGCCATATGGATTCTTATAGTTTCATGTTAGTCTATGAGGAAAATTGTCCTATTTCTGGGTAATTTGCATTTAAAGATATTTTAAGACAAATTATACATAATTAACTGGAAAATTCTGAAAAAAAAATGCATCACAATTTTTTAAATTTATGTTAAATATTATTTGCATTCAAAGACTATCAAAATTTTTCAAAGAATTTTAAATATTTTCATGTTCTTAAAAAAAAATTTTATTAATGCATTACCTTCGATATGTTTCACTGTATTAAGTGGCAAAATCTGTTTAAAGAATTCTTTAAATGCCAACTGCCCAGAAGTAGAACAATTTTACCCCACATGGTAAGACTAGACAGAAAGGTTATTTTGACAATAAAATTTCAAACTATAATATTTCCCTTGCTATTTTTCAATCCCCTGCTTGTTTGGCGATTTTTTCTTAATTATTCTGGAACATGCAGATAAAAAATTGCTTTTACTCATTATCACCAAAGCTATTAGCATGTATAGCAAGAGAGGCTTATTTCTTCAATTTAAACATTATAGAAATATTGAAGATGTGTTTTATATTCCATTTTTAGTCATTTAAACTGGAATGGGTAGAAATAAATAGAACAAGGATTGGTTTAAAAACACTTTAGCATTATTGCTGAAGATATTTTAAAAAATAATTTTGGGTATACAACAGGGAGTATAAACTATGTCAGAAAACAATGGCTTGTTAAAGTTTCAAAGAAAACATATATTTAACTTTAATATCAATTTAGAAAAATTAAAAGTTGTAGATAAATCTGCTCTAGAATTAGAAATTTAAAAGATGCATTTTAAAATTTGTTTACTTTAGTATAAAGTCAAGCATTAAGGTAGAAGAGTAATCATTTCCATGTAGAGCATTTTGCCAATTTACACAACAAATACCTCTAAAACTTAATAAGTTTGAGAATAAAATTTAGCTAGTAGCTGATGTTATGTCAAAATATTTAAGAATGATTTAATTTAAAAAGAAGTTAAAATAGATATATTGGTGACATTGTTAAATGTATGTAGTATGTCACTTGGCAAACATTTCATAACACTTAAATAATACAACTGCCAGTATATCCTTATGTCAAATAAAAAAAACAATATCATAAAATATAATACCACAATAATGCTATAAACTTCCTTTTCATTGCAAAAAGGTAGTTTGTGGCAATGTGCAGAAAAATGATTTAAAGTATTTATATAGACTGTAAAAAGGAAGAATTCAAGTATGCCACATTGTAATTTTTTAAAATGTACTTTTAAAAGCAATAATCATGCAATATTGATTTAAATCACCGCAATTAAAAAATTTATCTTTGTATAGTGTAATTTTTAGCTATTTATTTTATTATTAGATTATTTCTATATTGCATTTTCATGAACATAAAAAGTATAAAAACATAATGAACTGAGTGGGAAATTAATGCAATGTAAATGCTAAATTTAATAACTAGATATAAATTGAAGCTTGTTTCATAAAATAAATTGTCTAATACAAAAGGAGTAGGATCCTTTAATGAGAGCAGTCAAGCTGACTGCTCCTCGTCTTTCTAGGTATATGGAAAACACTATATTTCTAGTATTAACATGAAGATAGATGAATCCAATATGGCTAATAACAAACTTTTAGTATTAATAAAAAAAAAATAGATATATATTATTCATACAGGTAAAAGATACACTAAAGTACTGATTTCAAATATGCTTTTTTAAATATAGTGAAAATATTCTACTTATAATTGAAGAAAAAACTTTTACTTAATTTTTTAAAAATTGACCCTTACATTAAATTTTAATCATCTATAGAAATAAGAAAATTTTGTTCACAATATTATTGTATAAACAGCAATTGGAGCACTATGAAGCAAAGGAGTGTAAATAACAAAAATGAAAACTTAATAACTAGTGCAAATGATAAAAGAAATACATAATTAAAATTAAAACTAACACATCCATATCGGTGTTGATTATACAAAAGTATAAATATGTAAAATTTCTAGTTTCCTTTATGATTTGAATTTAGCACTAATTTTACACAAATTTTATAATTCCCACTGACATCCCTTTGCTTCTTGCAGCTTCATTTTAGACTCAATCAGTACAAAATAACTTTTAAAAATTTAACAGTCAAACAGCTAACCTCCTAAATTTCTATAATGAAATATTTGAAAAAAATGTATAAACACCTGTAGTAACAATATTTTTGTTTAAATATGAAGTTACTTAATGAATATCAAAATGCAATAAAGAGAAAACATCAAATACCTGAAAAGGGCTTTTTCAGCTCCAAGAATTTGAACAGTAGATGCTGGAAATTTTGCAAGATTGATTAAGCTACCAGCATGAGCTATAAGTCGAGCTCCAACCTGCAGTAGACAAATTGTTAATAAGGTCAAGTAAATAAAATCATATTAAAAAGTTTAAACCTTAAATCTTAAACTGTATCAAATTTTAAAAAAAAATTCAAGACTCCTATTTTAATTCAGATTAACTTGATAGAAAAAAGTTTTTAACAATATACTGAGCATTTTGTGTATCCTTTGGCCCTTAACTACCCTTACAAACTCATTGTTTCCTAGACTATTAGCACTTATGTTGCTTTGTCTCATACTCAGTTGGTTTTTGTGAGTGGTATCCACCAGTATTGAATGTGGACAACAAAATAATCTTGTAAAATACAGATTCAACTCCAAAATAGACTTAATTAAAAGTAACTGTTTTTGTCCTTTAATGCATTGAAAATGGTTAAGGCAACCATTTTCCTTTTTTGTTTATAGATTTATTGAGATCCCCTACACCTATTAACCAATCACCCTGGTTTACATTTTACAGCAATACAAATAAATTACTTTTCTGCTATATTGAGAATTAATGAGACTGACCAACAGCTTAAAGCTGATTCCAAATGGCTACATAATTCAAACACAAACTTTGGTACTTATAAAAAGCACCATACCCATTTGGCCATTGTTTGTCTAATACAGACCTTGATTTTGAGGATGATGCCCTAAAATAGAGGAGTTTAGAGCTACTTTTATATTAGTGGATGCTTATTTAAGCCTTTTTAAAAATTTTATTATTATGTGCAATAAAAATACAGCAAATTTAAACTTAAAGGTATGAGATTTTTAACAGTAATATGTAATAGTATGTTAATATTTTAAGTTTTACGTTTTAATGTTTTTATTGTAGTATAAAAATTTAAGCATAAATATATGCAATTAAAATGTGTAAAAGAGAAAAATATGACAAAAAAAAAAAGAATAAATTTATAACAAGGGAAATTTTTACTTAAAATCAATAAAAGCCATGATAAAAATTAATTATGGAGTTTAATTTAGGAATTGTTAAGTACACTTGTTAAGTACATGAACAAAGTAAGAATATTTTTTGAAACATTTAATGTAAGATGTCCCCATCTTTAATTTAACACATAAATAAAAATAAAAGCTCACCATATCACCAATAAGAGCAGCAAGATTTGGAGCAACATTGTGCATTTTATTTCTTAGATATTCTACAAGCTCTTTGCGCCGAGTCATAAGAGAATTTACTCTCGTTGCAAATATAGTAATATTTTCCAAATCAAGAGGAGAAATTTCCATACCTAAAATATAAAAGAGAAAAATTCAATATTTAGATACAATAAACTTCCCATAGAATTTAACATACATATAAAAAAGGAAGTATGTTACCTATGCAAAGAAGGTTGTATGGGTATTACAGTCTTGATTATATGGGTATTACAGGTAAATTAATTTTTGAAATATTTTAACCTTTTTTTTTTTTTAGAAATGATGCATAAAATATCCTATTTATAATTTTGGAATGATGTATTATAAAAAAGCATAAAATATAATAAAAAATTTTAGTACCAGTAGTTAAGTATTAAAATTCTTAAGATATCTGGTACCAAAATATGCAAAAAAAGGGAAATCTGACACTATTGAAATTACTATCTGTTTCCTCCCTATTTAAAATGAAAAGCATTTCACCAAATTATAGATTGAGCAATACCTTGAAACAATGAAATAACTGCTAAATAATAGTTAACTGTTTAGCTTATAAATAGTTGACAATGAATATCCAGTTTCATTTATAGATTAATGCTAAACATACAGTAAAAAAAAACATAGCAATTGGGTAAAATGCAGTGAACTAGGAACATTGTTAATGAATGTTGTCAGGTGACTATTTTCATAAAATTTTTTTGTTTATCGAAAATTCTTGTTTGTAGACTTCACTGTTTATGTACTCTATGTAACAGAATTATTTATGCTTTTATTAAGAATACAATCAAAAATTGAATATTTTAAAATATAAGGATTCTAGGGTTCCTTGTTTCTTTAAAAGGGGAATTTATAATTGTTTATTAAGAGTGACAAATAATTGATTTTAAAAAGTAAAAATAAAATACATACCCATAGAACTATGAGCAACTTCTAGAACATTCTGAGCCTTTTCGGAATCCATTAAAATATTTTCTAGCTGCTCATGAATATCTTCAGGCATTTCTTTTCTATTTTTAATGACTCCCACACACTTTACATACAAATGATTTTCGGGTACAATTCTAACCAACTCTGGGAAATGAAACGAGTACCATTCCCTAAGAAGAAAATATTGAAAATAAATATATTATAAATCAAATTTATGTATCCTTACATAATAAATATTTTTTAATTAAGAGTTGCGATAAACATACATATATAAAAAGATGTAACTAAATTTTTATTGTAAATTATATTTCAATTTCATAATTCTTTCAGGGTTAGAGAGAACATATCTGAATTATTGACAAATTCATAACAATTTCATAGCTTGGATGAGGATTTTTCTACTACTCTATCCTAGCAAAGAACCAAAATTGTGAATCTTTTTATCTTTTTATTACAGTAAGCTTTGTTTAAATGCCCTAAAGATTAGATTCATGTTATAAATTACCTTTATGTAGATTCTGCTAACGATCATTTTCATGTTTATATGTAAAAAGGAATAAATGTCATCCAATCGAGCCTTACTAAAGTGTTACCTAGCGAAACAATCTCTCTCATTGCAAAGAAAGCATTTTAAGAACAAGGTGCTTGTTTAACATCCAGTTTTTTTTTCTTAGTTAACCACAAACATTTATGATTGGAATATTTATACAGTTTATTTGTAATGAAAAAATGATCAATTAAATAAGTATATTAAACTAAGTATACTATAATACTTTATTATTCTAATGTTCTATTTTTAAGAAAAACCAATTCTAGTCACTATTGAATAAAAAAAAATATGCTAAATGAAAGTGCAATAACTTTAAAGGACAAACAAATAAAAAAAAAATTATAAAAATAAATAAAGTTTAGCTTTGAATTTTCTTACTTCAGAAAGGAAAAATATCCTATTATAGCTTATGTTTTGTTATCTTACTTCAATTTTAATATTATTGGAAATCATATAGAAAAACATGACATGAGAAAAAAAAAGGACAAAAACTTACCTTACTCTCATTGCAAATGTATTAATATCTTTGTCCAGCTGATCAATAAGGTTAATACTTTGTATAACCATATTATCAATTCTATTCACATTAAATTTAACTTTGGCTCTTGCATAATGATGACCTAAAGCCAATTGAGATTTGCATGTAGTACTCAAATCCTTGATACCTTTTACTAATTTATGAAAATGTAAACGGATACCTAGAACAAAAATTAAAAACATTTAGAAAACTACTTTTTATCTATATACTTCTTTCAATGGAGTCATATTCAGAGAAAATAAAATACTAATCTTCTGTCCTTTTGTATCCAATGGTATACTATAATTAATTACTGCTAGTGATGCAAAATAATAATTTATTAAGATCAGATTTAAATGTAATTTTTAATTTTGATTTTGTTAAAATTAGATTTGAAACAAATCTAATTTTAACATAAGTGACACACATAGCACTAAATAATAAATATACTACCTCCTCTTACAAACATTACATGAAGTTGAATAATTTAGGATAAAAAGAATGGGTACTATCCAAGGAAGTAGATACAGTGAAATTTCTCCAAGCAGCCACCCCTGTATAGCTGCCACCCTTTTAAACGGCCAATTTTTCATGGCACGGATTTTTCAACTCATAGACTTAATAGTAAAATATCCTATATCAGCAGCCACATGACCCCCTTTAAATGGCCACCAATTGGGATTCCCCCTTTCATTATTTGGGAAATTCTACTCTCTCCATGCTTCAATTTTGAGCAAAAAAACTCAAGGTCAGATTTAACGGTCGGATATAAGACACAGGAATAACTTTAGAAGTCCATTCCCACAATCTCCCCCCCCTTTCTAAGAAAGATTAAATCTGTTATCTCTTTTGTATTCTCCCTACACTCTTCAAATAGGGAATCTCTATTGCACCATCCATAGAAACTGAGGAAGGAATTGGACAATCAAGCGTTGAAGGTGTCCTAGGGCCTTTGTTTGGAATTCCAATCGGTAAAGTTAAACAAAAATTGCACCACTGTCAGCAAAAATGTGATTCATGCCAGTTTCATTTCATTAGTTGGTCCATGATCTGAGTTGCAACAATGTCGAAATGCATTTTCCTAAATCTCGAGCAGAGCATTGAAGTTCTGTGTGAATATGAGAATGGTAAATCAGCAAGAAAATTAGCTGAATTAATTAAATGTGGAACAACAGAAATCAACAAAGTCATTAAAGAAAAGAATTTGATTTTGAAGGAGTATGAAGACTACAGAACAAACAGAAACAAATTGTAGCCATTTTTTAAAAAAAAATGTAAAGAAGCATGAAATAAAGTACTATTTTCTCTTTAGGTAAGTTTTAAATTTCATTTACATAAGGAATATATGTCAGACTTTTTTTATATTATGCATTATAGTAATTATCTTATAGTAAATAAAACCCTTCAGAACGGCCAAATATTCTCGGTACAAAGAGATGGCCATTCAGAGAGGTTTCATTGTACATGATATAAAGAAGTAGTTTTTTTTTTTTTAACATGACGATAGTAGTTCAGTAACATCATCAAACAAAAGTGAATATGGCTCTGCAATCCCATGGACAGAAAACAGACAGAGGAAGGAAGCCCCACTAGAACAATCAGCCAGCTGGTATTTGCATTTGACCATGCTAGTATAAACGTTTGCACATGCATTTTCTTGAAGTGTAAACTGAATTAATAAATTTTTAATTTACAAGTTATAACAGCACCTTTAATCACAACTAGATTGAAAATAATTTTTTCTATGAAAAAATAAATTTTACACAACTGAAGTGAAGATATTTGAAATAAGTTTTTACTTTGCAAGAATTAGTAAACACAGCAATGGAAATAGTAAATAAGTATGTCTAAATTTAATTTAAGATAGGAATTTATAAATTTATGTAAATAATGGCATAAGTATCACAAGATATGTCCTCCCCTTTATAAGCTGAAGTATTTTAATGGATTTAAATAGCTTGATATTTGTAACAGTTCTTTGCCATTGTACTTGTAAAAAATTATTCTCCTAAATTAGAAAAGACAAACCTGAACCAAAATCACTGATTTTTACTCACTGTGATATACTCATCACTGAAATTCAAAGCCAACTGATGAATTACATATTTATGTGTGGCATTTGTAGTAGGAGAGAGTGTGCCTGCATGGCTGGTGTTGTCTGTATTTTGCTCATTTCAAGAAAAGAAATCTTCAAGTTAAACAATTTGTTTTGTGTTAAGAAAAAGTAAATGCATAAAAGTGCATAGTCAGAATCATTGTATTAGTATGTTAACTTATACTTCATCTTCAACATTTTCTTGTTAAAAGTTTTTCATGAGTGCTGTGTATGGATCTTAGTATATCTGTCTGAAAGATATCAAAATTTATATTCTCTTGCCAGAAAGACACATATTATGGTATTACTAATGCAATTGAAATTGCTTAGTTGCAAAAAACATCTCCAAAAAAGAAAGTGGTCAAAAACATATCCACAAATAAGTGGTCATAATTAGGGCTGTAAAATATCGGAAATTTAATAGCATGATAATTCCCAAATTCATACTGATATTAACATATTGCATTAACATACTATTTTATATCAGCAGTGAGTAGATATCACTATTTCTGAAACACCAAAAGTATCTAAATATTCACCAAAAACACATGAAGTCTTTAATTTTAACTGATATGAATGAGCAAGCAATTGAGATATATTAACATGTGCACATGTCACTAGTTATTGCAGTCAAGCTATCTAGAAATGTCAACAAGCACTAAATATCAATATCTTTGATATATCCTACTAGATAAAGCCAGTAGCAGAATAAGGAATCTAACGAACTTCCTGCTTTACCACACTGCATTGTATGAATGTATCAGATATACTACAAAAAACCTAGACAGAGATAACCTTCAGAGGTAGATTTTCTGGCACGTGTGTATCAAGCATGTGGACAAATACACAAAGCAGGTTTCAAACAAATACAGTAAATGGGAGAAATATTCTTTTATAATGAAATATATTGAATATTCAGGACATTTTTTGGTGATTTACAATATTGCATGTAAAGAAAAAACAGTTCTGCTGACAAGGAGTATATCGACAAAACAGAATTTTAAATATTGTTATCATGATACATGAAGAAAATGAATATTTCACAATCTATATTGATAAACAACCCTGCCCTAGTCATGATGATATATAGCACTTTAACAGCATCCTCACATAAAATTTTTTTAAAAGATTATCTGATCCCAAAACAATTTTAAGTAAATAAAATAATCACTAATATAAATTTTTATTACCTCTTACGATTTCTAACACTTCTTTATTTATTGAACATTCAATTCCTAAAACTTCAGAGATAACTGTTGCCAGTTTAGCTTCTAAAACACCTAAAATAACTGGGCGCTTTTTCTTTGACTTTGGAAGATTGTTTTCCAAAAATTGTTGGATACTTTCTATTAAAACACCTAAAATTAGAAAACAAATGACTGTAATACAAAGATTTAAAATGGATAAATGTATTACATAGTACATGTTTAAAATATGATAAAAAAAATTAAGTAAACAGTGTTTCCCCCAAACCAAAAAAAGGGCAGGGTGCTCCTTGGTATGAAGGTACTCTATCGGATCAAAACTGGCATTTTTAAATGGAAAAGATTTTTTTTAATTTTTCACGATTACTATGGGTTTAAAAAAATTTAACTATCTGCGATTGTTTGAAGTTTATTTTATTTTATTAAATATATATTTAATTTTTAAGAATAATTTTGTACTTAATACATAATAATAAAATCAAGCTTAAAATAATTAAAACTGGCTTTTAAGTGAAACCTTAGTTTTAGTTACAAGATTTGACGGCTTCTAAGAGCAAAATTCTATCAGTTGAAATATAAAATATTTATATAGCCCACTATACAGCATATAATAGATAGCTATTCAATTTCTTTTGATGTTTCAAACCAAATTTTATAATTTCTCTTATTAGATATTTATTGGTCATTAATGAACTATAACTTACAAAAGAGCAAATCTAAACAATTTTTATTACACCAAATGAAATAAACATATTCACTAAACTACTATTTGGTCTTTAATTCCATAAAAAAATATGGCCATATATTACATCAGCCTTCTTTTGTCGTTTTTCTATTCTTTTATCTAAGGAAGGAATTTGACCTAAGCAGTTTTAGAAATGGTGAAATTGGCCAGATGGATTGCTTTAAAACAGTGAAGTGAAACAAGCTTCTGTATTTTAACGTGGCAGAAAAAAAAAACATAGCTTTCCACGATCTCTGCAGATATGGTAGGTAAATTCATCCAAAGCAGGAAAGGGTACGGCATATTAAAGGGGGGGAAAAAAGAAGGCATTGCAAACTGAAGGCTGATAAAAAAAAAGGGGGGGCAGGGCACGTTGAAGACAAAAAAAAAAAAAAAAAGGAGGGAGGGGGTGAAGAACTCCCCTGAAAATGCCTAGGGGAAACACTAAAACAGCGAAAAACTTATTTAATAATGTTATTGTTTATTATACAGTTATATACATGATGCCTAAGAAATTATCTTTATTTTTAGCTAAAGAAAAAATTTCAGATCTTGCATAAGGTTAAAAACAGTCAATACTAAACTTGATAGTTTAAATTATTCTGGTAATGATCTAAACAAAAATTCATACATATAAAGACCAATCAGAAATACAAATTAAGATTATATTTAAAGAAAGGAATAGTTACTTTAAAACAACATAATGCATAGATCAATAGTTTATTAAATATAACATGTACTAATATAATTAAAAGACTACTTATTGAATGCTTTAGTGAACAAGGAATTAATTACCTTCAGAACTGTTATTCATGTACTCTAAGGCTTCTCGACCACTAGCAAATGGTTGAAAAGCTACAAATTCAACATTCTCAGAAAAAGTATTTAAGTTCAATGCACTTGTTTGAATTTTTGCAATAAATTCCTCTCCTTCTTCATATTCCACTGCTCTGAATAAAGCACATCCCATTGCATGCTCGAATAAAACAAATAACTGCGACTAAAAGACAAACAGACATTATAAGCATTGCAAATATATAAAAAAAAAACCTAGACCATGCATTTTTCAGCCATTGTAAAAACTAAAATTACTTCACTGAATGAAAAACCATTGTCCATACTAAAAAAAGAATATAGTAAACTAACTCCCCCCCCCAAGACAATAGAGCATGTCAATGATTGGTACTACTGAAGAACTAGGTGCCCCCTCCTATTTTTATAGATTTTTAAATGGCAGCAAGTGTGGCCACCATTTCGCGTGAAGTAACCTGAAGGCTGTGTTATGAGCAGGAGCATATTTTGATGGAAATATCAGAGCTATACTTATAATAAGCTATGGAAAATTAAAAATATAATAGTGCAATTAATACTAACAAAACGGGGGCATTAAGAGTTAAGTTATGCTTGAATTGTTATAAATATTGTTCATTTATATATTGTTTGTGAATATTTAATTTAATTAAGGATGTTAATTTTGAAATACTAATATACCTTTTTCTTTTCTTTCTTGAGATTTGTAAATTAATTCCCGATTTATTTTTTTTTAACTAAAAATTTAATTTTATATGATATAAAACCAATAATACTATCTCACAGATATAGCTCAAATTTTTAAAGAACATTAAAAGATTAGTACTTTTTACAGTTAAAGATTCGTTTGGAATTTATAGTATTAAACATTTTTTTTAATCCAGGGCTCCCTTGATCCCTCTGGATGTTATAATTAATATATTAACTTTATTTTCAATTTCAGAATATTTTGTATTGTATCAATAAGCAAAATAAACTAAAACACATTAGCTGTAGAACACAATACTGAATTCTGCCCCCAGTCATACAAATAAAACACCAAACTTTCTGATTCCCACAAGAGTTATAGAAAGAACATAAAATATCACTTTATCACTATTAAATTATAATTTTAATTTTAAAATAAATCAATTACTCAATAAGTAAAATAAACTCAGATAAATATTTAAGTATATTAAATGCAAGTACTTTTTGCAATTTTAAATTTAAGATTTATAGTATTTAAATTATATCAATCATTGCCCCCCCCCGGGAAATTTAGGTACAATTAACATACAATTATAGTTTTTCTATTATGAAATATGAGAAAGCAGTTTAAAAAAAAAACGTACACACTTAGCTAACCAGAAACCCATTACAAAATAGCAATTCAATTTTATATATAATTCATCCAAATCATAAAAATAATTAGACATAATGAACTACAGGAGAATGGTTCTGTAAACCAGCAAGAAACAGTATCCTAATGAAAATGATAGATTACGAGTTTTACTGGTTTGAATTTTCGGCAAAATCACCGCTAAATACCCAACCAATGAATTTAATTTCACAATTTTATAACCCAATGAGAATTAGGAGAATTTCATACATTCTTAAACGATTGCATAAAGAGAGCCTGCTATGGAATTAACAAAAATTTTTAAAATGACACGGCAAAGAAAGGGGTAAATAGTACGTGTTGCCATGTGGCAGGGGGCACCCACATGTTCAGTCAAGCCAGAAGATTTAAAATAACAATTTATCTGAAAACATCGTTATAATTTATATTTAAATAAATGTATAAAAACATACATTTCAATTAACAATTTTACTGAAAAATAAGAAATCACATCAGTTAATCCTGTGGGTATGCTTAACTCTTGTCAATGTTAAGAGTATGTCTGGTACTTTGTTTATGGGAGACTCAGTCAGATCATTTTCAAATGACACTTTTGTAATAATTTTTAAAATATCAAGAGAATTGGCACAATATTATGATATCTGAAAATTATTAGCTGACCAAATTATAATGTTGCCTAGTCAGTGAATAAACATTTTCTATAGCTAAAATTTTGTGACTAATTCACCAGTATGGCACCAAATTTTTACAAGCCTGGATGATAAATGAAAAAAAAAAAGGCATTAAATTCTTATATGTGACAATGCATTTGTTGAATGAATAATACAAAAAAAGTTTAAAAATTAATTCTATAACCCCAATCGTCACAACTATATAGTACCAAAACAGCAGCGCAATAGTAATAATTTTGACTCTTCAAAACTGAATTAAATTTTAATGATCCCATAAACAATCTTAAAATTTCAGATAAAAAACCATACGTTAAAATGTATTCAGTAACACATTATTTACTAATATGTACCAAACAATACCTACAATTCAATTCTTTTAATTTCAAACAAAAGAACCGAGTAAAAATGAATATAGAAGTAATTTAGCAGAAAAGAAATTAGACAGAAAATTAATCAAATAACAACCATTAAAAAGTGATTAGTTGATAAATTGAAATACTTGCAACTTTCTAAGGTACAAATTTTACATACGCAAAAATAGGTATTCACAAATCACATGTTAAAGACAATATATTAGATATTACATGGAAAACAAATCTTTCAAAACTACAAAATAGTTTATACTTATAGTGAAAATAAATTTATTCTTTTATATATCAACTTCAATCCTATTTACATCATATAAATTTCAATTCATAAATATCAATATACAAATACCAGATTTTAATATCAAACAAGCCATAAAATGCCTTTAAAACTTACCATCTTTAATATAAGTTTATTCTAAAGAAAAAATTATGTCTGTTGAATAGTATAATACCACATAAAAAATAATAAAAGAAAATTCGTTAATTCATATTTTAGTCACACCGCACTAAAAATATACACATACACATGGTTTCCTGAATAGTAGAGTGGAGTTGTTCTCTTTCATATAGGAAATTGCAATTCGAACGAAATGATTCAACCAACCATTTTACCATCACTAATCACTCTATTTCTACTGCAATGGCAATTTTTCAAAATGATCTCAACTGCCATTAAACTGTTTGGCAACGAAGAAACTTCTTAGGTAGGACCAATAAAATGGTCCTAACTAAGAAGTTTCAAATGTTAGCTGAGAATTTCTCTTCTGAATCTCATCTGATTCACAATTCTCTCTAATGTGTTTCTTCATCTTAACGTCTCTCGAAACTTGTGCTCTCTTTAACTAATGGATTAAAAAAAATATATATTTCACTCACTATTCAACCTAACCGTGCATTTCGTTATATTCCTAATTTTCATTAGCCACTGTATCCCTTCCATAATTGGATATTCACCTCCGTATTACTCATTTTACCTTTATTTGTGTACTTTCTTGCCTAAACTCAAGCACCCCTTCCCTTATTTTATTATCTTTTATTTCCATGTTCGAGCCAAATAAATCCATATGTTGTTTTTGCCAAACTCCCGTGTAGTGCAGAATTAGAGGGCAGTTCTGTGCCCATCCTGTGGTACAGAACCGAAACAACTAAATCTCAAACAACTAATCTCATCGCGTGCCGTGCATTTAAATTCTACGGGGCAATTTTTAGCGTTTCCCCATTCTTCCTGTGAGGTCATATGGTTGCGGTAGCATGTTGGCTCGTTAGTTTGTGGTACTATACTGCCTGTTTGCAATATTTTGTTATTTTAAATATTGAGATAATATTAAAGTAATAGGTAAATGAGGTAGTGTGTTGGTAACTGACCTGTAATGAAATTATAGAACGAACTTCTCGATAAGTCAATCGGTTTAGTTATCATTTGTAAGTTACTGGCCAATTTAAAGAATTCGAAAGCTTGTAGTACTTTGTTAAAAATTCATGTAGATAACGTTAACTTTTCCGACTTTTTTCTTTTCTGTTCATAACGCTATTTTAGTAAAAATGAAAACTAGTGCTAGAACCTAAAATAACTCTCATCTGATAGTGAATTACTTAATCTTTCATAACAAAAAGCTTTATAAATTTAGAACATACTTGTATTTTGAAAATTGTCAAATATTTCATCAGTCTCTATACATTGTAATTCATTATCTGCTATTTTCAGCTCTAATCCTAGATATAGCAATTCGCAATTTTGAAGGATTACGCCATTCTATCTGTGTGCATTTGTACAGTAATTTAATTGACTAAAATCAACTATGTTTTGTTATTTTAATTCTATTAAAAGATTCTGTAAGCAAAGTCGTTTGTAAAATTTACTAAAGTTTTCGATTTTTATGTCTCTCATCCTTTCTATAAACAAAATTTCAAGCAATGATGATCTACAGAAATGAAAAGAATGATTAATTTTCCCTCTAAGAAGATCTGAGTTAAATATTGGAAATAAATTTTGCCTATCACTGCAGACTTGTAACCTTTTAAAATTTAGTTATGAAAGTGTTCAATGATTAAAAAGAAAGTTTTGATTCTAATGAAAATTTGTGAATAAGGCAGATTATGAGAGCACTAAGTTATTTCTAGGTTTAAATTTTACTTTTGTGTTAATCTCCCATACTAAACATTAGCAAATTTTTCAAGCTATGATGAATATTTTTTAATGATTTCAGTGATTGATTTCCCCTCTAAGATGATCTAATCAGCTTGATTGATGCAAGAAAAATTATTGTATTCATAGACTAAATTTAGACTATTTAAATCATTACTGTAGTTAATTTTATCGAGATATTTTCTAATATAAGGAAAGTATGTTTTTAAGAATTGCAAAATGCAAACATTTTTGTTGGTGTCCTTGTTTTGAATACAAGTTTATATTATTTTAATTCTATTAAAAGATTCTGTTAACAAAGTCGTTTGTAAAATTTACTGAAGTTTTCGATTTTTATGTCTCTCATCCTTTCTATAAACAAAATTTCAAGCAATGATGATCTACAGAAATGAAAAGAATGATTAATTTTCCCTCTAAGAAGATCTGAGTTAAATATTGGAAATAAATTTTGCCTACCACTGCAGACTTATAGCCTTTTAAAATTTAGTTATGAAAGTGTTCAATGATTATAAAGAAAGGTTTGATTCTAATGAAAATCTGTGAATAAGGCAGATTATGAGAGCACTAAAGCTTAAGTCTCCCTATTAACAGTATAGTTTTTTCCATTATTCTTAAGGATTTTAGTTTTGTGTGCATCTCCCATACTAAACATTAGCAAATTTTTCAAGCTATGATGAATGTTTTTTTAATGATTTCAGTGATTGATTTCCCCTCTAAGAAGATCTGATCAGCTTGATTAACATAAAAAAATTATATTAATATATTCATGGATTAAATTTAAACTATGTAAATTGTTACTGTGCTTAATTTTATCAAGATATTTTCTAATGTAAGGAGTAAAGCATGTTTTTTTTTAAATTGCATAAATTTTGTTGGTGTCCTTGTTTTGAATATAAGCTCATATTGTAAGACCTCAATGATTATATTTTAAAATGTAGCGACGTGCTGTCTGATCGCCTGATGATATACATTGTATGAGAGGTTTTACAATACTTATATGCAACTAAAATTCTTTTGATGGGCTTAGTTATTGAAAGTGATAGTTAACATTTTTATTAATTAAAAGAAATGTGGCAGGTAAAGGTTTTCTCCTATAAAAAATTTCATCTTGAAACATACTCTATGATTATATTCAGATAGTAGCGACGAGTGGTCTGATAATTGTGATGATAACACTGAATGAGAGGTGGCCTTTCCTCCCAATTTCTTCCTTGAGTTTTCTGGCGAACATTGCATGGTTTATAAGTAGTTTTTATTACCTGAATGATTATATATTTAATAGTAGCGACGAGTGGTCTGATGCTTGATGATTTCATTTTATGACTGGTAATAAATACTCAAAACATTAAAGTTGTTAAAATTGTTTTAACAACTTGTAATTGTTAATTGTAGTTGTGAATTGAAAGTTTATTCTACTAAAATAGGTTAGTATTTAAGCCAATGTCTTTAACATTTTGTATTTTTACCTCTATCTCTCAATGATTATTTTTGAAAGTAGTGGCCTGAGTTCAATATGTGAACACTTATTAATGAGAGGTAACTGAAGTCATGCTATTGTCGGATTTTTAAAATACTCAGTGTTCTGTAAAATGTAAGATTTTCCTTAAAGATTTAGCTGTGTACTCTTTAGAAAAGCTGTTATACCTCTATGATTATTTTGAAAGTAGTGGCCTGAGATTTGAAATGTGAGGACACTTTTAAATGAGAGGTAATATTAGCTTTTTGTTAAATAATTTAAGTGATGCATGATGTTGGAATTTAGCCTTTAATTCTTAACTAGAGGGTTTAGATATAACTCTTCCCACTTTTTTTTCACTGAAGGTTTTATGAATTCAAAATGTACTGTGCTAGGTGTGTGTGTGTACATAATCTCCAAAGTTATTTAATCCTTAGTAATTACCCCTTCCCTGTGTAAATTTAATTTCTTCATTGTTCATTTAAATGTGGATAATTATCCATGATAACAAATGTAATGTCTAAATTATACAAATGGACCTTGTTCTTGTCCTGTATAGGTGTTTCTGTAATTCTTTTGCGTAAGTTTGAACTTAAGCAACAATTCTAACATTGTAAAGGTTAAACAGTGGTCAAATGGTTAGGGTGCTGATCTTTGGTACTGGAGTTCATGGGTTTAAAATCTACTATTGCATAGTCATATGTAGCTGATTGGAATCTGCTTTAAGTAGTAGGTCTGTCTCATTAGCCCTCTTTGCCAAAAAGTAGCTATAGCACACCAAACCAAATCTAACATTGTAACTCAAGTTATTTTAGGTAAAATGGTATAACCTGAAATATCAACTGTTTGAAAAATGTAAAATGCATTTATGCTACAGAAGGACACTTAAAATGACACTTCCTGTTTCATAAAGGCATATATCACATTTTATTGAATAATAGTTCAAATTTTACATTTGGCTGAAACTATTATTCAATGGAGGGGAGGGGGGTTGGCTGGCATATGCATCTTCCTCAGAACTGTTACATACAGCTTTCTCGACTTTTTCACCTCTTATTTCTATTAGAAATAGCTTGGGAACTATAAATGGCTTTCAAATTTTATGCTGTTTATATTTTGGCTTGTTGCCTACAATGGTAACCCTAATGAATATCCTTTTCTGAGAAATAATTTGAGACTTTAGCATGCTTTTTAGGAGTTTAAATATGAACAAAAAAAAAACAGAAATAGAACCTGAAAGTGTCTGAATTAGTTTTAGAAAATGCTTAATGAGAGTATATTCTAACATAAGTGCATTTGCATTCATGTGAAACTGTTTCTGGACAGTTTTATAATGTAAAAGAAATAGGCTTGGTTCACTGTGTATGAACCTATCAAAACCAGACTACTGTTCATGAGATGAAATACAAAATGATTAAAATATACTCTACATTAAACTTGATATCTGAAATAGGTACATTTTTAAACTAGATTTAAAAATTTACACTTAAATGCTAACATTTCACAACAATAAAGGATCTTAACATTTTGTTTTATCTTCTAACATAATGCCTATAGTAGTGTTGGAGTTGAGTTCCTAAGACACAGGTCAGGGGTTTGACAGGACATGATTGACATTGCTTTTTATCTCTTTAGTGGGTAAACAGAACTAATCAAGCTGTGGAGCTATATACTGGGAGATCTCTGAAAGGCTGACCATTTAAGGATATATTTTATACCCCTAGACCATTAATTTTGAAAATGGAGATGGCAGAAATGGTGAAAAAAAAGTATTAATTTTTACTTCTGAATTTTCCCTCCTTCTCAACTGCAGATATCTAGCTTGATAGTAAGAAATGAACACTTGCAGATAATAAAGTGATTCTGGTCGGAAAATGTGCTGTATATTTCTGTGTACATGTCTAGAGTGCAGCTTTTCTACAAAAAGTTAATCAAAACTCATATATAAGTCAAAATAATGCTCTGTAAAGTTTAAAAAAAAAAATGTTGCCATGCTGATGAAACTGAATAAATGTTTTCCAATCAATTTGTTGTAAAGCAAAATACTAAATTTTTTTCACTTTGGGTGCCAGTTTAAGAACTACAAAAGTAGAAGATTGGTTTGACAAAGACATGTCAGCAGTTACAACAACAAAAAAATTTTTAATAACTTCAGGCTTTTTTTTTTTTTTTTTTAAATAAATTCTGAAAAATTGGACTTTATTTGTAGAAGACTGTTAATAGTGCTGACCAATCAGATTTCAAAGATTGTAAAATATACATATTTAAAAACACAAGTCTTGATACTGAGGAAAATCAGAAATGAGTGTTTGTATTGTACAGTGTAACCCTGAAAAATGTACGTAAAAACATATGCTATTAAAATTTTACTAGTTCTTTAAAAATTTAGCCTAATTTTATTTATGACAATTAAGAGTAGTGTTTCCTTTTTGTTTCATTTTCATTGCAAGTTATATTTTTTACCTAAGTTATGTAAATTTTAAAAAGCATTCAGTGCATTTTTTCTTTTATAATTAATTGAATATGATAGTTTTTTTTCTCATTTTATTCAAAACACTTATATCATTCTAGATTGATATTTAATTAGTCTGAAAAAAAAATTTTGTAACCATAAAAAAATACAGTGAAATATTCTTTCATTTCTATTCAAATTAGCAATACAGTGATTTGTTTATATAAACTATTATTATAACTCTATATAAAACTTGAAATCCTGGTCGAAATCAGTATCTTCTAATGCGTGTTTTCGCTGAGATGTACGCTTGCGGAGATACGACTACGCATACTGATTCACTTCCATTCCGATTGGCTCAACGTAGTATAGCAAGTCGAGGCTATTCTTTCAGGATAGCGCCGAACGATGGCCGATTGGTTAGGGTGCTGGCCTTCGGTACCGGAGTTCGTGGGTTCGAATCCCACAGTGGCATGGATGTTAGTAGCCTTTTGGAATCGGCTTTAAGCTGTAGGTCCCGGTCTCATTACCCCTCGTGTTGCAAAAAGTAGACCGTAGCACTCCAAACCGAACCAAACCAAAATCTTTCAGGATCGAATGACGATCGCGTTATGTTTATGGGTTCAAGGTTTGAAAGGCGGCGGCATTAATCCTAGCGGTGTCGTAGCTAGCGTACGTATCGTATTCTGTACTTAACGGGCGTTTTATTCTGGATTACCGTGTTTTACTTTTAAGAGCGTCTGTGTTTACAAGAATTTATGATGGAAATCAGTGAAAAAGATGAACATAAAATTAGTACCATCGATGCTGCGGACGGAAAAAAATTAATTTAAATGGCTAAACATGAATTAAAAAGAAAGGATGGAAATTTTCCGCAGTTTGGTGGATTTTCATTTCTTTGATTTCTACAGCCGATTTCTGCATCGCCAATTTCCGCCTTTTTTTGTACGTGTATGTGAATTTCCGATTCTTTTAATAAATTCTACCTTTTAAAAAATCACCTTGCCATTTGTAAATTTTTCGAAATAGAAAAGAAATTTGTGTATTGGTGAGATTATCATCCCTTGAAACCAGTTTTCATCTTCTGGGAAATCAGCTATCCAGCACTCTCTCCGATTGCTCCCGTAGCGTAATGTTAGCAGTCTATTAAAAATGGTAATCAGGGTGTCCACTGATCTGGAAAATATGGAAATGTTAGGGCAGTTCGGAATATTCAATTTTTTTTTTTGTTGTAACGTCAATTTACGTTTTTCCGCACTTTACCGCCGGGAAATGGAGCGAAAAAAAAATTGGTTCGAAGAGAGCATAGACAAACATGTCACAACAAGAATTTCCTGCACTCGTCGGACGCGGATCTTAATATAACTTTGCCTTTATAGTAGTGTATAATAGTGTCACAAGAATATCTTGACGCAGATCCCACTCAGCCGCTCTCAGTTGAACTCAGAGTTCCGTATTTGTGAATTCTCGATGTTTTCCTCCTTTCCGTGCGTCTTCCTCTTATTTATTTCCAGTGTTTATGATCGGCATCAAGATTCTACAGTTAAGGACGGAATACACGATTTCGCGATGTAGATAAATTGCCGATCACTGATATACCGCATGTTCCTCTCGCAATGTCACAAAATCGGAAAGATGATGGTCAAATATCAATTGGGGTACGGTTTACTATTTCGCTATACGAGGGACAATGAGGTTGTCACCTACTGCTTAAAGCCGATTCGAATAGCTACAAATATCCATGCCAATAGGGGGATTCGAACCCGCGGATACCAAAGAGCAGCGCTCTATCTATTTGGCCATCGTTCGGCGCTCATATATAAGGACGTTTTATTGTGCATACGGTCTTACTACAAGTCGCAAAATCGGAGAGATTATGTTTGCATGTTGGAACATAGCTTTTGGGAACACTATACCTTGTATCCTTAAATATTGTCATAATATCGAAAAGACGATTTTACATCAGAGATCGGCACTATAAAAAAATGTTCACTTATTTCAAACACTAGACAGCGAAATAAAAAAAAAAAGTTAAAGGAAAATAATTTTTTATATTTTTAAAATATTTGAATAGTTAATTATTTAATGTAACAGTTATAATTTACTTAAAATTGCTTATATCAGCATTAAAGTCTTCATCTTGTCTCATTATTTTTCTATTTTTAATTATATTTAGGTAATTTGGAATAAAGTAGTTTAAATGCAGTTATTTTACTAAAATAATTTATAAGTCAGGTAATATTGTAGTGCACGTCTTGCGACCATCCTGGATAACCTATTCATAGAAGAACGTTAGGTGGTAGAAGTCTTATGTATCACCTTCTTGCTGAAGGTGATGATACTCCAGTAAAATATCTTAAAAAAGTTTTGCAGTTGAGCATGTAGAAAAAAATTAGTATAACACTTAAGTTCCTCTTGCAAACCTTATAAAAAGGGAAGAGCAAAGAATAAAGGAACTAAAACAACGTAAATAAAAGTGACTGTAAAAAGAATCTATGAAAAAACTGTGCATAAATGCAGTTAAAATGCAGGTGCTTAAACACCAAAGGAATATCCTTAAAACCAATAGATAATCCAAACAGGATTATCTATTGGTTTTAAGGATAGATTTTGGATTATCTATTAACCCAATAGATAATCCAAAAAGTATTAAAAGTATCCCTTAGCATGCAATATATTTTTATTATTGTAATTTTAACTATCTCCCCTCTTTCTTTATGCACTATATATTGCATGTACCAAACCAACAAACCATATCAGCAATTATTGAATATTTGGCTGCTCCAAATGCTACCAACCAATCATTCTAAATTATTAGGCAGACTCCTCAAAAACTACGGTTTATCCTTTAAATTGTTAGTTTAACTGCTACAAAAACACTATCCTGCTCCAAATCTGCATTTTGGCTGCTACGAAAATTCGTCCAAAATGCTTGAAGGAGCGCCACATTCCTGTATGTAGTACTGAATCATTGTGAAAAAGAGTTATGTAAGAGAAAATGTAATCATCTTCTGTACATCTCCCCCCAACCCCACCCGGAGAAGTTCAGCTTTTTTTTGTCATTGTCTACTTTCATGCCTGTAACTATGGTGTAATATCAGCACAGGAAATCATAACATCACAGATAATCGAATTCTGGAGGAAATAAACAATCAGGGTGTCTGTGGAGCTCAACAGATTATCATGACATGAAAATGGTACAGATGCGATACTTACTGAAGCATGTAAACTTAGTTATTAAAAATGCTCTTTCCTTCTGAATGGCATAAAATAATAATTTTACCTATTGCTTTGTCAAATTAAATGAGAAAACTTAGAAAAATTGGTCAACAACTGTCTCGTGTATGTATACTGGAGACTGATGACTTTATATTGTCCTACCAAAGCAAGTTTACAAAAGGTAGATCAACCAATAACAACTTCATAAATTTGGAAAGTTATTCAAAATGCTTTTGTGAAGCAGAATAATTATGCCAGTCTTTTTTTGATATTTAGAAAACTTGTGACATAACAATGTTACAGCATTCTTTGGAATATTTTTTCTGAGAACTTTATACAGGATAAAGTTACATTCCTGCGTGTTCATGTATAACAAAAGAGGTAAAGTTAGTTAAACTCAAAATAAAATTAAAAATGACAGAAAATAATCAGCACAAATTAAGAATATAATTTAACTTCTTTTAACCCCCTTAATTTTGACCATGTGCCAACAGAGTTCTCCCAAAGAAGTATTTTAAGCATCACCCTTTTTTAATCAAAATTAATTCTATTTTAAACCAACTCCCTTTTCTTGTTCATGGTAGTGTATGTGGATGACTTACATATTTTGTGTGAAGACAAGAATATTTGCTTTGTTGAAAGGCAGATCTGGATTTGGTTAATTTTTTTGGAGTTGCCCTTGACTAAATAACTTTCTCTCCACATGTAAAAAACCTTAGGTTATAATGTGAAAGAAGGTTAATTTGCTAAAATTTCTTTCAATATTTCTTGGTGTTAATTACATTTCTATGTTGCACATTCATAGGTCTACTTTCTGTTTAAAAATGAACTATGCTTGTGCCATTTATGATTGGTTAAAAAAATAAAAATTCTAGACATATCCTCTTTGCAAATGTACATCTCCCATTCACAGTCCGTTGTTCTGTGTAATGAAACCTTATTTTGAACTCGTAGATCAGCAGCCTTCTTTATGCTACTACTTTTGTGTTATGCCACACTTCAGTCATACTCTATACAACCTTCTTAATGAAGACCATCTCATTTAGTTATTTCAAAATATCCTATCTTATGTGTCTGAATTTGTAATTAAGATGTGCAAAACCCTGTGCAACACCAATCTTTACAAAATCTCTATTTTGAAGAATAGATACCTTGCTTCCCCCCCCCTCCCCAGGCAAATTCCTGATTTTATCTATCTCATCCATTTGCATATGAAGTCAAATACAAGGCACTTTACCAAAATTCTTTGCTGCCTACCTCAACTACATTCCTATCTATACTGATGACTAAATCTTCCTCTGTGAGATCTGTCTTCGTGTTTTGTGAGAATATTAATTAGTTAAAGCCTCCTATCAGTCTGTTCTGATTTCACTGCTCTTGATCAAATCTTGCTGAATATCTCCATAATAAACTTTAATAAACAATTTATTATCTACCCCATAGACTTCATTAATATAATTTTTTTTAATTAATAGTACACACCTTTTCAGGAAAATTTGTGTTTTTAGAATTTTTTTCTGCTTAGAATCACTTATAACAGATATCCAGAAGGGGCACTGAATAATTACAATTTAACTGGATTAGTGGTCCAATATCTATTTTTACTGAAACACAATATACCATTTTATACCATATTTGATAAATTTTTCAAAAATTCCTATCATTTTCAGGAAAAAAAAAATCTTGTTTCTCACCTATGTGCAACCTATTTCATCTGCATAAATTCCTTGGGCAATGTCAATTGAGGTAGTTACGCTATATTACAAAATAAATTAACCGAATTGATGAAACGGCTAATCAACATTTTCTCAGGTGTTAGGAATTTCTATTAAACTGCAAAACCGGTTATTTTTAACATTAATTTTGTAAATCCAAACAGCATTAGACATACAACAATATTATTTTTAAATTATAACAAATTTAATAGCTAAAAACAGTCAGATAACAAAAATGACAAAACCAAATGTGGACAAATTGTATTATGTTCCTTGACTTGGAAATTGATGCAAAGCAGTTTTCACTCTGAAAATAAAAAAATGCACAAAATATTATTAAGACAATTAATAAAAACACATGTGGCTAGTCGTTTGTAACAATAATAATGAGTGTGTAAATTGTTTATTTTTATTAATAACCAACATTACTTTTATATGTCCCATTCCAATTTTATAACTGGATATATACAATAAACTAGATAAAATTAATTTTAATAGAACTCAATAGAAATACATTTTTAACTAATGGAATTTTTTATGAATGTCTTTTAATATTGGATCTTAATATTTTAGATTAAATATTTTCATCAGACTGCACTCTGAAGCATCATGAAAGAAAGAACAATAAGAATATCAATTATTTGTATCATCAGTTTCCCTTCTAGACAATTGATAGCATGAATAAAAATTATATAGCTCAGCCAAAATTAAATATTTTTCTAAAGAGTAATCTAGTCTTCCACCCAAAAAAGAAATACATATTACAAATTTAGGGAAGACTTAATTTGAAATGGTATTCAAACAAACAAAACAATTTAAAGATATTAAGTTTTAAAAAATATTTTAAATCTTCCAGTAATATCATAAAATTAAAAATGAAATATTATGGCATGAAAATTGATGTTGTAACACCTCGAATTTCACTAAAAAATTACCGGTCAAAAAGAGTTGTATCACTAGTCGAAAGAAGTTGTTGAAGTAGCTGCTGTACACCTAGTTCTTTTAATTTTGCTTGGCGTTCTAATGCACCTGTAAAAGATTCATAAGAGCTTAAGTTATTCTCTATTGCTTCATACAAAAGTATTTTTAACAAAGTTACATTTTGTTAAATACTTATACATAAAACAGAATTATTTAGTGAAATTTTGCCCAAAACCTTAGTCTTCAACTGTCTCCTGAATTTAAAACTTCCAAGACTGACAGTATAATTACACAATGGGCAATAAATTAGAAATTTGTATACAAATTAGGATTATTTGGGCCCATTAAATGAAGTCTCAATATAAACTAACCATGCATACTCTCTGCACATAGAAAATTTAGCATAATGGGGAAAAGAAATATAGAACTTTTCCCATTCCTCTCCAAATATTTATTTTTAGGGGCATTCAACATAAGCTTTTATAGCTTAAATGAATGTGACTACTTTACTAGTATCTCTCAAATGTTACATAATATAAAGATACTGAAGTAACAAAAACCACTACACTTTTACAAAATGAACATTACAGATAAAAGCAATCAAAACTGTCCAGCATATCTTATATTGTATTGGAGAGAAGCAACTTTACAGTGTTACAACTGATTAAAATCTTATTAAAAGTTCATTTACAGCTTAATATGAACAAAAGGCAGAAAGTTTAGAAGATCAATATAGAAAATCACGTGCTAGTGATGACCTCTATTTGTAAAAAACAGAAGTTAACAGTTTTATAGAGGAAATTTTAACTGCATATCTAAGCACTAGTAAAAAATGGAATTACGATATATAATGATTTACACTGATAGAATTAAGAAACAAACCAACAAAAATCTGTGTCAATCTTGTCTTGTACACATAAAGGGTCTATCTTAGTATACAGCCTATTCTGCTGATTTTGTCACTTTTATTTTAAAACTGCATTCAATATTAAAATTCGTTACCATCAATCCTACAGCATTTGGTTATAAGCTAGAGTTAATAAGCTCCTCTCTAAATTCTAGTTACTATTTTGCCCTTTAGCAACATCCTTTTAATTAAAAAAATTTCATATAATAAAATATGCAATGTATGCATAAGAACTTAGAAGCCTTTAAAATAATTTTAAATTTCAACAATCCTACCACTGCATTTTACTTTAAACTTAGACTACAGTAGGACAATTTGTGTTTTATACAATAAGTCAGTAATTTTTTTAATTTATTACCTTCTTCCTCCTTCCAAACTAAATTAGAAATGCAGAAAGTAGCAGCAATTTGAAGTTTCACATTTGAATGCATCTACAATAAATAAGTTTAATTTTTTAAAAATTTATTCCAAAAGTTTGTTTTCTACATACAATATAGATAGGATTATGAAGGCTGGAGAATTACACCATAAAAAGTGGAATGAAAAATGGAAAACTTGGTGTGATAACGATTTATAATATATATATATATAGCTTTCATATTAAAAACATTTTAAAAATGAGCAGAAATTTCTATGACATTCGAACAAATTAAACATGACACAAATATTAAATCTTATAAAACTAATAGTCTAAATTTTTACATAGTATACACCTAATTTTATTAGCAAAAATTTAATGACTTTCACAGAGTTTGGTTTATTTAGTATCGGCTTAAACTTATTTATTTAATATTTTCTTGTTAAATGTTTCTTTTAGCAATATGAATAAAATACAACACAATCTCCATTGATGTTGTATTTTCAGGGTAGTTTCTTTTCTAATAAAACTACAGAGGGGAGACTATCCTAAAAAAATTTCTAATAATATCCATAACCTAATTTCATTTCACTAATTTTAACATAAAAAAGTACATAAGCAGAAAACAAATCAGTTTTGATCAGCCCATAAATTAAGAATACTGTTACATCATTATCTACAATAATTATATATGTATAAATAAATGCAAGCATTGCACAATGAACATGCTCTTAACAAATTACAATAAATATTCAAATTATTCCCTTCTCCGCTGACTTTCCAGAAATAATTGCTACAGCTAGATTGCTTCAGACATTGTACTAAAATTTATTTACCAACCATTAGATGCACCAAAGGGCCATCAATATGTTTATCGTGCTTTATTTGTTTGAATGGTTTAGAAAATTTCGGCTTATTTTTAAGATTTTTTAGGGTATGTACATAACAAAGAAACAGTAAAACAAAATAGAAACAAGCAAGGCAAATTAATTATTATGTATGGTGAAAATCAAAGTTAAATACTCAGTTTTATTTCACATGATAGTCATACCTGAGCAAACCTATATGCAATCATAAAATTAAGATTTTTAAATATTCATTTGAAATAATATAAATGCTAAGAAAAAATCAGCAAAGTTTCTAAAAACTTAAGATTACTAATATATAAAGGAATTCACAAATGTGAAACATGTGACACTATTACATTAGGAGTATCCCCAAGAATTGAATTTCTCCCTCTTTATCATATTTCAGGAAAAATATATACAGAATTTATGAGAATCTTAAATTTCTCTTGTAAAAGAAAAAATAAATACAGATCCTTAAAAAAGTGCTTTATCTTTTTCGAAAATCCTTTGCTTTAGCATACTAAATGTGTGAAAATGATTTTTTAAACTTTCGTATATGAGGATAATAAAAAAAAATCTAAATTTCTCTAAAATTATAATGCAGTTTCACAAATTCTTGAGCTTCTATATGAGTTTCAATTTGTTCCGCAATAGACCTTGTATGCAATTTCAGCAGCCTTCCAATCAATAACCTCAGTTACATCAGTATATACTTTACATACAAGCTTGAGATAAAAAAAATAATGGCATTAAATAAAATGTGTATACAAGAAAAAGGATATAATATATTGTAAAAATTACCATGTAAGTAGTAAGCTTTTTGAGTACATCTTCATTTGACATAATATAATTTTTTGCATAATCTCCATCTGCAATGTTTGCCAAAATACAGAGTGCTTGTTCTTTTACTTCAGCATTGTGATCACCTTCAAGAATTAGTACAATAGCTTGCATTACTTGTTTACCATGGTGTCCCATAATATGATCAATATGCTGAAAGCAAACATATCTAATGAAATTAAGTTATAAATATTTTTTTAAAATCAGAAATGCATCTAAAGAATTTTGACTTTACTAAATATACAGGAAAAAAAAATTATTGCCACAAAAGGGATATAAATGTACCACATAATAATCTTCCAATCTTTACATTTAATTAACAGAAAAAAAGTTGTTATTTCAAAATGTCAGCAAATTACAAAAAAGTTAGTCTAGATCAGAAAGACCATCCTTACCTTATGTTTCATGAAAATTAAGCTTATTAACTCTCTTGGACCAACGATTCTTATTAATACATTTATTTATTAAGGTTCTTAATTCCTTATTAGAGAGCAAAAGTTATAACAAATATTAACTGATTTTGTAAATTGATTATCCTCTATATTGAAGATTTTTTTTTCTTCCCAACATTCATATGCAAGGTAGGTTCCAAACCAATGCAAAGCAAAACTCTGGCTTGTTCAGTAGAGAGATTATAAACCACCCCACTCACAACTTTCATTTAGCACTTTCAGATTTTTAGACTTTCCCCTATATGAAGTCATTTATGAGTACTTTCTAGACATGCCTTATTCATTATACTGAAAGTTCAATTGAACCTTATTAAGGATAATTTAGTAGGAAACCATTTTTGAAATTTCAAAATTCACATCTCTGGATCATTGTGCATTTATAATGTTTTGACCACTGGGATATACGGTTTTGTGATAACAGTTTATTGTTGCACAATATTGCATTTAAACCTTTTGTAATTGATAATGTCCTATGGTAGATAGTTATAAACAACGTCATATGTTGAATAAAAATCCAATACCAAAATTCGAAGCTACAAAATTTTAGTCCTACTTTTTCTTACAACAACCTTAAATATAAATAACAATTGTGGACAATAATTAACGGTTTGAAACTGGGTAACTAATTATTACAATCAAACAAGTTTCTTTCAACTCCATTCTTTTTCAACTCTAAGCTTCTTCAACTTAATTTTCCCTAATAATTTCCAGAAAAAACATAATTAGAATGATTTTAACTGAATTGCAATACAGCCTGTAGAAGAATTATAACTAGAACGAGGCAAGGGCCGGAATATATCAATTAGTGAACAGGGTATAAAAGTAATTTTTTTGCTCAAAATTTTAAGGGGAAAAAAACTTTACAAATTCAATTGTCAGCAGTTAAGATGAAATATTTTTGGCTAGTGACTGTTTTCCACTTTTTTCTTTGCAGTTAAGTAAAAATTATAACATTTCAAATGGTTTCAATCATCTTATTTTATAGGGGGGGGGAATCAGTAAAATAAGCTTTCACATGGATAACTGCTGTTTCTCTTATCTCCCATTCCTACAATACACATGACCTAAGGAAATGTTAATACAGCTCATCTATTCCTGAATGGAAATCCCTAGATAATCCCTGAATTAGTGTTGAAATAATCCTTGAGCAGCCACTGAGATATGAAGGACACCATTTCATGAGGTTTGCCTCACATCTCTCTTATCTCAAGGTGTATATGACATCAAAAGATGATTGACAACCTTCACAAAGAGACAAGTAGGCTATTTCTTATTGATAACTATAGATTGATATAAAATTTTTTTGATTGGATTAAATATTTTTTTTAATTTGTAATTAACAGTCTTAAGGGTAGTTCTTAACCATAGCACTGTTCTCTCTAATAGTAGCATAAACTGGAATGAAAATACAAGGAAGTTTTTGGGGAAATTTTGGACAAAAATAATTGTGCTCTGAGGAAATATTAGGCCCTGAAACATTTTCTGCACACCTGGAATGAATCTATATCTCTAGGATAAACAAAAATATTACAGTTAATATTTTAATTTTAAGTGAAAAAAATTAACTATCAGATAATATAACAAAATCTAGAATCTTAAGATTAAAAGAAATTTTTTTTTTTTTAAGTTGGTGAAGAAATTAATTACTACAAGAGATGAAATGAATATAATATACAGATGCACAAGTATAAATACAGTCATATAATTTTCATATATGAGGGGTTCACACACAACTAAATGAATCGAGTCCATTTGGAAAAGTGTAGAACTTAGTCTCATGATTAATTACTGGAAACGTAAATAAATATTAAGAAATGCTTAAAAATTACAGTATTTTCTACCTACTTATGTATATGTGCAAATGAAATAAAAAAAATTATTAACCCAGGTAAATGATTTTATTTTGTAGAATGAAAAATGGACTTCACTCTAGTTGGGAATGCCTCAAATATAGGTGACACGTTTTACTTTGACCCTATACTTAGGTTTTATTTTTTTTCTTCTATTTAAAAAAGAAAAAGTATTTCATGCATTATTTTGACACTAAGGATTGTCAGTAAGTGCATGTAATTTTAAATATTTTTGAGCATTTAACAATTAAAGTTCAATTAGGACTACAGTACACCATGATTTATCATGAAACTACTAATTTCTTTTATAATTTTCAACTTGTAAATTCATAAACCCTAGCCCCTTACATAATGGCGAATTAGGATACTTTAAAAATTTAGATTTAGCTATAAGAAAATGAATTTTTTTGAAAGACAAACTAAAATCATGCTACAATGATAATTTTACTCCTAATATGCTCTGAAGCATGTTTATTAAGTTGGTACAATAAAAAAGATGTCCTAGTTATAAAATTTCAAATTTTTGCACAGATAAGTGATTTAAGTTTTAAAAAACAGAAAGAAGTTAAACATGTAAGTTGTTGTATTTTGGACCTAAGCTGTGACAATTCAAAAAAGGTGGTACAAGGCACAACACATAGACTGTCTGAACGTTTGCTATTTACACACATCTAGGGGTAAAATTAGTGTCACAGATATCGAATTGATATATTTGTAAATAGTATCTGATTTACTGATAAAAATTATCGGTGATTAAAACATTTAATTCACATGAGAAGAAACAAAAAGAAGAATCTAAGTTCTTATTATGAGTCACAGTTTCTTCATGTGCAGTATTAAATATAGTGATATGGAAACATTGCTTCTTTTTCATGTTCTTTATACACTCAGCAAGCAAGTCTATATAAATAAATAAAACCTTAAAAAAGAAAAGCATTGATATAGGATCAAGGTTCAACTATCCAAAGAAACAGCAAGCTCCCTAACACAAAAATATGTAACATGAAAAAAGAAAATAAGGTTAAAAGGAAAGAAGAAAACTGATAAAAGAGATAACAAAAGTTAACTAATCTGCCTCAATAACTTAAAATACTCTAAAGGGGGAAAAAAAGCTTACAAAAGTTTTAACAAATTCATAAAAATAAAAAATATATTGCAAAACAAACAAAAGGAAAAAACAAAAGGGCATAAATAATACATACACCACTTACTGGCTTCGTAGATAGTAAATTTCTCAGCAATCCCAGTGTTTTCATGAGGACATCTACATCAGAATCTGATAGCAATCGAAAAACATGTTCACTGCCAAGAGCAGTCAATATCTGAGCTTTAATTTTATGATCAGCTTGGAATGCCATGTTCATCAATGCCCACACTCCATTCAGACGAAGAGAAGGATCACCCCTTCGAGTCAGTCCACACAATAGCTCCACTGCACCACACTCCAGGATGGGCTGAGTGGAAAACCACTGGAATAATTATCGAGATACTTACACCTTGGTGCCTCCACTGAGAAATGGTCACACATGTTGGCAAAAAGATTAAGCGGAGGACTTATACAGTGTAAGTTGCTTTTTCAAAGGTTTCTTATTACCAAAGTAAAGCAGATCAAAGTGAATCCCAGAGGGTAAATAATTCTAACTTTAACAACTTTTAGAATTATAAAATACAATGGAATGAAACGAAAAATTATAAAATATTGAGCTCATAACAAAAAACACCACACTGAAATCGAAGCTTCTAATTAAAAATAAACAGATGACTAAAAAGTTTTTTATAAAATTTAAAAGGGAAAATAGTTTTAAAAAATATTTTTCTCTTTTAATCTAAAAAATAGTTGTGAAATCATCAAAAATATTTCACATATCCTGCTTCTTTCTCCAAACAATGCCATTAGATTTAGATTTAGGACAGAGCAGATCATAAGAGCACCAGCACTGTAACCCACGGCCTATTGTACTGAAAGCCCCCTCCCCCCTCCGACAATGCCATAAATTACTTTCAAAAACATTATGGTGAAGGGTCTGTAAAAGTTCAACTTTCTCTGAATTTGTATGCTGTTGTTTATTTAAAAAAAAAGAGAATTGATGTTTATGCTGTAAAGTTTGTCAAAAAGATTTCTGAAAAAAATATTTTGCTTGAAATAGGCATTACACAAGATAGTTATTAATTTGATTGCCCAGAATTTTCAAATCCAATTACTCCAATTTATTTTCATAGAAATTATGACTTCAATCATTTTATATAAAGCAGGGTTCCTACTCTTTTTCCAGAACAAAAATTAAGGACCTTCTACGGACCAAAGTAACTTTTTATAAGGACCTACTTGAAATACACGACATAACGACCTAAACCTTATTTCCTAAGGAACATGTTTTAAGGATTATGAACCAGACAAAGCATGTTCAATAAATGCCCTACAATATTTCACAATTAAGTTTTTAAAGATGCCTAAAAATTAATATAAGATAAATCTATTTGACAAAAACTAAATTTGAAAAATGTACATCTAAAGTTTTTTGAGTGATCAAACTAAAAACAAATTGTGAAAAAAATACATTATAAACAGTACTTTCTGAGGGTTTAAAATGGACTCTGATATATATATATATATGTGTGTGTGTGTGTGTGTATACTAGCTATACCCAATGTTACCTGGGAAAGAAGAAAGTTTGACTTTTTTTATTACATTCAATACAAGGAAAATTAAACTTCCATAAGTAGCTGAAATATCTACAACCCCCTCCAACCCTACATGCTTCGTTTAATTAAAATCTGCATAACTGTTGGCTATTAGGAAAGAAAAGCTGACTTTATAAACCTTTTCAGTATGTGAAAGATTTGTCAAAAAAGTTCTCTAGCTTATGACGATAAAAAGTATTAATAAACTAAAAGTATTTTTTAGAATTTTCATAATTATTGGCATTCTTAGAACCAGTTTTGGGCAAGTTTAACACCGAACTTACAAAACCAGAAAGTTTGAAGGGTACAAAAAAAAAAAACTGATAGGAAATCAACGTGATGACTGTGGATTGTGTCGATAGAGAAATTGATCACGTTCCAATTTGAAAATTAAGGATTTTTTAAGGACCATTGACAAAAATTAAGTAGTTTTAAGGGCCCTTAAAAATGAAAACTAAAATTAAGGAGTTTTTAAGGACCGTGGGAACCCTGTAAAGATATGAATCACTGCTATTGAAAGTAAAACAATTCTTTACTCTATATAAATAATAGGAAATCTCCTGATAATGAAAAAGTAGTAATATATATATATATATATATATATATATACTAAGAGAAATTCTGTAGAACAGATTAGAAATAAAATTTTCAAATAAAACAACAAAAAAACTGAATTATGAAAATGATTAAAATCATTTTTAATTGGATTATAAAATTGTTTACTCAGAAACAACCTTTTAAACCTTAACTTCTAATACATTCATGCTGGATAATAATTGAATGGTGAAGTTCTATTTTTCAAGTAACAGAGTCAATGGGTTTCCTATCATTATTGGCATTAATGTTAATAGTTGTTTAGAAATAACTTTATGCAATGGGCCTAAGTCTAATCAGCTCTCATGCAACAAAAAACAGACCATATTGTTATTAACCAACTAAGGTAAGTCACTATATTTAGTTTTAGAAATATGCATAATGAAATTAATATATTTACAACTTTCCTTATTCATCATAATTACATAAACAATCATTATACTTCTTTCTTATCTCATTTTAAATTTAGCATCTATAGTTACATTCTGAATATATCAGATGAAAATTCAAAATTTATTTTTTAAATTTTATATAATATCAGTTTTGAAACATTTGTTTCTTGTGTTTAATTTTTTTTTTTTCAGAAATGTTACAAAGGTACAAATATATTAAAAGTTGAAACAAATAAGTACTGAACACTAGATACATCGACATACATTTTATTCAAAAGAATCACAACATCTGAAATACAAAATACATTTTAACTTTTAAATAAAATTTTAAAAGATGAATTATATCAATTGTATATATTTTGAAATTTCTCATTAAGAATTTATTGTAGCTTTCAGATAAGGAGTGAAACAATGTCATGTCTCACTTATATAGTGTTTGCCAAAATGAATCTGTCTCCCCCCCCCAACACCACTTTTTGGAAAAACAAGATTAAAAAAGAATTATTGTGGTATACTTATAATTTTTGCTTCAGAGACAATGATTATAATTATTATCATTGCCAGGGCCTGAATTTGGATAACATTTTTAGAATGATTTAGTAATATGTGATCTTTTATAAAGTTTATTAAGAATAATCTTTTAATACATTTAGGGATATTTTTAAATATATCAATTTATTGTGATTTTGTTAATTTTAGCAAATCACGATGCTTAATATATTCAAATTCAGTTTTTTACACAAATTGGTCTTTTGGCACTCTTTGATGAAAAGTTAAAAAATAAAACTGAAGCTATATAAAAGTTTATTATTATGTATAATGGAAATATGTACTTCCCTCAGAAGTTCACCTAGACTAAATGTTTCATAATCTATAATATTTTTTGTTACTATTCTATTTAAAGTGCTAGCGCAAAAAAATGTTTCAAATCAGTGAGAAAAGTAACTTTTTTTCATTAAGATGTAGTATATATTTATTATAATTAATATGTGTGGTAAATAAGTAAAACAGTTTTTTTAACACAAAAGAAATATGTGTTGCATAGTTTATACAACAATATTACAAAAAATAGCTATTAAACAATTTTACATTTGATTTAAGTCTTTAATAATTTTTTGTATTAAAAAAAAA
The DNA here is from genome assembly GCA_032207245.1 of Pardosa pseudoannulata. Lineage (NCBI taxonomy): Eukaryota > Metazoa > Arthropoda > Arachnida > Araneae > Lycosidae > Pardosa > Pardosa pseudoannulata. The sequence goes on along the minus strand of CM063498.1, from coordinate 98,022,439 downwards.
GAAAAAGGAGGGGTTAAAACTTTTCTTATATAATTTTTAAATATTTCATATAGTTTGTAGAATTCTTTAAATTCAAACAAAATTATTCTGTTTTGCATACATTTCAGTTTTTAAAACTAGCCATTATAATAGACCAAATACATTTTTATACAGTAGAAATACATTCAGACTACAAATATGCATAATGAGATGTATTAAATATTTAATATAGCAATTAACATTCCAATTGAATTGCAACAGTGCTTACCTCTTTACTAGGTGAGAATTCCAGAAGTAAATTACATAAAGTACTTGACGCTACAGTTAAAATGTCATCATCAGCATTATGTAAAAGTTTCATTAATGGACGCCAAACAGCATGATCTTGGAATGTTGTACGCAACTGTTGTACTGACCGGGATAAACTATGAAGGCATCTGACAGCTGCTAATCGGACTCGTTGACTAGGGTCAGAGAAGGCACTAACAACATTTTCCATTAATGTATCTGTGTCTATGATCTAGATAGAAACATTTATAATAAATATATATTAATAGGAATATGGTGGAAAAAACCCACCAGTCTAACCAATAAAATGGCACTTAAAACTGATAAAAAAATTACAGATTTTGAGTGATATTCTGAAATTTTGTCCTTTGTATATTGTGAGGCTTTGGATAACTATATAACAAATGAAGGAATTTCACAGTTAAACACATTGAAACAAATTTTTAATGAATTTTAAAAGTGTACTTAAGCAATTTTTAAATAAATGGCTTAAATACACTTCATCTTAAGGTTCACAAATGGACATTTGTTAACAGAGCTTAGGTTGGCTACAGAAATTAATGGAAAATATTACCTGACATTTAAAAATAAATTTTCAGATTTCTAGTTCCTAATGTGAGGTTTTTCTACATGTTTTGGTGACCTCTTTTACTGAAAAATATTTTCTCCCCCTCCCCCAAGATTAGAAGTATATAAACTAGGAATATTAATTTGATTACATATGTAGACACACTTTAAGAATCAGTAGTTTATATTTGTCAATAATACTAATATAAATTAATTAAGGTATGGGGTTAGAAAGTTTATATTAATAGTGATTAAAAAAGAATGAATTAATGTAACTAAAGTACAGTTAAATTTGTTTATATTAAATTTCAAGGGGTGGTAAAAAATTTTGTGACATTTTAATCCAGATCAGTGAATTGTTTATGCCATAACTACTTATTTAGTGGATAAAATAATGCAATACAATTATAATACAGAATACAATTACATATGCCACTGAAAACACTCTGTGAATACAGTTTCATGTTGAACATTTTATTACTAAAAAAGTATCTATCACAGTCACAATGGCCTATGTACAATGTCTATAATTCTTCCAGATTTCAAATTTCCCTAATTTCCCAGTTCTATTGTCCTTGTTAAATAAAGTAACTGATACTTTTTATAGTATATCACAAAATACTCTACAGAAGCAAGAATAAGATATTTTAAAAAGAAATAATCTTGCGTTGTTTCTGGTAGATAGCAATTATTAAAGCATGTTTGAAATATTTGAAAAATAAGGATACCTATTTCATATCTTTGAGTTAAAGCCATTTGATAAATAAACAGAAAATGCATTCCTAAATTCAGAATCTACAATTTATTAAGTTATCTCTAAATTGAAAATAGGATTTTGTGATACATTGATAACCATTACTATTTACATAAAACACCTGAAAAATTGAAATTTCTCCAATTTATAAAATAGTAAATAATTAAATTTCTTTCATATCAGATTAATAAAAAAACATTTTTTAATCTGAGCCTCAAAAATTCTCTATTATTAAACAATACCTAAAATATAGAACATTTTTTTAAACAAATCTAGTGAGCACTGACAAATTATTAAGACTTTCAATATGTTTAATTAAAATATATTGACCTTTTTTCTGATCTCTTCATCATTAGCAGCTAATGAAGAAAAAGCCTTGAAGGCTGCTTGTTTCATTTCTTGAGCCATTTTAACTTCTTGTGCTGCCTAAAAATGTTGTGAAATAATTAATATCTACAACATTTACTACACTTATGACTGTAACAAGATTATAAATACTATTGGAATTTCTGTCTGTTTCACTCTTTTCCATTTACAAAAAGAATTGCCAATGATTAAGGGTAAAATTAAGGATTATAAACTATTAAAAAATATATATTCTGTTATTAAACTAAATATATCATGGCTGTATGAAATTTTTTTTTTTTTTTTTGTGCCATATAGATTAAAAGTATTGCACTTGTGATACCTTAAAACATTCACACAAGAGTTATATCTTATAAAAAAAAATAAAACTAATTACTTTTAGGCTAAATTTAATAAAATTATTTGAAAATTATTAATACTCATGAAGTGAGAAATGCACTGCAATTTTTTTTTAATAATTTCATTAACACTAGAATGTCTGTTGGAGTCATTCCAATCCAAGTATATTGTTAAAAAAACTGGTAATATGTATAAGTATTTTTTGCCCACTACAGACTAACAGAAACACCTTACTGTATAAAGAAGAGTTGTTAAACCATGAAAGAAAACTGGAAAATTTGAAAATGAAAATTTATTAAGACAATCCATCATTGGCACACTGCTACAGAAACTTTGTACATTTTCTTATATAGAGCCATGATGGCAGAAGGAAACCAGCCAATCAGAGGTGTCAAGAGTATACTATGTGGGGGATGCTTACAACCATAACTAAATTGCGTATAGTAGTACATAAGATTAGTTCAGCAAGGCAAAAATTAACGTTTTCATGGTCACCAATAGGTTACCAGAATGATTCAATCTCTTAATTTCTTCAATCAAAATTTAATCAAACATCATTGTCAATGTGGAAAGAAAAATTATTATTAATATATCACACTCTTAGTACAATGTAATATGAGATGAAAAAAATTAACTCTGCAGTGATGACCTCTTCAAGATGTGTGAGAGACATGACTCACAAGAGGCCTAATGAAATGGCATTTGATTCACATAAGTTATACTTCCATAACTTATAAAGGGTTAAAACCTATTCCACACTGAACACATATATAAAATCCCATCAAAATACCACACTCAGCAAAATATTTTAATTTTTTTTTTTTTTTTTTTTTTTTTTTTTTCATTTTACTCACTTTTCAAATGCAATACTTCTAAATACTTAATGTTAAAACAAAATAAATTTCAAATTTAACGTACAAATGAACCAGAGCTAATAAAAGTGTTTATTAAAGTTAAAAATATCCTTTGCTCATACAAATATAATCTTCCTAATTTTATTATTATTTTTGTAAGGCTTTTAAATTTCTTAATGCTTTCAAATACAGGAAAAATAATTTCAGAAATTAATTTCACAAAACATTTCATCATTATCTCTTTTATGAAAAACGAACATTTAAAAATAATTTTAACAAGATTTCAGGTAAATGTTGTGCAAATTATGTCAACTCTATAATTTTTTTTTTTTTTTTTTTATCTTTTAAAGACAATTTACACTTCAATATTTAAACTAATTTATTTCACTTTAAAACATACATAATTTCAATTTTGTCATCATTGATTAAAGTTATACTCAAATAAAGGCATTTTTCATTCTAAGAAATTTAACATTATGAATCATTTAAAACATTTTAATTACAATTTTCCAGATATTTTCTAAAAGTTAACTGTTGTAAAATGTCATTTATCTTCTTAAATATTTCAACAATTACACATAACATAATTTCACATATAAGTACTTCAAACATTTTAATTTTGTATTTTTTCTTTTAGAATAATACACTTTTTAAATTACATCATACACAATTTATTTTAAAACACATTCATTATATTTTTCTATTCCTGATAAAGTTTCTAAAAGGTTATCTTAAATTTGAAAGTCTCCTGAAAAGAAATCCTATCATTGTATAACACTACTTATTTTATATCTAATTGAAAAAAATTTTTGTGACACACCACAATGAATTTTGAGGAATTATCACTTTTTTCTTAAAAATTTTATAAAATTTCTTTCTCTAGAAACAAAGAACTTGTAGAATATCATTGAATTATTTATGCACATTTCTTTTCCTGCTTGATTTAACACACACTACTGTTGAGATCAGCAGACAGAGAAGATGATAAATTCTTTGAAAATTGTTTTGAATACAACACAGGGCAAATGAATGTAGTTTTCAGGGAAATGCTTTCAAAGACTGTGACCAAGTATGGATATACTGTATTAGCAGTTGTTCACAAAAAAATATAAACATCTGATAAGTAGGTCACTGAAATTTGCTCTGTTGCAAAGAAATATTCCCCTCACTTTACTCATTGGAGGGGAGATAGAAAAATGTAAAAACAATCTTGATGTTTTGATGCAGGCAGACAGATTATTCTGGAAAAGTACTTTTTACTTTAGAAATCCATGGCACATGGTAAGATAAGTAGAAACCTTGAAGGCACAGATGATTGATCCCATTGAGAAGTAAAAAAAATTTAGTCTACAATTCTTGAAGGCATATAAAGTCACAACTTGCCACCAGAGTTGAAGGAAAGAACAATGGTTTATCACAGTTGAGAGCAGCCAAAGACAAAGTTTCATGAGATTTTTTTTCTTTCTCCATTTTACGATTTGCTCAAAATCCTTTGGTTTCCATGTCACAAGAAAAGAACCTGTCGACTTTAGAGTAATGAGTGTTTTTTACCCGCTACAAACCTAAAGAAACACCATACTGCATAAAGAACAGTCATTAAGTCATGAAATAAAACAGCAAATTTTGAAAATAAAAATGTTAAGTTTATTGAGACAATCCACTTTGGGCACTCTGCTGCCAAAATTTTGTACACTTTCTTTTATGGTGCTATGAAAGCACAAAGATACCAGCCAATCACAGATGTTAAGAGTATATATGATAGCACGAACAACTGGAATGTGTTATACATGCTCTTGTTGCCAAAATTATAAAAGTGAAACAAAGACTTTTTGACAAAGGATTCACTTTAGGTATAAAGTTACAAGAAATTTACAACAGACTATAATTATAATTAAGTTGGTTAGTTTAGCTAAAATATCTTCACAAGCATATACATATAAAAGCATAAACATACATACATATTATATATATGTATATATATTTATTTATTTATGTATATCGTTTTGGTTTGGTTTGGAGCACTAGAACTTTCTTTTTGTAACACAAGATCTAATGTGACTGGGACCTACTGCTTAAAGCTAATTTCGAATAACTATGAACATCCCATGCCACAAATACACAAATTCTGATACCATATTTCTGTTTACGTAGCTATATATATGCATGTACATACATACATACATATATATATATATATATTAGCTGACATTTTTTGGTCAATCAAACAGTAAGTTTTTGAGCATTCTAATGTTAAATGATTTTTCCCATTAAACAATGTACCTTTTTTTAATCAAAATTCACTATCTTTTAACCGACTAATTAAAGCTATTTCAAGAAATCAACCAAATATTTTCCACTCCAGGAAGAAAATTTATATCTATGCATTAAAATTAGATTTAAACAGATTTGAAATAGATACATCATGAACAGAAAAAAGGGGGAGGTGGGGATCAATAAGAAGCTAAAGATAAAATTTTAAAATTTAGTTAGGACCAAGGATTTTTATTTAGTTTTCTTAAAAATACTGCATTTTAAAACACAGAAATTTCAATTTATAACTTTAGCACATAAGTTACACTACAGCAAAATTATAAAACATTACTCATAATTAATGCTGCGGCAAGTTGTTAAGTAACTTACAAAAAATATTAAACTCATCCATATCAAGATGATCCAAGCTAGACCAATCCTAATAAAAAATTAAATGAAATAATGCCATGTGTATTATATACAAACAATTATGACAGTTAAAGTACCAATTTCTCTTTGAATGAAATCCTTATAACATAGTATTTACATGTGTGTATTGAGAAACTCTAGATGTGTATTATACTGGGAATAATTTTTACTGCTTCAGGTAATTCTTAACTCAATGCATTGCTACATCTTAAGGGCATTTCTATTAAACTTCTTTAATAAAACAGTGCTAGTAACTCTACTCATTAACTTTATACTAGTTATCAGGTAACTTTATACTAGTTATCAGGTAACTTTATACTAGTTATAAGGTAACTTTATACTAGTTATCAGGTTAGTAGTTATCAGGTAAACTATCAGCTATATATTACTCAAAACACTGAGATTACTCTGATTCTTGAATGTGGATTAACAGGTTAAATGTTATGATTCTTTAATAGTATTAAGGGTAAAAAAATAAAATTGGCTGAAGAATGACTTCAACAAACAGCACTATAAATGGAATAATTTGGTTCCCATATCAATTGATTTACAAGTCAATTTCATGTCAAATTTATAGTACATACTACATGTTATATTTTGCCATTTTTTCTTGTACAATACAGGGTGCCCATTAAACACATACACATTATATATAAGTAATATGGTAAGTAAACAAACATGCTCTACCATATTCATCATTAGTTTTCAAAAGCTAATTTTTACTGGGTTGCAAGGCATGTTATGGCAGATAACACAAAACTGTGATCTTGGAAGAAAAAAATTATCTTTAAATAAATTAAATCAAATATAAAAGATTTGAAATAAATATCTTATGAACAAAAGAAAAAAAAGTGGGGATTAAATTATTACAAAATTAATAAGAAACTAAAGATAAAATTTTAAAATTTAGTTGGGACCAAGAAATTTTATTTAGTTCTCTAAAAAATATTACATATTCAAACATACAGAAATTTTAATTTATAATTTATATATTCTAAATTGTTCTTATAAAAAAGATGTCCAAACTTACATTAGGATAATCAGTCTTTGAATTTTCATTATCATCCATTGGCTCCCCACCATTTTGATTAGGAGCCCTAAATTTTAGAAGCTCAGAAAGTGTTGGTATTAAATGATCACTAATACTTGCTATTCGTTGCAATTCAGTATCTACTTCAGTTAGATAAGCTAAGGTTTCTGCACCATCCACTCTTTCTTCAGGGGACACATCTTTCTGACACATACGAACAAGAGTAGGTAAAGCCTAAAAATTTTAATAAAATAAAAATATAATAATCATAAATTATAAAATAAAACAACTTGATTTAAAATAACATTTTAAATGATTAGGTTACATACATAACTTAAGATATGTCATTTCTTTTCAAAATATTTTGAACTATATGCTAAAAAAAAGTACTTAACAAGTGATGCAAAATATTCTCCACTACTTGAACTTCAAAATACATAATCAGCTTCTGTATTTTAATACTGGTATGCTATCTAGTAAATTTAAACTAGCAATTCTTCATATTTTTTATCTCTAAAGCCCCATACTTATTATTGTTAAGTCAGTAAATAATAATTTGTTTCAAAATAATTTAATAAATATAATTTAAACAATACAAAAATAGTTTAGAATCTTAATATAAATAAATGATTAAAAACAAACAAAAACAAATTCAGTTATGATAAACTAAAATAAAAGAATATCCTTTGGCAAATTTTTAATTGTGGCTATTTAAGAATGAATGCAGTCAATAGGGAATATATATTGGTTTTGGTTTGGTTTGGAGCACTACGATCTACTGTTTTGCACACGAGGGCTAATGAGACCGGGACCTACAGTTTAAAGCCGATTCCGAACGGCTACGAACATCCATGCCATCAGTGGGATTCGAACCCGTGAACTCTGGTTCCGAAGAGCAGTGCTCTACCATTCGGCCATCGTTCGGCGGAATATATATTGATTCTGAAGAATTTTATTTTTTAGTAAAGAATACCATTTATATAACTACTTTATACATATTAAATTTATACCTGATAAGAAATTATCAATATATAGTACTTAGTGAATGATTAATAAATACTAACAATGTAAATATAAGTTGATTTCACAAAATAAAAGTATCATTAAAAATTTTCTATTATGCAAACAACTGGCATGTATAAACAAAAGATTGAATCCAAACACACAAAGTTAGGAATGTTTTCAATCAACCATAATGCAATTTTTATATATTATTTATGCATCCTCAATTATATTTTATTATTGAATGACTCAATGGAATTGAGTTTTCATCAGACATAAATATATATATATATATAAATGGTTAATTCTTTGAGAAAGTTAAACATACATTTTTTTATCCCTAATGTTAAAGCTATGGTTTAACACAAGAACAGGGTACCCCTCCCCCCACTAACTTGGTGATAAAGCTCTAAACATTATATTTTAACTATTTATAATTTACATTTTACTAGCTTAACATTTTCTCCTGATCTTGTCGTCCACACAATCTGTCTCCATATTTTGATTTATATTATATTGGTATCCAACTTTCCTTCAGAAACTCTTTTCTTATATATTAAATTCCTGTAATGCTTAAAAAATTATATATAGTGAACCATTAATAGATTGTTTAGTTTGCTGTTTGTTTTAATAAACAGCCAATAATTTCGCCACATTTGCCCAGGGGTACCCTATTCTTAAGTATTTCCAAAGCTTTATTTGAGACTTAAAATCAAGAAAGAATTATGCTCATTAAATTATTGTTTTTAAGTTTGTGTTGGAGCGCTACAGCCTACTGTTTTGCTTAAAATGGCTAATGAGGCTGGGACCTACTGCTTAAAGCTGATTTCAAGCAGCTACAAACATCCATGCCAGCAGCAGGATTCAAACTTGGAAACCTTGGTACCAAAGAGCAGCACTCATCCATTGTTTAGCAATTAATTTTTTCAGAAAGGAAAAAATATAAAACCTTTGGCAGATATATTGGGTCATGGTAGTTTTCACATAACTAGTAAGGACTGATACACCGCTAGCAGCAATAGGGTAAATGCATTTTTAATATACAAAGTTCACACTTTAGAAAAATATGAGCTATAAAGCTACAGAAAAGTATACCTAAAAACAATATAATCTTACACAAAACTAAATATAATTTTACTTTCAAATTAATTCTGATAATTACTTTAAACATATTTATGTGCACTTATGAAAGTGCTAAAAATTATCTATTCTCTATTAAAAACTTACAGCAGTTCCATGAAAATGTGTGTTGTTACTTAATTAGTGTGACTCAAGCCTTATTTAAAGTAACAAATACTTCATGGTTCTCTGAAAACGTAAAAACTCATCTATGAAACACTAAGATTTTTAATGCAATTTTAGAAAAATAAGTTTATACATATGGATGTTACTCATCAGATAGATAATTTCTGAATACCTTATACACAATTCTTGAATCATCTGCCATCAATGCACCAGATCGAAACATGTACGTCATGCTAAAATACAAATAATTTGGATTTCAGTTATTAATTTCAAAACACATAAAATCAACTTTCTTATAACTCAAGAAGACATATCATTTAACACGTGTCAATTTCAACAAATAACAATATTTATTTTCAATTAAAATAAATAAGTCATTACCATTTTGCAGATGCAAGCTGCATTTCTGTCGTCTTGTCACGACTCATAAGTGAAACCAATATATCAGGAACAGATTTACCATCAAAGTTTGCTGGGGAAAAATTATTAAAACAATTTAATACATAGTTCTATAAATAATAAACAGATTGCCCAATAAAGCTAATTTAGAAATATATGCACAATACAAAAGGAAATGTTAATAGTGAATTAATGTTTTTCAGAGGTGCACCAAGGCATCTGAGCAGGGTGCCATGGTCTGCTAGGGCACCTTGAGATGGGAATCAGTTAACACCAGAATGCTATTCTGTTACTGGCAAATATATTAACTAATTTTACATATGCAAGAAAACTTTTTAAAGCTTATTTTTAATCAAGGAAAGGCAGGTAATACACACACTTTAAAAAAATGATTTATAGCACATTAAAGTTATTTTCAGCTTTTAACAGTATCTTATTTTAACTCATTAAAGCCTGAGCCATTTTTGCTGAACATATATTGATGAATATCTTTAATCTAAGCTATTATGGATTGTACAGTTAAGCTTTATAATAGATAAAGCTATTTATCGTGGTTTCAGTCAATGTACATGATGAAAAACTAAATTTAAGTCTAGATTTACAAAAAATAAAATAAAATAAAATAAAATGCTGATCTAAATGACAAAATTAAAAATAATAATATGAGGTACTTGAAAATTTGATACTACTGCTTTTTATAGGAGCGCTATCTACCTCTGCTGAAAAGGAAAAATTCTTTTAAAAACTCATGAAAATTATTCTCTCTAATCTTTAAACTCGTAAAGTACTCAGGCAATTCCCTAGTTTTCTGGTTTTCATTGATGTACAGCTCCTTGAATATATTACAGGTACATGAGGTAAATGAAGTACAGGTAAACGAATTACTCTGTAATTTTCAAGAAAACTTTTTAAAGCTTATTTTTAATCAAGGAAAGGCAGGTAATACACACACTTTAAAAAAATGATTTATAGCACATTAAAGTTATTTTCAGCTTTTAACAGTATCTTATTTTAACTCATTAAAGCCTGAGCCATTTTTGCTGAATATATATTGATGAATATCTTTAATCTAAGCTATTATGGATTGTACAGTTAAGCTTTATAATAGATAAAGCTATTTATCGTGGTTTCAGTCAATGTACATGATGAAAAACTAAATTTAAGTCTAGATTTACAAAAAATAAAATAAAATAAAATAAAATGCTGATCTAAATGACAAAATTAAAAATAATAATATGAGGTACTTGAAAATTTGATACTACTGCTTTTTATAGGAGCGCTATCTACCTCTGCTGAAAAGGAAAAATTCTTTTAAAAACTCATGAAAATTATTCTCTCTAATCTTTAAACTCGTAAAGTACTCAGGCAATTCCCTAGTTTTCTGGTTTTCATTGATGTACAGCTCCTTGAATATATTACAGGTACATGAGGTAAATGAAGTACAGGTAAACGAATTACTCTGTAATTTTTAATATTAGATTTGTCATTAACTTTCTCCAAAACAAAATGAGAGAGAAAAAGTTAAATAAAAAATTCTGAAAACTCCAAGATATGTTGCATAGTATCCATATTTATAACAAGAATAGAAATATTCAAAGTAGATACATTACAAGCATTAAGCTACTACTAACTAAGCCCTTGACCAAAAGATGCATTATGAGGTAACTCAATATAAATCATGTAGAAATAAATGCTTAATAAAACATAAAGGAAAAGTAAAGCATGAAAATTAATAATACAAAAGAGTCTAACATCATAAATAAATAAGAGATTAAACTTACAGGAAGCAGCTAGTTCAGATACTTTTTCATTTTGATAGCACATCTGAGCCAAACATTTTAAACTTGGGATTTGAACCTAATAGTAAAAATTAAAAATATTAGTACTTAAAACCCATGAAAACAAACTGATTACATTTTTTTACACATCTATTAAAATGTAGATATCTTAGTACTTAGAATACTTACTCTATAAATATTACAACACAGCATTGGTGCTAAGAGTTCCAATACACCATTTTCACATAGTATGTCTTGATGCTCTGGAGTCTGAAATAATAAAATTTATGGATATACTGAGAAAAGTAGATCTATTTATATTACCTTTACACAACATATCAGAAATTGTATTAGTATTGTAAATTACATGCTTCAGGCTAAAAAAATCAATCTAAGAATTTATTTTAAGCCTAATGCAAACATTTTGCATTATATTTCATTCACAATGAAACATTTTATTATCATTCTAAAATCTTTTAAATACCATTTCAAATCAGATGTACAAGTTTAAAATGAAAACCAAGAATAGTTATAATGAGTTCAGTAAGTTAATTTCAATACAACTCAAAATAACAACTTAGTACAATTAACACAAAGCTACAATGACATTTCGTGGTCACTCTTTCGTGGCAATTCATAATCCATATGACTAGCTTACAAGTAAATGAAATTCCCTTTTGGTTAGCTCTTGGGTTCTCTAAGAGCAAGATACTGCAACCAGAGATCAATTTTTCCAAATCGAAGAACATTCAAGAAAAGAGGCATGTGAAGTAAACCTCAGCAGACAGCTGACAGGAATAGTTCCATAATATGGCAACCAAGGTTCTCAAACCCATGCGTTAAGAAAAACTCCCAATCACCAAAGGGTCTCATTTTGCAAGACAGCAGCCATAACAAGAGCGATTAGAACTCATTCCCCTGACGCTAACATGCCGTCTGAGGGCACAGTGACCAGTAAAGATCAACAGCCTTCCTTGAACCATTTAAAAGCTTCTTATGGTAACACTAAAGCAGTCACAATTAAGGCTTTAGGCTTGTCTGTGACTGTCCGCACTGTGTCAATACTGAAGGTGTACACCTGAAATAATAATGAACAGAGCTTCTAATAGACACAGGAGCAATATCAAAGACAGAGTCAGGACCAGTAAAAGAGACATTAACAGATTTTATATATTTGAATATTTTATTTATTCCACATTTAAACCTGATTCATTAACTTAAGTAAATAAAAATATTTTTAAATGCTAATTTTTCTTTCTAAACAGACTGAAAACAACTATGTTCAAAGATCAATTTTATCACTTCTGACCTGACATCCACAATAGAGCATGGTCATAACACATTCCTGAACACTTGGAGATCTTTCTTTAGCCATTTGTACAAGATGAGGAACAAGGGACGGGTCATTATACAAAACTTCAATAGGTGCATCTTTTCTTGAAAGAACAGTACGAAGGCACCTTAAGCAAGCTTCCATTAGTTTTGGTTGAGGACTAGCTAAACCTGTCCAAAAAAATTTGTACACACATTAAAGGTATATATAAAGACTTGAAATTTATTTGCTAAATAAATCTACAATGGAAACTAGAGTCATAAAATTGAATTTGCTATATATACACATTTAAGTATATACACATTTAAGTAAAAAAAATGTTTTTAAAATTTAATAAAAAATACTCTTTTAGAGAGATATACAATAAAAAACATTAACTCTTTCTATAATAATCTAAAATAAATTGGAAAAAGTCTTTTTTCACTTAAAAGTTCAATTATGATTGGAACTCATTAGTTAAAAACTTTTATTTATAAAGGTTTTAACTAATGTATGGATTTAACATAATAGTTAACCAATATATTGACATAAACCAATACAGAAGACACAAGTTAACTTATCTTAATTTACAAATAAGTATTTGACCTAGAAATAAAATTATTATAAGGTTATTTGAAACAAGTATACAGATTAAATAAGAAAGCAAAAATAACAAAAAAGAAACTATATGAATTTTGAAAAACAAAATATAAAAAAAGGATTTTCAGTTATTTTTCTCTTTTTGGGGGGGACAAGACATCCTTCAAGAAAATACTTAAGAAAGAAGCATGTTCAACAGATGGAAATAGCATTGTCGATGAGAAATATAATAACTATTTTACTGAGAGAGTTTTATGACAAGTTACAATAATACTGTTCATTTAGTTCTCTTAAATAATAATAATAAAAAAAATCAAATCTAAAACTATACTTTGCTATACTCATTGGAAAAAAAAAAAAAAAAAAAAGAAAGGCAATGTACCACGTAGCACAACATTTAGAAGACCTTCATTTAACAATTCTTCAACATGCTGATCAGAACCCCGTGCTAAGCTGCCCACAGCTACAGCAGCTTCAATCAGCAGCTGATCACTACTGTCCTTATCTACAAGAATTTGAAATAACCTAAAAAAAAAATATTATTTATGTCATAAAAAGAGAGACTATTTCTTAATTGAATACAATAAAAACAACAAAAGATAAGTCTGATCAGTAGTGTTTAACAATTATTCAGTCTTATACTGTAGCCACTGACATCCCTATTGCTTAAAGTATTAGTATTACTATGGGTATATTATTTTATCTACTGGTAAAAGTAAAGATATTTTTTATTCATTTTAAAAGTTATATATCCATAGAAAAATTGAAGTTGAAACGAAACAAGTATAACTAAATGGAAGAAGTCATTGTTGCAGAAACATAAAATCATTTAAGATAAGAAACAGATATTATGAGCTGTAAAGCTAACATTTTGTTGGATATACCATTTCTAATCAACAATAGCAAAACCAGATATAACTGATGGGAAAAAATTATTAACTTATTAAATTAATAACTTAGGAAATTAAGTCTAATTGTAAGTACAAAGTTATGTAATTTAATCTAAAAGGTTATAAATTTTTAAAAATAAAAATAAAAGATTGATGATCTTTTTGAAAAACTACTTTATTCTTCATGGTTTTAATTTATCTTTTGTCCATAAAATAAAGGTTTTATGACATTCTCCATAGAATTTATTATAAAATTAATGAAACGAAAACAGGAGCAGGTTCATTAGAACTACTTTTAATTCCTGTAAATATGAAAAGTCATGCTGTTACCCATTCCTTAACGTACATTTCAGTAACATTATATGAATAAATATTTCATTAAGTTTATTCACATATCTATAATTTTATATTTAAAATGAAATAGCTGGAATCAGATTATTTCGAATATTAAACAATGAATCTGTTTACTCTATATGAAAAAAATATTCATTCAATTTTAAGCTTTTCATTGTTCAAATTTTAAATGCAATACAATAAAAACTTTATGCTCTAGCAAAGAAAAACAAAAGATTTTCTTCTTGACTGTAAATGCATTATGAGAACTAAATTTTCCTTATACAAAAACTATGAATCCAAGTGACAAATATTTTCATCCATAATACATACCTTGGCACTGCACCTAGTTTGATCACAAGGCCTTTGGATTTGTTACTTCCAATTACCCAGTTCTTAAGTTGCCTTGAAGAAAGAAAAAAAAACAGTTAAAATTTTTAAATTTTTAGTATAAACATTTAGTAATATTAACCATACAATAATTAAACCAATGTTAATATTAAATAAAAATATTTTTCATAAAATATTTCTGAGAATAATAAATTTAGTTTCAGTAAAAAAAATTTCATAACAATATGACTACCATTACCAAAAATACTAGTAGATAATTATTAATCAGAAAAATGGTACAAATTTATATCTAACAGTAGAATACAGTTTAAAAAAATTCATTAAAAATCAGTAATTTCTTCAATTAAAATCTGTCCAATGAGGAATTTGCAGATGTGGGGGATTCGAACAACTTAAAATTTTTCTGATAATTCCAGACTCGTAAATTCCAAAAATGTTCTCAAAAATGTAAAAAACTGGGTGCATCATTTTAAAAATCAATTTTAAAGTTAAGCGAAAATCACGTGATATCAAAATGCTTTGTGATTGGTTGTGATGTTATCGTTCACGATATCCAAAATTTTCTTATTGCTTGTAAGCGTGCATTATTTTCCGATTTTGTTTTGGCAAGTTCTTAAAATTTTCTAGCTATCAAAATTTATTTTTATTCAAACCTGAAGGTTTATTTTATCGATCTCAATAGCTTAATTATCTCAATTTGTTATGTCTCTTCTACCTGGATTTACCAAAGGACAGTCAGACAACATCCCAAAATTGACATGATGTGAATGTTTTCGTTCTTGGGAAAAAAAACACGGATTTAATAGGAGCAGAAATACAGGGAATTAAAACCCAAAGGTATGTAAAATCATTTATATATTTATCCAATTTTAGTTAACATGTATTAATATTTTATTCATGCTAATCACAGCTCTTCTGTTTGTAGACATAGACAAGTCAAATAAATACACATATATCATATACACACATTTGTAGTAGCATCGCTTTTTATAACTAGAAATGGATGTAATATTAAAATAAAAATTAGAGGAGGTATTTATTATGGGAGGTTCTGGTCTCATTAACCCTCGTGTTGCAAAAAATAGACCTTAGCGCTCCCAAACCAAACCAATTCTTGGGTATTTTAAATCTGATGAAAAGAAATTTAAAATCTTTAAAAAGCTTTACTTAATTATTTATACATATTTAAATAGCAATACAATTTTATTGCCTTCAATATTAATGTTAAATTAAAAATGTATAAAGTTTCCGAAATTAAATTTAATTTTTAAAGTAATATCATTAATAAGAATTTTAAAAATATTATACTTTTTTCAAATTAGTCACCAATTTAATCGAAAAATATGACTGTGAATTGGTACACTTAAGAAAGTATGCATCTCTGAAGAAAATATTTATAATACAGTGAAAATACATAATCTTCCCCTACCACAAGATATTTATTAGATAATTATATGCTTTAGATATTTATATGTTTTATGATATTTATATGCTTTATCAAACATTTATTGTACTTGAACTCTTTGATAATACTCGAAAATTAGCATTTTTAAAAGTTAAATAGCACTGGTTAATCAACAGTCCTTTTTAAGGTATATATGTATTTTTATATACTTTAATTGTTTTAAATTAGTAATATTTAAACAAAAGCAAGCATTTACTTACCGAAAAATGGTCTTCTGAAACCCATACAGATGATTTATATGATAATTTGGGGTTTGATTTCTCATCCTTTTTCATCGCATTTGTTCAGATTTTACGTGTATGTGGATCTTTGGGAACACTGAAAAATATCTTCTCATTGCAATTAGTTATAGTTTTACAGAGTGGCACAATCCAATATTTATAATATGATTTTTAATGCCAGACATAATAAAAAAATTTCTGTTATATATGATACTTTATACAGAAATAAATTTAAAAGTCGCCCTTAAACAACATAGGCGGTCGGTGTTTTCTGGAACAATGATGTTACAAACTCATCGGAAGAAAAGTATCATTTTTGAGAGATGTATTTTGAAGATGTCTGCTATAAAACCCATTAGAAATCACTATTTAGGCCCCCAAATGAAAGAAAAATAGGTACTGTCCTGCTTACTTTTTTGCCTTCTGTTGTTTAAAATTAAAATTAGAAAACATGAAAATTCCTCATTGAATTTTTAGGATAAATTTACAGGTAATCTTCATAAAAACTAACTGTAAATATGTTTACATATAAATAGTTGATATATTCAATATAAAAGATAGTTTAAATAAAAACAGCTCTATGTAATATGGCCTACAATGAATACTTACGTTACACCTTCTAAACATGTCACTGGATCAGATGAAAAAATTTTCTCAATATTGAGACGTTTGTTTTCTTTATCCTAAAAATTGGGATAAAAATACACTGATATTATAAAATAATTTCATTCAAAAAAATTTCCAGAAATTATATTCAAAGATGAATTTGGTATTTTGAATTTTTAAAAAATTTTAATAATACATGAATTTATGGTATGCAAATGAATTCTAAAAGTTTACTTCAACAGAACTAATAATGTGATATATGTTTATTTACATTGACTGCTCTTCTAAGCATATCAATGATGAGCTACATATAGTGTTTTGTCCCTACACTAAAGTTGTTATGTATGCGAATGTGCTTAATGATTTATAAATAACTATAAGCTATACAGATTTCCACATAAATAAACTCATGAATAATAGAAAGGAGTTTGAAAAACACTCACTAACTTTACACCCTTATCAATGCATAGAATATAATTACAAATTATGATGAGTTTAATTAAAAATTTCTTTTAACACTTATTAAAATTGATAAAAATCAAGGTACAACTTATAATCTTATGTAACAAAAATAAAGATTATTCATGTACAAATGACATTTGAAATGGTTTCAATCGTACATCAGATGGATGTGTTGTTATTTCCAAATTTGGTATTAATCATGGGCGTGGTCACACTGGAAGGTATATATTTATATACACAAATCTCTTGATTTACTATCAATTTTGAAAGCTATGAATGTAAGTTACAGATTGGCATAAAGGGATACTGCTACATACTTAATTACATATTTCATGCACTTTTTGTAAGACTGAAATGAAATGAATCAGTTTAAGTAATTAAATGATAGATTTCAGTCCCGCATAATTTCTATCTGTGTATAATTTTCAACACTAATTTTAACTTCTCACTTTCATTTTAAATCTAAAATATGACCACTTTTTCTGTCATTTTACTACACGTTGAAGTTTCAAAGTTAAATTAAAAATGTATATTGCAAACAAACTATAATTCATGTCTATAAAGCCATTCCGCAAACGTGGCAAAACTATGAAGGAAGTCCAAATGGATAGTTAGATATGGTAACAATGTGAATCGGAAAATATAAAAAATTTATATTGCATTTAATAACATTTAATACCAACCCCATAACAATCCATATTCACCATCCTCATTATACAAATTATATTTTATGCAGAATTCAAAAAGATGAAATTTTTCTCATATCGTTACAGAAAGTTTTAAGAAATTATAAGTCTGAAAAGGTACTAAAGGCCATAAAATATTTAATGTTTTCATTAATTCGTTTACACCCAAGCCACGGTTGTCAAAGTCAAAGTCAAAGTCAATTTGTTTTGGGAGTTCATAGAGAAAGAAACATCTGCTCCTGGAAAATACGTATTCTTTCTCTGATTGGTCGGTGGGCAGTACAATCATTTACCCAACACTGGCCTTTTAACTATGAATCTGTACACTCATCTTTATAAAGAAAAAAATCTGATGTAGACACCACGTGACTATTTTGTAGGTCCATTTCATCATCTCTCTCTCTTTTTATTTTCTATGATCCATCAAATATACCATTTCCATATTCTTTATAATATTCAAAGCAGTTTTCGCTTTTTGTGGTATCCATGATAGCTGAGTAGAGCTTAAGTACTGCCATCTAGCGGAGACCCGAAGCGTTAATACTCGTTATAAATGAGACATTGTACAGGTATTTCGATCTAAACCGAAACTTTCTTCACCCTGCACCGGGAAGTAAATTCAAAAATATTCTTAAAAAATTAACTTTTGGCTTTCTTTTCTAAAAATGACCTTTAAAAGAGTTGTTCCCATTATTTGGAAACTTTGTTAAAGCTGCTTATATATAAATACGTCGATATCTTTGATTTGCATTAATGTAGATTGGTAGCATTAATAGCAGTTATAATGAGACTTTTCCCAATTATCACTATATAAGAGTGAATATTCCCAAACAAAACACCGATCTCTATCAGACGTCTATAATACCTCACCCCAGACAATGGGATCACATTCCGATACTGAGGTCACATACCGATATAACAGTCCTAAATACAAAATTTTCACCATTTCACAATTTATTGTTTTTGAGTTATTCCCTCAAGATTTAATATACTTTATATTGATACTCTTCTTCATATAAAGGGCAGATTGCAGTTTAAAAAAAGGAGGTACACGGCTATAAATTATACCAGTCCAAAATACAGAATTTCAACATTTTATAGATCATCTTTTTTGAATTATGTCTTACAGTGTTAATATACGTTATTCAGAACGTTATATGGTGTACAGATGGCAGTTAAAAGAAAAGGATCACATCTAGATGTTATAAACCTCCTAAATACAATATATCAACAATTAATGGCAAATTCTTTTAGAACTACAACGTTAATTTACATTATATTGCAATTTTTCATTAAATACAGTGAGTATTGAAATCAAAACTGGAGGTGCACAACCAGGTGTTGTAATACTCCTAAATGTAAAATTTCGAAATTTTATAACTAACTGCTATTGAGTTCTGCTCCATCACGTTTATTTGCATTATATTTAAAAATTTTCCTTATACAGAGTGCAGACAGCGATAAAAATAGTATGTTCACTATTATAGAAGATAAAAATGTCCTAAATACAAAATTTCATTATTTTACTCCTAATCGTTTTTGAGTTATGTTCCACAGCGGTATAAATGATAAGATTAAATTTTCTGGTGTATAGAAATCAAAAAGACAGGTGAAAAGCTAAACGTTGTAATAATCTGAAGTACCATAGGCGAATCACTATCACCAGAGAAATACAAAAGGTACAAAATACAAAATTTAATTTTTTTACGGATAATCCTTTTTGAGTTATGCCCCACAGCCTTTATATTTGTGATATTGAAATTTTTCGTTAGGAAGAGTGCAGATTGAAGTCAAAAGAGGGAATGATCAAAATGCAATACTTATTAATAACTTGATAACCTTTGCATTTATAAATATAAACTACTATAGTGTCGGTAATAAAAATTACTCATGCTACGTGTAGCTTTTTTCTTTTACTGCTCCAATCCAAATGTCATCTTTTCCAAGGAAAACTGAGGATCTTTGGAATCTTTGTGCAACTTTCCAACCACGATTGTTTTAACAAGCAATTAAAATACAGCTGACTGAAGTCTTACATTCATGGGAAATTATCCTCTTAATTTCCCCCTCATATAAGAATAGCATTTTCGCAGACCATCAGATGTATGTATGTCGCTTGTCTGTGTAATGCGTATCGTCCAGTTCTTCGACTTTAAAGTAAAATATTAAGGATGTTTTTTAAGTTTTTTGCCTGATCTTACAATCTCAGAGAATTGCCTTTCATGACATGATTAAAATAAAGTTGAGTTGACAACTAAAAAATATGAGTTATAACTTCATGTGTGATTGTTGTAGAATAGTCGTTACATGTTACAAGAAGATATAATTACATTTCGTTTAAAAAATCATACATAAGTTTTTGTGTCCATGGCATGTGCCCCGGGTTCCATGCAATAATCAGGCCCTACACACTGTGTAATACTAACATAATAAAAACTGCAACATTATTAAATGAAGTCTATTATTGTAAGAGTTAAGTCTTATTAGGTTTCAGGTGGACATCAGCAGCTTTCTAATGTTTTTTCCTTCTGTATTTCATTCACCTGTACCCATAAGTATCTTATGAGCACTTAATCATGCAAAGTGTTAATCAATTATTAATATTAAATTTCCCCCATTTTATCAACTATCTCTGGTTTTGTTAGTAACTGTTTATTCTTTCCCAAATTTGGCAAGCTGGATTTTCTATGGATATACATACTGACTGTATTTTGTAACTGGTTGGTGAAGAAGTACTATAATGAAGGTTTTAGTTATAACTGCCAAGGTTTTTCGTTTCTGTTCCCCCTCCCCCTTTTTTAGTGTCATTAAGTCCAGAGGTAAGTTGAATTTTTTGACTCTGCCTTACAAATAAATATAAGTTGAGTTTTACTCTACGAAGAGTGTATGAAATGGAGTGAAATGTTTTAATAATTTAATAAAGGTAAATAAAATATTCTGTGATTGTTCTCTCCCTTCCCATCAACATTTAAATGGGGTAGAATTTTGTATATTAATTATTTTGTCTTGATTTTAAGTAAATTACATTGAAAATATGGGGAGAAGGATTATTTTAGAATCATTCAGGATATACGATTATCAGTGGCGTGAGCTCAATATTGCAGGGTGTGCACTGCACACCCTGGCAAAATTATGAGGGACAGTAATTTTCTGCACCTATGTCTACCTATCTTTATATGATATATAATAAATATTATTTACAATATATTCAAATCTTATGTTAATTTGCTTGCTTGTATTCCCGCAGTGCGTACGGTACTAGATGCTGCTCCACGTAGCGCGTTCAAAAGCAAACGAACATAGGAAGTTCTGATGTGTACGCACTGCGCACTAAATTGAAAATCACGCTTTATATGTATGGGCTACTGGAGAAGAACAGCATACTATGGCACTGGGGCAAGTGCTGCTATTTTTCCTTCACTTGGCATTCTGAATCATCCGAAGGTACGGTTTATTAAGCTTTGTATTAGAGCGGAGACTTACGTACTGAAGCGCTTTTGGTTTTTTAACTGATTAACTGGCCATACGATTTTGCAGACGGTTAATGTTTAATTTTATATATTGTAAGATTTTGTTTTCATGGTAATATAAAACAAGTATTTCATCAATATTAAGTGAAATGTTTTGGTGTCGTAAAGTAATTTCGGTGATGTATTATATTTAGTGAAATAATTAGCTGAAAAACAATGTTGTTTTGTTTTAAAGAAATGAATTTTAACAGAACAGCCCAAATTTTACCATTCATTGTGTCTTACAGACAGTATATAAGTTATATCTGTAACACCATATTACTGGTTTTGTTTTTAAAAATTGTCAAGAAGTTTTTCGCAAAATATATGTTTTCCAAATGTTAAAAACAATTAATAAATATAATTTAACCCACTGACCGAACAAGAAACAGTTCGTTCGATTGTGCTAGCGTGCAGTGAAATCCTCTGCAAGTGGAATAGAAGTTCAGTTTGTCGGCACCAAAGAGCATCCTGATGAGGCACCGCAGCGGCGGGCGCCATGTGGTGATACGTTTGATGAACATGTAAGTTTTTCGTGGAAGCCCGAAGCGTTGCTTTTTCGACGCCGATATGACACCATGCAACTAAAGACATGATTTTTGCTTCAGTGCTAGTAGAATCCTCATAAGTTGAGCTGTTTTTATAGTTATAACTTGACTATTCGTAGGAAAATATTTTATTTATTGTAATCTTTAAATTTATATTCATAATAAATAACCCGTTTCAGAATGGAGAACTGAGATGTCTCAATAATGAAAGATTTATTGGAAAATCCATGTTTTCTGCACACCCTGCATGAAAACCTACCGCATGCCACTGACGATTATATTCTTAACTGCATCAAGAGGAAAAAGAAAATAAGAGTACATTCATCTTCAAGTTTAATATGTAAAGCATTATATGAAGTTTAAAATATGAATAACAATATCAACTGTATATTTCTTTTTTTAAAAAAACAGATCATCACTAAATATTCATAGTCTTGGATTAGTTCAAATTCAGTGAAACAGCTCTTCCTGTGTTGACGACTTCAGCGCATGCAGATGCTATTTTAGAAACAGCTAATATTCCTTCTAGTTTAACTTCACATTCTTCAGTACCTGAAAAGTAGAAGAAAAATGCAAAATTATCACTTAATGTTCGTAAAATAAGTATTTTCTCTAATAATACTACACTTTTCTACAAGAATCATGATCTTCAACAGTACCTCCATGTTTTCCAATACATACGAGTAATAAGTTTATCTCCAAACTTTTTAAAAGCTACAGTAGACAAAAAACTAAGAAAATGTTCAATAATGCAAATATTTTTTCTGTAGTATGTTTGAACAAAACATAATGGAGCCTTCTTCTACCTTCTCCTTAGACATGCAAAGTAAGTAAAATAAATAGAGTGTCTCATACATATTTTCACCACTATATTTTTGTTAAAAGATATATTCAGAAACGTATTGAAAATTTAGAAAAAGAAAATTAAATCAGATAACTATGTAGCCAATTTCTTTATTTTTTAAACAAACGCAATTCGATCTGAAATTATTTTACGACTATGAACTGAAGCTAATTAAAGAGTTAACTGAAAAGCCAGATTTAACTGTTTAACTGTGTAACCGTCCACAGTAAGATAACTCCTTGCAGGAAGTCCTTCAGCCTGTGCCTGAAAAGAGCGAGCCTATTCAAGGAAATTTATTTCCCATATTGAGTTTGTTTATGAAGTATCTGAAGTCGCGTGATTCCTTATGGAATGAAATATGAACCCCCTTTTCCAAAAAATATTAATCACCTCTCCCTTCTTCTTTGAAATTTATAGTCAAATTGTCAACAATAAAGGCGCAGTGACTGATCATGTATATTGTACATTACACATAAACTCAAATGGAAGACGTGAAAAACAAACAGAAAGGTTGATTCTTGGAAGCTGCTAGGAAAAATGAAGTATTGTTCTGTGTAATTTATCTGGCAATATCCTTTCACATTTGCAGGAAAGAAGAAACGATATTTTTTGGGGGGGAAGAGTTCTGTCCCTACAATCATAACTTAAAAGTAATACAGAAAGGATGTATTAATACAGAAATCTTCATGAGGGATTATGAACCCCCCCCCTTCGCTAAGCCACTGCTCATCTACAATATCCCATATGTTCAATTTCCAAATACGTGGAAGACCTCTTCTTGACCACTGTATACCACGAATACTACACAATTTAAAGACTATCCCATGGTACATACATATAATAAGGCGATTTCACACAGTAGGGCAAATTCTCAAATTATGACAATTCTGGCCTTAGTTTTAAACGGAAAGGCAGTTTATTGTTTTTCTATTGGCTGTTGTAAACATGAAAATGAATGGAAAGGGCATTATAGTAGTTCGTGACGTTGCGACAAATTGCCTTATTCTTCGGGAAATGCATAAATAACAATACAAATTTTCTCTCACTCTCTTTTTTAAAGACATAATTATTTTTTTCCGGCGACAGACTTGAACATTATAGTGCTACAAATCAAATTTCTACGTTGGCTGGCAAGTTTCTCGCCAGGATTTAGTTCACGTTTCGGAAAGGGGAGAAAGGAATCAAACCCAACTGACTGAACCGAAGTATCCACAGGGAAATTTAAGCTTAATCGACGCTTTAGCTTTCGCCGATGATGTAGTTTTGATAGAGGTGAATTGTTTAATAAGTTGGTGAGAGAAACTAGTGATTTTCTATTGGAAATCAACATAAAAAAAGACTAAATGTATGATCATGAATTGTAAGGAAATTCATATAGATACAGAACTAAAGAGAAATGAACAAATTTGAAAGAGTTATGGAGTTTAAGAATTTGAATTAAACTGTCACAGGAAAGAATAATAACACAAGAGGAATTTTGCAGTCTCCATGTAGAGGACTGTATCATTTTTTTGCGTTAAAGAAATTGATATCTAACAGGATAAGACGAAAACAAAACTCCCAGTGTATATGAAACTGTCACAGGAAATAATATAACGCGAGAAATTATGCAGTCTTCATGCATTGAGATGCATAAGACTGCATAAGATTTAACACGATAATAGGAAAAGAAAACTACTGGCATATATGATATTATGATTAGACTAATGGTTATTTATAGGTCAATGGGATCATTAGGAAAATGAAACTTTATAACTTAAACCGTAAAAGATGTTAATAATTTAGGAGAGAAAGATCTTAAGATCCATATTTGTACCAATTAAAGAGTATGGTGTTTAGAGGAAGAGGTACAACCTTGAAATTCTGTTTAAAGAAAAAGATAAATTTTGCAAAATCAAAAATAATCTAATAGCTGAGACGAGTAGAGAGATTGGACAACAACCTACACAAAAATGAGGTCAACAAAAAAGAAACAACAATGAAGAGATGGTTGGAAGAGGTTGAAAAGGATTTTAATGTGGCCTCCACACTATGGCCAATTGCTTACCACTCCAGTACTGGTCCTGATTGTCGCGAGCTCGGCTGTTTTTGTTTTCCTGCCTGTGGCAACACGAAAAAGAGAAGGAGTAAAAAAAAGAAAATAAAGTTGTTGTTGCTGATGTCGAAGTGTAGTCTGTGGTCGAATGTCATTCTTTTTTAATACTAATATACTCTCCCAAAAGACTATTTTTTTTTTTGAGAAAAGAACATTGTAGTGCAGAAACCGGGGAATTTATGACTGCCTCATCACTGATGGCGACCTTGTACGATGGTTCCTGGGTTGCATACTCACACTAGGCCACTAAATTAGCAGACGGCGTGAATGTAACCACAGAGTCTACTGCGCACTTTGGTAGCGCATATTGACTGTCTTTGATCTTTGGAGAAAAACCGCCTCTGAAGCCATCCTCCACCAAGGTCATTTTATCGTCTGCAATCGTCGACCTCGATAAGCCATATCCCTTGCAGACAGTAGTAATGGCTTGAAGTGGGCCATAGTGTGGAGGGTCCTTATAAATTTAAAAATAACAAATTGGATAATTAAAGAATGCGATAGACTCCTGTGGTGTTTAATTGTTAGGAAGGCCATGGTCCAGCATGGCCAGCATGGTAAGTATGGAATATAGTGCCAGGGAGTTAGCTAATTAGTTATACAACAAAATTAAAAGCTTTTAATGAATTCTTACCCTGTACGACATTGAGGAAGTGCTCCATCTCAGCCGCATATGACTGTTCATATTTGGAGGCAAATGAATAGAATATGGGCACAGCAGTAGTTCCTTTATGGTTATGGAGCTGGACATTAATCGGTCTCTGCTCTCCGCAAGTTAACATTCCTTTTGGTCCAAACACCTGAAATGTACATGTTATCATGTCTTAGGAGAGAAATAGTGATGCAGAATTCTTTCAGCAACCGTACAATTAAACGAAAGATGATAGAGAAAATTTCTGTGTAAAGACAAATGCATTTAAAATGGATTATTATGTGTAATCTATGAGATGGCGATTTTTTTCAGTCAGACTTACATATAGTACAGTAATATTATTTGAAAAAAGTCTTAACCATTAAAGCTAAAAAATAGTTTTTAGGTGTTTTATGTTTTCTCTGAAGGAGCCGGGTAAACTGACCTCTACTCTCTGGTCGTATCCATAAACTGCTAATCTACTAAGGTCAATTGTCGCAAGGGTACCACTTGGAAACTTCATTGTTATGACGACAGTATCATAATCTCCCAATTCTTTTACATCCTCAAAGTAAGCGTGCGCAATTACTGATACACTCTCTGGGTACTCTCCTAATACCCAGCAAATGTAGTCTATGTCATGTACACCGCAGTCGTGAAAGATTCCACCTAAAAGTAGACAAAAAATAATTTCATTTAGAAAGTATCAAGTAGAAGATGAAAATATCCGGAATGTCCCGAATCCTGTAACATCTGTTAGTGACTCCCATTTTTTTTTTTCATAATTATAATTATTCTAAATTTTGAGAAATTTTTTTAAATGAAATACGCCTTGTTTAATTCTTCAAACTTTCTTTTCAGTCAATAGGAAGATGGATCCAAATACAGCCTAGTTGTCATTGGATCAATCTAGTTGTCAACCTAGTTGTCCTGTGAATTGTTCCATCGAAAGATATCCAGTGGGTCATTGGAATGCTCCGTTCTCCCTACATTGACGTCATTTCACTGTTTGTCTCTCAACTAACTGGCCAGCGCATTGCATTGGTACTGTCGAGAGACGACAGTCTCTCAATTGGATGACATAATTTGGCTGGTGACCTTCCATTCAGATAATTGTTATTGTAAAAAATAAATAAATAAAATTGAATGGCAGTGAAGGTCTGAAAGCGAGAAAGAGAGAACGAGATCCTTAGGGGGTCTGTTTAGAACGCGAAATGAGAAAATTAATCCATTCCCCCCTGTACTTTGCATCTATCCATCAAGATAGAGACGGAATGAAAAGAAGTTTATTGGGCCCCTGATCAATTTACCATTCCACGATACGATTACGTTCGAACAGTAACTTTGAAGAATGAAATGTTACTTTTGCTAAGAAATCCTGTATCTTTGAGCCATAATCTGCATTCCCACAAAACTTTTCAAGGCCTGGATTTTGAAAGAGAGAGAATGACTAGTCTGTTAAAGGCAGCCTCCGATTCCCTCTTTAGAAAGCTCTAATAAAGGGGAGGGAAAATCAGAAATTTCTAGAGGCACTAATGTTTAATTTTCTTATGCGACGGAGATTCGTGCAACTGCCGTCTTCCTTCAACTACAATTGAGCAGAGACTATATCTTGCTTAGACTGATACTGCTTTATTCCGAACTTTCATTTAAGCCTTTTCAGTCTTACATCAATTTTCAATACAAATCTCTGCCTTAAAAAATTATTTTTGTGTTAGAAACCATTTCAGTGAGGTTTTCTCTTGTATATTAAGATGTAATTGGAATAATTTAAGGCACTTACATGGGAATGTTGCTTCTTAACTTAACTAAAAGTGGTATTAATTAATAGTGTTCGTGCTCACCGGACATTTTCAAGAAGTCTGTGCTCGGTTTCGGAGAATCCCTACTACAAGTCTTAATCACGTGGACTTTTCCGATGTCTCCAGCATCGATGCGGGATTTGAGGTTCCTGAAGCCCGGATCAAAGCGCCTATAAAATTGAAACAAATGAGTAAACAATTAACTCCGTTTAATTTATCCTACAAATAAATAGAATTGGAATTTTTATCTCTTTATACCTGTTAAATGCACACAGAAGAGGTTTGGAATATTTTCTAACGGCATTTAGGCATCTTTCTATTCCTTCTTCAGAAAGAGCCAAAGGCTTTTCGCAAAATATTGCTTTTCCTGTGGAAAAAAAAAAGTTGGATAAATTAAATTACATTATTTGGCTTGCGAAAGAAAAACAGTGATTAGAAAATTGTATGGATAGAAAACTAAATCCATGTTTAAAATTCACCAAATGTCTTAGAACCGAGAGGTTTTTGTAATAATTTTATATCCTTTTATGGTTTGGTTTGATTTAGAGCACTACAGTCTACTATTTTGCCCCACTATTGGAATCACGTCTGCATTGTGAACCATAGAAAACAGTAGAGTTGGTAGCATTATATATTCTATAATATATTTTTTTTCATTAATTAGATACTTTTGATATTTCTTATCTACGCCATACTTTTCTTTTTCTATTTTTTACAATTTTTTTAACTCTCTTGTACAAAATAAAGAGATCGCAAAGAACTTTACTGTTCAGATTTCGACGAAAATATACATTTTGACCATATCAAAATCAGTTTTGACAAGTTTTAGCGTTATATCTACATACGAAAAAGCTTTAATTTTGTAATTTAATATGCATTTTGAATATCCAAGAATGCATTTCAAGATGTGTGTACTTACGAATGTAATCACAAATTAAAAACGATTAGCTGTAGAAAATTAAAAATTTGTATTTAGGACTGCTTCAATATCTAATAAGGCATTTCCATTTTTAATTGCAATCTGCACTTTTTATAATGAAAACTCTCAATATAACGTACATTAGCGGAAATGATCTACAACAATGTATCTCAAAGACATACACATATTCAATTCTAACAATAATTTTTAAACAGTTGTAAGAATGTTTTTAAAGTACATAATGAGAAAAAAAATAGAAATATATTATTATGAGAGAATAAGTTTTAATTTTTACTGTTTGTTACTTCCTAGTTCGGAGTAAAAGCAGTGTTGAAATCTCGAAAAATTTCACTTTAACACAAAATATGTAACGAAAGCGTCAATATTACGTATGTTAACGCTGTGTGTTTTTGCTAGACTGGTACTATTGGATTCAGACAACACCCTTACCTGAAGAAACGAAACCTCGTACCTTAAAATATTATGTAAATGATACTTCTGGTGGAGTATCATACAAGTAATAAAATGTGTATAATTCAATAAGCTTGCAAAAAAGTCAGGTGGTGTCCACAACAGATTTTTTTTTTTTTTTTTTTTTTTTTTTTTTTTTTTTGAAATAATCATGTATATCTGATTAAATGATTAAATGCAATTTTTGATATGAAAATTAATTGATGTGAAAATTATATTCAAGTTCTAGTTAGCTACTTTTGGCACCAAAGGTAGTATTGTACTTTTGAAAATTTTTGATATAGGAAGAAATATCTATTTAACAGATTTTAAGTCTATAAGGTCTCCGCCAGATGTCTGTACTTGAGCGCTACCCAAACAACACCATTACTTGGAGAAACGAAATCGACTTTAAACCATCAAAATTCTGATGACGCATCATACAATATGCGTGTATACTTTAAAAGGTGTATAAGGCAATCGCGTGATGTCTACATCAAAATTTTTTTCCGAGTAACTTAGAGTTGAATTCCATCTCAACAGCATTATACAGCATTGCTAATAGAAAATAGATTCCTTAAATATTGTGCAAACTGAATTTTAAATTTATTTACAGACTATTAAACAAAAATAAAATACGACAGATATTTAGAAAAATTTTGATTTTCACCGAAAAATATTTAGATTGAAATATTTATTTTCTCTTGACATTTTTTATTTCTTTTGATTCCTCGTTTGATATGATTGCTTTTAGAAAAGACCTGCAAACAGTAGTAGACTAAGGTCAAAGCGGGCCCTGGGCAACATTTTTCAGTAATGCATTTTTCAGCGTGCCTATTTTTCAGTAATGACACATACTTTGCATTTGGTAGTTTGGTTTTAAAGCATATAGTATGTAGTTCTATTTAATTATCGGGTTACAAGAAAAAAAAATAATATACATGTACAAAACTTAAATAAACATAATTTATTAAAACAGACAATAATTCGTAACTCTTTCAGACCTGATTTTCGCTAATCGATCTGAAAAATATGCCTGCAACTAGGCTATTGTAAATAGATCTAAGGAAAAATAAATAAATAAATCCTGATTACAAGCTTTTCAAGAAAAACTGCTTTTTCTTTTTGTGTACAAGTGTACACATCCGTCCAACGTAATGAAAATATTATATGTGAAATTTTTATATTATATGTGTACGATTGTGTACACCAGGTCTGAAAGGGTTAAACAAATATACCCAGATTGATTACTTATACTGCCATTTTTCACACTTTTAATTCTGCAAACTCGTCAATTAGTTTTTCATAATTAATAGAGTTATTTAATAACTCTTTTTCTAAGTAATGATATAGTAATGACATAAAGTAATGATAAACAATTTTTGTTGACCTAATGTGGATCTTAAAAAATGTTTTATTCTGGCCATTACTGAGAATGATCTTTCATCGCTTGCATTGCTTATTGGAAAGATTAAATAAATTCTCAGAATTATATTTAAATTAGAGAATGTTGCAAAAGTATTTTTTCCCGAATAAATAAACACATGGATACAGGCGAAATAATATTTTCTTTACTTATAAAAGTCTTAAATTGTAATATTTCATTTTTCCATTCTGCTAGGTTTAAATCTTGTTCATAACATTTTAATTCCTCTAATGAAGAGTCACTAGCATCACTATCATGAAAAATTGTTTTGAATTTATTGTTAATAATTTTATATCCCCCAGATCTTTTTTTAATGAAAAGTATCGCATACAACAAAAAATATTAACTTTAAAATGTTCCTTGCCACTGAATCTTATTTCGTGTTCTGGAATTTCACATAAGATGCACTACGTTCAGGAGACACTGATTTTTCATAGCTACGTTTGACTTTTTAAACACGTGCTGACGTGCATAGTAAGATATTAAGAATAAGTAAGAATAGTAAGAATTGATAAGCAAGAGGCTCGATCGTATTTACACACATCGACACTCGCGGGCGTGGATGCATAAGCACGTGAACGCTTGTCCACACTTGTCGACTTTATCAATCAACGATTCGTCATAATCTGGATACGTTTTAGCAATAATTATTAATATCATGCTTTTCTGTTAAATAAAAATTAAAATTAAAAACCTAATTTTCGGGCCCCCAAGTTACGAGCCCTAGTCACGTGCCTAGGTTGCCTAGGCCTTAGTCCGCCCCTGCAAGCAAAAGGCTTACTAAAGAAATAATATGATTTAATAACTCTTAAATATCGAGAGTTTCCAAAACACACTTTAAATCACGTGAGTTTAGTGTTATCATGAAAACTCACCATGGTTTTTATTTGACAAAGAAACATTTCTTTGGTCAAAAGTGATATAATAGAGTGGACCCCGGTTTATAAAATTTCTTTAAAAATTAAGTAATAATAATAATAATAATAATAATAAAAAGTTTATGACACAGGTCTCTCAGTTAATCTAGAATCTGCTGTCATATCAAATTTCGATTACAAACATGCTACAGCAAAGTTTGTTTTTGAGAGTCATTGTTATTGACCTTGATTTCCAATAGCTGATATTAATAACAAATTAAACTAAAGAAAAGCATTTTCATGGCGGGAATCCGACACGTACGTGACAGTCTCTCTTAATCTTCCCGGAACTGGATTTAACGCGGTGTCACTGATTTTATTTTTCGATAAATTATACATTTGATCAAATGTAAGATGGCAGGTTTATTCCAATTAAAAAAATTATTTGAAAATGGCATCGAAGGCCTTTCAGTTAATCTACCTCCGGATAATCTGAAGTCTACTGTACCCCAGTTTTAAGATTACAAACAGGCTTCAACGAATTTTCTTTTTGAGACTCATTGTTATTGACCTTGATTTCCAGTAACTATGATATCAGTGACAAATAAGATTAGAGAAATGCATTTTTGTGACAGAAATTCGAAACGTATTTGAGACTCTTTCTTAGTCTTTTTCGGATAGGATTCAAAGGTAGGCAGATTGGGCGTAAGTACAAAGAACCCGGCTGAAAAGGTCTACCACAGAGTCAAAAAAATTGTGAAACAATGTTTTTGATAAAGGGAGTGAATTTTTTAAAAAAGAATAAATGTTAGAATATAAACCTTAGAATTAGCTAAGTTTTAATTGCAGGGACATCAGAAAAAAAGTCGAATTATTCGCTTAAGAGCCACATTTTCTTTTCTCTACCACTCAAAAATCTTTTGCATGTCACTTAGTGGCAGTAGGTAGCTGAACATTAGAGCAGGCCTATCCAACCCAAAAGACTGAAAGCTTTGGAAATTCTTTTACAGCCGCCGACCTATATTGTATTTATTTGTATTAAACACGATGTCATTTTTACACTCACTTTCATTAGAAAAATTGAGTAACGGAAGTGAATGTCACATGACCTGAAGTAGGTGCAAATAATACAGCCTTCTAGCAAAAGACTTCAAATTTGGAGACAAAATTCATCATCAAATCTGGCTTCCTGTCAATAAGATAAATATAATATAAAGGAAAAAAAACTCAAAAATATATAGTTATATTCAGATGTGTATTTATCTTATTTCACTTTGTTTAAAAAGATATAGTCAATTAAAACCGTTTTCCTATACAGAACATATAAAAAAATTTTGAGGGGTGCAAGGGGCTTTCCCTCCCTTAATACACGCAGTACCTAGTATAAATACACACTCGGACACACATACACACACATGTATGCACGTACAATTCAGGTAGGTACATGTAGGTTTTAATTTAGATGAATGTTTAAAACAATACATTATAATTGTAGTTTTATTACAGTTATTCATTAGTTAACATAAGAACAGTTAACACAGTTATAACAATGCTTAAGTAACTGTAAGAATAATAATCAATACATCAAACGAATAACGTTATATTTACTATTAGTACTTATGCGATATTTGTTCCTATTATAAATTTTGTGAATTCTGCTATTACTAGCAAAATTTTACAGAAAACCAGAACTCACCTGATTCTAAAGATTTCATTACCAATTCTTCATGCATGAAAGTTGGTGTGCATATAACAACAGCACTGATTCTGTAAAAAGAGAGAAAGAACATAAGACTGGGTGAATTTTATTTCTTTTAGCCCGATTTTTGATTAAATGCTATGGGAAACAAAATGCTTTGCAATATATTGCTTATAAGTGTTAGAAAAATTCTTAAAAAATATTAAAGAGGTCTAATTAGAAATGTAGAAGTAAGGATGTTGTCGAAAATGCCACCACCAGGTTTCAAAAAAAGTTTTTTTTATTTTATTTTATTTTTTTTTTATTATTTTTTTTTTTTTTTTTTTTTTAAGTATAAGACCTCTAGAGATGGTGGCGGCATATATGACTTACAATCCGAGAACGGTACAAAAGTGTGCAAAAGTATTCGGCAGCTAGTGAAATTGTGAGGCAGATTGTCAAACGAAATTTCAGTATTTTCTTCAAGTATCCTTGATCAAATTAAGTATACAATTCAATGGATCTGTTCTAGGGCCTTTATTAAAGAATCGAAAGATTTTTAAATATAGTCTCCACATATGGCTTGATTGTAAAATGCAAAAAAGATGGGTTGAATACGAAATTTTAAGGTTCATTTTATTCCTTTATGAAAACTAAGGTTGGTTAATTGAGAGCTAAGCTTTTTCTGGAAGTTTCTTAAAGTCTTTTCCGTCAATGGAGTTGAAAGCCAGTAGTTCTGAACCGGTGGTATGTGTAAACTAAAGAGTACGCCTTTAGGTTAAAAGAAAAGAAAAATGATGAAAGCTACTTAGCTGATTAAATAAAAAAAAATAACTACAAGAAAATTAAAACGAATTTTAAAAAGTAGATAGAGATATTTATTAATCTCTTTAGCCATAATACTGCCATCTATATCAATAAAATCGTCAGTGAATAAGGGTTTGCTTCATTCTGGGGCATATCATGGTAGCGAATACAGTGAAGTCTTAGATTTTGTTTGACGTTTGTCAACACAGAGCTTTTTATACAGTTATGAACCGATCGGAGACCCAATATAGCTGACAGATTATTCTAGATTGATTAGTAGTAGTGAGGGGCAGATCGCAAGTATTTATTCAACGATACGGGGCAGACCTCCTTCGAAGTGGCCTGGTGGGAACGTCGAACCGCAGGTCTAGGACATGCATATGAGTGACTACAGAAATATAGCATCGAGTGAATTTGGAAGAGAACTGAATGCTCGAATGGGCCTTGAATCCATGTCGGCTAACAGAGTAAAAGATTCATGAGCCTCGAGGTCATATTTTGTGCTTAGTATTATAAGCGGGAGAGAATTTCAAACGAGGCCTGTCTAAATCAATTTGGTCTAAAATAGAAATCAAATGAGAAGAAATTCTTTCTTATTCATATGAGAATATAGAATAAAATTAAACTCAGCTCTGTATTTAAGATTGCAATGTTCCTCTTTTGGCATTTAATAGACTCTCAAATATTCAATTAATTTTTCTTTATTTCAGTCTGTATGTTAGAAAAAAGTATATAAGGAAATGACCACATAATTTTAATGAGTTACAGATTGGGGTAGTGAAGCCTGAAGAATTTGTTGTCGAGCATATTCGGAAAGGAACTAATCTAGCTGAAAGCACACGAATTGAAAAAGGTTTAGAAGCGCTTCCCTAAACTAAAAATTCTTGTCTCGAACGTTGGCACTTAGATTTTAAGTCATCCAATAGAACTAACTATTAAGGGCTTTGAAATATGGAGAATAAATTGTCCGATTCTGAAAGGCTACATATATCTATTTCAAAAGTAGACAGAGGTTTGGCTAACAAGAGAAGTAAAAGAAGAAAGTTTAACCACTTACCTTTTGTCTTTAAACACTCTAGATTGCTCCGACGGCCTCAAGAAGGTGGTTTCCGGCTCCATCAGCTTCCATTTATTTTTCACAAAGTTTATCCTCTCTTGCGATTCTTCCACGCAATAAATCAGTTGAGCTCTAGGATTGCGTCTTAAATTGTTCAAATGAATAGTTCCTATTCTGCCCAGACCGAATATCGCGACTCCTACAGCAGGGAGATCTTCCGAGACTTGGTTTTCTGCCTGAACCCCTTCCATGTCGTTTTTGTACCTATTTATAAAGAAGAAAAAAAAGTGTTATCCCGGAGAAATAAATAATATTCCCAAAAAATCGTTTTCCATAGTTTTAAGCTTATTATGAGAGATTTTTTTTCTCCCCAATATGAAAAGTTATTTATTTAGTCCCAGGACCGTAGTCAGAGGGGAAGGAGTCTTCTAGATTTATGACCTTTTCATGAAAAGTTTAGGTAAACCATGGCAACCCTACAGCAACTCGAGTTTGCCTTTAGCGTAGATTTATCTCTTTTTAAGGATTGAGTAAGAATACTTTCTTCTGTGGTTAACATGTCAGGACAACTGTGCGTGTGTAATGTAATAGCAACCGTAAACATGTCGGCAACTTTATTATATCGTGCATTCGACAGGGATTGAAGTTAATCCTTTATTTTACCTTACAATACGCAGTGTGTCACGTATTTTTATTTATATTTAAAATAAACAATATATCTTAATTAATTCTCCTAAGCCAGTAACGCCAATTCGCAAAACTGCGCATTGATCCCAAATTATTGCGACTACGCAGGTCTACCATGGTTAACATGGTCATTTTTGTGTAAAACTCGAGGGGGGAGACTAACAGGCTTGAGCCTCTCCCTCTGGTATTGAGTTTTAACATTGAAATGAAAGTGCACTTTTAAATAAAAGTGTTTTAAAACTACATATTTAATCAAAATATCATTTTATAATAAAAATTTCAATTTTTTTAAAATTCTTTGTTTAATTTCAGTATTTTACCATAAAACTGAAGAAGCTCTACCGATATCGAGCCAGAACA
>CM063498.1:97799066-97981566 GCA_032207245.1 Pardosa pseudoannulata | reverse complement strand
CATCGTGGTCACTAACGGTGGCTAGGGTATGTAAATAAGTGCTTGATAAGAGTCTTCTAAATTCAGACGAAACCGCTATGCAACAAAACATTTTATTTCTTGTAAGAATCCCAAATAATCTAATGCTGCGAAACTTGCAATTAGGATTATTTTTGCTTGCTGGCAAAACTTTTATCAAGTATATTTTTGGCTACAATTTTGGCGCTTTGGCGAAATATTTGACCATGAGTTGATTAATATGATCACTTAAAATGTTCCCAAGTTTTGTTACTATTATTAGATTTGGTGTTTTATTAAAAAAAATTACGAGGTTTTCCACTCGTTATTTCTTCTCAATCGACAAGGACGTCAACTTATAGCCGGAAGTTTGTGACTTCGAAGCCCGTGTCAGCTAAGGAACCTCCCAAGCTGACCCAGGCTTTTCGCCCATACAGCAGCATATACTGAAGACCAGTCTCCACGACCGCAAACCACGACAGCTATAAAGCTGCACCTGACCTACGAGAGGTCCGTCATGGCTCGAGAATTAATGTGGTCAACCCCAGTAAGAAACAAGCACTACAGAGGCAAGTTCGAGACTACCATGGAAGACACTAGAAAAAGATTACTCAGGTGAACCCCGGGCTCGTGACACCCGTGTATACCTAAAGGAGGTGTACCCCTGAGGTTGTCTCTCATTTAGCACTACCCAGAGGACACGTACGGCTTGAAGCCCGTGGCCGCGGACTGAGAGACGTTGTCCCCCGCCTGTGTCAGCTAAGACCATCGTGATCACTAACGGTGGCTAGAGAATGTAAAATAGGTGCATGATTAGAGTGTCCTCTAAATTCAGACGATACCGCTATGCAACAAACCATTTTATTTCTTTTAAAGATCCCAAATAATCTAATGTTGCGAAACTTGCAATTAGGATTATTTTTGCTTGCTGGCAAAGCTTTTATCAAGTATATTTTTGGCGACAATTTTGGCTCTTTGGCGAAATATTTTACCATGACCAGATACTAATAGAACTCCAAAATCCGGAAATATCTCAAAATGTCTTTGGGCCTATAAATACGGCTTAGTTAGTCGCCTCTTGGCTTATCACCCCTTAAATCTACCCCATCCTAATTTCATCAATGCCACGTCCATTTATACAAATCTTAACGATCTTCCTCCCTACAATATTATTTCTACTTACATTCATCCTCGTCAATGTTCTAGAGCCGTCAACTTTGACCTTAATCAATTAAAAAACATTAATATTAATGCTTTAATATTTAACGACCTTAATGCTCAACATAGACTATGGAATTATATGGATAAATAACAATTATTGCAGCATCACATATAACTTTACCCACGAATTTGGAGTTTGACGTAATTACTCCCACCTCTCTCACTATTTCCATTCTCAACAGTTCCATCATCCAGTCATCAACAGTTCAATGTCGGTGTTGTAGGGCCCAGGCAAGGCTTAAAGCTTGATGTTGTGCAGTCATCAAGGGTACACGAGTAGGTGTTCGGCTCCGAAAGCCCATATCAATTATGTTTCGTTGAATGGTTCGCATGCTGATGCTTGTTGATTTCCCAGCATTGATATTTGCAGCAATTTGCGGAAGGGTTGCACTTCTGCTACGTTTAATGATTCTCTCCATTTGTCGTTGGTCCCGTTCTTGCACGATCTTTTTCCTGCCTCAACGATGTCAGAGATGTGATGTTTTACGGGATTCCTTATATTCACGTACACTCGTGAAATGGTCGTACTGGAAAATCCAAATTTCATGGCCACCTCGTAGGTGCTTTGTCCTCTCTCTCATGCGCCGACTATAGTATCACTTTCAAACTCACTTAAATCTTGATAACCAGACATTGTAGCATCAGTAACCGATCTAACAAATGTGCCAGACACTTGTTGTCTTATTTAGGCACTGCCGACAGCAGAGCCATACTCTGATTGTTCCTTAACTCTTTATTTGCATACACATGCCTATAACTGTTTTTTTTTTTTGGGGCTTTTCAGTGTATATATACACACATGTATATATAATCGGTTCTGCGAACCTTGACGCCTTCTACCTGCAAACCCTAGATGCTTTTTCCTATACTCTGTTTAGAAGAGAAGGTTTTACTTGATTTTGTCGTTTTAAACAGAGTTTGTTTTGGATCTATTGTTTTGCCACAAGAGGGCTAATGACATTGGTACCTTCTGCTTAAAGCCAAATTGAACGGCTACGGACATTCATACCATAGTGGGATTTGAAGCCACGAACTTCGGTTCCGAAAGCCAGCGCCCTATTCATTCAGTCATTTTAAATAAAGAGAACTAAAATAAAAAAACACGCATCCGCAATACCAATATGTATTTTTTAATTCCTTTTGCTTTTACATTGCATTAATTTCATTGACAGGAAACCAGATTTAGAAACCTGGTGCCATTCTTGGTGGTATCATTTGCCTCTATTCCAGTTTAACATGTTTACTTTATTCTAGTAAACACTTGTACGAAACGGGGGGATCACAAACTCCTATCTAGGGCTTTTCTGACTACATTAAATAAAAACTTGAGAAAAAAACCAGAAAATTTAAGAAAATCTATGCCTTAAAAAATGGAATTAAAATTCATCTCACAAGGCTGACACACAATTTTTTGCCCAAGACTTATTCATATCAAATATTTACACAATGTACGTGATTCAGCTTTCTTAGGAGAATCAGAATGAGGAGTACGTTGCAAATTTTGAAAAATTATTCAAATATTTTACATATTTCATTATTGAGGTAAAACAGCAATATAACTAGCAGCATGAACAAAATGAAACAGCATTTATTTCACAGACTCTGTTCTGATAAACTACAATTATAAACAATATGAATTGAGATAGAACAATATACCGGGTGGTTATAATTAAATTTCCCCTAAAAACGGCATCCTACATCGCAAACGGGTGAACGGAATGTAACGAAATTTCGTACGTAGGCTTTATACGAGATGCGCTCACGGAATTTCGAAAAAAAAATTAGTTCCAAAATGTCTACCAGGGGACACCTTTTCGAGAAAAACATTGATTTAACTCAATAAACAACCAAAACAGTATACGGAAACAGTAATAACATTTATTGACTAGTTTCTGATCACATTGTCATTGAACCGCAAAGGTAAGGGAGAAATAAAAACAATTCAGTTTGCAGAAACAGAGACAGACGAAATGATGAAATTGTACTAGAGTAATAGAATTGTACTAGAATTTATTAATTGTATCCAGGACGATGTAGGGAAACGTGCTATCCTCATTCACCCGCAAAATTTCAAGTC
The DNA here is from genome assembly GCA_032207245.1 of Pardosa pseudoannulata. Classification (NCBI taxonomy): domain Eukaryota; kingdom Metazoa; phylum Arthropoda; class Arachnida; order Araneae; family Lycosidae; genus Pardosa; species Pardosa pseudoannulata. The sequence goes on along the minus strand of CM063498.1, from coordinate 97,978,271 downwards.
GATGGACAATGAGTTCAACAGCAGATCGTAACTGATCAGTTGTGAGGCTTCGCACATGAAGAGTTATGGTATTAAGTCATTCAGCTTCGCAACACCTCCAAGATACACCAGGCCAAGATGAACATGGTGGCCATGAATTAGGAAAGGAGCAACTAATAACACGTTCCTCTGTAAATCGTTGGAGAAACAGCGCCTTCAAGAACCCATGGCTACGTTGGGGCGCACCATCCTGCATGAAAATGGTCGATGTAAAGACCCACCTTTAGTGTAGTTGCAGCACAACAAACATCTGCAGCATGTCATGGTATCGACAACCCGTAACGGAGCATGTGACAGGTCTACTTTCACAGGATTCCTCAAAGAAAAGTGGCAAGGATGAATGTCGCTTTGAATACACACTAGACAGTGACATTTCGAGACTGTATGGAGATTTCAGTGTGGATCGGCAGATTTTTCTTAGCCCAAATGTGCAAGTCTGAGTGTTGACTGTCAAATTGAGATAGAAATGATTGTCGTCGCTTCACAGAATATTCCAAGGGTATGACAGATCAACAGTCATTCGGTTGAGAAAACTGACTGCGAATGAGAGACGTTGTGGTTTGTCCTTATCAAGCAGATCTTGTATGGGAAATAGTGCATTATATTTCTAAGTATTTTTCAGGCAGTGCTGTAAAAACAGCCTGTCTGTCGAAAAAATGCACTCACGATACTGCCCCTAATCTCTGATGTCTGTGACTGTGCGTCAACAGCTGTCTTGACACCATCAACAAGTGACACGTTTATAGCCTCTTCCAGGTTGAATACCAAATTTCAACGTCTCTTCAAATCTCTTCATCATGTCTCGGATACCTTTAGTAGACATTGGTCCACACCGTAGGTTCTTTGGTCATTGGTCGCCGTAGGTTTCCAATTTTCTATGACGAAATGCAAGAATTGAAGCAAAAGCATTCTACTTGTTTTCGTAAAACAGCTCACCAATAACGCTCATTAAACTACAGAGACCGTTATATAATTCTTGTTCTGGATTGTTAATATTGTTTCTGTATTCCGTTTTGGTAGTTTATTATGTTAATTTTCATATTTTTCCCGATCCTCTAGGGGTGCTATCTGGTAGAAATTTTTTAACCTTTTTTTTTTTCTTTTCTTTTTTTTTTAAATTTTGGGAGCGCATCTCGTCTAAAGCCCATATCCAAAATTTCATTGCATTTTGTCTACTTGCGCTGTAGGATGTCGTTTATAGGGGAAGTTTAATTGTAACCACCCGGTATATTGCTTATTTCGCAGAATCTTTCAAATCTGAAGTTTCGCAAAAATGAAGTATCTTGAGCGAAAGCGTGCACAATTGTCTATGTGGAGAAATATTTTTCTGACTAGCATATAGCCCGTCATATGACGGGATCTGTAAAATTTTTAATTTTCCAGAATTGTAAAGAACCCTATGAGGCAGGTAAAAAAAATGGTTTGTTTTTTTGGCTGAGAATTACCTTTCAACAAAAATAGATTAAATTTATCACATATGTACTTAATCTATTATTTATGTAATATCTAAGTTTAGTGATAAAAAGTATGGAAATAATGCAGAACACATTTAAATAATTTAAAATAAGAAATGGTTAAATGAGATGGTTAAAGGAATGAAGTCATAATGCTAGAAAAAATTGTTATTTTTATCTATTTATTATGTGGTAAATTGATAAATTTACGCTTGTTCGCTTGTTCTTAAAATGGGGCTTGATATAATGGCATTAAACGCTCGAAAAGGGGACGGGGTGGATTTCAAACGTTTTAAAGAGGACAGTATTTTTTGCTGTGATACGAAGCCTATTCTTACCAATTTACTTCAGAATCGGATCTATAGTTTAGGAAAAGATAAAATTTACTCGTTTTGAATTTTGCAAACCCTAACTCATCAAAAATCCAATATGGATGGTCTATCCATTCCAGGTCCAAAAGCTTCATAACTTCGAGGACAGACTGGCAGATAACTTATGCTATTATTACATTACGAGAAGAAAGTTTAAGGATACATAACATGAAATGTTTATGTGGCCAGGGACATCCGTAAAGCAATACGTGAGTTTAATAAAATAAAAATAACAAAAATTATATAAAGTCAAAAAAATAGTAAAAATTTATTTTAAAAATAATAAAACAACTTTCGGAATAAGAATTTAAAAGAAATAGCAGAAAATATTAAATTTATTAGACATTAAAAAAAATGGCTGCGTCGGGGATAGAACCGTTAACCCAAGAAGTACGACGATCAAGTGGGCGAACATTCTACCAAACGTACAATGCTTGCAAGTTGTGAGCCAACTAATTAGAGTACATGAAGGTTCAAGTAGAAACAGTCCAGAAATTTAAATATTACTCTCCGCCTTTGCCATCCTATCAAGAATGAATTTCGTATAGAATAAGCGGAAGGATAAGGCTTGAAATAATAGCATTAAACGCTCGAAAAGGGGGGATGGGTGGATTTCGAACTCACTTTCAATTTTGCTAACCCTAACTCATGAAAAATCCAATATGGATGCCTATATCCATTCCAGGTACAACCGCTTCAGAAATTTGCGGACAGACAACTTAGGCTATTATTATATAGGGGATTTGCTGCCCCATCGTTGCCTGCATAAACCGTATTTATTATGAAAATTTAAGAAAAATATCAGAGGAATTAACAAAGAAGCCTTATTTAAGAAGTCTTAGCCCTAATTCAAGGAATTTTTACCCTGGGACTACTGCCTGAGTGGATCTCGCCCAGTTCGTCTACCATCTTTTAAGTCGAGGAACTCTTGGAACTATTTGACCTACTGTCGAAACTCTAAACCCTTCTAGAATAGTAATACCTCTCTAAAACAATACTAAATGGACTCAGATTAGTGCATAAAGTACCGAATGCCGCCAAATATTATAGAGGGATTATAGTTGTATCGCACATTGTTGAAGCGGGTTTTACTACACATATACTGCAAAGCACAACTCAGCAGGAGACATGTCCCCCTTCTCCCACGAGATTATTTTTTTCTATGCTCTGCATAGAAAAAAAGGATTTTAATCAACTATGTCATTCTAAACAACTATAATAGTAAAACTATTTTTTGACGTCACTCATTTTTATCCTAGTTTCTTTAATATAGGGGAGCCTAAAAATTTCAGTCATTAAGAGATACTGTAATGAATTGTGTTTAAGGCATGTTCTTGAAGTTTTTGTCTCAAATTTTTGAGATTGGGTAACATTATTTGAACCTATTTCTGAACATTGAATTTTAACATGAAAATGGATGAGAAAGGCATTAACGCCTTGATGACCACACGCAAATGCTATACGAGTCGACCTGTTGCTGTTTAACGCCATCTAGCATTTAAAAATTAAAATGTTCAGATCTTCTATTATTCATATGCCACGCTGGTCTCTCAATAATAACTGGAGATCATCGCGTGGAGGCAATGCTGGATTGATAAGAGTGAAATCGCTGCTTAGCGTATACGAGACGTTGATCGCAAAGGAATTGTAGCACTTCATAAAGTTGAAAGCAATTAATCTCTCTCTCTCTGTATATATATATATATATATATATATATATATATATATATATATATATATATATATATATATATATATACAGAGAGAGAGTGGGAGTGAGAGAAAAAGTCCCGTCTCTTCTGATTCCACTAGTAACTATGGTACTAACTTTCCCTTTTCTTAATATAATGCATGTGTAATGAAATAGTTATGGATACATTAGGAAATTGATGCTGCATACATTATATAGGTGCTGGTAGTAGTTATGAAAATAAACGCTATTGTAGATGAGTTTATCTGCAGAATGTTATTTTATTTATCTAAATGATAGCACAACTCGTGCTTCTGGAGACACTATCTGATATAACATCACGTCTAATGGCTGGATATGCTTGCAATTTTTTTCCAAACAATCGGAATGTGTCATATTCTGGCGCATTCAGCATTAAGCTTGTTCCAGTGTTTTGGCTTTGTTACCACATATGAGCAATAAGATTTCTTCATTAGTATGTTCTCTTAAATATTGTGAAAATAGTTAAGGTTGTGCAAGTAACTTTTGTTACCACCGCTGCCATGAACATATTGTTAGACTCGAAGACACAAAACCTTCTTTGACAGAGGTCAAGGTAACTGCATGTAACCTATTAAATATGTAACTATAGTCTTTATTGCATTTGTCAACATCCTCTTTTAAAATCACTCGAGACATCCAGTTTGAAAACCACTACTCTAGCTATTCCCTGAGAGCCAAAGGTCACCTTTTTTATGCTACCTTCAGTAACCACATCTTATTTCTTTATATTTCTCTCTAATTCAGGTTCTCGTTTAGGTTAATTAAAAAAGTTTTTCCTTTTTTCTAGTCAGTTGTTAGGATTTTGAGCGCATCGAGTTGCTAAGTTTCCACAGGATGCGCCAACGAACACTTGCAATGACTTTGAGCAGGGGGACTTGACCCAGGGTTGCACCTATCGTCTCACAAGTGCCTCCGTTTTTTTTTTTGTTTTGTTTTGTTTTTAGTTTAAACTGTACGAAAGTCCAAGTAGGGTTCCGGTCAAAATTTCTTTCGCTTACTTTTTGGCCCTCTCCATACACCCTTATTCTGTCGTAGAGGTAAAGATGTTCGAAAAAGTCATTGAGCCCTTACTCCAAGCTCTCTCTTAAAGTTACGTTGTGCTTTCAGCCTGCAACTCGTCGCGAAGTTCATTAGCCGGAATACTTTGAATTGAGCCAGCTACAAGCAGTAGCCCCACACCACCCCCTGCCCAAAACCTGAAAAACCTTGTGTAATGACCAGTTCTTAAATACAACTTATGCGATCAAAACGTGCATGTGCTCATTCATATCCAAACTGTTCCATCTTGTATGCCATGATAATCAACTCCCTCCAAAATTGACGCTGAGATCTATTGGGAGAGAATCCCCAAATCAATGGTATCACCTGCTAACGTGAACTGCGGTGGCTCAGTTCACAAAGATGTCGATCTCATAACACGACAGTTTTGAATTCAAGGCGTATCCCATAGGTGATTCTACATAAAGAAAATTTTTCTGAACATCCTAAGAAGTTTTCGGAAAAAGTATACGCTACTAATTTAAAATTAAAACTATATGTACATTAATGTTAATTTCTGAATCTCAAAACTAGAGCTAAATGATATCTGAATTTTAATATTGTGATTTATTATTTACCAAATATCAGTATGTTCCAATACATATCATTTCATTATAGAGTTGCAAATATAAGTGTGTTCTGTATAAAATAATACAAACACACATATATCAATGTGTGTGTTGATCTAGAAAACAAAAAATCAATTCCTTAATCTGAATACATAAATTTAAATTTTAACATATTGCTTCAAAAAAGATAATACCATAACATATTATTACTGTTCTTCGGTGAAAAAATATTTGTGGATGCGGCAGAAAAGAAAAAAGGTTGTTAAATGAGTAACAGCTTCATAGATGAATTTGGCATAAAGATATCTGTATTGCCAGCTACATTAAGAGAAAAATAAAAATGCTGTTGCTGCAGCATTTTCTGTAAAATAGCATGACGCTTATAATTCATCATCATCCTACTACAATCAGTAAAAACAAATCAAATGAAATGATTAAAAATGTGGCTACAATAATTACAAAATGGAACGAGTGACAGAAAATACATATGAATGAATGGAAATTTTCAAATCAGGCAGAGAGAGAGCAGCAGAATATTAAATAAAATAATTATTCTTCTACCAATATTCTTTAAATGAAAAACAAGAAATTCAACTGAGGCTATAAGATCAACTGCACTGAAGTAGGCGGCTACAGCAATAATGTTGAAAGAAGCAAATAAGAATCTTTTATATGCTTTAGCAATAATTAACGACAAGGTTCTGTTTATTTTAGGGCCTTTTTTTTCAGACAGTAAAGAGTTTTCTTATTGAATTTTTGCCTAATGGGGAAGCAAACGCTGAATAGCACTGTTGAATGCTTAAAGAACTATCAGGGGCAATGCAAAACCAAAATGGAATGGGTGAGTGTTTGTTGCATAACTGCATGCCTCCATACACCAACTTAAGTATTCATACTGAAGATCCTTAACCACACTTTTTCCATATCTGATCTGGCACCTTCAGAAATTTTCACTTTTCCACCACTCTAAAGATGTTTATGAGTAGATAAAGATTTTTCACTGATGATATCCAGATGCATTAAACAGTGAAACAAAGAGGCAACAGGGGACTTATTTGGGTGAAAATACAGGAAAGCTCACCTCTTGTTTCCCAAAATGTAGTGAAAACCAAAGGCAGCTGTGTCTAAAAATAGTGCTTGATGTACATATGTAAATTTAACAGATTTTCAAAACATAATGCTTCTTTGATTTAAAAAATAATAAAAAGGGGTATCCTTATTTTTTAAGCATGTCTTGTATATTTGATAACAAAATTAAAATATAACTTTAAAGTCAATATAAAGTCAATATAAACTAATAGAAAAAACATTTTATTGAGTTCATTATATATACAGAATATACAGATTATTCAAAAACAGCAGCTCAATATGTCCAAAATGTTTCTAGAATATAGTTCCTATAAACAGTCTATGCATATGGGTTTTTATATACCCTCCGCAACTTTTCTTTCTTGTTCCTGTTGTTATGTTTTTTCCATGGCTTGTCAGTGGATTCCGAATCTGTAGAGTTTTTAACTCCTTTCCCTTTTATATGCACACCATATGACTAGGAACAGAAAATAAACAAATAAAGAACCCAAAGTAGTAAAAGAAAAGTGCATACACATGTATTATATATATATATATATATATATATATATATATATATATATATATATATATATATATATATATATATTGCATCCTGGAAAGGAGAGGGATGTAACTCAGATACATACCATATATTTCTATTTACAAACAGAGAATTTTTGGATCTTTTTATAGACTTAATGCAGGATGATCACCTTACATATGGATGCATGGAACAGATGTAATATTTTCTTAACAATTTGTTTTGTGCCGTTGGCGACAAAAAGTCATCAAATCAGCAAAAACAAATGAAACAGTTAAAAAAAAGGGAAAAGAAAAAAAATGTATAACAGCAAAAAGTAAATGAATTTTGCAAAAAAATTTTAAATGATAAAAACACAAAAAATGAACAATAAATTTTAAATGACTCTGTATCATAACTGCAACAAAACAATTGTATTGTAACGGTAGCAACTTGGCCAATCTTCTAATAAACACAATTCTACATAAGCTGAAAGCAATAAAAATTGCTAAACACAGCTGTTTTACATTCATATTACTAAAATTTATGAAACAGTTTACTTTAATATAGGGTTACCAGAGTTGAAACTATTGTCATTTGCATCTAAGTAAAAATATCATTAACTGCTTGGTCTAGCACTGTAATTATCAAACTGTAGGCGAGGAAATAACCTAAATAAGTTAGTGTTAAACTGCAAAATTAATAAAGAGTATAAAGCTAGTTAAAGTTTAAAATGTAAGTTGTTATTCCTCGTCAGTGTCAAAACGTGTTAAGAGATACCTTTGTATTGGTCTTAATGCGTGACCGATCCTCTACCTCCACAGTACTTAAATTGGATGCCATGACAAAAAAAGTTTGAGAAGCATTTTACTTTAAAGCCAATTTGATTGGAAAATATATCCGGCGTTTTACCAGCTTTGTGACATATTTGAACATTCTAGAAATTGTTTTTTCATTCTGATTTTTATACAGGTTTTGAACTTTGGGTAAATCTTTTAAGAAAAATCACACCCTCGGTTTGTGTACAGATGGGCCTATATTCAGAAATATATGGTAGTATTTCAGAAATAAGAAATCAAAATGAATATCAAAACCAAAGAACAAACGCTCTAAGAAATTTTTTAAAAATGCGGAAAAAACAAAACTGAGAAAACTCAAAATTTAGGGCGTTAAGCTTTAGTTAAAAATTTCATACATCATGTGGCACTTTTGATGAACACTTCAAAACATACCTCCCCCCCCCAAAAAAAAGGGCCAAATGCATGAACAAGTTTTTGAAAGAAGTATTTTACTATAACTTATAATCTTATAGAAAAATTAACAGAATATTATACAGCTGACTCTCATTGTAAAGAACTTAAAGGGTTCTGCAAATGTGATACTGTTCTAAAAATTTTTTTTCCAAAAAGACTAACACATTTTATTCTGCTGTTTGTGTGGGCTAAAACTTATTAACATCATGCTTTTTGTCATGAAATAAGAGACAAACTACTGTTTTCACACCAGCAGAAAAGTTATAACAAAAAGACTTAAATAAAACTCAATGGACAACTAAATATAATGTTCATTATATCTGGTGTCTAAGATTTCAAAGGTTAGTTATAAAAGGACAATTAGCATTAAAATTGAACTAAAAACAGCAGGATTAAAATGTTCATTATATGGTGAGTTTGACTTTATAAAAATTGCTGACTTCGCTCAGAATTGAAGAAGTCTGATGCAGGAGAGGGAGAGAAATATTGGAAATGAATTACAGTAAAGTTTTAGAATACTTTTATCTTTATACTACATGCTAAAAACAGTTTTTTAAACATTAAGAACATTATAAATTAAATAAATGATACCCCACCTGCTTTTTACTTATTTAATTTAAAAATGTAATAACTTTTGAACATTTTGTCAAAACATTGATTAAACATATATTTTTCTTCACAATTTATTCGAAAATGTATAGACTTAAAATTTTAGTTTCACTTTAAATAGCTTTATAATTCTCATTATGAAAATGCTATTATATAAATAAAATAAACTATTGAAATAAACTGTACATACTACAATACATTAAATTACATTCGCTTGGAATTTGATTGTTGTACAGAAATTTGTTTCAAATTTAGTTCACTTTATTTCTACACTTGAGTACTTTTAGAACATTTAGATATAGGTAGCAATTTCTAACAACACACACACATATATATATATATATATATATATATATATATATATATATATATATATATAAACACTTACTTTTGCAAAAAACTTTCTATCAGCCTCTGTAAGTACTGTTTCCATCTATAATAAAGAATTAAAGAACAATTAGAATAGTTTAAACATAATCATTCAGGCATTATTTACATTAATTAAAAGCTTTTACTTTAGATGATCTAAAAGATAAATATGCTGAATATTCTACCAAGATAATATTTTATATTTTCAGGGTAACTAATATAAAAAAAAATATTTTAGACAAATTATTACATCTATCATTATTTTTTACAAAAACCACCTTACCATTACTTTATTCTGTAAGAACAATCATAAAGACACACATAAGACATTAATGCTAAATAATTGGTTAATTTATTAAATAAAATGCATTCAATTCTACTGCATCAAACAATATGTTTATAATATGTCTGAATTAAACAACTACTTGGTTTTTAAAACTGTGCTTGATACTACATGTACCACTAATAGTACATTACATTATTTTTAGTGATATAATTTTTTAACAAAAAATTTTAATGAATGTAAAATGTTGCTTTTTTAAATATTTTATTTTAACATTATTTATATATCTTTATCTATATAGTTATAAATATTTGGAACTATTCTAAAATTAGCAACTATGATAAAGTCCATACTGAATGTGATTACTTTTATGATTCTGGGGTTATTACTGAAACAAGTAGACCCCCCCCCCATGATTTCTAAAATAGATTACATGCAGTACACCAAGATTTTAAGCAACATTTGAAATTTCAACTCTTAAAAACCCAAGACAAATTCTGAAAATAAATACCAGAAGATGGAGTAATGCATGTAAAACTAGAAAACTCAATATAAACCAGTATCCTTGAACATCAGATTTGATCATTTCATGGATCCCAGTATATAGACTAACTAAAAAAATACATTAGAAATAAGAATCTATCAACATTTAGAACTTGCAAAATAACTTATTGTCTTTACGCTGCACTAAATTGGCCTGAAACTACTATTGATTTAAAGAAAGCAAGACTTTTTACTTTAGGAATTGTAAAGTACTGAAGCTCAAAACATTAAATTCATCAATATGAAATGATTGAAGAGATGATTTATACATCTATCATATCTCTTTACTTGTCCTCCTTCTGTCTACTATTGCCAACACAGGAATAACAAATGCTCATATACATACATTTCAGGAATCAAGTATCTTAAGTGTTTATTAATACTTCCCCACCCTAATTTCTAAGACAGCTAAGTGTTATACTGATCAAAACAGAATGTCAAATTGATAAAATTTAACAATCTCAAAGTTGGTTTATTGGTTTGGCTGCTTTAACAATCTCAAACCCTTATGGAAAGAAATTATGAGTTCAAGGGATCACAGCAATTTGATATGATGAAAATATGAATTTTTCTATAAGTTATGAAGAAACCCATTATGAGAAACTTTACAAATTTTCATAACAAAATTTAGAAATTTTGCGAAAACTTACTTCTATATTTTCTTCTTCTCCATTCACTGCAGAAACCATCTTTTTTGGTTTGGGGTCAGGAAAATGATGGTAATCATCTTGATTCATTCCAGGAGGGGCTTGACAATAAAGTAGTTTGCCATTTACAAAATCTTTTAGGATGTATCGAGCAGACCTTGCATTATCTGGAAGTCCTCTCTGAGCCATAAAGCCTCTATTATCTGAAATGTTTTTTAACTGTAAATACTAATAAAAAATACCTGTTTGGCATGTTTATATCTTTAAAAGTTATGCAAGACAATTATTCTTTCAACAATAAAAAGACCATGAAGTTTGTAAAGTAGTACAGTCAGTCAGAATAAGCCATAGTATGTATAAGATAGAAATAAATCTGTGAGCTTATCTAGCAATTATATAAGTAGGTGTATTCTGCCAAGTCAGTTTTAGAATTCCAGTATGGAGAATCTCATAAAATGAATCTGAGATGGATCTTCAACTAAAGGCCACAAAATTCAAGACAGATAGTCTAACAAACAAGTTTATATCTTTAGTGTCCAAGCCTCTATAAGCTCCACTTTAAAGAGATTAATTGTGACACTATAAAGCTCATAAAGTTAAGGCCACTTGCATAAGGTTTCACTTTTGTTAATACAATATTTATCTTTGAATTTTATATGTTACATAGACATTTATTTTTGTATACCATAAATTAGTAGTAGTTAAAATGTAAAAGATTGCCCTCGAAACCCAAATAAAAAAGGTATGAAGGAAAATGTATGCAGAAAAATCTATACACTAAGATACAAGGCAAAGAGATTCAAACTAATTGAAACAGACTAATTTTGCTTAAGACCCCTTGGTCATATATTATTCTACTTTAACATTTTTTTTTCTACATAGCTTTTTATTTTACTTATCCTGTTTTACTATTATGTGTGTGACTCTATTAAACTATTTGTTACTTATTCTTTTCTTTAGCAATTTTCATATTACGATGTCACAACACGTATTTTCTCATTCTTCAAAATTTTATTTTATCAACTTAGAATTAGAAGTTTAGTTGAATAAATGATACTTACAACCATGAGCATTTAGAAATTCTTCTGCAGTAGGAGTTGACTTTGAATCTCTACCTTCTCCAGGGGTAGGTATTATAATTGAATAGGTGGATTCAAGTATATGCTTTGGAATCAATGACGTCACTTATATCTATTAAGGTAAAATTCTTCATATTGCAACAACATAATACTCTCAATATGTTACAGGGTTGGGCATGAATGAGGTCAACTCTAGACTGCATTACCCTATTCCAGCATTTCAAATAAAGCAGAAACTTGATCCATCATTTTTGAAGCAACCAGAAATGAAAAATGATGGAAGCAGAAAATGGATATTGAAATTCAGTAAAATATATAATATTAGTTAATTATTTACAACAATAATTAGAAGAAGTTCATATTTTTCCAACTATAACTTACAAGGAGTAATAAAAAAATTATGTTGAATAATTTTATCAAAAGCAAAGTAATAAGGTTTACATAGAATTTGAAGTAATCTTTTTCGAAGTATTGCCCTTGCCTTGCAATGCACTTATCCCAATCTTGAATCCATGACTGGAAGCATTCCTGGAAGGCTTCTTTCAGAAGGGTGTGCAATAGCTGATTAATCATGGCTTTTTAAATTTCGGGAATGGTGTCAAAATGATGGCATCTATTTAAGAGAACTAGAAGTGTTAAATCTGGTGAGTAATGTAGATGTGGACAGACAAATACACTTTTTTCAGCCAGAAATTTGTGAATCAGAAGCAAGGTATGGCTGGCCATGTTGTCATGATGAAGAAGACGACCAAACAATGATGTCCCTCTAACATATCTGGAAGCTGACTAACAAGTATGAATGTGTTCAAACTTGTCTCAACAGACCAAACTGTGAAGCATATTATATCAAATGGTTGTAGCATCAGCATTTGCAGCTATAAAAATTTATTCATATTTTTCTCTTAAAAAAAAAAAAAAAAAATTACACTTTGTATACCTAAAATGGTACATAATATCTAAAAAATAGTCTGTAACTGATATTTCTTTTTACAAGTAGATCTCCTGATTTCTACAATTAAGATTTTTATTGCCTTTACCTTTGCAAATACAATAGCCCAGTCACTGCATAAATGATTTTGATAGTTTCATGCCCTTCAGAGAAAAGCTTAAAACTAATTCTGATTCGTCTTTCTCATTATTTTGCTTCTATTTTGTACATAGATTTTTCAATATTGTGACCCAGCTAGTTGTTGTTAATATCATTTGCAATGTAATCCTCAAATTTTATGTCAGCAAATTTGTTTTAATCATTCTAGAATTAGCCATCATTTTCATCAGACTTAATTTTGTCATCTAAAACCAGCTTTATAGATACAGTTATTTGGTTCTGATTGTGTCTAAAATTATAACTGATCTGGTTGTTATTTTGTTGTATTATTCATTCAAAGAAATGACCATTCCCACTCTACCTGTCATCACCCTTATTTATTTATTTATTTATTTAAAAAACTGGCAATTTAAGAAAGATTTTTGTGTAAAACAAATAACTCAGAAATGATAGATCAAGGTTCTACTGTATTATAAACAGTCACATCATTAATTTATTGATTTAATTACATGGTCTAAATCAGTTTTAAGTTTATGTACAGTATACATACATATGAAAGTGTATTTTAAAAGAGAGAAACTACAACATAATTAATTTTAAGATTTAACAATACAAATAAAATTTAACAAAAGTATCCTAACAAAAAGTATAACATTTAAAGAATTTGGGTGAAATCTTTGAAATTTAGCATAAAATTTGTTATAGCCATTCACAGGAAAATGTTCTCTGGTGTGATGACTTATCAACTGTGAGAGATATTTTAACATCAAAATAGCTGGACATAAAAATTAATAAACATAAAATTTGCATTAAATATTAGCTACTTAGTCAGTTTAATAGAATTAAGCATATACATATGTGTGTATGTGTGTGTGTGTGTGTGTATGTATATATATATATATATATATATATATATATATATATATATATATATATATATATATATACATACAGTAGTCCTGCTATGTCCAGCTATTTTGAAAAATAGCTGGACATAAAAATTAATAAACCTAAAATTTGCATTAAATATTAGCTACTTAGTCAGTTTAATAGAATTAAGCATATACATATGTGTGTGTATGTATATATATATATATATATATATGTGTGTGTGTATATATATATATATATATATATATATATATATATATATATATATATATATATATATATATATATATATATATATATATATATATATGAATAGGGAGGCATAAGAAAATTATTGGGCTTTTAAATGTAAGCAGAACATAATGAAGGGTAATGTTTGCCCATCACTGATATAAAACCTTATAAACTAATAAAATTTTATCATGCAGAAAACTTTTTTTTTTTTAGTTTTACAGTTTTGATTTTCATCACAGGTTTTTAGAAAGTTATAGGGAATTTATAATTTAATCACAGTCTAAAAACTTGTTTATATATGTAAATGTTTATAAATATTTACTGGATAGTCAATCTTTAACTTCTCTCAAGCATTCTTAGTTTAAAATGTATTTTCTTTAATAAAAATCTAGAAAACATAAAAAATATCAATGTTTAAATTTGCATAAAATTAAAAACAGGCTTTTAATTTTTTTTCTGATATACATAATATAGTTTTTAATGGTATAAATATTAATGCAATATATATGGTACAACAAAGTACAAAATTTATGATTTTAATTTTTTCCACTCATAAACTGAATAAATTTAAGTAGTAAAATTGAAAACAATAAAGGATATTAAAGTCACAGGCTGAGTCCAATTTGTTAGCTGATCAATAGGCAATATTCCATTGATAACCATCTCTGCTTTTGTTGAAATAAAATTTGGAAACACCAAGCCAGGACAATCACACAAACAAAGATCTTGCTCAATAATATGTGTCTATAAAGGAACAATTTCAAAATTAGTAAAATGCCAGAAACATTATTTTAACATACAGAGGCTTTTTCCCCCCGATAAAAATGCAGTCTAAAATTAATGGTTTGATCTACAAATAACAGAGTAATTGTGTTTACATATTTTTATATTTATAAATCTATTAGAAATATCTATTGCTTGTTGGTATGAGCATATTTTTAATACATATTATTTTTCATTAATTAGATGAAAACATTTATTCTCATCTCAACACTGAAGTTAAACAGAATGAGGTCCAGTCAATTTCTACAGGTAGATATGTAGAAATTGTTCTTTTCATGTATGTGAATAACACACTATGCATGAGTTCTTATATTATTCAGAACTGCTCTTCTTGAAAGATTATATCTTTTAAAATCTGCTTCTAATAATGATGGACTCTCTGAAAGAAAAAGGCATGGCTAGGTATGCAAGAATTATCACTATTATTTCAAAGAAACTAATACAGAGTCAAAGGTTAGTTGGGAGCTGATGGTCTTCTGATTTGGCGCTGATGAGACTGTGGCATATTGCTTAAAGTAAATTTTAAACAGCTATGAACATTCATGCATGCAGCAAGATTTTAGCTCACAAATTTTGGGCACTGAAGAGCAGTTCCATACCCATTTGGCCATTGTTCAGCATGACAGAGTGAAAAGATCAAGATTTAATATCACATGATAAATATCGTGTTAGCAAAGATAAAATTACAAACATTAACAAGAAAAAGTTTTCTGAAAATTTTATTTGTAGGATTCCAGTAAATAAGATATTTAAAACAATAACACTTTTTTCTTGAATGCCTAAAGTGTTCTATTCAATGATTTTTTTCAAGCTCCACACATGAATTTACTGTTTCAGCAGATACAATGATTAAAATTTTGATAAATATTTATGTATATATTATGATTAATATTTATGTGTAATGAAACTTTACTGCACTGTGATATATGATAGCAAGCAAATTCTTCTCATGAAATATTTCTTTTTTTATAAGTAACATTCTATGATGCTCAAAATTACAGTTCATTACTAGTGAAAACATGCTGTAATTGACTAAATTGCTTAAACTTATTATTTATTTTTTTTTACTTTCAAAAGTCCATAATTAGTTTGATTTGTAACACTACAGTCTACATTTTTCTACACAAGGGTTACTGAGACTGAGACATACTACTTAAAGCCGATTTCAAATGGCTATGAATATCCATACCAGTAGTGGTATTTGAACTTGTGGGGCTTTGGGTCAGAAAGGCAGAACTTTACCCAGCAAAAGTCCACGATAACTTGGATTTAAGATATTCATGAATATATATTTGGCATAAATGTTGCAAACAAGTGGCTGATAACAAAATTTAAAAAATATTTTAAAACTTGTCAACTTAGCCTCAATATTTCTCCTCTCCAAGATGTCAAAAACTCACCTGAAAATGTTTAGTTTTCCCTGGAGTGGCAGATACAGAAACCTTCTTAGTCATTAACAAGGCATTGATGGTGCTACTTTTTCCAACATTAGGATAACCAACCTATAAATTAAATTTAGAATGAAGATTCATACATTTTTTTTTATATTACAATATTTAACTACATGTACAATCTACTGTTTTCAGGGTAAGAAGTAGGTGTTGATGAAGGTAACAAACATAACAAAACATTTTCTGAGGTAGTACTAGATACAAATCAATTTTTTGGACACATTTAAAAAAATTCAGGACATAATTTTAAAATTACATTATCCCTATAACAATTTTTCATAGATACATTTGTATTTCAAATTGTTTGAAGTACACTGAACTAAAATTCAATAGTTGATGAATTTTTTCTGCTTTACAGTACTTTCCTGCAATTTGCTCTTAAAATCATCAACTTGTAATTTTAAGATTTAAAGTCTAGTAGACCATGTCCAGAAGTTGGAGAATTATTTAAAAAGAGAATATGCTCTATTCTTTGACACTCAAAGTAAACAGAAAAAAGATAGAGAAAATAATTCATAATTTTATTTTGGAGATGTTAAGTACAAAATCCCTGGAATGCCAAGTTCTCCCCAGAACACAAACCTCTCTGTATACAACAGATAACTAAAAATCGAGTGAGTTTAATAGTATTTATTTTAAAATATATAGTATCAGGAAGTAGACAAATACAAAAATATTTTAAATTACTGAATTTTATACTCTTTATATACTTTAATGAAACTATAGAAAGTGTACTAAAATTCCTTGTAAATTCTAAAAGTAAAACTTTTTAACATATTACAGGATTGAACATTTTTAAAATTTCTTATAAGTATTATTATAATTTATAGTTTAAAACAATATGATAATTTCTATTGTAAAATAATCAACATAATAAACATTTATGAACATAGTACATCATTTTATGTAGAAAGATGCATTACATACCAAACCAACAGTAGCCATGTCTTCATTTAATCTAAATTGGCATATATTTTTAAAGAAAGATATAAGATCTTCTCTTGACAAGATTTTTGGACTGTTAATAATATTTGATAAATCTTCATTTTCAACAAAATCCCCTTCCTGTGAATCTGATTCATCTTCATCCTAAAAAGATATAATTATACAAGCATTTGTAGTTTGTGTTTATAAGACATATATTTTATCATAGCATAAAACGTAGATTTTTCAATAATTTTTCATGGACACACACACACACAAAAAAAAAAAGGAAATACTTAAAATGAAAACATTAATTTTCCTGTACACATAAACATGAGCCAGTTTGACATAGAGTCTTTGATCTGGGTCATTAATGTTCTTAAATAAAGTATATATTTTTAAATTTAAACGAGATTTTAGATTATATTGCATATCTAGAGTACAAACAATTTTAAAAATGAAGCAACTCATTTTTATAAGAAGAATAACTCATTTTATTTATATAATATTTTCTTCATGAACTTGAAAAGTACAAACTAAAGAAATAAAAGAGCTATATTTGGTAGTACATCTTTGCACCACTTGCATAATGTAAACTTAGCTACTTTTCAAAAGAGTCACACTACTTTTGAAAATCTGAACTTTTAGGAGAATTTAAATGATAAACATTTATTTAGTTTCAGTTTTGTTACTCTATCAACCAAAGTGAATCAGAGGGCCAATTTTTGCAAAAAACTGAAATTTAATACATGGAACATCAAATTTTGTTAATTTAAATTAACTGATACTGCCTAATATATACATACACAAGCTATTAATTTTAAAAAATACCTGAAATATATTAAAAGTTTGTTTTATAGACAATTTTAAGGAATCCCAATCAAGGTTCAGCAAGGAGTGCCTGGTGGCTACTGAAGGGGTACTAACATTCCACAGCCAATTTAAGATTACTTAATAAGTATTTTCACTGAAATTGTTATTGATTCAGGTTGAGAGATATGTAATCACTTTGTTTAATTAAGAATTCAATATATCTATTTTTAACTAATTTGTTCGAACCATTTCTTTGTTAACATTTGTTATTCTATTTTTACATGCATGGAAATGGAATTTGAGTAAAATTGATCAGCAGCCTTTATATAACCAGCAGTTACCTACCAATAAGGTTACATTAAAATTATAAAAAGCAAAAATTTTAAACAGATCAATAAAATATACCTCTGGAGAGCGATTTATCTGTTCTAATGCAGAGAAGAAAGCAATTTGAACACCAGTTTGATCAAAGTAATCACACCAACATTTTCTAAGAAAAAAGTGGATGAGTTAATAAACATCTTCATATAATGATATTGAAAAACTGAAAAAAGATTCTGTGAAATGCTAAATCTTAAAAAACACAGAAAATTTTTTAAATAAATAATTATGTTAAGAAATTAATAATTACACAATTTACGAATTTATTTGATAAGAACATATTTAGGTTTGGTTTGGAGTGCTACGGTTTACTTTTTGCAACACGAGGGCTAATGAGACCGGGACCTACAGCTTAAAGCCGATTCCGAACGGCTACGAACAACTATGCCACAGTGGGATTCGAACCCACGAACTCCGGTACCGAAGGCCAGAACCGCACATATTTAGGATAGAATAATTTCTCATAAGAACAGATTATACTTTTAAACTCATAGCACTCTGTTGTCATATGAAGGTAATATATGTAATATATTACATATATTATACTTTATTACATATATTATACTTTATCTTTTACATGTAATATATGTAATATACTACATGTAAAAGATAAAGAAAAAGAAATTCAAATATATTATTTACATTTTATGATTTTAGGGTTTTTTAAAAATAATTTTTTTCCCCAAAATGTGCAAAAAAAATAACATGGACTTTTAGTGTTTACTTTACCATTTATTTTGATAAAAAAATTGTTATTATCAAATGTGTAAAAGCAGTAAAGAAAAACAGCTTTAATGACTGAATGTTTTAAATAGCAGATCTATATTAATAACATATCTACATAACACAATCTCTAATTCTTATAGTCATATATGTAAAAATTAGGAATGTATATATAAAGAATACATCTAAGTTAACCACCTCAAAAATCTAAAAGCCATTTATTTTTCTTCTCTTCGATGTGCAATGAAAATTAACTCAGAATTTAAGAAATGATAATGTTTTTTAAGTGGATTTAAGGTATAATTTCAGGTTATTACGGGGATATTTTATTATTCTATGAATTACATTCATTACTATAACATTTCAAAAATATGAACCTGAATCAAAACACATCTTGAAAGAGTAATATCCTGAAGAAACAAAGAAGGGTCTTAAATAATTTGTAAAATATTCTTTTCAAACAAAACTGAGAATAGCTGAAATCTGTTTGTTTTTGAAATAAGTAAATTTAAAAATTATTCATTCCTTGGGTTGTCAATGAAGATATATATATTTACCATTACAAATCAACAACTGTTCTCTACTCTGTTTGTTAATTTCAATTTCATACTTTTTTTTTCTTTTCAATATATTTCTCCTAATGATTAAATTATTTTTGGTGTGTTTGGCTGTTTACAATCTTGTAATTTAATAAAGATTTATATTTAGTCAAAAATCATACATTTAATATTGTGCTTTTCTTTTTAAATCCTGGTAAAAACAAAGTAGATACTAAATTCCTTATATTAAAGTTTTCTGTTTGTATTTACTTCCTTTGCATAGTTAATACACACATACATAACATTTGATATTGAAGCCTTATTATTAAATTTGTTTTTAAAATGCTATACAATACCCCTGGAAACCACCTAAGTCAACAAAGGATGAAACAAGACAATTATACTCTATTACACTGTGCATTTTAGATTTTTAAACAAATTTAACATTTTCAAAAGTGTTCACCAAAGAACTAATTTATCTGCAGGACATATGCTATCCCAGCCCCTCTGTAAAGATTAAGTACGGTTGGAATTTCTACCATTGTACTTACTACAGGCTAAACATCTCAAACTGCATTTACACAAATCAGGTAGGCCAGTCAAGTCAAGTAGACAGTACTACTCATATAAAAAGTTCTAGTCAAATCAAGTACTGACTTGGGTCAAGTAGTTCTTCATGGTTGACTCAAAGAAGGCAAGTAAAGTAGAGGACACCACAGATATGTGAATTCTGTAGTATTTTACTATTGGCAGTTGTAATTTGTTTGTTTTAGTATGCTTTTTGTTTCATTATGCAACAGATATTAGAATATTGAAAAAAAAATTTTTTAATCTGAAGATAAAGAGTAGAACATAAATGTTCCATCCTTTCCAATTGTTCAACTTAATGGATGAAATTATATGTAACCCTACAGCTGATAATGAAGGTAACTCAAAATAAAACAACTCTCACAAATAAAATTTATTTTTACAATAAAAGTGTAGTAATACTTTATTATTTTAAGGGCAGTCATCACTTTTAAGAAACTACAAAATAAGAATATTTGTTGCTTTTCAGCTTATCATATATTTTTCTGATATCTAAACTGCTTGTAATATTCAGGATTCCTTCTATATATCTAGTAAAACATTTTTTATGTTTACGTTGTTTCTTGAAAATAATATTTTTTCAATTAAGTGCTTGTTTTTAAAATTTTGCTGACACACTGCCTGCTAAACAGATACATAAAATAATATAAAATGAAATATTACTTATTTTAAATAATTAAATGGAAAAATTAAATAAGTGCTGAAATGTTGATAAATATTTACAAAGATTATCACATAATTCATTACAAAATTAAATTTTTTAAAAAAGAGAATATTAGAAAAATGATTCTAATGTGCATAAGCAATTTCGGGAAGCATGAATCAACACACAGCTTTACATTGCATATTTTGCATGCTTATTATGTTTCTTCTCTCTTTTAACGAGCTTCTAGTAAATATATATATATATATATATATATTAATTTTTTCTGCTTACATCTAGGGGAATCTTACATAAAAATTATTTCCTGTTAAACACACTACTATCCACAATATTCTTTTCTAAACATTTCCCTCGCAGAACATATGCTAAAATGAACATCTGCTGAATTGAATATCACCGTATTCAAAGCATAAAATTTACACCAGGAAAAGCAATTTATAAATAATGCTAAAATAGTATGTAAAAATTGCATTTTAATTCTATAAATACTAAAAATATTTTATAAAAAAAAAGGAAAAAATATATTTCATTAGATGCACTCAAAACTAATTAGATATTGTAGAAGGACAAGACTCATTTATTCCAAAAGACGTTGTGAAATAATTAGTTCATTTTTAGGGACCATTTTTATGTTGTTTGCTATGTTTCACAACACAGTACAAAAAACATATACAACACACACACTGAGAGAGATCACTGACACTATATAAAATAAACTAGATGGCTCTCTTAGCGCCACCTATCATAAAAGGAGAGGTGAGTTATTGTACCCACTACAATATGGAATATCATTATAGCAGCATAATATACTTCAGTGAAACTTTGAAATTAAAGTGTGCAATAGTTCTTGTTTAGAGGCTAGTTATTTGACTCACTACTTGACTACATGTAAACATATTCATTCAAGCTACAGATGAATCAAGTAAAGTAATGCAAAACCATGCATATAGGCAAGTTACTTGACCAGCCACTTCACTTGTGTGAACATAGCTTTAGTGATATAATTGTATAATAAAAATAAAACTGAATCAATATACTACAGCTATGATAATCCTGATGGCAAATAAATGACACTGATCAATATATTTGCTGAGTAAAGCAACTTCATTCGGAAATAATTATTTTTGCAAATGGATGCTTAAGGATGAGAGTTATTTATCAAAAAGACAATTTATATTTGTTAAAACAAATTCTTCAAATTTGAGAAGCAGCTAATTACCAGAATTTTAATATTTTAAAATACCTGCTCCTAGTACTAAATATGCAAACAAATTTTTATTTAATTAAGAATATTTAGTTAAACATTCTACCTTTGATGCTCAGTCAGATAATCTGCTTTATTTAATAATAGAACATTTATTTTCCTTTCATCTACCTCCTTAACATATGTTTCAACATCAGGACATCGAAATAGAAGAGGATTCCGGGCATCAATAATTTGAACAACCACATCACTGAAAATATTGAGAATAAAATGAAAATTGTGAATAAGAGTTCCACATATAAAAATAATAATCAGATATCAATTAAATACATAAATAATTCAAAACTTTAAAACATAATTATAAAGTCAAATTTATAATTATCAAGCTGTTAAGAAACATCAGAAAATTGAATACAATTAATATTACTGTATTGATGTAAATAATTTTAAAAAGTCCTTTCTTGCATTCTAATTTTACCTTCTTTCAATGACTCTCCACAGTTGACGCCAAACTTCAAGATTTTTTTCATATGGGGTTAATTGTAAATGTTCTTCATCTTGTAACCTACATGTAAACATTGGTACTTTTAAAGATCCAATTTTCAACTTATAATACTTTAATCATGCAGTTAAAAAAAGAAAAAAAATTCTTATATAAGAGGAACATTAAAGCATAAATATACTGTTAACAAGAAACTTATCAGAGATAGAAAATGTACAACACAGAAATAAATAATCAAGGTTAAACAAGAAAAATCTATAAAAGTTTTTGCTAAATCCCTTTTAACTAGCAAGAAAAACGATAAAAATATGCACTAAAAAGTAAAATTTTTGCTAGAGTTTTTAATTATGTTGTTAGATGCCGATACTAGCTTAAAATCCTTACAAATGGATTCCAAATATGCTGAATAGCTTTTTGCATTTACCAAACTGATTTTTTTTTCAATCTAATTTATTGTGATTAAATATATTGTATTGTCATCGGAATTGAATCTATATGCAAAATTTCAGATCTCTAGCTAGTCAGATAGATAGTTGACAATTTCAAAAAATTAACTGACATACAAGTGAAGTTAAGTAAAAGCGTTTAACAAAGTTTAATCTACTAATGAGCCAACAATTTTACAGAAATTTGCAGATAAATATAAGAATGTATGAAATAGTTTTGAGGGAAAAATTTGGGGCAATAATTTAGATAATTTAACTATGACAAAGTAATTGTAAAAATTAATTAAATAAATTTTTTTACATTTAACATGTGTTGTATGCTTAAACCGTTAACTGTTAAAACCTTAGACACACAGGCACACAAAATATATATATATAAATAAAAAGGTACCGGTTGTCTTATCAATCACATAATCGTAATGACTTATTTTCTATGATTAACTGAGAGTGGAGAAAATTCTATTGTATAATAAATATTAACTGACGAATACATTTTAAATTAATACAAATTATATAGTTAAATAATGTTACTATATGAAATATTTGAATGATTTGTAGCATCTATGACATGCAATTAAAAGTGAATATTTAATTTTAAATTTAAAAGTAATGAAAAATTATATATTTCTGGCAATGATATCATAACGCTAAGAAATATTAAAATAATATATAACCATGGAAATAATGTAAAACTGGCATGTCCTTTGTAGTTTTGAAATCACATTTGCTGTGTATTTTATTATCAGTTATTACAAAATGTGCTGATAGAATATGAGCAATAAAACTTTTAATTCTAGAATAAAAATTCATTGAAGAATAAATTTAAAATTAATACAAAGTATTTAGGCAAATAATATGAGAATATGAAATATTTGAATGATTTGTGGCATGTACAGTATATAATTAATGAAAGAAAATTTGAAGAAAAATGGATTTAGAAGTAGTGAATAAGTAAGATATTTCAGAGACTAATGTCTGGTGACTGATAACTGATGTTAAGAAAAAAAAAATGTTAAAACCATATAAGTATGTGCCCCTGTGACATTATTTGTGATTTTGAAAACACATTTGATGGCAATTTTATTTTCAGAAATTATCAACAAATTTACCTTTAGTGGCTCATTGTGAAAATAATTTTTGAAATACAATGAAAACAAATTATTTTAAATGGTTTTAAAACAAAATAAATAATAAAATTAATTTGAATTCTTAAAAAATAAAATAATTTTATTATTAATTGATAATTTTTATTTCTTCTAATCTAAAACACAATGCAAGTGGCATGTAAGGATACACCTTTGTTAGTAAATCTTTCCAAATATGACTTATTACTTTATGATAAGTAGCTTGGTACTTACAATGCTAACTTCCGTCTCCATGTTAGAAATGAATCCCTCTCCATAACATCCAGCATTTCTTTAGAAGTTTCTGAATCCCACTGGGGTCTGAATAAAATATAAATGAGAAAAAAAAATATTGGGATGTAGAAAAAATTATTCAAAGATGTAAATTAAGATCCTCTGAAAAACAAAAATGTTTTTAGTAAATTTAATATGTCAATGAGTATTATCTGTGTTGCCTTTTGATATATTTCCAACACAATTTGAATTAATTCCCTGACTTTGTTTTGAAGAGAAAAAAATTATTGGTACACTTATAATATAATTTTCAAGAAATTAAAAAATGAAAATCCATATCAACAAACAGAATTTTAATGAGACATTATGAAAATATGTTAACACTAAACAAAATAAGTTATATCAATTTTTTTTAAATATCTAATTGATTTAATGTTATAAATGTTAATACAATAATCTTTCTTAACACTTGTGTTAGTCATTACGTTTCAATTTCTGGTCCATGCTTAAAACAACAGTTTGATTTCTATAATATATAGCAAATTTGATATATCCAAACTTACACAAGGATGAATATGATCAAATGTAAGGTTTTTTTTTTGCTATAGTTTCTTCTGATGTTATTTTATATGTACATACATACATATATACAAAATCCCAAACGGTATGATTATGTAAAATCTTATTGAACTTTTTCTCAATCAGAAGAAATACAAACCTTCTGGGAATACAAAGAATATCTTTATTCTTATCTTGAGCAGCAGCAATTAAATTTTTTTCATTTTCTGTGAGGATCCCATCTGATACTTCTTCAACAATTTTGATGTCAGATAATTCTGAAAATATAAAACTATAAGTATAAAAAAAGAAGTTTACATGATGATGTGTTACTGTTTCAAATAACATAGAATAATCATTAGCAACATCTACACAATTATAAAACTATCCGTTCTATTAATTTCTTTATTATCAAATTTCGATTTGGTTCATAATAAATTAAAAGTTTATGAAAGTTCTTCCAAACATTCAACTTTTTATTTTTTATAAAATTATCTGAAGAATAGTGTTAACAGAAAAAGAAAAGAAATTTACATCTTGAAAAAATAAATCTAAGCCATACATAAATAAAGTAGGAGTAATGAGTGGTGTACAAATACACAACTCCGAGTTAAATAGATATTAGTAAAATGTTACATTATTCTTTCACTTTTTTGGATTGAATATACTTTATTGCTTGAATAGATCCTGAAATTTCTATCTTAACCTATATCTATTATGAGAATGACCATCTGACAGCCTAACTAAAAATTTGGACTGTCTGAACATGCATATTACTAATTTATAAATAAATTTTCATGATTTTTGTTGTTATTATTATACCAATTTGTGTTTATTCTTTGCCTTACAGTTGAATAAAGTATTTATGGTCAATTTTTTCCCCTTCTCATTCAACCATAATCAACATTTTACCTTTAAGGTTTACTGGTTTACCATCAAAATTATAAGACTGATTTTTTTTTTTTTTTTTTTTTTTTTACATAATAATACAGATTAGCTACCAGTACATAACAATTTTATAATAAATCATCTCTTGAGACTTCAGATTCTATAAATGCAGGGCAAGTTTTTTATTGCACATAAAAATTTGCATGTTCAGCAAAAAGTAAATAAACATCTGAATCAAAAGTCTCTATGTAAGTTTTATTTTCTATTTTGCCTTTTATAGCTTTTATACTATTTTTTTTCTTGTGTGATACATTGTACAGTTTCTTTCTTTATCCATTTATAATCTTCTTATATAGGTTGTCTTTCTTTCAGTATTAAAACTGCTTTCAGAAAATTCATCTTTTTTTTTTTGTTTTTTTTTTTTGTGTGTGTGTGTGTACTTCTATTTCCCCAACAGTATCAAGATGGTAAACATCAGGGTTATAAATTAAAATAACATCATGTCCTTCTCTTCCATCACTACCTATTTTAGTTTCTGGAAAAAATAACATTTCTTTCATTCAATTCTTTGAAGGTTTTCTAATGTATTATTTCTCATTTTCAACATTTTTATACATGGAATTATAATGAGAAAGAGTAGCGCAGAATCTAAGGGGTTCGGTTTTGTTTTGGGCACTATGGTCTACTTTTTTGCAACATGAGAGTTAATGAGCCTGGGAACTATTGTTTAAAGCTGATTCCGAATGGCTGCAAACATTCATGCCCCAGAAGAATTCGAACCCATTAACTTTGGTATTAAAGATTAGTGCCCGAACTATTTGGTCATCTTTCAGCCTACAGTAAGGGGAATACCCTTTCCTGTTGATTTTGCATCAATGCAATACCTGGCTTTCCTTATCCCTTACCCTAGAACTTACAACTGATTGGTGAAATAATTGGATATGCTGTTACCTTAGCTGAAGGATGATGCCTTATAAATCACGTTTCTATCACAATATTTCTTATGTAAAAAATAAAGGTGACAGTTCTTGTTAAAAAATGTTTGAAATATAAAAATTAATTTCAAAATAAAATTACTGTTTAAGGCAAATAATTTTCTACTGTACAATAAACCATTTTATACCCTACTTAAAAACTGCTAATAATGTACAATTAGTCTTATAATTTATTTTGTAATATACTTGAGTATTGTATAAATATAATACCAGAGAATAATTAAACATGCAAAACCCTAATTCTGCTGATGATTTTATTTTAGACAGTTCATACATAAACTAATAGAAAAGCTAATACCAAACTACTATATATTCAGTTAATTCAACCTATCTGTTAACAAAAAATAAAACTCTCCTTCCTATAGTTACAAAACGTAATCACTTTTACTATGAATAGACTTGGTTCTATGCCAAAATGCCACACAAATGCAGAAATGACTTTGCTGTTTAGTAGATACATAGTTCTAAAGATACAATACAATCAGAATCTGAACCTGGTTACTGTGTCACTGTAAATGGAGATCTGCATGAGTGTTTATATTTTGGTCAAGTATCTCATACTGAAATTTTTGAAGTGAGATTCTGCAAAACTTTTAGTTGTTATCCACTTTCTTTAATAAAGGAATTAGTGCAACCCTAAAGTCTAAACAGAATATAGGATAAAAAATTACTAGTTTTCAAAGCAATTTAATATGTGACAAATTATAGAAAAATTTATAATTGTTTAAATAGATGATTAACTTCCCAACGTAAGTAATTTATTCAGAGACTGATTTATTTACCAATAACTTAAATGCATATATTACTAATCAGTTTGCAAATAAATAAATAAATAAATAGAATGGTTAAGAAACATTTAAATTACATTCGTATCTTTGTTGTCTTCAATATATATATATATATATATTACTTTTATTTATAAAGGTTATATTATTTTTGCAAGAAAATCACATTATTATACGTTCATTTATAATTTATTGACTTTTTCTAGCTTTGTAACCATTAAAACCTCATTGGTCACATTAATTCCCTTTTTCGGTTATTTTCTTATGAAGAAGTACACCCTACTGATAGTAGTCCACAACCATCAAATTGCTTAGAACGTCACTGAAATTAATATAAACTCAATAACATGCAATGCCATCCTTTTTTTTTTTTTTTTGGTGGAACTAATAATAACTGTCAATTAACAGGTGCGATAAAAATAAGTAAAACAAACAATTTTTTATTCACCTGCGATAAAATCATTCTGTGCAAGAGCTGCTTTATCTAAGAAATCGTCAAGAGAAGTCTGTTCAGTAACACTATTGAGATTCAAACGTCCAAAATCTCTGCCATCTGCAAGATCACTTGTATGTCTCTAAGAAGCAAAAATAAATATTAGTGGATACGCATGACAAAAGTAAAATGAGCGATTATTTGCAAATAAATCATGACAAAATAAAACTCTTTTTCATTACATATCCATCTTTCACAGTGAAATTGGATTTCTTTTTATGAGCACGAATAAGACTTCGGCCCAAGGAATTTTCTTTTTTAGGCATTTAAAGCGATTTTACTGCTTTTTTTAAACAACACGTGTGTAGCAGTTTCTATGCCCGTGTTTACGAATGTTTACGACAGACAGTGCATATGACTCGAAGTTGAAGTAGTTAAGAATTTATAAATTACGAATTCTTTCTCAAAAAATACTTATATTTAAAAAAGACATAGAAATAAATAAATCATTATTCATTTTTAATTTTTATTGATAATTTAAAATTATGGGTTTCTTTTCTTTCTAAAATGAAATCAAGTGAAAAGGTTTGTTTACAATTACTAATAAATCTGTCAACAATCAAAACGTGTTCTATTCCTCTTCCTGCCCTTTTGCACAACAAATTATATAAATAATGCCCACTAAGTTTTGTCCAATTTTCTGATATTTTTGCGGTTATTATAATGCATTTTATCTCATAGAGAGCAATAAACTATGAAGAGAAAAGTATTTGCTAATATTGAATTATCTGGAATTGAACTTTATCCAGATTTTGAGGATAAACTATCATATGATAGTTTTCAGTTTTTACCATGTGAAGTTATTTCTTGCTATTACGAATATCCTGTAAGAATAATTTTCACCCATGCACGTTTAAGCAAATTTTAAGTTTTTATCAATTTAAAACACTTTTGTTTTGTACTTACACACACATATATATGTATTACTTTGCTTGTACTACATTGTAATACCTTCAGATTTGGAATTCTTTGTATGTACACAGTGAATAATGCTACATCAGAAATCTTATTTGATATGACTTAAATAAAAAACTTCTAATCATACTTTCAGAATTGTAAATGGTATAGCAATTTGTTCTAAATAAAATTCTTTGTATATTCTTAGTTCGCCACATATAACATAGCATCTTATCACTTAAGTTATTTATTTTCAAACTTAGCATTATAAGGAAAATATTTAACTTTTTTGAAACAGCCCAATGTAATGTACACACACACATGTAATATATCAAAATTATTACACCAAAAATATATATCTCATTGTCTCCTTTTTTCCCTTCTCATTTTTTAATACTTAATTTCCTAGCCAATAAAATGTTAGATTTATAGGAGTGTTTTCCGACTTAGATTCTATTTACTTGTCTTGCATAATGTTAATTTTCTGTCAACTGGCCACATTTTTCAGCTGTTCAGAAAAATAGTTTTGCTTCTCCAATAGATAAACTGCTGTCTGTGTGATTCTTGAGCTTACTTAAATAATCAAGGGTAACTCTTGATTCCCAAAAATGCTGAATATTCTGTAGTCTCATGAGAACAAAATCATGCGATCTCTTACTATGGGTTGCAAAATCTTTCAAATATATATATATATATATATATATATATTTGTGGTATTTGATGCAGAGCTCTTGTCTTGTAAAGACAGTTAGTTGCTTCATTCATTTATATCTTCAATAAATTTAAAGCTCCAGAACATTGGACTTTACTTTCTTTAATGGCTGCACAACTAAAAATTACTTTAATATTCTTATTGCCCAGTAAACCCGGGCAATTATAATAATACTGCTGATTTTCTGTGTAATCAATGACAGATAATTTGGTTGGTTTTATAAATGCTACAAGCTTTTCACTAAATAATAAATGTGGGACTTTTGCAAATATGTGAATATTTTTTTTAAAGTACTTTACTATAATAATGTGTTGCTTTTCTTTGTTGTGCTTCCTAAGCCTTATCCTTAAATGTTAATATCTTTATATAAGATTATACTAGAATAATCCATAAAATATACAAAAACTATTACTTAGCTTTTACTAATTAGGGGTTAAAATAATTTATGGCATACTTTTTTATTATTTTGAGAAGATGATGATGAAGAATCAGTATGAAGTTTAGAAATGATATTTAAAAGAAAAACCTTACAGTATATATATAAAAAAAAAACATTATTATGGTGCAAAGTAATGTAATTAATTTTAGCATTAATTTATAGAAAAAATTGAGTTATATAGGGGAATTTGATATTGGGAACTTAGCTTTAATAAATATACTAAAAAAATATTCTATTTTCTTTATAAAGCAGTTTATGAGTGTTAAGTTTTAAATTCCTGCATTACAACATGTATTTAATTATTTCTATGTAATATTTTTATCTGAATAAATTGTAGAGAAAAATTTGGCAGATATTAGCTATGTAGCTTAAATGCTACTTAAGAATCAATAAGTTTCATTTCTGTACATATGTTTTTGAATTCATTTTTAAAAATGAAAAGTTATTATATGGTTCAAAAGCACCATTAATCAAATATATACATCTGAATTTTTTTAAAGAACAAATTAGCCTTTAAAAGCTACCTATTTCTTTGTTTTATATTTTAACACATCTTTTCTATGATTCAAATATTTAACAAGGTTTAAAAAAAAATCACTTAATCTTGGGACAGAATCCCACTACTGCCATGGATGTTCATAGCTATTTGGAATAGGCTTTAAGCAGTAGATCCCAATCTCATTAGCTCTCATGTAGTAAAACAGTAGACTATGTCACTTTTAACCTACTAGGACAGAACATGTTGCTAGAAAAACAAGCTGAATATATAACACATATATACATTGATTGCAAAATATAAACAGTTATCTCTAAAGCAACCTTGTTAAAATATTATTAACTATACATTTAAGTAATGTTAGTTAATTTATTTTGCAGTTGAAACTTATGGTTCCAAAGCATACATCAGAAAGTTGCTGTCAGTGTATTTATACTGTGAATTTTGGAGGAGGTCTAGTTGAAGGTGATAATGTGAACATATCTTTTAAAATTGGAAGGCATTGTTGTGCACTAATAGCTACTTTATCATTTCCAAAGGTAACTCTTTTTAACATCTTTTTTATAGTAGTATACAATTCTACTACAAATAATGAAGGAAATATAAGGATGAATGATATGGAGGATTTATAAGGAAAAAAAACAATAACCAAGAAGCTCTTGTTATTGTTATTTTTTTTTCTTACAATGCAGCAGGGATATCCAACCTTTTACTCATTTGGGAACCCTCCAAGCTTATTGTTTCCTTGCAGGAGCCTCTTGACCAAAGAGGAGAAAAAAATAGGATATCAAAGCTTAATCCTACTCAAGTTTGCAAAATTATTATTGGGTCTTTATTTATCACAATACATACATCTTAATAAAATTATTGAATGGTAGAGTAATGAAAAGGATTTTTTTTTCCTGAAATATATTCTAAGAATAATTAACAAAAGCAACAATATTTTAAATTATAACATTTTTTTAAAAAAGGGGAAAATTTTTTTAATGACTTGGCTTCAGTTGTTTTTTATTGCAAAATATTGTTATGTCATACATGATAGCCATGCAGTATCAATGTGGAAATTTTTAGAAGCATATTAACATCAATATAAAACTGAATTTTAAGAATTTAATTATTAACTTTTGAAATTAAAAACAATTCTACCATCAGGGAAGGCACATTGGGTAAAATCTTAACTGAAAAATTATAATGCCAGAAAAACTGTTTTCCCTTTTAGAAACTTTAGGGTTTCAGAGTCTTTTAAAACTAAGTCTAGCTGTGAAAGATAAGCACCTCTCTTTAATAAATTTTGGTCAATCCCAGTCATGTGTGCCTTTAAAATGATTGCCCCAACTGTATCAAGTTTTATTTTCCTTATCCTTCTGTGTATCTCTGTAAGTTTGTCTCATTTTTATTATTTTATTTATAATAGTTTGTGTTATTTTTTAATTAAGTGTTTTGTTTTATTTTTAATATACTTCACTGTTACTGATTTTATAAGGAAAAATAGTCTAAAGTACAAATGGTGTTTTTGATACCATTTTTTCTCAAATTTACAATAAAATAATTTATAACTGGACTTATCTAGAGTTGCTTGTATGTGGAGCTCACATTTGACTCCAGTTAACTTCTGGATTAAATTTACTTGTAAAAATAGAATAATTTCTAAAAAAATTTTTTAAAAACATGTCAAAGTATAAGTTTTATAAACAAAATTTTCATGTTTGTATTTAAATAGCTTCAACAATTATATTAATAAATATTTTTATTTTAGATAAGTTTGCACTTATATGTGTACTTTAATCTCTATTTAACTGCCTTTTTATATGTCTTTCCTTCCATTTGAACTCTTTTAATAAACACATAAAACATATAATATATATATATATATATATATATATATATATATATATATATATATATATATGTACATTGTGCAAACAAATTAAATTTTAATGAAAGCATCAGTTCATCCTGAAAAATATTTTTTTAAATGTTATGTTGGTAAATTTCGATGTGTGAAATAATGGCAAAAATAACTTCTCAAATTTTCTCTAAAATTATTTTAAGATTTCAAACTTGCTGTTAAAATTTATATCTATTAAGATTTTATAGTTTAAAAAATTGTTATTACATTCAACTTTTTTAAAAATTTATTTATGCCATTTTTTATTTTTATTCTTAAGGTATACTGTTGTGAAAATGGACTTGATAGTGAACAGCATGTGAAGTATGATGTTTGTTCTCATGCTCTGCTTTGTGTACTTCCAGATCCATTAGTATGTTATAAAAGAGCCTCTTATATTCAAACTCAGTCGTTTTATCTTGATCTTGATGCAAATGTAATATCCCTTGATTGGTTTACTTCAGGAAGATATGAAAGAGGAGAATGCTGGGATTTCACTAAGTAAGAAGTTAATTGAATTTTCTTGAAACAAAAGTATTTTTTCAATAATTGAGCATTTCTGTTAAAATATTTAATATTGTATTCACTTATTTATAATGCACACTCTGTTCATTACAAAAGAAATGACAAAATATTTTTCCTGATATATAGCATACATCTAATATTTGACATATATGTGGCATTCCATTTTCTAAATCAGTTACTAGAGAGACCAACGGAGTAATGATGTGTTATTATAAGTCTTCAGACATCCCTATTCCTTCATAATTGGTATCCTTTGATTGAAGTTCTTGAATGAGCTACTTTGAGATGTTGGAAGGTCTGAAGGGGAAAATCTTGTATGCTATCCCCTAAAAACAAAGGTGCAAGTTTGATCACATTTTCTTTATTGTTCATCATTCTACAAGAAAGTTTTGTGATAATGTACAAACAAGATAGAAAAACTACCTAGTTATACTATAGCATTTTAATTGCAAGTAGTTTAATATGTGAAAAAAATGAGAATTGGGCTTTAAGTTAGAAATTTAGTGTTCAAAGTTAATAATAATTTGCACTATTACTGTAGTATAAAAGTGCAGTAGGATTTAAATAAAGGTACAGTAGTACTTTTAATGAGTTTTTAATGATTTTCCCTCTTTATTTTCATCATTGAATACCATTTTGTTTTATACATATGTTGAGTGATTACCATAAGCAATAAAAAAAATTCTGTGTATTATGCACATCTTGAATTCTGCCTTTATTTATTTATTTTTTTTAAGGTGCATGTTATACTTAAGTAAATTTGGTATTCATTTAAAAAGTAACTATTAATTAAAAATATTTTACATATTAAGAGTGCTAAAATCTCTTTTTCTTTTAAATTTTATAAACTTTTTTTAGATATGCAGCCTTATATTTAACAAAATTAAAGGCTTTAATTTAACCGAGCATAATTTTTTTCTAACTGTCATGATAGTTTAAGAATAGGTTATACATAATTTTTTTGTATAATAAATCATACATTTGTTTTCAATCATTGTTATAAAAAATGTATTATGTTTTAATGAATCTTTCTTTATATGTTTTGATATTAGGTTATACAGTCACTCACATTTATTGCTCCTTTATACTAATTGAAATTGTAGTTTAATTATTATTTTAATTTTATCATTTCTACTATATTTTGTACTTGATATAGTATATGAATATTTTGGGTATGGTAATAAATCTTATTTAAATTTGATAAATTGTTATGCTAATATTTTTTTTTCCTTTTAAATTTGATCTGAGTATATCAGTTTTGCTTTTCCATCTAGTTTAACCAAATAAGTATGTATTCCATGTGTAAAACTAGGAAATATCTTATTTATGACTCTTTTGTCGTTTGGTTTATTTAGGCTTTATTATCTGATGTTACCATTACAAAAGTGTGTTTGTTAAATCAAACAAAGGAGAACAATAAAAGCTAAATCTTAATTTCTTAAAATTTCCATGATAACAGGAACTTGTCAATTTAAAATTGTATATATTTGTAATATTAATGTTATGGTTATCACATAATTTACTTTATTGTTAATATATATTTACTTTATTATCCCTTAGGTTAAAATCTGTTTCTACATTCTATATAAACAGTCATCTTGTTTTTAAGGAAGCTCAAAATGTTCAAAATGTATGCCTGTTAAGTATAAGGAAAGCTATGAAAGCGTACAACTGTTTTGGAACTTGCATTATTATTGGTCCCCATCTAACATTTTTGTGGGAAAAAGTTTTGTCTGATTTTGGAAAGTGTCATGGTTATGGTAAATTGTATTTAATTGATTTTATGATTAAAAAAACTAATCTTTTATTAATGTAACAAAGTTAATATTAAATCCTTTATATTTGATTACGGATTATTCAAAAATTTACATCTTTATCAAATAAACAAAAAAAATGTTAAATATTAATAAAAATCAGAAGAAATAGGTAATAACTTATAATCATAACAAAACACATTTGCTAAGTTATTATTTAAATTTTTTTTCATATTAGTATGTCATGTTTTATTATTCTGAAAGTGATCTTTTAATAGGTGAAAAATATCAGTCAGATGTGTTATTTGCTGTTAGTCCATTGCATTTAACTGGAAAAATCAAGCCGGTTGGTTGTATTTTAAGATTTGCTTCAAAATTGGTTTCTGAGGTAATTTAATATATCATTTAATGATTTTTTTTATCATTCAATATGCATTATTTATTAATTTTCTCAAATTTTTATTATTATTTATCTTTCTCTTTTCTGTGATTTATTATTTATCGACTTTATTGTCAAAATTTATGTTTTTTGCAGGCTGTTAGAAAAATAGAAAAAACATTGCAACCTATATTGGATATCATTGAAGAAAATCCTTTTCAACACAAGTAAAGGCTCTAGTGATGAAAGCCTTCGTCCATATTTAAATCCTTTTAAAACTGATGTTATTGCATTAATTATAGAAAATTAGAAGTTAATGTTTGTTATAATATATATTTTGTTTTATAAATATTTTATTATAAAGGTTTAAAAAAATTTTTGGGTTATAATTTACATACAAAAGTTTAATGTATTATTTGAACTTGTTATGTTTCCAGCTTTTTTAAAGTGAACAATGTATGAAAAAGGATTATATGAATTGCTTGATTTTAAAAGGGGACTTCTGCAGTCTTGGCTAAAAACTTTTTTCTTTGTCTTTTACGATTTAACAGAGAGAGATAATTTAAATAATTTAAGTATTTTTTGGTACTTGTCAATAGGTTCATTTGTTGCTGTGAAATACATAGATATATCTAGGATCTTAATTTACTGTTTTTATCCCAATGTTTTTTCATGCCTTCTGTAAATTTTCAA
Source organism: Pardosa pseudoannulata (assembly GCA_032207245.1). Classification (NCBI taxonomy): domain Eukaryota; kingdom Metazoa; phylum Arthropoda; class Arachnida; order Araneae; family Lycosidae; genus Pardosa; species Pardosa pseudoannulata. Next base: position 97,942,643 of record CM063498.1, on the reverse strand, counting down.
AATTGTCAGAAGACCCCTTTTAAAATCAAGTGGTTCATATATTGTCGACGCGGACCAATAACACAAACAAAAAACGTAGACAATACCATTTGTCTTTAAACTTATTTTAATAATCATAATGCCAGCAGCAACATGCGGCCATCACTCGCAAATAGTTCTCCTAAACTACAAAAAGTGTTGCCACAAAAATGCAACTAAATTATACTACAAAACAAAAATAATTTGCTGTTTTGCACACTGAACATAAAACATAACAGTACAAAATGTAAAACATTGAGTTCGAGGATAAACAACAAAACAAAATACAAAACATTAATAAATGATTCAAACATATATGATTGTATTTAATAAAAAAAATTATCAAAGATTTTAAATTTTTGTTGAATAAGAGATAGTTCTTCAATAAGAATGGATTTGAAATAAACTTAATAGTCAATACCTACATATCCACATCTCTGATCACTCATTTATAAAAAAATTGGACTGAATGATCATATTTAGATTGATGTTGGTTGGGAACACAGGACAATATTTTATTATATTGGGACTAATTTGATCAGGATCAACTGCTTGTACCTGATTTCAAATGGCTAGAAAGAACCTTGATGAGAGAAGGATTTGTTCAGCCATCCTCTGGTTGCTCTTTATGGATCTGGTGGAGACTCATGACCTTAGTAGAAACTAGTTATAAAAGATACCATTCTATACATATTTCAGTTTTTGATAGGAGGTGTCTTTGATTTATGCATCTTTGTAGATTATAAATTGGCTTATGACAGTTTTGTAACTAAAACTAATCTAAAGATTCTACTCCCTGGAGAAATAGTGATATATTTCCGTAATTTTAAATTATATTTTAAGATTCTGTGTTGTTTGTTATGGTGTTAGTTTATTTACAATTAAAAATAAAGTTCAAACTATCAACTCAGTTCTATTTAACACTTTTTATAAATAATTTACTTGAATTGTTGCTTTTTAACCTTTTGTCAAATCATCTGTACTTCTTGCAGACAATCTTCTAGATTCTGGTTAATTAGAAGTACTACAATCAATGTTTTGCAGCCTGATGATTAATTAAAGTTAATTCTGAATATTTACAAACATCCTTAGTAGCATCAAAATAAAAATCAATGGACTATATGTTGGCAGATACCATTCTAGTTATATGACTGTCAATATCCTACTATTGAAAGAAATACACTCATGAAAAAGTGTAGAAAGCTAAAAATCTTGTATCCATGTAATTTTAATTGCTGTTGAGTTAAAGACCTTAAAACAGTACAAGACATCATTTGGACATTCATTTCACTAACGTTTCCTTCCTACCCTTTAAACCTTGTCTTCTTATATATTATACAACAAAATATTTTTATAATATCTGTTTTAATTCACCAGTTGGCTCTAAAATTTAATTCCAATTTACAATTTTAGTGTAAAATACATAGATCAAATTTTATTCTCCTAGCTCACTGTGTTTTAAATCTAGACACATGTAATTCCTCTCTCTCTCTCTCTCTCTCTTTCTTTTTTTTTTTTTTTTTTTTTTTTTTTTTTTTGTTTGTTTGCTTGTTTGTGTGTGTGTGGATAGCAGAAACTTATTTTTATTTTTTTACCCAACCTTTTGTTAAGATTTTCTTTTAATATTTTACCATTTTTCCTATGTTCATTTATAATGAAATTAAAATTACTGAGTATAGCTTGATATTAATAAATTTCAGGAATTAATGTGCTTAAATTTGAATTTCACATTGAGTATTTGGAGTTTTGGTTCTCAGTGTTACAAGGTCAAGATAATTGGCTTAATGGAGCACTTGGTAAACTGTAAAACACAATATCCAAACAGTACATCTATAAAGGATAATGGCCAACAGAAAATTTTGCACTGAGAAAACATTCTTAAGTTCAAATTTGGCTTTAAAAAATTATATCAAAGGATATATTTATCATGAAATCCAAGTAAAAAAAACTAACAAACTGCATATAGCTGTTCCTTGATATTGACAACAGCTTTAAAATAAGGCTAACAGCAAGGGAATAAAAGAGTTTCTTTTCCACACATTAAAATAACAGATTGCTACCATTCTGGCTAGCAATTGCAACAAAATTTGCATGGCCATTGCAGTGCAATCATGATAATGTCGAATTGTTTCCCATATAGTAAGTAGATATGTCTATTGACACAATGGGAAAGTCACACTTTTAATAGTTATAAACAATATTTGGTCTTGCAAATCATATATGTTAGGACCAAATTTAATATATAGATTGTAGCAGAAATGAGGTCTAGGGTTTTTCAGAAGAATGATCAAATAATTTGTCCATCTGCACATACATTTCCACCTCACAAAGGAAAGAAAAAACTGAATCACAACCATGAAAATAATATTTATACATTCAGATCTATAAATTTATATTGTATTTCACAATAATTATGTTTTTAAGTTGAAAGCATCGCACAGAACTGTTGATTTTGTTAACTTCTATTTCTCTAACTTTAATTTTTCTTAAAGAAATACAAATTAAAATGTCGAAACAAAATAATATGGTATAATGGAATACTTACTGTGCAAGAATGCATTACTCTAATCTCAGCTCAATATGTTTGAAAAAAATAATCTGAAGCATCTGTAATAACAGTATGCTAAAGAATTTTCAAGCTGATATTGAACTTCAGTCCAGAATTTACATTAGTGAATTAAGTCAAAGAGAACCATTACTCATGGGAATCTCAAAGCTGAACTAAAGTAACATGTTACTTTAGATAATATGAGGATACCTTGACTATGACTCAAATAAATTCAACTCAGCTATAATATGAAAAGAGTGCATATGTAAGCTTTAATATGAAAAGTATTTGTATTTTTAAATCAAATGCAAAAGAGTCTAACATAGATCAGAAAGTTAAGCAGTGACATAATCCTAAGTAAAAAAAAAACATTTGTCAGATAGCAAGATTGGGAATTTTGGGCCCAAACAAGATAATATAGAACAGATGTTAATAAACCTTTTTGTAACAGGGCTAAATGGTGAAAGAAGTTAAACTTGGCCAACTTCAAATAAGTATGTATTTAATAGGTACTTCTGCTCATAAAGCTAGATTATGTATATATATATATATATATATTAAAAAGAAATTGGGAAATTATACATTTGCATTCACACATATTGCTGGTAATTACATATTTTTAATGAAGTGATTGAATGGGTAAAATTTATACTCATGTGAAGAATAAAATTGTATTGGACTTCAGGTTAGTAATTGCTTGTAAATGGTCATCAGTAATAATAACCTGTGCTCGGATTTTGCATAGAGTACCATGAATACATAGCCATACTGAAGTAGGGACTAGCCAGGGCCCCTGATCAGAAGTTGGGGGGGAGCCACCAAAGAGTCTTAATAAGTACATGTACTATAACACACTGGAGCAATGAAAGAAGCTGAATGAAAAATGAGAAACGTATAGCATAAGAGATGGCTCAATTTCAAGTGCTTTTATATGGATAAATTTTATGATGATGGGAACTATCTGAATAATTTCTGAACTGTAGATTCCTATGGAGCACACTCAAGGTCCATAGAGGTTTTTTTTTTTCCTGATAGCTTATTTTATTGAGAAATATATCAAGAATAATACAAAATAAGCCTTTTTTAATTAAAAAAAATAAACGTGTTTGTTTCATATGTAAGGTTGTATTTCTTCAGGCTTAGGGTTTAGTATCTTCCAAATCATTTTAGTTATTTAATTACATAAATGCTAATGATATATATCTTTTGGCATTTTATTGTATGATGAGCCCTCCAATGAAAGGCACCTCAAGGAGTTATCGCCTTATGTCAACTATAAGTTACCACTGTGTGAAAGACTACATTATTATGTTATTAAAGTAAAAGTGACAACACGTTTCTTATACTTTTCGCTGAATTCAATATACGAAAGTAGCATCATATGTGATCATAATTTAGAACTTAATAAGCTTGGCCGGGCTATTCCCCCCCACACAGCACATACGTTCGTATTTCGTCCCATTCTTGTTTCGTTCGTCCAAACTTCGTCCCACACTCGGAAGTGAAGTCCCATTATTGTCATTGACTAACGTAAATTTAACCAACATGTTCAAAATTGGCAATTTAAGCAACGAAATCTGAATATAAAGCATAAGGTAATGTATGAACATACATTCAGCGTTTTTTGGACGAAATTCCTACCAAAATTGTACGTAGATTATACGTAAATTCTAAGAACATTTGCGCATGCGTTATTAAGAAAATCATTCCACTCCATTTTATTTAACTTATCGAACACATAATTTTGTCTTCAAATCTTTCTTTTAAGGAGTTAAGGTGAGTGAATTGGTTAATCATGTTTTCTAAAAATGTATGTAAACAACAAGAATCCCGTAATTTGAATAATGTTGTCAAATCACAAATAAATGTTATTATTGACATATCTCACAATTCAAACTTTCCTAATGTAAACATTACAGAATTTAATAACTTTGGAAACTGTTCTCTTCACAATAAAATCTGATAATATATATAGTTTGAAAGATGGTAGCATAGATTTTATTTCAAATTTTGTTAAAGTACAAACTAAACATAACACAGAAACAGTATTTATAGGAAAGAAATTTTTAAATCTTTCTAATTTATATTTAAACTCCTGAAAATCATCATCATTATTAGATATTACAAGCTTAGAAATGAGTCCTGTGTTCTTATGGCCCTTGTGCTCTATATTAAAAAAGTGTACATTTTCAATTAGATAACAGTTATATTGTATTTCCATTAATACTCTAAAATTAATTAGTGTTTTCAAAATGTAGTAAAAAAGTAATTTGTTTTTCAAATTTTATCTTCAATAAAATTGGAAAAATATACATGTTAAAAATACTGTGTTAGGTAAAAATCTTTTCTTTATTATCTTTTATAATAACCTAGAATTATTTCTAATTTAAAACTTAATGGCTTTAGTAAAACTGTTCACAATAACTAAAAGCTTCTTTTTTGTTTCTTTTGTACCCCTTTTTTTTTGAACTACTTATTTTTATAATTTAAATTAAAAAACTTTAACTGGTCATTTTAGAATATTTTTAATTTAAAATTACAGTTTAATCTTAATCTTGTAAAGTTTACATAAACTCGAATATCAGCATTTTTCTTATTATTTAGATATAAATATATTTATAAATATAACTCATAAAATTGCCTTTTGCCACTGGCATTCCAATTGTGTTTAAAATTAATTTTTAGTGAAATCTGAAATATATGAAACTCTTCAGGAAAAAAAAACAGTGAATAAAGGTATACAATTTTTTCTATTACATTTAACTAAGACATTACATTTTACTGAAACATTAGGTATATGGTCAGTCTACAATTTCCATTGTGTAAATAAATATCTAGAATCTATAATAATACCTAATTTTTCAATTGCCACTGAATTTTTCTGTACTGATTTTTTATTGGTATTCTTTCTTCTCTAATTTGGAGATTTTTCGACATTTACCTTGACTTATGAATACATGAAAAAGGTTTAGCTATTCAATTCTATTATCATTTTTGATTTACTATCATGTAAGGCAGTCACATTAAAAAAAAAACAAAAAAAAAACAACTAAAATGCTCAGTTCTTATGTTTTTATGAAGATTTCTTTCAAAGTGTAATAATAAGTAAATGCTTTATGTTATGTAGCAACATACAATGAGCAACATCAAATTTCAGCTAAGTATTTGGGTACGATTGCAGTTATAATATAGATTTAATTGTTAATATTTCAAATATATTTATATAATTTTTTTATAAAATCAGTACTATTATATTATTTATGTCTATTAATTACAGAATCACTTCTTAATTCTTTTACTGTCTATGAGAACTTAAACAAAATGAATATGGTTTCAACTAACCAAGCAGGTATAATTTGCACTATTTTACTATTAATTTTCAGATTAATTTTAAAAAAAATAGTTCTTAAAATCTTTCTTAAAAACTTGTACTTAACTTTTTTTTAACTTTTCTTAACTTTTTTAAAACTTTTAATGGTTCTTAAAAGTTAAAATAATATAGTTCTTAAAATCTTTCTTTTTACTTGTACTCTGAATTACTTATGCATTATTTTTTTCTATTTTTAATAGGAGCTCTTCATATTTTGAATAGCACCACTCCCAAGAAAAATTCTGATTTAACAATGTTGTAAAATAACTCCAATTTTTTTTTAATTTTATCACATGTGCTCAAATTTACTTTTATTATTTTTTTCATGTTTTTTTCATAATTCTCTGTACAAATAACCAGTTATATGCACTAGTAAAATTTGAGAAAATTAATTTTATTACTTTAGTGGAGACAATTATGTAAAATGAATTTTTTTTTAATAAAAACAGTATATTTAGGGAAGGAGAGGGAGATTTTTTGGCTATTGGACGTAATACTGTTATAAAATTTAAACCATGATTTTTATGGAACTTTTTTTTTTCTGCAGGTGCTGTGAGAACTGACCAATTATGGAAAGATACATCTAGCATTAACAAACTATTAGAATATTTTTAAAAATAAAAATATTTAAAAACATAAACCTTCTCTTAATTCTTTTGACTTTTTTTATACAGATATGTGTGTATTGGTAGCTCAGATGATGACTTCTACTGATTTTCTGCAATGTCTATAGATCAATATGAAATCGCTTAAAAAAAACAGTAGACTACATAAGCTTATATTTTGATTAAAATCATAAATGAAATTCTTTTAACAATTTAATGTTTTTCAACAAAGTCTAAACAAGACTTTGTTGAAAATTTAGAATTGTAAAAGATGATTCTGAAAACTCAACTGGCATTTTTCATAGTGGAATATTTAAAGGAGTAGAAAATTTCAATGTATGGATTCAAAACATATAATTTTAAATTATATTTATTCTAACTGAAAATGTATATACAATAAGAGGTGCATAAGAAACAAGATTTCTTTTAGAACTGGCTTCGATGACAAACATTAATATGTGCTATATACATATATATATACATATATATATATATATATATATATATATATATTTTTACATATATATACATATACATATATATATTTATATATATATATATGTGTATATATATATATATATATATATATATATATATAATTTTTATGGCAAATATCATCAGTGTTCTTCATACATCAAAGAAGCCTGAGATTTGAGAAAACAGTGATAGAAGTAAAATATATCCAAACAGACAAATTATATGTATGTATATCAGTTCTAAAATTTTTCTGATGAAAAAAAAAGCATGCTCACAAAATATATTTTTTTTTCTATGCTGTGGCAGTCAAAAGAATTTATATGCAGCTAAAGTTTTATTTTTTGAAGCACTTTTTATCATAAAATCTAATTTCACATAATATACATAAAATTTAAATGTATGGTGTGTACCAAAAGTCAGATTTTGTTTGTCCTAAAATCAACCAGGTTTTAGCTGTAGAATGTATAACTAGATTTTGTTCATTTGTACTAAAGTTAAGCAAATTTTGTTATTAAATATACACTGAATCTCAGACATCCAGCAGCCCTAAAATATTTTATTCAGGATGAAATTTCTTCGGAAATAAATTTACATGTTTCCTGGTTTTTGATAAAGTGTATGCAGAGTATAAAACCTAATGCTTTTGTGGGAGCAATTTTTTTTTTTTCCAAATGGGAGCCATATTTTTAGTTTTACAGATTTTTATGTTAAACTTATGTATTTGATTATTTTTACACTTCATCCCGATACAGCACACATGAAGTGTGCTGTATTTTTATGTTATTTGATTTTTTTTAAAGTGTGGTTTTTATTAAAAAATAAAATTAAATAAAACTTTATATAAAAAACAAAAAATCTCATGCATTTTCAGAAACCAGGAAACTTCCTAGATTATTTGCAAATAAATTGCATTCTCAATGGGATATTTAAGTGTTGCTGGGATACTTTGTATATTTGATAACAAAATTTGGTTGATTTTAGGACAAATAAACAAAATCTGGATATACATTTGACAACCAAATCTTGTTAAATTTACGTAATCTGGACAAAATTAAGATGTACGTTTTACATACAAATCTGGTTGATTTTACGTAATATGGATAAAAAAGCGATGTACACTTTACATCCAAATCTGGTTGATTTTACGTGATATGGATAAGATCACGATGTACATTTTACATCCAAATCTGGTTGATTTTAACGTATTTTGTACGCACATTTAGAGCCATCCGATGTAATAAGAGGTGACATCTGCACATAATATCTACGTAATCTGAATCAGTTTGGGACGTACTAGAGCCAAATAATTGGTCGAATGTACGCAACTTTCAACCTAATCGGGATGAAGTGTGCTGTGTGGGCCCTTGATTTATATTTGTGGACCGGTTTTGCTGTACAGGTGTACATTTCTACTTTTTGTACATAAGGGCGGCTAACAAGACCAGGACCTTCTGCTTAAAGCCGATTCCGAACGGCTACGGGAAACCATGTCAACAGCGTAATTCGAACTTGCGTGGTCCGAATTTGTCCTAGAGGATGTAATTTGCCTATCCCGATGAAGAGTAAAGATAAATGAAAAAGGAAATTTAGAGAGCTTCGTAAAACAGAACTTCTTTACTTAAAAAGAGGATAAATAGGCCAAATTTAAGCTGTTTCGCACATTTAGGAGGAATAGACCGACGTACTGGGTAAGGAATTGAAACCATACCTCCCTAAAGCTTCAAGGCATGTATTTTAATGAAGAGGTGACTTGATTTTAAATTCTTTATGAATCGCGTCATTTCTTACAAACTAAGAAATAATGATACTTAGGCATTTTCAGGGCAGAATTTTATACAACTTGTAGGTTAATCAGATATTTTCAAGTATCAACCCCAAACAGCAAAACTGTATTTCCTAATGGGTAAGTTTTTATACGGTAATAAAAACCACTTATTACTACTGAATGAAGAATTTTGTTTAAAGCAGTCTACAGCTTCTGAGCACAGAAATTATCAAAAATAATATTAATAAAATTGATATCAAAATTTAATATCTTAAGATAGTAGGAAAAGTAAACCATTTTTAATTTGAAATTATATAGATCCGTACGTAGACTAAAAAGCCTGGTGCGTTAGTCTATGGATCCGTAGTAGATACTCAAAGCGGAATTTTTTTTTTTCATTTGTAAGATTTAAATATTTTATATTGTAGCGTCCAATCGAAAAATTTTATAGAAAGTTAAAATGATTAGGAAGCCTAGCATATCATTCATAGTTATATGAGCTATATATTAATAGCTTTTCCTGTATAAATTATATTTGTATAACAACCCTTTATAAAAAGACTACTAAGTTGCATAAATTTTTCCGATTACAGTTATTCTGAAAGATATATTTTATTCTACTTTTATATTTACTCCCCATCATTCTTTCTCATTTTTATTTCTTTTAGTTATTACATTTAAGATATATATGTTACCGATTCATTTAATTTTAGCCTATTTTTAACCTCCATGGATTAATATGCATTTTTTTTTCATTACCCGCAGAAGGAGAAACTCTCAACAGAAATGTGTGTAAATTTTGTTTTCATATGCAATATTTATCATTAGAGATTGTAATGGGTCAAATCTGCAATTTCTGATTGCAAAGTTCGAAAAATGCATGTCATGTTTTTATGTTCAACTATACACTGTGTTGAAAGATATCGTAACTTTTTCATAAGGTATAACTTTGATTCGTGTTATCATAGTCTTATTTTATGTTTTTCAAAAACGATAGTATTAATTTTTAAAAATACGAAAGTTGTCATAGTTTTCTTTGAGCTTTTAAAAGCTTTTTGTGGTGTATTAAAATTACCACTGTCAACAACTTAAATAGTAGTCTTCATTTTACTGGTGTTATGTATTTATATGCTTATCTTACACCGGTTGTTATTTGTTTATTTTTATTTTAATATAGAATTCTATAGTTTATTGAAAGGTTTTATTTTTGTGTATAATCACTGTTTAACACTATTATTTATTAATTAAAAAAACATCTATTTATTTTGATGCATGAATTTTATTATTACGCCATGAATTGAACGTGGGTGGTATAATTAAAGTGATGATATCATCCAGTGGACATAAATGCATAAATCTGTACTAATGACGATGGAGAGTTAGTGACCATTGCTTTCTTCCACAATCTGATTTTTGTAGAGTTTACGTGTTAACAAAATTCGGAGCATTTTCGTTTCTAGTATTAACTTCCATGCAATTGTATTTTAAAGGGTAACTTTAGAAAAAAGTTTCTTGAATATTTCTTTAATAATAAAATTTTTATTAAACTTTTGTATGAACTATCTGCTTATTACTTTGATTTCATTTTTTGATAAAATAAAGATGATAATAAAGAAGAAGCTGTTTGTATATCTGCTTATTCCTTTTAAAGTACTCAAATTATAAGTGACACTGAAATGTACATTACTTCAAGTTACATGACATTTTTGTATGAAGTAAAATGGGAAATTATTCAGTTAGTAAAAATACATCATGATACTGTTACTAATAAAGTGCTTAAAAAAAAAAGAGAAACATTCTTTTAACCCAGTGATTGTTGAGACCTGAAATAGGAAAAAAAAGTCTTGTCAGTTACTTTTTCAATCACTCTGATTTCCTGCTTGTAACCAATTGAATGTTAAGGAAAGATAAAAAAAAAATAATTGTGAAAATATGCCTTTAATTGAATTCAGAGGTAATAATAGGCATCCATATACTTAGAAACAGGATCTATGTCTCAGAAAAAAGAGCAAAATTTTGTGAAGCCATTTAAATTAAGATTTATTAATCAGGAGACTAATATATCCATGTCTTAACTTTCAGTCTGATAACATGTATGAATATCTCTCTATATATACTGTATATTTTTAATATAAGCTAAGAAAGCAATTTTTCATCAAAAATTCATCCTAAACTTTAAAATTTATATATAAGTTGAAATGAAAAAAAAAAATAAATTCTGTAACATTCAAAAATAATGTCAAGAAGCCAATCAGATGAAATAGGAGAAATATTTTCTAATCAAATTTCTGTAAAGCAAAACTATCGATCAATGTTTTTTAAACTTTTTTGTTGCAGTATGCAGTTTAAGTACTCTGTTGGTAAAGGATCAATCCTACCTGAAGAAAAATACAAGGACATCTTATAGCACATTTTGATAGTGACAAGGAAAAAAACTTAAATTTTAATTTTGAATAACTTTGTACTGTTTTTTATTAATTTTGCAATTTTATACTGACTAGGTTATTTTTGTGACATCCAATTTGAGAAACGTTACACTAGACCATAAATTTACATTGTAACAATATTTTTACATTGTTATCAAAAACAGTAGTTTTACCTCTTGTATCCCTATCTGAAGCGCTGAACGATGGCCGATTATTTAGGGTGCTGGCCTTCAGTACCGGAGTTCGTGGTTCGAATCCCACAGTGGCATGGATGTTGGAAGCCATTCGGAATCGGCTTTAAGCTGTAGGTCCTAATCTCATTAGCCCTCGTGTTGCAAAAAGTAGACCGTAGCACTCTAAACCAAACCAAACCAAACCTATCTGAAGGTAGAACTTTTTCATAAATTTAAGCAATGTAAACTAAAAAAATTAAAAAGTACAACTTTTGGCATTGTTTTGATTGCTTCCGGCTTATGTAAAATGTACCTTCATAGAAGATTAGCCTATCTGTTACAGATGTAGCATTGCTATTTTTGCGTGATCATAACATAGGTGAAAGTCGTTTTAAATTTATCAATCTTTGTGGGGTTTTTTACTTTAAAATTTTTTGCAATTTTCTTTTATATTTTGCCATTATTTATTTCCTTTTTATTATTTTCTGCTTTAAAAGAAACTGTTGTTTATTTTGGCCAATTTGGAGTATTTTTGTAACCAACAACAAAAAATGTCACCAAGTAGGACATAAACTGTAGCTGTACAATGGATTTTTATGTAACCCAATCCTCTATTTAAAGGCCTTAAAATTCTTTGCTTATACATAGAAATATACAGTATATATGGCTTTGCAAAATTTTGGCACTGTTTCTAAGGTTGGAATTATATAGCTATCATAAAGTGGTAAAAATATTCCAGTTGGAAGAAATGAAAAAAAAAAAAAATCAAGTTTTTCATAAAAATTACTCTTTTATTTTAATTATTATAACCTATGATCATTTAGCTTCTTGTCTAGTAAATCTCAACTTAGTCAAATATAATACTTCATATAATTTATTTTTGGATGATAAAGGGAATTATTTTGTTTGTTGCAAAAGATGCATAATTTTTTAAAAAAATTATTTTAGGAATTATCAGTGAAATTGTTTCATAGCTAATGCAGTTTTTTTGGTCTTTAGAAGGTCATGTTAGAAGGGTTAGCAGCATGGATACTCAACACTTATGTTGGCGAATATGTAGAAAATTTAAATACAGATCAATTGTCAATTGGATTATTGCAAGGTAAAATTTTTTAATAGATAATTGATAACTTCTTTAATTTAATTTAAATATCATGCTATTTTATTAAAAGATAAGTATAAATAAGGTTATAGTTAGTAACTAATGATTTTTTTTTTATTTCCTTGCACATTTCTAAAAATAATTTTTAAATATCAACCTGTTAAATTATTTAGGTGAAGTAGAACTTGAAAATCTACCTCTTAGGAGAGATGCACTGAAGGGACTAGACTTACCTGTTGAAGTTCATGCTGGTAAGTGACTTTTTATTTAATACAATTATTAATCCCCAGAGTTTGGTTAATTTGGCATTTATATTTTTCACAGGCTATTTTTTTTTTAATCTTGTTTATCAGATTTGATTTCAGATGTATTATAAGGATAAGGTTGACAATATTTTAGTATAGTTGTTTTTTCCCTTTTTCTTTCAAAGAATAAAGTTTATTTCTAGTAATGTTTAGAATTTTAATAACTAAGAGTTTTTGGGTGAAATAATTTGTATTAATTCTAAAATCTGTGTGAGGGCTATCATAAAATTAAATATCTCTTATACAATGAATACAGATAACACTTTTAAGAATACATAGGTAATTAGTGGATTTGGGAAAAGCTGAATTTTATACACCATATATGGTATATAACTATGGTTAATATCTTAGGCTAATATTATTTATTGTTCCAGAAAATTTGATAAAAAAAATTATGTTTAATTTATCTATATGCTTATTTAATGCAGATAAATATATAGATGCTAGCTGATAAACCTGTTTTAGACTTATAATTAAAGAATATTTAAGTTTTTTCTATAAAATAAATTTTTACATTTTTTTCTTTTATTAACTGTTATTAAACTTGTATTTATTTAAATGTGTTGTAGTTATATTTATTTTAAATGAATTCATTAAATTTCTTCCAATATTTTTTAGGCTTTGTTGGCAAAATTAAGCTACAAATTCCTGTTAGCAGACTTAGAAGTGAGCCTTGGGTAATAGTCATAGAGAAGTTATTTTTGATAGCAGGACCTGTTTTATCATCTGAAGTAAGACTGAACATTATAATTAGTTATATTTTTCCTTAATCTGTGAAATTTTAAAATTTTCTGAAATAGATGATAGTTTTTTTTATCTTACTATTTTACCTATAATGTTAAAAATGTATTCTCAAATTACTGTAGGATTTAGTTATAAGTAATACTTTAATTTTTAGGTATTCTATTATTTATCATGTAGCATTAATATTTTAACTTAAAAGGGAAAAGAAAGCAAAAGTCTGATGTTGTATAGTTAATGCATGTTTATTGCAGTATGATGAAAAAGCAGAAGAGGAATCTGCCTTGCGCAGAAAACTGGCACATCTGGAGGTTTTGGAAGCAAAATCTAAGGTGTATATTTTTAATCTTATATTATTATAAATTTTGAAATTTACCCTATGAGTGAGATAATATTTATAATTTTTATCAATACTTTAATTTGATAATATTTTGTAAGCTAGCATTTTTAATTTTGCCTTTCTAAAAAGGGCAATAAAATTTCATCTGAACTTTTCAATGTTAAAATAGTTCTAAAACCACATTTTAAATTATTAATTTAAGGGTGTACAAGAATCAAAGCAAGGTGAATCCTACTATACCAACTGGATGAGTTATGGGACATCCTTAATGGCAAATGTAGTTGAAAATGTGCAGGTAAACATATATTTTTAAAAAGAATTTGTTATTTTTTTATTATTTATACTAAATAGCTGAGCTATGGCTGCGAAAGCTGATAGATATAATTGTTTGACATTTGTCTACTGAGAGCTGTATTTAATTTATTTGTTTTTATTACATTAGAAACCATAATGTTATTTAATAAAAACTGTATGATTGTATGGTAATTTTTTTCTTATTTATTATACCGGAAATTGTGATAAAATTACTCAAAACTCAGTTATTATTAAAGTAATATTCGCTGCAATAGCAAATCATAACCATGTTATGGTGTGAATTTTTTAAGTGTTATGCCTATCATATTAATAAAATATTTATTTGTGTGCAGATTATTTAATAGATTTTTTTTTATTAGAACTAAATAGTTGTTAATTTAATTTGCTGTCCTGTAGTTTTTCATACAGAAATAGTTCTTGGCAATTTTTTCTTAAATTTTTATTTCATATTATAGTTTCCAATTTTCTCCTCCTTTTAAAAGAAGCTACTATTTCTTTTAATCTATATTAAATTATTTTTTTGTTCTTATTAATACATGTTTAACATTTGTAACATAAAAGAATTTGTAATAAAAAAAACAGTTTTTCTACATTTTAAATTATTTGACATTTTATATTAAGTATTTATCTTTTTTATGTGTATGTCACTGCTAAGAGCAGTTTTATCAGTGTACTTTATGAAGTTTCATTTTTATTTATAAGTGCATTCTACTTTACTTTGAAATTTTTATCCATATGGCTATTATTGTAATATTTCCAGCTATATGTTGGTTTTGTATGTACCATGCAGTAGGCAAGGAGAATAAAATATGAAGTAAAATAATAGTCACAATCACAGATATTGCCTTTTTATTTTCAAAAAATTACTTCTTGCATAAACTAAAGTAGAAACCTTTATGCAGAAATAGTAAAAAAAAAAAAAAAAAAAAAAAAAAAAAACTGATGTGGGTACCAAATGATTTTCTAGTATGGTTATTTAAATATAAACCTTTTTTCAATATTATATATAATGCATTATCAGAATTATTTGCATTTTCTCTCTAAGGTTTAAAATTAGTTTTGTCTCTCAAGGTACTTGTGGAGAAGTCAAATACTGCTATCTTGTGGTGACCCACAGCAGTAATTTTTATTATATTGAGATTATTTTGTTATGTAATATAGATATTTCATGCCAACCAAAATACTTCATTTATACAGTACTGCCTTTGCTCCATATCGGGTAGTAATAAACTGTTAAAATTCAAAATTATCCTTTGCTAATAGTTTTTATTTTCTAAAAATGGACTTAAAAGTATTTTTTCAACTGTTTAAAAAGCAATACGTCAATATTTTAATATTCTATTGTTGTGGACCAGTTGTGCTATTGTCTGATATATTAAATTTTTTGTTATATAATGGGGTGTGGAATGGAATAAAAATGGAGGTGTACAACTAGATGCTTCAACAGTCCTAAACCCAAAGTGTCAATATTCTGCCGCTAATTACTGTTGAATTATGGCTAATACTGTGTTAATATACATTATATTGAAATTTTTCGTTATATACAGTATAAATTGCAATTAAAAGGGGAAGGGCACAACTAGATGTTATAAAAGTTCTCAGTTCAAAATTTCAGCCTTCTACAATTGCCATGTACGATTGCTGTTCATGTTTTCATTTTGTTTAATTTTGTTATTTGTCACCAGTTATTACTAGTTGAACTGTTCAGAACAGTTTAATGGGTAATAACCTATTTTACACTTGGATAAAATTCTTAGACAGTATGCATTTTACTTTCTCTTTAGCTGAAGATCAAAGATGTCCATATACGTTATGAGGATGAGGAAAGTTACCCTGATCATAAATTTGCTTGTGGTATTCTGATTCAGAGTTTGTCAGCCCAAAGTACAGATCAAAACTGGGTATTTAATTTGATATAACTTATTTTTATATGTTTATTTAAAAGAAAATAAGTGAGAAATAAGTAAAATTTGTTCACAGCATCTAATTTTTTCTTTTTAATTTTAAGATTCCAAAATTTGTTCAGAGGGACACTAGTGATTTTATGTGGAAACTTCTTCAATTGCAAGGTCTTTCATTTTATTGGGATACAAAAGCTGAAATTCTTAGTCATTTAGATCCAAAGAGTATGATGGTATGTACATTAATGAACTAAATTGGTTAACTTCTGTTTATTTATGATGCTTAGCAAGTATGAAACAGAAAGTGATTTTACCCAATATCTAATATCCAGAACTCCCTGATACTTCAGGTACAGTATATCTGGTAGTAAAATATTTTGTTATATTTTATGTTGAATATATGGTACTAAAGAAATATAGTGCCAAACTGGTACCAGAACAGACTAAGGTACTATGTTGGGATTTCACTGTGTTTATATATTTGCGTATAAAAAACCATTTTTATGTCAAGATTTAAAAAAAATCCAAGTTTATTTTCTTTAAAGTTATAAAACCACATAGGAAATAAAAAAGGCCTACAACTTTTTATTTTTAATTTGTTGTAAATTTAAACTGATCATGGATCTATCTGTTAGCTGTATGTATGTAAAACTTGA
The DNA here is from genome assembly GCA_032207245.1 of Pardosa pseudoannulata. Classification (NCBI taxonomy): domain Eukaryota; kingdom Metazoa; phylum Arthropoda; class Arachnida; order Araneae; family Lycosidae; genus Pardosa; species Pardosa pseudoannulata. Next base: position 97,925,901 of record CM063498.1, on the reverse strand, counting down.
CAAGTTGAGTTAAAACATGATTAAATTAATATTTGATCAGCATAAATTATGAAAAGTATTTAAAAAAATCATTCAAATGTGTTAAAATACAATAGATATTAAATATTAATAAAAGTGATGATGTAGAAAGCTCTTATATCAAACATCAAAATTTATTTTATTTTTTTTTTTTTTAAATATTGCATGTTATGACTTTGCAAAAGTGTTATTTTTCAAGTATTTGAAGATTTAAATCATTCTTTTATGTAACATAGCTTTTAATTTTGAAAGTTTAAGGCATTTTTAATATTTTATGCTTATTTTATACAGGCAGCAATGGCAAAACATTTAGAAGTGTGTAGTTCACCTGGCAGTTCCTTCAAATCACATGAATTTATTCTTTCTCCAGTCAATGCAGATGCACATCTAACTCGAAATTGTTCTGTTAAACCATTGCGTTCAAGATTTAGTCCTAGAATTATCTGTGATATTCACCTGCAAAAAATTCCCCTGTCTTTAAGTGAGGTATTAAAAATGTATTTATTTTTAAATTTCATTGCAATAATTTTAACCATTTAATTAATTTTGACTTTTACTTTATTTTTAAAAGTTTAGAGTTGTAAGTAATGGAAATTTTGATCTGATTTAAATTAAACACAAAAAATATAAAGAACTGATTTGTTAAAACTATAAATGTTTGTTGGTTTGTAATTTGCGTATCAATTGTAGTAGGATTGAGTTATGGAATAGGGTCATTCCATGGAAATGTAAACCTCAGATGCAAGAAATTAAGTTCATATAAATTTTAATTCTAAACTATTTTTTTTTTATTTTATGCATATTCTCCTTTTATTAATATTGGTCATGTAATCTCATATGATGGGAAAATGAAAAATAATAAAATTAAATTTTTGTAGTGAATCCATGCAGGATTTAAGTGGCCTATACTTATTTAAATTGTTGAAGAAAAATTAGTTTTTCTAATTCTGCACAGCTAAATGAAAATTTACTATTTCATAGGTGTTTATAAAAGAGATAAAATAACAATTTTCAAAAAATGTAAAAAAATTTTAAGAAATTATTTCATCATAACAGTGTGTTCTTTATTTATATAATTGCATGCTATGTTAGTCACCTTAGTGTTAACATTTTGTTTTGCTTCCTTTTTGATAAGAAATTGGCCTCTACTGCATATGTAGAATTAATCCTCAAATTCTGAAGTTAAAAAATACATTCATGTAAATTTGTCAGACTTAATGCAATACATTTCTGACAAATTTTTAGTCCAATAAATTACTACAGCTTAATTTTGATAGAAACAATTAGCAGTTAATTACAAGGATAATGTTAAAGTTATCTTTTGTGATTTCCAAATGTATTATAATATTATAATGCTGAAAATAACTTTAAATATGCACATTTTAAAGTAATAATTTGTAAAATTATTGCCTTAGATCCAGTTAGTTTAAATGTTATGTTAGTTACTATACAATGTGACCCAATACACTTTGTGTTTTGAATTTTTTGAATTTCCATTCTTAGTTTATTAGAACATTTTTTAAGCCCTAATATTTAGATTTCATCTTTTTTTCTATATTTAATTTTCTGTTTATTTTATACTTTGTCAATATAATTTTAGGAACAGTATAGGCAGATGATGAGTTGTGTTAAACAGTTTGAAGTTTTGGATATAAGATGGAAACATCGAAGATGGAGACCAAAAGTGCCTGTGAAAGAAAAGTATATATTTTTTAAAATATTCATTTTATTAATGCATGCATTATGATGAGAAAATACTTTTATATATAATTTTAAAATGAATTCAGTCTTGTAAATCATAAGTATTCATTTAAGTTCTTGAAAAAATATAATTGTTTTCTTATTTAAGTGTACTGTAGACATTCAGATAGGAAAACTTGTCTGAAAATTTGATTTTTCTGTTTCATTGATTTGTGAAATATATCTGGGAATAAAAATCAGAGAGAGTATTTTAATATCGATCACCTTATAATTAATGTAATTATTTCTACAATAGAGAATTCAATTATTATTTTTAATTACTTCTGTAAACAGTTTTTAAATTTATCAGCATTTAAATTTTCAATTTTCAAAATTTATCAACAATTTATCTTTTAAATTATAAAATAATAGTTAGTTAAAATGTAATTTTAACAGCCAAATCTATCCTTTTTGAAATTAAAAGAATCATTATGCATATTTTGAGCAAGAAAAATGAATTTTCTCACTGTTATTTTTTTTATCCATATTTCCAATAAATGCTTACAACTGCTAAATTTAAGTCTAAAGACTAAATCATATCCTATGAAGAAAATTATTGTATGTTAAAGGGATGTTCATGGAATGTTTCCAATAATGCCTCTTTTCAAATACTTAATAAATTAATAATTTTTAAATTTATTAAGGTTTTATCTTGAAATTGTAAATACTTTTGTCAAGCAGATTGGTAAAAAACAAAATAAAGGGATTTTGAAATTTTACTGTCCCTTTACAGTTTGTTCTCAATTTACTACTGTTATTCAACCTATTAGAAGTATAATATAAAAATTTTGATTAAATGATTAATGATAAAATAACATATACTTTTTATTGCCTTCTGTGAGTAAATATTAATATTTTATATTATACATTTCTTTTAGTCCCAGAGAATGGTGGGTGTATGCAATATCTGTTCATTTAGATCCAATTTGCAAAAAGAATGTTGCTTCAACTTGGTCTTTTGCTTTGGAAAGAGCAAAAGACATTGTTTTATACTCTAAAGTTTATCAAGAATACATAAACAAAAAAGATCTAATGTCTACTGAGTCAAAGGTATGTATCTTTCTGCATCATTTTGTAAAGTAAAATTAAGTTAAGAGTCTTCCTTTGCTGTCCACCCCACCTTTTTTTAAATAAATTCTTAAATATTCAAAATATTTTCTTAAATATTCTTGAGATAGCATTGCTGATATTGGTTGTCTTTTATGTTTAATTTTTATTTTTAATGCCATATTTTGTTTTTCAGAATTCAAAAGAATTGTTGGAAAAGAAGCTAAACTTTGATCTTCTTTGTGTTTTGAGAGAAATAGCAATGAAAAAAATTCAGAGAGAAAATAGTGCTGAGGTTTGTTGAATTTTTATTAAAGTTTTTTAATGCATTGGCAAATTTTTGGAAAAGTAACTTACATAGAAGAATATAACTAATTTAATCATTAATATTGAGCTTAGTTTTTTTTTTAACATGAAAGTAGGTTATTTTATATTCTTAAGACCTTTATTTCTTAAACAATTTGATGATGGTAATAACTTATTTAAGAAATATATTTTTCTTGCTTTTAGCTGAATAAATCTTAAAATAAGTATTCAAATGTTATAGTAATTAATAAATAGTAAAATGAGAGTAATGTAAATGAAGTCTTAAATTTGACATTTGAGGAAAAGGATTGAGAATTGACATTTTTTCTTTTTGGTTTTAATTGTATAAAAAATTGTATTTTCATTCAATAATAGCAGTAAATATATTATAATTTTTAACTATATTATGATTTTGTTGAGCTTTAGCATTAGCATTTCAACATTTAAAAATTACATTTTTTTCTTGTCTTAAAATTTTCTTCTAAATATATTAATCAGGATTTTTTTTACTAAGTTTGTGGTTATGTAAACGTTAAAAAGAGTATTAACAAGACTAGAAACATAAGAAATACTATAAACAATATAAAAGTTTTTCTTTTTAAAGAAAGAAACCTGAAATTTTTCATATGTGAAACTGTTTTTATGCAGATATTTGTTTAATGATATGAAAAGTCTCCACATATAAAATCACTTCTTTGATTTTGAACAATCCAAAACTTTAATATTTTAAACTGTTCCAGCATTAAACATTTGTAGTAAATGGAAGATGGTATCTAGTGTGTTATTTCATTTTAAAATGTCCACTAAGGTATCCAGGGTTCCCATGGTCCTTAAAAGTCCTTAAGAACTCCTTAATTTTAGCTTTCACTTTTAAGGGCTCTTAAAACTACTTAATTTTTGTCAAAGGTCCTTAAAAACTCCTTAATTTTTAAATTGGAAGGCAATCAATTTCTCCATTAATGCAATCCACTTTCTTCACTTCCTATCAGTTTTAGCCGTATTCTCGTAACTTTCTAGTTTTGTATGTTCGGAGTTATATTTGTCCAAAACCGGTTCTAAGAATGCCAGTACATGTGATAAGTACTGTTCAAAGAACATATATATATAAAGAATATATAAAATATTTTTTTAATGTTCATAACATTCTTTTACACTTTCTAGCCCAAAGTGCAGTATTAATAACAAAGAAAATATTCAAATACATATATGTTTTCAGTGTATTATTGTAGTAATTCAGAATTCCTATCCTTGATATCCTTAAAAAATTATGAAAATACTTTTAGTTTATTAGTACTTTTTATGGTCACGAGCTAGAAAACTTATTTGACAAATAATCTTTCACATACTGAAAAGGTTTAAAGAATAAAGTCAGCTGCCCTTTCCTAATGGCTAACAGTCATGCAGATTTTAATTAAGCGAAGCAGGGAGGGTGGGATGTAGATATTTCAGTTACTTATGGAAGTTTAATTTTCCTTGCATTGAATGTGATAGAAGAGTCTAAAACTTTCTTCTTTCCTAGGCAACGTCGGGTGTAATCAGCCAGTATATATATAAGTCATTTTTAAACCTGAAAAAGTATCGTTTATAATATTGTATTTTATTCACAACTTATTTTTAGTTTGATCACTAAAAACTTTTTCAAAATTAGCTTTTGTCAAATAGATTTATCTTATTAATTTTTAGGCATTTTTAAATATTTAATTCTGAAATATTGTAGGGCATTTTTGGAACATGCCAGGAAATAGGGTTTATGTTGTTATCCGTTTATTTCAAGTTGGTCCTTATAAAAAGTTACTTTGGTCCTTCGAAAGTCCTTAATTTTTGTTCTGGAAAAAGAGTGGGAACCCTGGGTATCTCACCATAGTCTTTGCCTGGTATAATTTTCAGATTAACTTATGCCCCCCCCTTTTTTTTCTTTTTCTTTTTTAATAGCTAACAGCTGAAGAGTCCAAAGGTAAAGGATTCTTGCAGTGGATGTTTCCATCATGGGGTGGTTGGTATTCAGAAGAACCCCAAAGGGAAAATTATGATGTTCCCACTGGAGAAAATGTCAATGCTGCTGATGTTTCACAAGAGTTGAAGACTCAATTAGGTATTATACATTAAGCATAAGCATTATTGATATAATAGTATTTGTATTTCATAACATTTTATGAATAAGAATGTGTTGTTAGTAATGCAGCAATATTGAGGAAAATCTTATGTTTTAGGCAGTTATATCTCATTTCAGTCTGATGAAAAATTATCATCTATATATATTTGTGTTAGTTCTTAACAGTTAAATCTATTTTCATATTTTTCTTCTATATTTCTTTTGATAAACCTGTTGATAAAAAGTCAAACTAATTTGGCTCTGAAGCTTGAATGGGTTAATTTTACTTCTATTAGTTTAAATGGAAAAACATTGCTTAACTTCATGAACATGTTTGTTTGTGAGCTGAGTCTCAGAACAAATTATGGTCATGAACTGAGGTATGATTACACTTATAAGTTTAATAGGAATGTCAAAATTTACTGAAATAGTTTTTGAAATAGATATCTTATAGAGAAATAAAATTGAAAGTCAGCTAAAACTCAACTGTTGAAAATCATGATATCATTTATTTATATGTGCTTTGTCACATTTCAATTGATTATATGATGTTCTTATAATTTTGTCATCTGAAATATATATCAATGATATTGCAATAGGAGAAATATTGATTCATAGCTTTGGTAAAGCAACAAATTTATTCATTTCATATTTTTTCATTAAATTTATTTTCTTTTAAAAATAAAATAGGTAATACATTTTAAATTATTATAAATAATAATAGTTTTGATTTATAAATTTTGTCACTAAAGTGATTTAATTTTTACTCTTTTGAATTAAAAAAAATTTTTTTTTGTCATGTAAAAACTATTAAAGATTTTTTTAATAGTTTTGAAATAAAAGCTTCTATAACATTGCTCTAATTTTAGTTATTAGATTAAAATAATATTTGTTGATTCTTCCATCTTAGTAGTTATTAGAAAGGTGGACAAGTGAAAATATTATGGATTATATTTTTTGAATTTTTTTACAGGTTAGAATAATTATTTTCTCTGGACAGATATATATTTTATAAAAACATATAATTAATTAGATTTAAAATTTTGCAAATAGCAGCTATATAGCAGCACTGTTCAACTTCTTTTAGCTTATAGTCATTTTATCTTTTATAAACACTTTGAGGACCAAAGAAGGGTAGTTATTAAAAAGTCAGTTTTGTTAATTATTTACCCAAAAGAAAAATAGTTTTTTAAAAATGTATGTTATTAATAATTGTAATAAAAACTTTTTCATGCTTCCTATATAATTTAGTAAATTTCTGTGTATGCTGTGTTGCATTTAATTATTTTAAGTCTAATTAGTAGCAAAAAATTAGAGGAAATAAAAGTAATATATTTTACTTGTGTTTATGGATCAGAAATTTTTTTTATTTAAACATGTCAAAATATGTTCTCAAATACTCTTGATTGAATTTAAAAGATAAGATCTTAATTTAGATTCTTCACACAGTTTACAACATTTGTGTCATCAAAAAGTTTTTTTTGTCCCATTTAGTAAATAAATGTATGGTTTTATTTTCATAATTTAATTATAGGAATAAGCACTCTACATTTCAGTAAGGTAAACGAGTTAAAAATGTGTATGTTTAGCAAAAATATATGAATTTTAGTGTAAAAAAAATTTTTTTTGGTGGGTTGTAAAAATTAAATGGGCTAAATGCAGCCTACAAGATGCCAGTTGGACAGTGCTACTTTACATACACTACTTTATTTTTCAGCTTAATTTGATATTTTTAAAATACTCAACTAATGTTCTGTGGTAATCATATTGATAGAAACCCATTTGCTAATAATAATAATAATAATAATAAAGCATTCTAACACATTTACCATATCTAGAATGAAGCAAATAATTTAATTATTTGGATTGATAAATTTGCTCTTGAGACTACTGATGATTTTCTCTATGTCTTACATGGCAAGAATAGTTTAGTTACTTTGGAAATTCCAAAGATCCTTGCTAAGTTTTATTAGTTTTAATTTACTTTATTAGAAATTTTTTATTTTATTAGAAATTGACATATAGATGCTGTTATTTTAAAATTCATAGATAATACAGTGGCAGTAAAGTTGTAAAAATCAAATATTTTATTTCATTTAATTTTTGGAAACTTTTGTTTATTTATTTTTATTTGATATATATTGAATATTTTACTTTTGACTATTTCTTATTAATTGCTACTTACTAGTAGCAATAATAAATATTTTCCCAGTATGTTTTTTCTAGTTTGTATGAACCAATTAAGTATATTAATTTATATTAAAAAATTTATTTCAGTAGTTAATCATATTTTATTTATTCCTTTTACATTAAGAATAATTTAGTTTCTTTGTAAACTCCAAAGATTCCTGAACTATTAATAGTTAATTTTGATTTCCAATAATTTGTACACATACACTATTTTTTTAAAATCCTTAGGAATCACGATGAGTATGAAATCGTTATAAAACATAAAAAATTTGAAGTTTTTATCTTTCCTGAGAGCTTTTGTGTGATTTTTTAAAAAGAAACTTAATATCTTTTGCAAAAATTACTTTTTTTATGTATACCAATGTGCTTTAAAGAATATCCTCAAATAATTTTTATAAAGCATTGAAAGTAATAATTTATGCTTTTACTATGCTATACATTTTGAAAATTCATTCTTATTAGTAATTCCACATAAATATTCATCTTTTACAGAAGAGGAAATAATGGATGTCCTGGACAGTGCTGACAATGATTCACTTTTAAAAAGGGATACACTGTTTGCCCAGTTAAACTTTTCTCTGTCGCAAGGCTCCTTCATACTTTTGCAAAGTGATGTTTCTTCTAAAGAAAAGCCCATAATTGAACTTGAGTTTTCAGATGTTTCAACAAAAGTCGAAACTAGACCAAGAACTGGATCATTCCTCTTTGAAATTAAACTGGGAGCTCTCTATTTGCATGACAGAATATTTAGTGATACTCATTTTCCACTTATCATTGCTCCTCAAAACAGGGTAAATGCTTTATTAATTTTAAAGACATTTTTGAAAGTTTGTGCAAAAGTTTATGTAATTGTAAATTGGCTTAAACATGAATAGCTTCTTTTTTCCAAAAGAAGAGGAATTGAATGGCCTGGTCTTAAATTTAACACTGGGTGTGCAGAGTCTTACACTAAAGGGAAGAAAAAAAACAACTGCCTTATGACCTGCAATGGCTCTTAATTGCTAGAGAGAAATAGCTTGGCAAGATGTTGAAACTCTATTAGTTAACTCTGACAAAACATTTAGCATCATATTATTTTTTTTACACGTAACTAGGACATGCTATTCTGTGTTAGAAATGTGATAGAAACTAGAGAGTAATCAAAACCATCCAATCAATGAACTCAGAACCTGAGAGATTATTTTTAGCAGTTTGATTCTTTTGCATCAAAATGTCTAAGTTAGATGTCTAAACTTTAGAGGAATTAATCTTTTTATAACATACTTTTTAAAAAAAATGTTAAGTTATAAAAATTATTTATTACATTTGTAATATTGGTTGCATGTTTACATCTCAGTTATTGCTGCATTTTTTTAATATTTTAATAAATTGATTAGTAAATAAATTAATTTTATAATTTAATATTTTCTTAAGATTTAAGTGTTTACATTTCAAATTAATAACTATTCAGTATTTCGTGTCTGAAATAAAAGTGCACAATCCAGAAATCATTAGATGTATTTAATACTTGTTAACTACTTTTTATGTTATTTTTTGCGCAAAAAATTTCTAGTAAATTACCAGTAAACCAATATTTAGATTTTCATTTCTCAAATTACTGGTGAATGTTGCTAAATATACAAGCCTTAATGTAGATCAGATATTCATTGGAACATTATGCAGTGGGGGTGGGTGGGGGGAATACCTATATAATCAGAAATTATAAAAGAGAGAGGCAACTCTTTTAATTAGCCAATGAGTTAGTATGCAAGTAAATTATTTGTCAAATTATTAATAAAGTGATTATACTATTTTATAATCAAATATAAATATATTTTATGGTTACTGTTCCAATTTACTGAACAGTACATTGTGAGGAACTGGAAAAATAAAGTTAGAATTCATATTATTGTAATCGTAAGAGATATTTTTTTCAGCATGTAGATATCAATTAGTCACTTTTGTTTCTTCTGAGACCTATATCATATTGGCATAATGTTAATAATATTCAATTTAGATTTATTGTGTTCTGTTATCAATAAATTTCTAACTTCGCTAAAAGAGGAATTTACTTTTTCTCAAGCAGTAAAGCAATAAAATATGTAGATGTTCTATTTATTTAACATTTCTTTGCATTTAGTAAACTTGTTAATTTAGTCATTCTTTGCACAAATTTACAAATAACATAAAAAGAATGGGTTCTAGCTTTTAATATCTAGAATTGAAATGAAAAAGCGGTATTTCCTATTTTGAGTACTTAAAAAATGTATCTGTTTTGTAGATGTTTCTCAGATGTAGATTGTTGATGTATGGCACTATAAAAATACTACTATAATGTTCAGTTATTTCATTTTTTATTAGAATAATAATTGAATCAATGAAAAATTAAATCAGTAAAAAATTAATATTGAACAATACTAAAATATATCTTGTTAAGTCTGACTGTTACAAACATAAAGTAAAAATGATGTTTCTTGCTACATCCTAAAGATTTTCACCTTATTTAATTTTTTTATATATATAAATGCATTGCTTAGTATTGAATTGCTAGTATTTCAGAATTTAAGCTTAAAACTTCAGTGTGTCAATAATTTTGTAAGTTCTTTTTAAATTAAAATTATTTGTACTTATTTACCAAAGGTTACAAGTGTTTGGATATTATTTACTTTAAAGTTGTAATCTTTGTTTAAATTAATCAAGCTTTTTTTCTTGTTTTAGGATGTGAGTTTCGTTTATTCAAAATCTTCTGGGATGTCCATTTTTCCATTACCATCATTTTTAAGCCAAAAATCAGAAACTTCTGATCCCAGTGGCCACCTCTTTGAATTGAGTTATGAAAAGAAACCTTTTACTGTTCATGCTGATCACAAGTAAATTCCTTTTCTATTTACATATATGTCTGCTGAATGTCTGTAACTAAAGTTGAAATTCTGTTCAGGTCTAAAATTGTTATTTACTTCTAACTTATGATTGGTTAAAGAGAAGGAAAGCATGCCCATTAATTCCTTTTCCAGTATAATTGAAAATTCATATTACATGCTAGCCTTGTAAAATTGTATTATGTTGTTAAGGATGATAAGAAAGTATTAATTAAAATTTAAGATGCAAATAGAAATATTTAGTAGATTGATAAAATTGTTGCAAGCTTTGTTATATGTCCATTAAGAATAAATTTCAATAACAAAAAGGGAATATACCAATATTTATCTAGCATTAAAATTGATTTTTTATACTCAGGTATCATAGTAATAAATTTCTAAAAGTTAAAAAATCTACTTTTTCCCAACAAATAACTTTCATTTAAATTTAATGTTTAAAATTTAGACACATTTTTCATTTAGGAACTAAAGTTTCTTCTTGTTTTAACTATTATAAATTAATTTTTATGGTTCACATATAAAAATGACACATTACTCTACCTAATTGAAATAAATACTCAATTTATTGAATGAAATCTTTACTCTAGTTTTTCAACTGTTTATTTCTTTCTCTTTTAGGCTAAATATTACTACAAGGGCAGTAGATGTTGTATATAATCCTCAGGTATTGCGTTGTGTTACTGAATTTTTCTCTTTGCATCATGATAGAAGTGTAAATGACTTCTCTGTTAGTGAACTTAAACTGACTGCTGCTGCTCGAGCTAGGTATGAAGTTTTAAAACAACAAACTAAAGCTGAACTCCAGCATAAATGGGATCAAATAATAGATGGAGAAGATAAAACTGTAAGTAATTTTCTGTCATACTCTTACAATTAGATAAATCAATATTTGCATGAAGTATAATTTACCAATAGAATTACTCAGAAGTTTCCTTGTACTTAAAATAATTTACTTGTAAAATGCAATATTTCATCTTAAAATTTAAATTAATCATTTCTATTTAGTAATGTTAAATAATTTTATACTGTTTTTTACAGTATTATGTATATTTTTTGCCATTTTTAATGTTAGGAAACATAACAGACGTTACTTAATTTCTAAATGCTTACAAAGCTGGATAAAATTTGTACTTTATATGCTTTGTTCATTATTGCTCTTAAAGTGACTAGTAATGATAGTAAATATAATCATTAAATGACATAGATGGCAAATACCATGCCCTAATGAAATACAAGAACAAATCTGTATACTGTAATGAAAGCTTGCCTTCTAAATTAATGTATTATTTAAATAGCAAGGCTATTGATTTCTAGATTTAAATCATAGAAAAAGTTATTTTTACATAAATTTTACTTTAAGTGTAATTACAAGTTAATTTTTATATTTACAGATTTATTCAAGAGGTTGGAACATAGAATTGGCAATATCTGCCCCTCAAATTATTATGCCAGAAGATATCTTCGATAAAAATTCCTCTGTTGTAAGCTTTTTGAAACTTTTATTGTGTTTCATTTAAATTAAGTTGTAAGTATTTTAATGGATTTTTTTCAAATAATTACAATTTCATTGCAGGTAGTTTTTGATTTAGGAAAGCTCCATTTTTTCAATGCTAGAAAAGTGGATTCAGAACTCAATAGTTCTGTTTCTGAAGATTTAGATGATGATGGTAAAGTAATTTTCATATTTCTTTCACAAGTATACTCTAAAAGTAAAGAGCTTTTCCTCTATAATCATAGTTCTATTTTAAAGTATTTTATGCAGTATCAATTGCTTATTTTATGCTAAAATTAATTTCAAGGATAAATATTATTTCAGAAAGTAAATCTAATCCTTAAACTACATGTGTATGAGAGGGTAAGTGAGGTTGCAAACAGTTACTCTTTAGTAAATATTTAATTCAAAGACATATTCAAGTACTCATAGCCAATCCTTAAATGCTTTCCAACCAACATAATCTTGAAATAATCCCATTATTAAACTTAAGATACCATAAATTTAACTTTCAAGTATGGCATCAGCACCATTTTCATATTAAATTTCAAGCTCTAGTAAAGTTAATATATTTCCTGACAGATATGATTGCTCTTTGATACCAAAGTTAATGGATTTGAATCCCATAACTACCATTGATATTGATAGCCATTTGAAATCGACATTAAACAGTAGGTCCCTGTCTCATTAGTCTTCAGCTGCAAAGCAGTAAACTGTAGTGCTCCAAACAAACAAAAACCAGACAGATATTTAAGAAGCAAGGCTCCCACTATGGGATTGATGATGTGGCAAAAACAGGTCTATATTTAAATTATGATTGAGATCTGTATGTCGGCTAAAATCACTAACTCTGAAAACTGCCTGCATCCTATCCTGTGAATAAATTTTATTCAAGATAAGTGAAAAATGAATTTTGATTTTGATAGTTCAGACTGTGTTAGGTTTTAGGCATTACACACACATACACATATTATGTACATAAAAATAATTTTTTTTCAGCAATATATTAATGTTTTATATTAATTTTATTTTTGAACTTTCAGAAGATTTTATGACTCCCTGTTCTACTCCTCAAGAGCTTTTAGAGTGGACTGAACGAAATAATAAACTTATGGAAATGATAACAAATCCTAATGATCCCCAGCAACTAAAAGAGCATATTTATGAAAAGTAAGATTATAATATATCTTCACCTTTATAAATTAGGCTATCTTAAAAATTTGCAGGTGAACAATAGCCAAAAAATACAGTGTTGCCTTTCAGTTCCAGAGTCTGTGGGTTCCATTTCTACCGTGTATATTGTAACATTGTAGCATGCTATGTTCTATATTTATGAGGGACCTAACTAATATAAACACATTATCAATCTTAAATTGTTAGGACTATGATAATTAGTAGGGTTAGCTAGAGTTGAAATGATGGTAAAATCAGGCATTTTCTAAAAAGCATATAAAAATAAAACTATTGAATTTATTTGAATAAAATTTTGATGCATATTATATTTATATGTATATATGACAGGGTCCCAGTAAACGACACTAGTAAATATATAAATCAGTCCACGCTCAAGTAATTCTTTTTCTTCTCTTTATTAATCCACTTCACACGCTACTCAACAATGGCGTCTCATATTGGCGCCCAACTGCTAACAAAGGCAGTTTTTACTGCTTCGAGGAGCCACAGGTCTGCCTATAGTAATTGCTTATCGCTCTCTGCCCATATCACTGCGCGTGAGCCGTATTTATGTGACTAATAACGCGAGGTGCGTTACTCCCATTAAAAGAATCCCTAATTAAATCTCTTAAATTACTCTATATTTTAAATCCTGACATATATATATATATATATATATATATATATATATATATGAACTATATGGAATGAAAATATAGCACTGTTTTTGAATTTTCTCAAAATACCTTTTAATAACAGAATTTTATTACCTTTATTAAGTTAAGGGTAAACTTTCTGCTGAACTCTTTCAGAAGTTTTATTTTTTTATCATGAGACTGGATCTTCATTGCCTATTTACTAAATATTAATTTTAATTTATTGTTATTTAAACTTGTAAACTTTATACCTTTGCTTAAATATGTTAAAGTGTTATTGGAATTTAATTTCATGGATCTCTTTAATTGATAATTTTTAAAAAATCTTTTAGATTAATCTTTTAATTCAGATTTTTTTTTAGATTCCAAATCTTATGGCTTGCTGTTTTGTTTTTAAAATTCTTAATAAAAATTGTTTGTATATTTATTATAATCTATGTTCATTCACAACCAATTTAAGCACAACCAGTGCTTGTCACTTATTTTTATTCAAATATATATTATCCTTATAGTCAATAGTGATTTTATGAATTTGTATCTTTGCTTTAAAATTTCAGGTATACACTTGAATTAAGTAACATTCAAGTTTTAGTCAGTCGTTTGAAAGATAATTGGAAGTTTGCTCAACTTCGAGGAACTAGCACAATGCACATACTGGATAGGTTTTCCATTACTATTCAAACTGAAAGGTATTTTTAAACATTATTTTTAAGGAGAAATTATATCTTAGTTGTTACAATTATGTAAGATATTGATATAAATATTTTAAAAGTTCATTAAGGCTTCTTATATTTTACTTTTTAGATTTTGATAAACTGTCTGAGTAAATAACTCAGAATTTTAAATGCTATATAAATCTCTCTAAGCTAGTTAACATAAATCCACTGTCTTATAGATAATTAATTATGTAATGGTGCAAGTATTCACTTATGTCATGAACTAATAGTTTTATCTAGTTAAATCTAGAAGTTTTATCAAAGTATGAAATTTCTTTTATTTTGGAGACCAATAAAAAGATTGTATTGTTTTTTGCTAAATTTTTAAATAACACTTTTAATATTGAGTTTTGTAATTATTTAAGCATATGAAATCAATTTGTTTCATTAAAAAAAGAAAGCAAAATAAAGGTGTAGATTGTTTTCTTTGATTTTTTGTAGTTACATAAGCATTCTTTGTTTTGATTGTGTTGTTTTTGATACTTTATAGGCGCATGGTGTACACTCAAGATCCAGATTGGCCTTGTATTGCTGTTACTGGAAACTTACCAAAGCTTGTTGTTCATGTTAGTGAACAAAAGGTAAAATGTATTCAGAATTTTCATCCTTTAATTTAATTTTAGGATTTTGTTTAATATTCTTTAGATTTCTTTTTATTGTTGATCATAAATGAGCTTCTTACTTAACAGTTTTATGCAGTAATGTAATATTTTTCAAATAAACACACCATATAGAGTTTTTGTGTAAAAATACTCTCTGTTAGAATTTGATTAATAATGGCTTATTTTCTATTACCATTTTTGAATACTATATCATTTTATCAGTTTGATAAAACAGCCAATTTCTTAAAAATTGAAACTAAAATGTTATGATATTTTATCTATAAGTACACAAGTTATGTATACCACATTTATTAACAAAATTCTGTATGTTCACCCAAACAGTTTTTTGTTGTCTTATTATGTTTTAACAGTTACAGTATGGTATGGGTGTGTTTAGATAAATATGCTTCTTTAATTATCCATAACCTTTTGCATTTGGGCTGGGGTAAGAATATTGCTTTATCAAATTTTTTATTCATGTTTTTATCATTCTGTCAATTTTAATGTTTTCATGCATCAAAATTATCAAAAATTCCATCTTCTCCTTTTAATGAAATTAACTTGACATACAATACAGTGTTGATGCTAACTGTGTGGAATCGTACTTGACAACCATCGTCAAAGTGTTAATGAAGCTTTAAGTAATTAATATTGTTATGTGAGTTTAAGTATTTTCCTTGTTTAAAATTTATTATGATTGATTTGTAATTTATTTTTGTCTTATTTAATTCTTTGAATGAATATCAAAAAGTTTATTTTAATCAATTTTGATTAGCGTGTAATAGAGGAAAATTGAGAAAAAAAATATTAAAACTAAATTTATATGCTTAAATTATGAATAATTTTACATTTTATCTTTAAATTTTTCTTTAGGTCAATGCATTACAAACTTGCGTTGACCTGCTGAGTTCTCCTATAAGTAATCCAGTTGTACAGTCATCAAATTTTTCATCAAATGAAAATTCAGCTGAATTTGTTCAAAACTTGGAAGGAAAATCTCTAAAAGAAGAAAAACAAATGTAAGAATAATTCCATTGTAAAATTGTTTTTACTTTGATCATAATTATATCTAGATAAAAATATCAATGAAAACTAAAAGCTATCTCCAAGTTTGTCTGTGTTGTATATTTGATTATATACAAGTCTCATATATACATATATTCCTTAAAGTTTCTTTGAGATCTAGATTTTCATAAATGGTGAGGAAACCTTATGCATTTCATTTTAATGCTTTTATTTTATTTGTTAATTTCTAATTTTTTATGAAGTAGGCAAATTTTTTTTTGTGAATTTCTTTTTTCATATTTATATATAAAAAATGTCTGTGTTAAATTATGTGTTACCTTTTATCAACTGAAGATTCATTAAAGAGTTCATGATTTGTGAATACATTTTGCTATAAAATTTATTTACTCTTTATTAACTAGAGATAAAACACATATCTGGTATAGCTATCAAGTATCCAGTCTTTTTGACTGAATATTTGGCTATCCAAAACCTTGCCTCATATCTTCCCTGATTTCAAATCAGATATCAGGAGGTAAAAATAACCAAAATCAAGATTTGAAAAACTTAATAAATTATTAATTTGTAAAAATTTCAAAATAAAAATAAAATTTCCAGGGTAGTCTGGGGTTAATCACAAAAATGTGCCATCAGTGAGGACACATGTGGGCCTTATCTTAACCAGAAATAAGGGAAGAAATAATGCCAGAGAAGCTGTCTTCCCTTTTTGAGAATTTATATTATTGGAATCTGAAACCCAGATAGGAAAGGCCAGAATATCGCTTTGAAAGATTTCAGTAATTAGAGTCAAGCACACCTGTAAAATGACTATATTTATGTACTCTCTGATTTGTTTCTTTGATCCTCTTGTAGTTCCCTTTGGTGGTTTTGTACAATAAATAGATATAGATAATTGTGTATTTATTAATAAACTCATTTAAAAGGCTATAAATACAGTTTCTATAAATAATATAAAATATATTTGTAATTAATTATTTTGAAATCAAACAAGTACACATACACACCTGTACACAATGCATGAAATATTAACAATTATTTTAGTACAGGATATCTGTATCTAGCAGACAAAAAGTGCCAGGTTTACTGTACCTTTTATTTAGCAAAAGCACTATCCATTTGATTCCTAATTTAAACATTCAGGTGACCAAGTGGAGTCATAAATGTGCTAATTCTTTCCAATAATTTAGTTTAAAAGAAAATGTAGGGCTTTCAATATTTTTATAGCTGAGTTTTACATTATTGTATTGTGGACTTCCCGTGAAAGGAAGTTAATATATAAAAAATATTTTCATTTGCTGCCACTAATTGATCCCACCTGGTCATATTGAGAAATATGATAAATGCAATTAATTTATTTGAAAAAGAAATCATGTCAGTATGATAACGGTGGTATGTTTTGATGTCAATAATCAAAAGATTAAGTTTAATAGAGCATTTTGTACTTGAATATTTAATCCTAATGTAAATCATTTAATTTTTGAAGTATTTTCTTACAAGTATATTGTGTTTTCTATTTTTCTATGGCTGTAACTCTTATGTATTATTAAACAATTTAAAGTTCTAGGTTTTAAGTTTTATTAGGTGAGGTGAATATAAACGAGTTATTTTACAAGGGATCGCTGATTGACCCAACATGGCTTTTCATGTTTCAGATTTCCATCTGGTCATCTGAAATTTAAAGTAGTATACAGAAAATATCTATTTTTGCTGTGCTAATAAAAATAGCTGTTTTGTTAAAATTGTTAATTTTTTTTTTCTTTTCTGGGTATATTCTTTCTGAAACTATTAAATCGTTTTAGATCTATTTAATTAAATTGATTGAAATTTAATATGTATCATTTAAAATTTGACTTATTATACTATTTATTTTCAGCATATCTAAGCAAATTTCAGATGGTAATGAAAGCTCCTTACTGCTATTGATGGAGTTTTGTGTTGATCAAATGTCATTTGACGTGCAAAGTCGAGGTATGTTGTAGCATATTTTAGATGATTTGTATTTTAAATAATTGTATATTCTATTATAAACCTAAAAGAATTTTAAATACTGCTTTATAAGTTAATTTTTTTTATTACTAGTCTTATTTTGGGTTTGTTCATTTGCAAATGTCCATAATATAATCCAACCATAATCCAAACCATTAAAAATTAAAAGCTGTGCAGCAACATAGGGAGAGAATTATGAAATTCTCATGTCCTAGTTGGGATTTATATGTATATAAAACAGGTAAAGAAATTAATGCAAGGGAAATTTCTGATTTAGTGAAGAAAAATTGGTTTATGTAACTTAAGCAATACAGTAAAGCAAATAGATAAATGCAATAAATTATTCTTAAACAATAAAATCTTTCAGAAGACTTTAAATTTCTTTATTCTTATTTATTTATTTATTTTTTAAAGATATGAAATGTTGTAAACTAACATATAAATAAATAAATACAGTAAAAAAGTATAACTTTAGCATCTTGTTAGATTATATGTCATATTTTTTTAAAATATGAAATAAAAAAATATAAAGAAATTTCTGATTTAGTAAATCTAATTTTTTATTAATGATAAAAGAATATTTTGAAGAAAATTATATAACTACTTTCAGTTAAAGAATCTTAAATTTATTTTTTAAAATATGAAATAAAAAAATATATAAATATATAGACAGTATTTAAATCTAGATGATGAATTAATTTTTCATTAAACATCATAAAAATAAGATAAATAAAAAATAAATAAAAATATAATAAATAATTTTACAATTAATTTTCATAATTAATTTTAAAAAACATTAATAATTAAAAAAATACATATATTATGCAGAATTTTAAAGAACTTTTAATATTTTATATGATTGAAAAAAATAAAATTAATATGATGAATATATAATGCAGCTTTTAACATGTTTCAATGAAAAATTTGTTTGAATGGCCTAAAAAATATATAAAAATCATAAAAAAAAAAAAAAAAAAAACAAAATTTAGTGATACAGTTTAGCATAATGTACAACCTAGTGGTATGTGAACCAAAAAGGTTGGGAAATGCTGGACTAGATTAAACATGTTATAGCAGTAACATGTTTTTTTGTTTTTGCAAGAATATTTGAATCCAAGCAAAATAGCTTTAGACTGTCTTTTATCTTTCATATAGTATATTGTAATATAAATTAAATCTAATCTGTTTATGATTGAATAAAAATTAATTCAGTCTGTTCTACTGTTCTAGTAGCATGCAAAAAATATGTATTGAAGTAGTGTTTTCACTAAAAACACTATTTTAATAAAATTTTCTAAAAAAAAAAAAAAAAAAAAAAAAAGAAAAGAAATCGGTAAAGAATTTTTAAATTGTCAAGGGTATTACATTTTTTTTTCTTTTGTGCTACGTGAGTATTTTTAAAAGTATGCTAATATTAAATTTATTTATATTAATAGGTCATAGTGTAGCTGAATTGCAGGTTACTGGTGTCAAGACAACTTTTTCTAAACATCCTCATAATATGTCTCTTACACTTTGTGTCCATAGTTTGTTGCTAGTTGATGCATTACAAACTTTTGGTCCAGATTTTGAATTACTACTAGCATCTCATAAGCATCTCAGGTAGGAAAGACTAACTGTAAATAGTTTAAATCTATGTACATTTCATAACTTAATTGTTAATTTTAGGCATTACTTTCATGTTTAATTAACTTAACCTTGCATAAATTTAAAAAAAATGCAGTTTAGTATTTATTGTTTGAAACATGCTTCTTTTATGACAAAAATAATGTATTTAAAACTTATGGGATTTAAATCCCTTTTATTTTATACGTAGAAGCAACTATTTTAAATTTTATCCAATGAGTTAATAAATGTTGATCTGTTAAATGAAACACTAAATGCAGTTGATGATTGTTATTATAACTTTTTACTTATTTTGTTTCTCTTATTTTTAAATTTGCTTAAAAGAACAGATGATTTGTAGTTGTGATAGATTTTATTAGTATAAACTTTCAAATTTCTTCAATTTATTTTAATGATATAACTAAATGTAAATTTTAGAAGTAATCCAAACGAAATTTCTAGTTATTTTGTAAAATGCCTGAACAGCACATGAATATTTGCTGAAAAAGTAAATAGAATATAAACATTTTTAATATCTCTAAAAAGATCATTTGAGCTTTGTAAACTTAAAGATAATCATTTTGTGTAGGATAGTTTAGTTTAATAGCCTCCATTTTATTTTGTCCACCAAAGAGAGTTATTCTGTTGTCTTAAATTTAAATTTTTACATTTGTAGGAATGGACAATGTGTGATATTATATCATTAATAATTTTTTTTATCAGAATTCTAAACTATAAAAATTGTTAAGGTAAATATTATTTCCACTATATAACTGTGTTATCATTTTTAAATTTATGAAATATCGTAATGTATCAATAATTTTGTGTAGATTTTTTGTAAATTGCCATACCTATACTATACCTTTTTATCTTTGTGTATAAACATATTAGCATGGACAGCACCAGCGGCAGCTTACGGGACAGTGAACCTAACTCACCAGCTTCTCCAGGAAGTCCTCCTAGTCCTGTCAGTTCACCTCAGTTGCAACTATGCAATGCTACTCCTCCAGCAGTCTTATCAGCTGCTCTAAATACTCTGCAGAGCAGTTCAAAAAAATGTAAGGTTCAGTACTTTATGGGCTAAAATAAATGTATACTGAATGTAATGAAATATAGAATGTATGCTTATAACAGTAATTCTCAAAGTGTGTGCCTCCATACTTGGCATATACAGGGGAATAGCAAGAAATTTTCCATAGGAGGTATAAAAGTTATAAATACATTTTCCCCATTCCACTTGGCTCATATGTGATATTTTGTGCTCCTGTACTTTAAGTAATTTGATGATAAACTCTCTCATTTGTCATGTCTCCAACAAGGAAACATGCCAGATTTTAACAGATATATCAGCTTGAGTACTTATTAACCCACTTTTACAGACTAATACTGTAAATGTCACGGAAGAATGGAATGCTTGCTTTACATGTTGCTAACAATTCAAGCACCATTTAGCCCAAGGCCCTTGAAGTCGGTTCTGGCAGTTAGGGTTAGGTCACAAGTATATTGAGGCAGCTGCATGTATGGCATGTATTTCACTGCTGGAGCATCCAGCAAGAATTTAGAATAGAAGCTGGATGCTCAAGCAGACCTCATGGTAGAATTAATGTGGGTGGTAGGAATCTCTCAGGCTTAAAAAAACTTGTAAGCAAGAAAGAATTTGGGAATGTTGCACCTTCTAAATGATCAATGGCCTGGTCTTATAGAGAGCTGGAATACACTGTTATTAACAAAATACATGAATGACGTTGAATATTTGATCTCATAAATCATTAGTTAACATTATAAAAATGATTTTAATAATTAATTCTTGCAATAGTTGATCAAATAATCATTCATGAAAAATAATTGTCAATCTTATTTGTTGTGAGAAATAGCTGTATTTTAAATATCATTAAATATTATTCATCAGAACATTGTCAGCCTTTAAATTTTGTCATCCTATGCTGGAGCATAGAATAGCTCATACATAAACACAAGCCTTCTCAATACCCTGGGGAATCTTGACTTTAACAGGAATGTTAAATGTATATATATAATTATCATAAATTTTAAAAATTAGCCTTTATAAATTAAAATGAAATGTAAAGAAAAGAAAGTTTGAATAGAACAATCAATTTAATTTATTTTATTTTTAGCTGATGCTAATAGAAGATGGTCATCCTCACTGCGAGTTCCTAAATCTGAACATTATGCTTCTGATGCTTTAATCATTGTGGAATTCAATTTGGTTGAATCGCCCTGCACTGAAAGTTCTTGTGCTGAAGTTTTGCAAATTGCTTCAGTTCAATTCAATAACTTGGATGTTATAGGTAAAAATTAAATTGCTTTGTTTATATATATACATATATATGTGTGTGCAATGTATCAAAATTATTAACCCCAAAAATATCTATCTGAAATTTTTTTTTCTTCCCTTCTCATTTTTTTTAATATCAAATTTCCCAGCTGTAAAGTGTCCAAGAATGTTCTCCAACTTAAATTCTTCTTACCTATCTCTCAAAACTATCACTGACTTAAATGCTAGTTTTCTCTCCATTGGTCGTATTTTTCAGCTGTCTTAAGAAAATAGTTTCATGTCTCCAGTAACGAAACTGCTGTCTGTGGGGGTTTTGAGCTAATTTGAATGATCAAGGTTCATTCTTCACTCTTAAAAAATTCTGAATAATCCCGTCTCTTGGGAACAAAACTTTGTGATCTCTTTCTCTGTAGTGAAAAATCATTCAAAGATGTACTTTTCTTGTAGTTCAATGCAGAGCTCTTGTCTTGTAATAACTGTCAGTTGACTCATTCATTTTTATGCTCAATAAATTTAAAGTTCCACAGCTTTGGATTTTGCTCTCTTTAATGGTTGCATGACTGCACTACAATTAGGAATTCTTAGTACCCTATAAGCCTGGGAAATTTAAACAGGGAAAAATTTTTCACTGGTTACATATATATACATTTATATATATATGTGTGTGCATGTATGTGTATAATATTACTCAGTGAGACAACTACATCTTTAATAAGTTTGAACGTTAGGTATTAGTCATTTTTTCATACTATTTTGTAATATTGTGATTCATGCTGTGCTATGTAAAAAACAAAATACAATTGAAAAGTCATAAGTTTTGTGTATTTTTGTATTATTTTAATTTCTTGCAGTGAATTCTCTGTTTAATGAATGTTTACTTTAAAGATTACCACAAAATCATTTTGTATCAAATAATATTTTATAGATGTCAGTTAATGTATGTATGAAAAATGATTCTAAATATTGATTTTTTCATTGATTGTGTTTTTAAAAATTCCCAGTGTTTGCTTCAGAATAATTTATCATGCTCCACTTCATGTTACAAAATATGTTATAAAAAAGGTGATGTTCAGATGAGAGCTTCATAACACCTACAAATTTTAACCATTAGAATTTTACTAATTTTAACATAATTTATTAACAAAGGTTATAGGAATCTAATTATTAAAGTTATTGTGTACATTTTCTTTGGAAATTTATGCTTTTTTTTCACAATATTTTTTTTAATTGATGCATTTTTTAACTGTTTATTTTTTATCTTTTCCCTATTTAGCTAATCAAGAAACAATAGTAGAACTAGTAGAGTTTGTTAAACGTATTGCTTTGCAGAGAAGCAAAAAAAATCTTAATGGAACTCATTCTCCTGTAGAAGAATTAAATAAGTCTGTGTCTGAGAAAGAGGTATGCTATTTAATTCTGGTTAGTTGTAGTAAACTTCATAACTCTGTTGGTACATGATTGATCAGTAGTGTAGTATAAGCTGCTGCTGCCTGGGGTAAATGCCGAATTCAGCATTGTCAACTGCTCCAGAATTTATAAAGTTTCTCTAAAAGGGTGGAGAAAATCCACGATCCCCCATATTATATTAATTTCTCCATACAAATCCATTAATTGAAAAGAGATTATATAGATTTTATATTTGTAGCAAAAATAAAAGTACTTCAAATTTACATTGTGAATAAAGGTGTGCTATACTCTGTTAAAAAGTTTGTTAACCAAATAAATATATAATACTTCAATTTTAGTTCTATGTTCAACAAACTCATGTAGCTTTCAATATATCATCATGTTTATTTTTCCCTATTCTTGTTACACCAACAGATGGTGTTAGACATCATTTTATCATAATTTCTATACTGTCATTTTCCATACATCATAGCACTCAAAGTGAGATTCTTGCTTAGAAAGTTAGCATAGGAAAGCATTTTAACTGTTGATGCCAGAAAACTGAGGAATTTGGGAAATTTTAAGAAGTTTGGTAGTTAAATCATGGGTGATAAAGTTTTAGCAGTTGTGTTTACTCTGCTGAATCTTTACCATTTATTTTATTTTTTTAAAGTTTAGTGGTGTCCATATATGTTTAACATCATTAAACTTTAGAGCTTCAATTAAATGTTCTTAATTTTGTGTACCTATTTATTAAAAGGTTTTAAATAAATAAAACTATTTGTTGACTAAACATTTTTTTATTTATTTATTTATTTTTTTTGTCATATGCATTTATTGCACATTTTTACAGCTCTTGCTAAAGTTTTTTTTGGCTAATTCTGCTACTTTTATATGTTACTAAAATTTGCTGCTTTGTTTTTACCATTACAAACAAATAAATATTACAAAAAAGTTGACACTTGCTAATTGGGAAATAAGATAATGTATGCTATCAAAGAACAAAGAATATCTTAAATGTTTTTAGATTGTATTTTAAGATGCTAGTAATTGTGTTAAAAGATGAGAGTTTATGGAGAGTAGTGAAATATATACTTTCTGCAGTAGGTAGCTAATGTGGAAAGTATTGTTGTGGATTTTTTAATTTTACTGTATTTGTGAAGTTGGATCTTCTCTAGTATTTTTAATATTTATTCAATGTCAGGTATTCTGCCACTTTTAGCAAAGTGCTATCTAGTTAGGCACCCCCTTTGTTCTTCCCTATGTTATGCCACTATAATCGATTGTAATTTATAATTTAAAAGCATATTTATTTTTATATGTATCAGTCAGTAGATGTTTGCTTCCTAATTTCCTAAACATTTTTTAATAACTACACAGTCTTTTTGCTTATTGACTTTTAATGAAGTGCTGAAACTGAAAAATCTATACATGTCAATAAAGGATTAAGTAGTTTAATTTGTATTTTTTTACTTCATATTCCTATATTTTTTTTTCTTTTAGGTTCCAGCCCACAAATACATATCAAAAACAGAAATAACTTTTGATTTCCACCGTTTAAATATTCTACTTTTAAGAGCAGTAAGTCAAAAGCATAGTACGGTTGGGCAAAAAGTAGCCACTGCAACAGTGACTGGAGCTAGGATCCAGGCTACCATAGGTAATTAATTTCAAGTCTAACATATTATTTTATGTAGTGACTTTGAACCAAAACTAAGTAATAACAGTCTTATTTAAAACTTATTTAAATTTATTTTTTCAGTGTTTTTATTATTGAATAATAAAAGCTTTATATATGTATTTGTATAAAATAAATTGTCATAAATAAATGTTAGGCATCTTAAATAACACTAAATGTTCATTTTTTAATAAAGTATCACTATGTACAATTCATGTATGTTTATAAGCATGCTTGAAATAAATAAATTACCTGTCTTTAAATTTATTTATTAGAAATTTTTCAGTTAATAGACAATAATAGTTTTGTTAAAAAGGTTTAGAAAAAAAGTCTTGGTATAGAATTAAACTGAAGAATAATACTGAAAAGGATATTAAAAGTATATCAATATCATGAAGCAGATATAACATTTCCATAGTATTGAATTTTCTCGTATTATTTTTTAAATTTATGTTTTTTTTTTAATATATATATATATATATATATATATATATATATTATTATTATTATTTAAAATGTTTTATATGGGATGTTCTCATTTATATTGCTTTAATAGGAACTTATTGAATTCTTTAAATGCATTTAGCTATATTTAAAGCTCAATTCAGTATTACTTTAACATTGGTTTTAATTTTAATTCCTTCATTCTGATAATAAAAAGATGTTATTAATGCTTTTTAAGTTACACTTTTTTTCTATATGCTGTATGGCTAAATATAAAGTGTTCAATGTAAAAAAAGCCTTTAGAACTGCTTTTTTTATGTAAAGCGCTTTTTTTCCCAAATATGAAATTATAATGCAAGCACTTTTTTGTTGTCTTTTCCTCTGTTGCATATAATTATTATCAAATATTTTTACAATAATATTAATATTGAAACGATTTGATAGTAAATTACAATTTATTTTCTATAAAATCTGCTTATTGCAAATATGTGTTTTAATTTGATTGTCATTACAATCAATCTTAATTTTGATGTATTTTTAATTGGTAATCAGCTTTATAGTATAACTTTTTTTTTTGTTATTTTACATTATCAGTTTACATTATTATATACATAAACAGCAAAATTTGGAAATACAATAAGTGTATTCAGAAAGTTTATTTTGGTAAAATTGTTTCAGTTGATACATTACGTAGAAATGATTTAGAATAAAACCAATACAGAATATATCGAAACTGTATAATATCTAAATCTGCATTTCTATATTGCTGTGTAATGGGTGCTTCTTTTTATCCTGACAATTAAGTATGGCTAATTGAATAAATGTTTTTTTTTTTAATTATTAGATCATATAGTTTCTCATTATAATGTACTATACTTAAGCAGTAAAAATTGAAAATGCCATGAATATATTCCAAAAGTTTTCTAAGTAGTGCATTGCACAAAAATGATATAAAATAACGGTATAGAAGGTAATGGCAAAATGCAGTCAATTATAATGTTGCTCTTTTTTTTTTTTTTTTTTTTTTTGTAAAGCACCTACAGACACAACATTCTAATGCCTTTTTTTTCTGTCAGCTGAGTACAAACTCTGTAAATATCCTTTATGCAATAATTGCTTAAGTACTTTGTCCCTTTATTTAATTTATACTTAACAATTTAGGAACTTGGTATCTTATTTCTATTTAATTGGACTCTGTATTGTATGCTTAAGTCATATATTCATGTAGGCAGGATTTTCCAATCTGTATTTAGATTGTAAAGAGTAATGAATGGAATAGCTGTTCTGTATAATGTTGAATATTAGTACAGACAACTGGCGTGAATTTTCTTTACTACTTTCTTTAAATCATTTCAATATAAATTGATGTCTTAAGACTTTTTATTTCTTATGTGTTTGTAATTATTTAATTGCTAGTGTATTGTGAGATGTTTGTATGTTTATGTGTGAAAGAGAGAGTGGAAAAAAAGTTTTATAATTAAAATTAATGTAGTTAATTTAAATTTAATTTTCTCTCTAGGGAATGTGATCGAAATTCAGGGATCTCTTGGTGGTCTGCAGGTACTGGATTTAATCACTGACAACACGAAACATCAAAAAATTGTGAGCATTGGTTATGACCCTTTGATGGAACGACCTGTTGACTTGTTGAGCCGCTTACAGGATCAAATGTACAAACCTGTTACTCATTCTGCAGCATTGGAAACTAATTATGCATTGACTTTTGTAATTATAAGAGGAGATGAAATTCAGTCATCTCCTACTTTACTGAGAAAAGCAGAAAATCAAACTGAATATGGTAATCAGCATGGTTATTTGGATATCAATTTGAGAATGGCTTCTTTGTGTTATACTCATTCACCTAAATTATTACATGAACTTTCATCTTGTGCAACTGAATTTAAAGCCTACATGAAATCATTAGCAAGCTCTATTAAAAGTGCAGCAACTGAAGTGGCAATGGGAATAGTCTCTAAACGAACAGGCTCTATTAGTGCTTCATTACATGGAACTCAGTTTGATACAACAAGTAGTAGACTTCGTTTGGAAAGTACAAGTGAAGAACCCAATATTTCTTACACTGATGACACTGATGATGTATCTGTTGACTTAAAATTAGATATTTTACTTCAAACACCAGTTGTAGCAATTCCAACCTCACCTCAGAGTTCTGATGTTCTTGTTGCACATTTAGGACGGATTGCAATTCAGAATAGTGCTACAGGCCTTTTAAATCCAAATAATTTCAGTATTGATATTGAGGATTTCAATGAAAGTACTACAGTATTGGTTGAAGTACGTGATATGAATATGCATTTTGTTAACATTGAGAAAGTTACTTGTATGTCTTCATCAACATCATCTGTAACTGATATCATAACTCCCTCAATGTCTGTCAATGAGCTGTATGCCTGTGATGATAAAAACGAGTTAATTATTCATGATACTGTAATTGAAGTAGTCATCATAAGGGATGGATCTAAAGGTAAAATCACACCAGGATCTATTGCTGAAGAAGTTGAGGAAGATTCAATTGTAATGAATGGTATTGATATTAAAGGTCGTGTTGTGAATCCTTTGAAGGTTGTATTTACCAAGCAACAGTTTCAACAAATGCTGAAAGTACTGGATAATATAACTTATTTTGAAGATGTACAATCTTTTAACAATTATAAAAATGCATGTCCCATGTCTAGTATTGAATTATCTCAAAAATTACCACCTCACATAGATAATCTTGACATGTCTGTTAATAAAAATGGAATGCACAAGCCTTTAAGAGTGTCATTTGAATTGCCAGATTTAATTGCTGAGCTCAGAGGTGATTTAATGAACAGACAAGAGGGTATTGTTAGTTTGACATTTCAAGAGTTTTTTATTGAATACAAAATGGAACAGATGTATGAAGCTACTCTCAGTGTTACTCTTCAGACATTACTGATGGAAGATTTGAGAAATATGGATGTATCTCCTCGTTGTTATTTAATGAGTTCTGTGAATCATAACAAATCCTATGCTACTTCAAGACCACCAAAGTTGCAATATATATCAGTTTCATGCCCAAGTTTGTTGGATGAAAGTTCAGCAATATACTGTTCATCAACTATATCTCTTCCTGATAGACTGAATACCCAGAATTTATTTACTCTTCAAAGTACTACAAGAAAATTATCTGGAGGTCATACATATCAAAGATCAAAATCAAAAAGTGATGATAGCTATCCAAGTACTCCTCCACCTTCACCAACAATATCTAAACCTTTGCAAAACCAATATTCACATGATGCTTTAGTATTTATTAATGTTATATTAATTGATAAACGGTCACCCCATTTCACACAGAAGTACCGAAAAACAAATCGATTTATAAATATAGATTTTAATTGTTTAGATATTATATTGAATTTGCAGACATGGGTGATGGTTCTTGATTTTTTTAGCACAAGCAGTGAAGAAGAGAAAATGGAAACCAATAAAGGACAGTCAACATTTAAAAGCAGCAGTACATTAGAAAAGAAAGATGGAGCTGTAGACAAATATGAAGCTACTAATTCAGAAATAAGCTTAAAAGTAAAAAGTTTAACAGTTGTCCTAAATAAACCTGAGTATAGACTTGCCAGTGCCAATATATCAAATTTTACCTCTGATATGTCATTGCGGGATAATACATATTCAATAAAAGGCACACTTGGAAGCATCTCACTCAGTGATTTATCACCTCATGGACATTTGTATCCAGAAAAATTTATCACCACTGGAAGTGAAGCATTACATTATCATATTTTTAAATACAGTCGTCAAATTATTGATCTTGAGACTGAGTATGACCTCAGCGTAAAATTTCAGATGAGTTCTGTGCAATACATTCACACACAAAGGTTTTTGTCTGAAGTAACTGCCTTCTTCAAGCACTTTAATGAAATGCAAGAATTAATTAGAAAAATACGACTCGCTACATCTGGAGCCATCGTAAATATTGAAGCCTCTAGAGGATCCCGCATATTATTAGACATAGCTGCTGGATCTCCTGTGATTATCATACCCCAAAATTCTGCATCTTCAGATGTTTTAGTGGCTGATTTAGGCAGAATAACTGTTCGTAATACATTCCTCACTGCTGGTAGTAAGGGCACTATTAGTTATTGCAAAAGATTCTTAGATACACATGCTGCAGGTAATCAAGAATTTGAATTTAATTCTCATCTTAAAGATGACAGTTCTGAGCAAGCAAATGATAGTGATAAAGAATTCTCTGACATATCTGATTTTTTGTCTAATGAGCATCAGTGCCTTTTGGACGTAATCAATGTTGAATTAACTGATATGGATCTATATTCTGCAGTACGTTTAAGTCAAGGTACGAAACAGAAACCCAAAAATCAAATTGTGTATTCACCCACTGACAAAATTTTGCTGTTTCCTTCATTTATAATTAAAAAGCAAGGTAATGATTTGCTTCAACAAAAGTTTATGTTGCAAGTGCAAGTTGAAAGAAATTTGGATTCTGCTATCAGTCATATTGTTCCTGATTGGGCTATAGAAGGCGTTGTGTCATCTGTGCATGTAACTCTGGACAAGGAACAATATAAGTTGATATTTGGAGTTCTGAATCAGAATTTAGGTGAGCCTTTGGAAGAATTCACATTTGATCCTGGCAATGAGAGTGAACAGTTTATTTTAAAGGAAACCGAAGAAAAAGCTTGGACAACTATGGCCATACACATGGATTTAGTCAATGTTACTTTAGAATTACTACGAAATGATGGAATAGTTAACAAACCAGGAGAGTGTTCTTTGGCAAAATTTGACTTTATAAAATCAAGATTATGTTATGAGTCTTTCTCTGATAACAGCAAGGATATTGACTTGGTGTCAAATATGGTGCAAGTGTCAGATATTCGATATAAAGATGCTCCTGTTAACAACAGACCTAATGTATTCACTAAGATTTTACAGCCAATCAAGAAAAACGAAAACAGTGGCTCTACATTACAAGCAGAGATCCATTATCGCATGACCAATGACTTTTCAAGATTTACTGTTCTTCTTAACAATATGCGGATAATGGGAGTATTTGATTTTCTACAGTCTGTTTTAAATTTCTTAACTGTATTTGATTCGGATGTAAATAAGGTGAATAAGGTGAATTATGGTTCACCTGAAAAAACAGTTCATTCCCAAAAGCCTCCTGCAAAAACACATTCAAATTTTGAGATGAAAGTTAATGTTACTGATACCGAATTAGTGGTTGTTGAAGATACTTCTCTTTGGGATAGTAATGCTGTGATTATGAAAACAACTGCAGTTGTTACTTGGAAGCCAGATTTTATGGATAAACCTTTATCCTGCAGTTTGCAAAGCCTTGAAGTATTTTCTTGTATTTTGGGTGTTGAAGATGATACTGCCCTCTCAATCATTGATCCATTAACTGTCAGTGTTGAAATAGTTCGAAAACCTAATTCCCCTATTATTCGTTTAGAGTCCTGTGAAGCACAACACATTTTAGAAATATCTGCTATGAATTTAAACCTTCGTCTTTCATACTATGACATGACAATGTTCATTAAAATATTTGAGTCCATTAAAAGACAAATTACATTCCAATCTAAATCATCCCCTGTTGTAGAAAGTGCTTGTTTGGCAGCAGATATTGATTGTTTGGTTGCTCTTGGATTCTCTGTCTCAGATTGTGAAAATGCTTTGAGTCTTTGTGATGGCAATGTGAATGATGCTGCTTTGTGGCTAACACAGTATGCTTCTCATAAATTTGATGCCCAGTCTGAAGCTGATCATGCTATTTCAGCTTCGCATAAAATCAAAGCTCCCCAAAAAATCAATCTGATTTCTGCTGAAATACGGGTTACTTCGTGTTGTTTATGTATCATTGATGATTGTCGTGATGCTGATGTACCTGTTGTTGAGTTTAATTTGTCTGATATCATGTTTGTTCACAAATTTTTAGTTTGTCCTGAAGGTAGTGGAAACTTTATTTTCAGTTCAGATTATTTTAATCGTGCATTATCTGGATGGGAGCCAGTTGTAGAACCGTGGAAGTGTTGCATAAAGTGGAAAATTCAACCTTTTCAGTCAAAACCTGGCAAGAAAATTGCATGCTCTATATCATCCCTAGATGCTATAAATTTCAACATTACATCTTCTCTCATAGATCTATACAAAAATGTGAAGAAAAACTGGACTGAAGATTATTTGCATGCAAACAACAGGAATAAAGAAACAGTTTCTTCAGAGATGCATAGTCCTGGTTGTTACCGCAGACGTCTTCCATTTATGCCATTTGCTTTAAAAAATAACACAGGATGTAAACTATGGTTTTCTACACAAATTACATCTGCAGAAGAACAATCATTTAACTTGGAATCTCAAAATGTACCTGAACAAAACAGATTTTCTCTCACATGGACAGAAGTTCCAGCAGGTAATATGATCCCTGTTCCTTTTGAAAGTCGATCAAAAATGCGCCACAAAGATTCTCATGCAAGAAAGCTACACCAGATCATTGTAAAAGTTGATGGATGGCTTCCTGTAGCTCCTGTTTCTGTTGATCGTGTTGGCACTTATTTTCGTCATGCAAACCCTCAGAAAAGCCACTCTGCTTCAGTTTATTGTGAAAGACCTAGTGCAAGAATTGTTTTTGGTGTAGCTCTAGAGGGTAGTGCAAGGAAATTGATCACTGTTGAATCAGCTTTGTTGATTGAAAATAAATTAGAAGATACTATTGAGTTAAAACTTGAGAATTCTGGTATGCAATATGGTGTGAGAAGTTTATCCTTGTATTTGATACCACATGAACCTATGGCTATACCTCTACAGTTTGTACATGCCCAGATATGGGCTCGACCAGTTGATAAGCTTGTTGCATTTTGTAATCATAGCATAACCTGGCAACAAGTCACCAAAGCAGAAGATATAAAAGGAAGCATAAAAAAATGTTCATCTATACAAAAAACATCAGAATTCTACAGGTTTTTAGTGTTAATCAAAAGAAGAAAGTTTCCACCTGAAAAAGAATCTAATTCTAGTGTACCAATTGTAGTCCAGCCAGCACATAAAATTTACATTTTTCCAAGCTTAGAAATTGTTAATCTTCTCCCATATGAATTACACTATTGTGTAAAAAATTTTGAACTAACTGGATATATCAAACCTGGTAAGGGAAAGCCATTGCATTCTATTGATGTCAGTGAACAGTTTAACTTAAAGTTTTTCCTTGAGAATTTTAAACGTTGTAAAGACATATGTTTATCAACCTCATCTCGACATTACCCTTCTCGTATTGAACTGTGTGACAGCCTTGACAGGCTACTTGTGCTTCAGTTAAAAGTATTGTATTTACCTGGAGGAGCTCTCAAGCTTTTTGTAACTGCCCCTTACTGGCTTGTTAACAAAACAGGACTTCCTTTAATT
The DNA here is from genome assembly GCA_032207245.1 of Pardosa pseudoannulata. Classification (NCBI taxonomy): domain Eukaryota; kingdom Metazoa; phylum Arthropoda; class Arachnida; order Araneae; family Lycosidae; genus Pardosa; species Pardosa pseudoannulata. The sequence continues at coordinate 97,893,165 of CM063498.1, read as the reverse complement.
TTCAAACAAGAGGGAACAAATATTGAAGCTGCTGGTCAATTAGAAGAGCATGAACTTGCTCGTTGTATGGCTCCTCTCTTGTTTTCTTTTGCAGACAGAGAAGCTAGTGCAATGTGCAATATGAGAGTTGGCCGATCTCTTCATTCTGATTGTATTCCTCAATGGTGTAACAGGTTTGACATGGAAAAAGGAATACGAGTCAGGAGGTTACATGTTGTTAGAAAAGATGGAAGACCAGATTGGGTTTATAATATTGGTATAGATGTTCGAGTTGGTAGAGGCCGTTATAGTGATACTCATGTGGTAACATTATCTCCTAGATACCAACTAGATAACAGAACTAGTCATAAATTAGAGTTTTGTCAGTTATTTGCAACAAAAGAAAATCGTCAGTATGTTTTAACAGCTATGCCAAAGTCTAGTCTACCTTTTCACTGGCCTCGTATTGATTTGGATAATTTACTGTGTGTACGTCAACCTGACATTAAGGACTGTAATTGGTCTGGAGGTTTTGCTATTGATAACATAAAATCATTTCATATCAATATGAGAGATGGTCAAGGCAAGTCAAATTTTTTGCGGGTTGAAATAATATTGCAAAGTGCTACATTTTTCATTATTTTTACTGATGCTGACAGGTTACCTCCACCTTTTCGAATTGATAATCACTCAGAGGTTTCAATTATTTATTATCAAACAAATGTTGAACAAGAACGTCTAAAAACATCAATTAGACCACATTCTTCTGTGCCATATGCTTTTGATGAGCCTACTTTACCTCCATATATAACATGTTGTGCTCCTGGTGGCTCTGCAGCTACTTATAATATGAATATTTTTAGAGAGGGCAATCAACTATACTATGAGAATTTTATTTATATTGCGTTTACGGGTACTTTTGTTGACATTTCTAACTCAATGCAGTCTCACAATCTTTCTGGTAAAGAATATGTTCTTGATGTTCCTTATGGAAATAAGGTAGTTATAAATAAAAGAGAAGCAGGAAAACGATCCCAGTTGTGGAGGATGACAAGTACTGGTATGTTGCAGCATGAAGGTTCAAGTCCACCTCGGGATCCTCACAAGCCAAATGTTAGTAATATGTCAAAAATATTTGTATTAGATATTGCTGCTCTTACTCCTCAACCTGGGGAATACACTCCTTTAACTATCAGAAAACCAGATCCAAGGAGGAAGCATACTCAAACTTGGAAATTTACATCAGATGGCCGTCTTTGTTGTGGATATCCAAACATGTATGTTCAATCTAAAGATGGTTTTAAAGGTTTGAGGAGAGGGAATGATATTGTTCTTGGTCCATCAATGCCTGTTAGCTTTGTCACAATGGATAATGGCATTCCGTTTGAACAAGCTATTTGTCGGCGAAAGCTTCGTGGAGGGTCTGGTGTTTTAACTGTCAAGGTTACTTCAGATGGACCTACCAGAGTTTTAAAAATCACTGATATTAAAAAAGTACAGATTGTTTCACGATCATCTTCCTCTAGTGATTGGGTAGTGTATGATGAACAAGAAAAAAGTCATGAAAATTCTCCTGAGAGTGAAAATTTACTGTCACCAACTAATGAAAAAGATATTGAAATTGAAGTCTCAGTCATACTTTCTGCTGGTTTAGGTTTATCAGTTGTGAATCATTTAAGTGAGGAACTGATTTATATATGGCTGCATAACATTATGATTGAGTACAATAAATCTTCTGAATATCATTCTTTATGTGGTAGCATTAAAGACATTCAAGTTGATAACCAACTTCGAGAAGCAGAAAAATCTGTTATGCTTTATGTTACACAGTCTATAAAATCTGATGATCAACGACATTTGCCATCATTGCATTTTGCTATACAGCGTATTTGTACTCCTGTCATAAATGCTGATATATTCAAGCATATGATAGTGACTGTCAAAGCTTTGACAATAATGCTAGAAGAGCGACTTCTCCTCAAATTGTTGCAGTTTGCAGGAATTGATCAAACTGATAATGAAGTAGAAAGAATGGATGAAAGTGAAAATAATCAAAGTCAAAAGAGCATTTCTGAAACTATGGCTTATGAGAAAAGATTTTATTTCAGTACTTTAAAACTTTCCCTTAAACAGATAAAGCTTAGTGTTCTCACTAGTAGTAATTTGCAGTCTGATCTGGTGCAAGTTAAACGTAATATGAGACTAAGATTGATACGATTTGAAGATGCAGTAATAGAATTAGATCCATTTGTAAGACTTCATCCTTTTGAAACAGCTGAGTTTTTAATAGACAGTATAGTTGAACACTATAAAGAAGAATTAAAGAGTCAAGCTGCCAAAATCTTGGGTGCTGTTGATTTTCTAGGTAATCCTCTGGGTCTAGTGAATGACTTTTCAGATGGTATATCAAAATTAATACATGAAGGAAATGTAGGTGGATTGATTAAAAATGTGACTCATGGGCTGTCTGATTCTGCTGCTAAACTGTCAGGAAGCTTATCAGATGGTTTAGGATTAGTAGCAATGGATGATAAACATCAGAAGAAAAGGAAAGAAATAAAGCAGTTAAGTACAGCTGCAGGAAATGATCATTTAATAGCTGGACTCAAAGGATTAGGATTTGGACTCATTGGTGGTATGACTAGTGTATTCACTCAAACATATGAAGGTGCTGTACAAGAGGGAGTACAGGTAATTTTTATTTTTGTTGTTCTATTTATAATATTTGTATTTAAATTCTTTTGTAACTGCATGAGTATGAAAATTTAAGTGCAATTTTTGGTGATTAATTAGTTGCCATTTGACTTTCTGAAAGGTATGTGTTTTTTTGTGAAATTGCACATCTGGTACAGATGTAATATGGGTCCTCTTGGCAAATTATTGGTCAGAGAAGACTGATTATAAATTTTTCCTTCATATTTTTCAGTTTTTAATACTTGAAACAAATTTTTTTTTTTGCCATTATATGTATTTTTTGTCATTTCACTTCTTCTTTTAAAATTTTTCAATTATTCTTAATAGTTTTGTCACTAATGGGGGAAAAATACCCCAAGAAGGATTTATACTACACATGTTCTGCAGATCCGTATATAAGATGTTTCTAATCAAAATATGCATATTTCAGGGATTTTTCTCAGGGTTAGGAAAAGGCTTAGTGGGAACAGTTGCCAAACCAGCTGTAGGATTTTTAGATTTTGCATCTGGAGCAGCTAGTGCAGTAAGAGATACAAGTAAAGGCAATACATATTCAGTTGTACCTCGGACACGACCTCCACGCACCTGCGTTGGACCTGGTGGATTACTGCCAAGATACTCTCATCAGCAAGCATTAGGACAAGATTTTCTGTACAGCTTAAATAATAGAGACTATAATGAACTGTAAGTAGCTTTTAGAATCTTTTAATGATCACTTGATTATTAATTAAATCTTTTGACTGTGTTTGTTTTGTGTACTATAAGGTACAGTTTAAAAGTTTAATTTAGAATTTTTTGCTACCACTTTTCAATTGCTTAAAACTACAAACAAGGAGATTAACATTAATAATGCCATATTTGTTTTGCTGCAATTTTCTGACTATATCCATTTTTCTTCCTCCCTCTATGTGTGTGTGTGTGTGTGTATATATATATATATATATATATATATATATATATATATATATATTATATATATATATATATATATATATATATATATATATATATATATATTGTAACAGCTAAACCTTTCATTTACCACCTCCCTGTTTTTTAAAAACCAAAGTTTCATAGTTTATGATATATATTTGTTAGCTTGTCAGATATTTGTTTATATAACTTTCTCAGTCTACCAGTTTGGAATCTGTATAAAGCAACATGATATATTTAACCATATTCTATTATCCAGTACCTGTATTTATAAATGTTATGTAAATTGAAACATCAATAGCTTTTACCTTAATAGCATTAATTATGTAAATTGTGCAAGGTATATGTAAATATTTATTTATGCATTGTTCAATATTTTTTTACTATTATTTCTTATAAAAGTTTATAACTTTACACCCTGTTTAGCATATCAGTAATTTGTATGTCATCACCATTCATTGTAGTACACATGGAGAATGCTGTTCAGGAAACAAAAGAAAATGAAAATTAATTTCTCTGTAAAGTTACAGAGAAATTCCAATACTCTACTTTTTCACTTTATTGTAAACAGACAGTTACATGGTTCAGCCAGGTGCTTAAAATCCTTAAAAAGTGCTTATTTTGTAAATCATTTTTAAGGTCCCTAATAAGTCCTTAAAAAGTGCTTAGTTTTCTTTTTATAGCCTTAAAATTTATAATTTTTTCTGAGTGCTCAAAAAGTGCTTATTTTTTTTCCCAAATATTAGTTGCTGAATTTTTATTTCCCTTGGTAATTAATCGTCAATCCATTCAACAAAGCTAAAGATAAGAAAGAAGAGTTAGACTAATTAAAAAAATGCATAGAAGAAAAGAAAAAATAACTTAAAAATTAGACATATTCTCCCCCTTCCTATATTTTTTGGTTCTCATCTTCTATTATGAATGGAAATAGATCTTCAGTTACATTTTTAAAATGGCATTGATAATTTCTTGAATCTTGTTTTGAGTGTGTCATAATTAAAACTTTTTTAGTGTAGATACTGCATCTTCTTTTCGCCCTGTGTGTGTGTGTGAATATTATATTTACCTGTTTATAATACAGATGTACTTTTTATTATCTTATTTTACATATATGTTGCTGTAAAAATATTGTTGCTATGATGTGAAACTTCTTGATCTTCCACCACAGATAGTACTTTAACTTTACGAATATTTCAGATTTGTTTAGAGAGGGGGGGGGGGCATTTGATCAATAAAAACTATTGTCGTTCTAAAATTTATGTTTGCGAAAAAAGATGTGTTAACATAAAGTATGAGATATTAACACTTGTGTTTAATAAAATTAAATTGTCTATATATATTATTTAATGTCATTTTACAAGTCATAAAGCTCATGAAAAGCTTCATGAAAATCTTCAATTTTTAAGCTTTAGCTGTAGGTTGATCATAGTATAATGAAAATTTAGGTGCTTAAAAAGTGCTTAATTTTTTTTCTGTAGAAAGAGTCTGAACCTTGAGTTAGAGACATTTTTTTTTTCCAAATCAGAGGTTGAAAACACATGCTACATTGTGGAAGAAGCTAGAATCATGTAGGGACAAGCAGTAATTTGCCCAATCTTTTTGTGCTCCACATTTTGCAGGAGTTTATGTCACTCTTAGCCTGTTCTAGTCACAGTCTGAGTTAACTTAAGTGTTATTATGTTTCCAATTTGAGATAGAAGGGAAATATTTTCTTAATTGACAGTAAGTATCATCAGATTACAGAAAACAAACTGTCGGTTAGTCAACAAGCACTATCAGTATTATTTTACAACTTACAGGAAGTTAAGCATTCAGTAGGTGAAAATGCCAACTTAGTTTTGCTGAAATGCTTTATTTTTTAAAAGAAGGCAAATATTCCTACCTAGGCAGCAATACCTCACTGTGTGGAGAAAATCAGGAAAATATTCTTTTATTGGTGCAATATTCATAAAAGTGTCCACTGTACTCTGAGAACTTAAAAAGAATTGTTAACTAAAAATAAGTATTTTCGGTTCAAACAGTATCAAACTTGTTAGCAACTTAATTACTAGTATGCTATTCTAATATTGAATTAAGAGAAGTAGTAGTAGCTGTTTTTGCCCTACAGGGAAAGTCTTGTCTAAAAAACTGGACATAACATCTTTAAGAAAAATTGCGCAAGGGAAGTATAAAATATAGTAAACAGTCAAAATTGCATTACACAAGACAAATCATAAAATTCCAGAGAATGGTTAAAATGTTATTTTACACGTAATGCATAAAAGTTGGTTGGCATGCATATTTTATCAGTTATAATTCAGAGGTGAGATCTAAATATTTTTGATTAAAAAGAGTTAATTATATATTATATATAATTTTTTATCTCTTGCAATTTCTTATAGATTCATTGCAAAAGAACAAATTCGATCTGGCACAGAAGACTTACATGCTCTCATATCAAGTGAACAAGTCTATTTTCTCAGCAGTGGCTCTCCTTCATCAAGCAATATTGTGCTTACTGTTCCATTTACAGATTTGTTTAAGTGTTGTTATGTTTGTTCAGGTGCTGGAGTCATTGGTGAAATTAGACATTACCTACAACTCATCATGAAAGCAGATAATTCTGTAGGTTCTATCACTGTTCCTAATGATCCTTTTAACAGAAGACATTCAAGAAACCAGTCTTTAGAACCACTATGCAAAAAGCCTCAAGTCAGATGTGATTCTGAAGAAGTGGCTAAAAAGGTAAGGTTTATTTTATATCTTGCTTATTACTTAATTTTATTACTTAACATTTAAATTATTATAATTATTGGTGGTATTTTTAGCTAAAATGTAAATCTGTTAACAGATACCCCCATAAAATGTCATCTTATAAACATACCTTTCATGAAATTATTGTGAGAATTTGGTTTTTCACAAACCTGTATTATCTTAAAAATTAACCTTTGAATAAATAATTGAATTCTTGAATAAATGTAATGTTTATTTAGAAATATATATATATATATGTGTGTGTGTGTAAGGAAAGTTCTCATGGGTTTTCAAAACTTAAATCAAGGGCTAAAAATTCCCTCGTCATTTTGCATTCCCCTTTTTAACCCCTAACCTAAATTGACCACTGGGGCTACAGTTTATGCCCTCAGCGAAGGAGCCTGACCTTATTATAACTCTACATGGCCCTTAGCAGACAATTTAGGAAATTTCAAAATAAAAAGGAGATACATACTGTTGGAGGCAGATGTTGATCCAGGTGTTAAGGGTCTTGTACATATAACTCATGCTAGCTGACCCTTCTATGATGAAATGGGAACCCGTCCTCCAACGTTATCTTAATAAAGGTCTTTAGCTAAAACGGTGTTACTCTTATGGCCATGACTGCAACCACCCATTGAGAAGTCTGTCTTATTATATATATATATATATATATATATGTATATATATTTCTAAATAAGATTTTCTTTGAAATGGAACTGTAATTCAGTAATAATTTCAGATTCATAAATTTGTATATTTTTTTTTTAAACAGTTTGCTGTGAGAACCTTACTGAAAGAACCAGATTGAACACTAATTTCAGTTCTATAAAATGTGTAGGTTTTTCATGCTAATGAATATAATAATAATAAGCACATTTTGTTTGAAAAGTGTGGACAGACCTGATTAAAAAGAGTGGTTAAGGTGATTTTTGTTGTGCCATAGGATATATTGATTGCAAAAATGCTACAAATAATGTATAGATTAAAAAAGGCCTTAGAAAACCAATAAGATTGATTATTCTATCTTATCAGTACACACTAAATTTTTTATTTTATAAGATCAATTTGTTTTATTAATAAAGTACTCAGTATTTAAGAACCTGTGTGGTTGAAATTTTTCATTCCTTTCTCAAAAATTCAATTTTAAATCAGTTTATTATTTTTTATTAGAAGCTTCAGTAATTAATAAGCTGTCTGTATCTGAGTATCCTTTTTTATGCATTAACCACCTTTAATATGTACAAATGAAATATTTCTGAAAATTATTGAAATAGTTTAAAATATTTTGACCTATTTAATAAATTACAAATATAAGTTATGAAGATGTGTTTATGGCATACTATTAATTTAGGGTAGAGACTTATACAAATAAATTATTTTTTTTCAATTATTCTGATTAGAAATATACTTTTGCACTCTATTAAAATATTTCATAAAATACTGTTGTGATAGTGACCAAATTCTCAGATATTACATTTTTAGAACTAAATTCTGACCTTAAATTGAATAATTTCTCCTCAGTGTTTGTGATATATTAGTAGAGGTCATTAGTTGTTTTGTGTTTCTGTCATTAGATAGAAATTTAATGAATAAAACTTCATGTTTCAAATGGAATTTTAAGAATAAACAAGCAAAAACCAATGTAATATAAAATTACTTTCATTCTTTTTTTTTAGGTTGTTATGCAGATTAATTATGCTAAAAGTTTGCACGAAGAACGGACATATATGGTTCTTAATGATGAAGCAAGTGATGATGAAAGGGAATGATTTTCTGTAGGATTTTTTTAAAACTGTTAATTTATTAAAAATAGATAAGTTTTGAATGTGTATAGTCTATACATAGAAAGTTTTAATCTTTAATAATGTGAGAAAATTATATTACTTAAAACCCTAAGTCATGACATTTTATTTACATATTTATATTTTTTTTTATATATATATAGAATAAAAATGTTTTGTATAAATTTACATACTAAAGAAAAACTTTCTAGATAAAGTCATATATATATGCGTAACGATATAAAACTTTATGTATTATGTATATATTCTGCAATTCTCCGATAGAAATCAAACCCCTTTAATACTCTGTTATTTTTGCATCTGTAATATACTTGAACAAATAAAATTATTTTTAGTTGTATGAATTCTTTATTATATATTTTATTTATAATCACAAATTGAAAAATTATTTTTAAATCTTTATAAAAACAGGGGGGGGGGGATTAAGGGAAAATTAAAGAGTATTTTTAAGAAACTTTTGAAGCAGCTTTAACAAGGTTCCCACTCTTTTTCCGGAACAAAAATTAAGGACTTTTAAAGTACTTTCTAAGGACCAAAGTAACTTTTTCTAAGGACCTACTTGAAATACATGACATAACGGCATAAACCCTATATCCTGAGGAACATAATGATTATAAACCAGACAAGGCATGTTCAATAAATGCCTTACAATATTTCAGAATTAAGTTTTTTAAAATACCTAAAAATTAATATAAGATAAATATTTGGCAAAACCTAAATTTGAAAAAATGTACGTCTGAAGTTTTTGGAGTGATCAAACTAAAAATAAATTGTTAATAAAAACAACATTACAAACAGTACTTTCTGAGGATTTAAAAATGACTCATATATATATATATATATATATATATATATATATATATGTATATATATATATGTATATATATATATATATATATATGTATGTATATACTAGCTGATTATACCCGATGTTGCCTGGGAAAGAAGAAAGTTTTAGACTTTTCTATTACATTCAATGCAAGGAAAATTAAATTTCTATAAGTAACTGAAATATCTACAAACCTCATCTTCATTTAATTAAAATATGCATGACTGTTAGCCATTAGGAAAGGGCAGCTGACTTTATACCTTAAACCTTTTAAGTATACGAAAGATTATATATTTGTCATAAGAAAACTGATAGGAAATCACATGACGACTACTGATCTTGTTGATGGAGAAATTGATTGCGTTATTTAAAAATTAAGGAGTTTTTAAGGACCCTTTGACAAAAATTAAGTACTTTTAAGGGCCATTAAAAATGAAAGCTAAAATTAAGGAGTTCTTAAGGACTTTTAAGGACCGTGGGAACCCTGTTTAAATACGTTTAATAGCTATTGAAATATCTTTTTAATGAGTTTTGAAATTTTTATAGTCCTCAGTTAGTTGAGTTTGATTAACAATGAAGTAATATCCCAATTAGTAGATGTCTCTTTTCTGAACTCTTTATTCAAAATATGGAAACTCCAACTACCAAAGCCATCTACCCATTTGTAGTTACCCTTTCTCTAAAGGTTCCAGTGGATGTATGGATTATTCATTGATACCTGATGGAGCATAGGAGGAATCAATAACCATAATTTCCAAACTTTTTTGAAAAACTCTAGTCAATTCAGTATGAAGCAATATCCCCAATTAGTAGATAATCTCTTTTCTAAATGTATTATTGAAAATATGGAAACTCTTAACTACCAAAGAATATGCAATTTGCAGTTATTCTTTTTCTTAAGGTTTCAAAGGATATAACGATGCCTACAGAGGCTTGAAAGGAATTAATGGTTAGAACTTGACATAAAAGTCTAAAATATCTTCTCTAGCAGAATGTCCTAAAAAGGTAGAATTAAAATACCTTGTTGAAAATTTTGTGATGGGTCATGCAATATGATCTCTTATTGATACTTGCTCTGATTTCATATTAAGCTATTTATTTCAAATTAGGCTGCTGTTAATTATGCACTCAATATGAAAATTAGCATATTCACTACCATGAGTATCACAAGTGGCTCTCAAAAATATTTCATTATGTGTATTGAGCACCATCCAGAGTTTACAGGAATATTTCTAAATATACCTATATTCATGGTAAATTTAGAAATATACTAATTCAGTATCTTTGTCAATGCAGTAATGATTTTGTATTGGTAAGTAACAAGTTTTCAAAAAATTTAACCAATTTATTCTGAATTGCGTTTATTGCACTTATGTTTCATAGCAGGGTTGCTACCAAAATTTGTCTTTTTACCAAGAATAACAGAAAAAATGCAATGACACACTTTTAGAATTTTGAGTAGTTAGTAGTGTTGAATTCCTATCTCTTCTTGGGAAGAATTTTTTAGCGCCATCCAAAATTATACATGGTAATAAATAGAAAAAAAAAATTAACTTGCATTTTATACCCCAAATTTAGTTACTGAAAAACTGCCTTTTTTTTACAGGAGTAAAAAAATATTTTTAAAGAATTATAATTTTTTTAGCATAAATAACAATAATGGCAATTTTGTTTTTCATTGTTTCCACAGTTTTTCTAGTATTTTCATCATTTTTCAAATTTTCTATTTTTTATGTTCCATAACAACCCTGCATAGGTCACTCTGAAATTTTTGAGATAATATCATATAGGCCCCAAAAAAGAAAAATATATTCATTAAAAATGAAAATTTGAACTTTTTTATGGCTGTATTAAGTAGTAACAATTATAATTTAGCTGTAGTAGGACAAATTTTTAAAGAAATGAAAATGGAATTGAGGCAAGAGCATTTTTGTGCTATGATTTTAAAGTGGGGTTAAATCAACAAGAATGTCTACAACATATACTAAAAGTACTTGGAAATGTAGCTCAATCTCATGCATTTAGTTACTTCAAAGAGTTTTGTAGATATAAAAGTTTTCTCCTGGACGAAGAACATACAGGAAAAATCTTGTCAATTGCAGTCCCATAAAATGTGTTGCCCTTTTGGGTCCCTGTTAGTTCAACTAAAAAGCTGAGCATGTAAGAATCTGTGAAAGAACTCTAAAAGTACTTAATGGTAGTGGACATTGTCTTACTTCCAAAAACAAAACTGTTGATGAAATATATACAATTTTTTAACATCCCAACAAGTAAAGTACGAGTCTTAAATGATGACCTTATGCCAACAATGGTTAAATATCTTTTCACCATCGTTGGCTTATGGTCATTTCTTGAATGAGAAGTGAAAAAAGTAATGTATACCGTTTTCTTCTCTTAAGTACTAGACTGGTCAAAACCATCAAGCTGGAGGGTAGAAGACAGCTACAGCTAACTGAATTCTTCAAAAAGTAAATGTATGGGGACTCAAGTTCCACCATGGCAATGCATTTTCTCATACAGCAAGATTGACAGTCAAATTTGAATGACAGAACATCTACCCTATTTCTGTGATCTTCCTTTGTGTGACATTTTGCAAATTTTGAACCAAAAGAAAATTTACATTGTCAATGTTTTCATTTCAAAGATGTAAATGAGGCCATATAAGCATATTTTCTATAGATTCCAAGAAATAGGGCTTAAGCTTTGGAAAATTCATGTATAAAAGTGCATTAGTATTGTAGGGGCTTACTCTGAACATTTGTACTCTTTAACTATACATAAAAAAATTTCAGATTGACCATGTACAATAAAAATAAACTCTTTTGAAAGAAAATAGTTTCTTTTAGTTTGGTACCTTGGGGTGGCATTATTCTGTTAAGGGCTCTATGGCCCTTCTTTAAGGAACTCCTAAAATTAGAGAGTTTTAATGAGAATATCTTGTTATAGTATGCATAAGAATATTGATGGGGGGGGAGGTCTATAAAGAAATATGCCTGTTCTTCCTATTAAAAATTAAACAGAAGTTTTACCTTTATTTTTCATAAATTCAACAGCATTTGAGAAAATCAAATGCTATTTATATACATATATTACAACCCTAACAGGTTTATAAAAATATCTCAATTTAAAATATTTTTTAGATTAATTCATGATTTAATAGCAAGTGTATATTCATAAAAGATATGAGTTTTTTTTCTAATGCAGTTAATATGATTTTGATCAAATTTTCAAGAAGGATACACACATCATTTAAATAAGAAATTTAAGATAAATTATCTTAACTCCAGAAATTTTATACCATTAAAAATGGATAATTTGATTTTTTGATGATTATAAAATTAATAAAAAAAAAAATCACAAAAATAACCAATATCTATATATTTAATATAAAAATTTATATTACATTTTTATACATGTGTTTACAAAGGCATAAAAATCATTTAAATTTAACACTCTTCACAACATTAATATTAATTCCAGTAGGTTCACCTTGATATCTTTTGATTTCTTTAACAACTCCACGAACCTGAAATAAAATAAGACAATTTAAATAAAAGTATGGAAAAAAAGAACAGAAATTGTTAAACTTATTAATAGAAAGACAAAAAAAAAGAGGGTAAACAAAGAAGATACCAACCTGGCCCTTCCTGCGAATATTAGCTTTTCGGAATTTCATTCTATGACGTACTCTTGGATTTCTGTACTCCTTTTTACGATGAGGTACCAGACCTTTATTTTTGGCAATCTAAAAATCAAAGGAATCCTTTTAGCATTCAAAAATATATCAACCTGAACTAAGACAACAAAGATTTGTGAATTCAAAGTAATATGAAGTAACTGACAAAATTTCTTGTAAAACTTTATTCAATAAACAGTATATTTTAATGAATGATAGGATTTCAGTAACATAATACTTTTTATAAGCAATAAACTATAGAAGATTCAAAGAAATGTTGATTACTTATAAAAAAGAAAAAATTGTATTTAGTAAGTGATATTATTTCAAATTTTCAAAGAGAAAAGAAATGACACTTAAAATTTTTCACACAGACTACTCATTATTTAAAATTACTACTTAAATTCTATTTTTATTACTTAAACAACAGGTTTTAACCCTTTGACAGACTTGTGGCAGCTGAGTGGTGAAACTGCATGTTAAATATATTTTTACTCTGAGTTTTTAATTTTCTCTTTTATCACTTAAATACTTTTTGAGAATTAAGAAGTCAAATTAACAGTTAAATACACAATTATACCCCCCAAAAGTTATTTATTTAACATTTTTACTTTTCTATTTTCAGCAGTAATTTTAAAATACTATGCAGGAAACACATGCTCACAAAAATCAGGGCAAAATTTTAATAAAACTTGTTTTTAATATTTAATAAGGTATATTGAAACAATAGTTTAAAGTTATTCAACTTTAACTATATAGGACAAAAAAGAATTACTCTACCAGTACACACATATATGTAAGTGATGACTGGCATACTTACTATCTTTATTTGTAACAAATATTTTCCCTTTTGAAAATTGTAAAGTTTTATCTATCTATCTATCTATCTATCTATATATATATATATATATATATATATATAGAGAGAGAGAGAGAGAGTTACACTTGCTAAATTATGTATGCACTCAAACACACATTCACATAAAAAGTATGTTTAAATTTTATGTTTATATTATCGACTTAGCCCACTTTAATGAATTCTAATTTTCACACTATAGTTATCTTTCCAATTTTAAAAATTAGTGTCATGTATACAATTTTTTTTTTTTTTTTTTTTTACTATGAGAAATGCAGTATATGCTGTGATTAAACAAAAATTATTAAAAGCAGGCACTAAAAATCCTAATATGCTTTTCAGAATTATTAAAAATGAAAATAAACACTATTAAATCATACCTCATAGGAGATTATTCTTTTTTCTTCAGTATTTTCATCTTGATTAGTGGCAGGTTCAGTTTCATCCCTGAAAGAAATGAAATAAATGAATAAGGCATTTCAAATCTCCTTAATGTGATAACTCTGTTTAGTTGCATTTTAGTTAGCATTAAGCTGAGATTTCAGTTGCAATTATTTGAAACCAAACCAGATATAATATCACTGAGCAAATAAAAACAACCTTGTCTTTTTCATTGAATTTCTGCTTCATGAAACCAAGAAAAAATTTAAAACAAATGTAATAATGCCAAACTAATAAAATAACAAATTGTGGATCTATAAATTTGCCTTAAATTTATTTTCAAATTTTTATATATTTTTCTCATGTTTTCTATTTGCACAGAGACTTAATTAAAAAAATAATAATAATAAATGATGAATTTTAAAGACCTACAAGCCTAAATAATGGAACTACTATTATTGCCAATGTTATTTTCTTAATATCTTTACTAAATACAGTATATATCTGCAAGAAAAAATTTAAGGCATTGAGTGCTTTCCAGTTTTAAAGCTGCTCTATGCCTAAAAAAGTTTAATTACCTTAGATAAACTGGTCTAATGTAGAAAATATAGTCTAAAGATGCAACAATGGGTAGCCAAATCAGATAGACTTCTCAGTGCAAAGACAATTTTGCAGTGCACCTACATATCTTATTTCTCTGAAATACCAAAATTGTGAGATTCCCAGAGATTATTAAGTGTTCGAGAGTTCCTTAATATGAGAGAATTAAGTTTTTTCAAGCAAAATAAGTGATTAGGGCAAATGATGATGATAAGCAAGGAACAGAGTGAAGTTTTTCCAACGCATTTGAAGTTTTGATGAAATTGAAAACTCTGCGAGTGCCTTTATTGGCAGTGTATTTGCAATAATGGAAGGGAAAATATTCTCTTTGATAATCGGATACTTTCTTCACACAAACAAATACAATATTTTTAATTTCTAATCATTCTTGGTTATTACTTTTAAATAAATATTCAGAGCTTTATATTAGTCTTGCAGATAATTCATTCATAGTTACAAATATACTAATTCTCACAATCATTTTTCTACATTCGTTGTATTTTTCTGTTTCTATTTATATGAAAAATGATCAACAGAGGTAGAATTCTGTTTCAAAATTTGTAATTTTCTTAATAATACTTACATATCTTCTTCCTCCTCATCTGAATCTTCACGCTTTCTTTTCTTAATTTCTTCTTTCATCTCTTTAATTAATGACATAACTTGTTTTTCATTTTCAGTTTCCACATGCTTTGTTTTAGTTTTCTGCTGAGGGAAAGAAAATAATTTTATATATGAACATAAAAGTAAATTAAGAAATTTTTTTATATAAAAGTGCTTTGAGTATTATGTAATAAATATACACAAAAAGATTTTTAAGCTTTCAATTTTTTATGAAAGAAAAAATAACGACATTGAAACATGGTATTATAATTAAAATAATGATAGAAAATTATAGTTTTTTTTAAATCTGTTAAGTAACTGAATGTTCAAAACTGTTATTGTTTAGTTTTTTTAAATGAAAAATTGATTTTTGATACAAAATTTGGAAATTTTTTACTTTATAAAAAAGCAAAAAATATACAAGTTATATACTATATAAATAATACTGGAATATATTCATAAGTATTTGTTACAGAGTATTTGACATAAATACAAATCTTAACCAAAATTTGGATAAAAATTATAAATATTTGAAAATTATTGAAAACTTCATTTTAGTCAATATCTTTATATCTTTTCTTATACTGAAAACATGGTTGTTGGTTAAAGCTTTGAATATTTCTTACACATACTTTAGATGTTCCATCTTTAAGAAGATAGGGCTTTCTATTCTGTAAGATGAGGAACTTTTTTAAATAACCATTGTTACTTATCAGAGTCCATGGATAAATAATGTACTTACCTTAACTTTTTTAATTTCTTTATCAACTTGAATGGAATCTTTAGGTGACCTACCAGAAAAAAGAAATTAGTTACATATAAAATAAATGTATAACGTTAGGTTTTAGATTAAAAAAATATTAATACTCTGTTTCTTGTACCTTGTAGATCAGTATTTTTCAAAACTGTTTTCAAATTGTGTTCCAAAGTTTTATGATAGAAAAGTGTTTAACTGTTAGAAGTTGGCTGGCGCGTTTACAGCAATGGGGTTTTACTCTTTTACAATACAAGGGCTAAAGATTGAGATCAAGACCCACTGCTTAAAACTGACTCTGGCTACAAACTTCCATCCCAACAGTGGGACTCAAACCTACTCAAAACCCACACACATTGAACTCCAATACCAAAAAGAAGTACCCCCACATTCAGCTATCGTTCACTTATTGAGAATTAAGAAGTTAAATTAAAAGTTAAATACACAATTACATCAATTACACCCCCCCAAAAAAGATATTTATTTAACATTTTTACTTTCCTATTTTTATACTAGACATATGCTTTATATTAAAAAAAAAAAAATTCTAATTCATTATATAGTATTGATAAATATACCAAGTGTAAAAAAAAAAAATAAAATAAAAAAATAAAAATAAAAAAATAAAATAAAAAAAACAAAAACAATTTTACATAGAGAACAAATTTATCATGCTTCTAAGCATGAAGATTTTATAGTGCAGTTTGATTTTTATTTTGCTCCATATAAAAGTAAAATCACTAGTCCAGAGTATTTTTGTAAAAGCAAATAAACTATCAATAGTAGATATAATATTTTTTAAGATTTAAAATGGTTAAATAGATATTCTAAAACTAGCTTACAGATAATGAAGTCACATCTTTCTGTTAAAAATCCAAACACAACGACCAAAAGATGTAAAGATACAAGGCAGTTAGAAACTGCAAACTGTACATAAAAATCAACATAGAAAGTGAAATGAATGCAATGTTGAGTTTGACTCCATGATTTGGAGGGAGGGAAAGGGCAAATGCAGTGATTTGCAGCTCACCCATCCCCTTAGTTTAGCATTATGAAATGAATAACAAATAAATTAACCAGGGTTGGCATGATTTAAATCAGTTGATTTTTTTGAAAAAATCATTGATTTAAATCATTTTTTTTCACTTCTTTTAAAACCTATATTCCAAAGACAAGAGAATTGGGAATCAGTCAGCACAGTAAAACCAATAAGTAAATAAGTGTAAATAGATAGCATGTGCTTTCCAAGAATTCAGGGGTTGTTATCAGAAAGTATGTAGTAGTTGTAGTATAATGATTATGACTGGTGGAATTCATTTTATGAAATGGGAAGTAAAGAGAGTATTACAGAACTTGAAATCCAGTTTGTCTACCAAATGACAACAGCCGTGGCTTCATCTTTTGGAATGGAAAGACAGTTTTCTTCTTTTGATATTCTTCATTCTAGCCATCATAACCAATTATAGGAGTGGATTAAGCATCAAAGTTAGTGTTTTTATTGAAACAATTAAATCCATAATTTGGTGCTTAAAAAAATATTGAAATAATTGTGATTTGTTTTTTTATAAATAGTTTGTGTTAAATGGATATTTAATTTGTTCTTTAAATTTACATCTTATTTAGTTTGCACTATCCAATTACAAAATAATGGAATGTATTTAGATTAAAAATTATATATTTAATTTTAGGTAATCAGTGTGTAGAATATACTAGATCGATAAGATGTTACTTCTTATAACAAACTATTCTATGTATATTGCAAAAAACATAAAAACTATTAAAATTAGTATTCAGAAAAAATAAAAATAATCCAATTTAAATAAAAAAAAATCTGATTTAAAATTTTTTTTTTTAAATCATGATTTTTTTTTCCAACCTTGAAATTAACACATTTTGTTCATAAATGTGTTAATTTCAAGGTTGGAAATAGCATGAGTTTTATTCCTTTTTATCTCTTATGATCAGTCATAATTTTACTTAGGGTACAGTCCCACAGGAAAATCTTCATCCTAAAAATGTTCCATGACTTTTTTGAGTCCCAGAACATTTTAAGAAACTACATTTGGGAACTACTACACTAGATATAGAAAAAATTTCAAGAATATAAATAAAAAATAAACCTTTCATTTGTTGATTCAATAGCATCATCCTCTACTTCTGATTCAGAACAAAATTTTATATCTTCACCAGCCTTAAATTTTTCATATAATTTATCGACTGTTTCTGCTGCAATGTCATCTACTGGTTTTAACTCATTTAATTGCTATATTAAAAAATGAATAAATATAAAAATACATCCAAACATAAATTATGCACATAAAAATATAATAAATAATAAAAAACACATGAAAATATGATAAATAATTTTTAAAAGCAGTTTGTAGATAACTTATTTCATCAGGTTTATTATACACAAAAAAGTTTTGTGTTAAAAAACTTTTAAAAACTTAAAAATAAAAAAAAAACCCTGGAAAATTTCATAAACATATGCCAAGAAACAACGTTTGGGATGGAGGAGGGTGGCAAATCACTTCTATAGCAATAAAAAAAAAAAAAAAAAAAAAAAAAAAAAAGAGAAAGAAATTGTTCCTATTTAAGAAATTCTAAGCATACTTAGAATTATAAGTCCTAAATTATGTTTTTTAAATATATATTTAAGTATTTATTAAAAATAAATCTTGGCTAAAGAAGCTATCTGAAGTTTAAAGATGATTTTATCCCTTTAATGCCTGAGTCATTTTCGCAGATTCCATATTAATGCATATCAGTAATCTCAAGTTATTATGGACTGCACAGAATAAATTAAATATGAAGTTTAAGCAACTGTAATACTATAGCACATCCTGTTAGTTATCAGCTGTCCTTTTAAACATCATAGGATGCTATTTATGAAAAAGAAAAACTTTGTGTAAAAAGATTTATTTTGTATTGAATGCCAAATAAATACTGTAAAATGGAGTTTTGTAATAGATAAAGCAGTTTTTCATGATTTCAGTGCATTGATTTATATGCATTGTTTGAAAAATAATCAAGTGTTTGATCCAAATGGAAAATTTATAAATAGAAATTAGTAGACAAGTTTGTAGGTTGTTTATAAGATTGCCATTTACTTACCCTCAAAAGGAAAACTGGTACTAAAAAAACATAAAAAGTCTACAAGCTATTTTTTCACAGTATCTTAAAAGACACACCAGGCATTTACGGGTTTAAATAGTTCATATGAAAGATAGAACTTAATACAAAAAAAATTTAAATGTGACTTTATTAATCTAAATAAAAGCCCTCTAAAGGTGAAACTTCTAACTAATTGTTCTTAGATACTAGATAGTCCTTCCCTTCCCCATCTACACATAAGTTATCATTACAATATTCAAAAAAATATTTTCAATGTTGTGTATTCATTTACATAATTTTTCAGCAGCAATAACTTTAAACTTAACTTACGAACTTGATAGTAAGAATAATTTGCATTTTTAAAAGATTCAAAGACTCTTCACTCTGGAAGTTAACCTTCCTTGGATGTAGATTTACCCACTCAAAAATGAGAAGAAAAAAATATTTATCAGAAATACACACATGTATCCAATTTGAAACTTAACTGAACATATGACTTAAACAAAAGGTTTTAACCCTTTGACAGACTTGTGGCAGCTGAGTGGTGAAACTGCATATTAAATATATTTTTACTTTGAGTTTTCAATTTTCTCTTTTATCACTTAAAATAAACAATAGATGGCAGCACTACCATTTCTTTCTTGAAATATATCAGGTTAAACCTACTTTAATTGGGAAAAGTAACAAATTTTTTAATTTCTTTTTTATGACTTCAAACAAGATTGCATACAAATAAGATTGTCTAATCATTTTAATGATTATTTATTGTTTTTGGAATAAAAATTAATTAAAAAGTACAATTTTTCTGTAGTAGAAAAAGGGTGCTTTTAGAATCTCCCCTTCTTGAAGAAAATAAATTTTTTAGAAAAATAGTTTCACATTTATATGGTTTATATATAACACCTATGTTGAGATTTCATTTCAAAGAACTTTTAATCATGCATACCAAAGGGTTAAAAATAGTAAATTTACCCCAAAGGTCATGAAGGATCCTAAGATTTTATGAATTGTATTAATGGTTTATTTATGGTTTTCAATATCGATTACAATAGAATGAATTATTTCTTCTTTGCAAAAATTAAAGTTGAAATTATAGTATTTACAGAAAAATACAAAGCAACAATCCACCAAGGGCATAAATTTTGCAGAAGTATTTTGACATCAATTTTCTTTTAACTTCAGTTGTATTTTTATTGTCACAGTAAATGGCATTGCACATTTAATTAACACTTAAAGAGCAATTCAACAACTATATCCTGGCTTTCTATGAAATTCTTGTTTCTGAAATTTATTTTAAGGATGCTAAAATGAAAAATATATTAATATTTTTTATTATTTTACAAATGTTGAACAATTAACACCTTAGCCATTAGTTCACATGCTGTCCAATACTTTTTAACAATGCCATCATACTGAGAAAGTACAACACAATAATTTTAAATGTTCAAAAATCATTGGATGACTAGAGTTACACATATTTAAAAATATGAAAGGCATTAAAATTTTACCTGTTTAATTGATGCTATTGTTTGTACAATTGGATGATGTTTGAGATTTCTTCCAGTACTTATAAGTGCCATGTACATAGACAAATTCATGCTATAACTGAAAATAAAAAGGCATTTAAGTCAAACTGCACAATCAAGGTAGTTAATAGTGAAATTGAAATTTTATCTAATATTTGAATATAATTTATGTAAGAAGGAGATTAAAATTGCAGCCATATGGTAAATATAAACTATAAAGGATGAATGGCAAGTTTTAACAGAGGGTATTGTTAAATAATTATTTTAAATTCTATTGTATTAGTTGAATAGAGTAAAACCTTCTTTAACAATACCTGATTAGAACTGGATATCAGAAATTAAACATTGCAATATATTCTCAAATTAATATTGATATTATTGATACATCCCAACTTGAAACAAAAAGTAAATAGATATCCCTATTTTTGAAAGACTAACAGTATCCAGGAATTAACTATATGTATAAACCAAAAACACCATAAGCCTTTAATATTAACAGGAGGTATGAATGAGCAAGCAGCAAGCTATCAAGTTATATCAACATGTGCATGTGTTGTTGGCAATGGTGATCAAGCTAATTAGAAGTATCAACATGCACACATATCACTTCCTACTGTAACCATGCAATGAATATCAATATCTCTTATATATTCCAATAGATACAAGCCAGTAGTAGATTATATTCCCAGCTATAGGAATTTTATTGTGTGTTTTTCTTTTTATTAAATTATTATACATTTGATAAAATTCAATAATCTGATTATCAATTTTTTATTATTGCACCCTTAACATCAAACAAGCCAGCAACAACAAATTTGAGGTTTAATGTGATTTATATTCTATTGTTCTTACTCGTCATTCTGGTGTTGGAAAGCCTTCCCCGGCTCCAATAAAATCTATCATAATATACAACTAGTCAATGGCTAAGGGTAATATGCAGCTGCACTTTGAAAAAGAAATCACAAAGACTGAAAACTGACTTAATCTCAAGACTTAAAAGCAGGGACTAAGCAGAAGAGGCACAGGCTTGGCTTGCCACCTCCAGAGGTATAGAACTTGGAGGACATTGTGACCACAAACATATTTTACATGCTCCAGCAATCCTTAATGAACATGGTGGATCTTTGTGATGCTACCCATCAGTTATGATATCATCGCTTTTACTGACTCAGCTACTGCTCTTGATATAATGATATACTGTCTACAATAAATTTATTCAGTCTTTTAATGCTTTAATGACGATATGCAGAAAATTTTGATCAAAATACAGCCATTTTCTCTGCCAAACTTTTATAAATTACTTTTGTTTAACTATATACAACTTTAAGTGATTTTAATAATTGGCATACTTACAGGCTGAAAATCTCTAACTTTGTTTTAATGTATTTTTCTAAGTTTTTAGATAATATCTTCTTTTCAGCAACCAAGTCTGACAGATCTGAAAATTTAGATAATCCATCTAACTAAAAAAGTAAAAATAAAAAATAAAAAAAAATTAGAATAGTTTTAAAGGCAAAACAATATATATATAAATATATATACACATATTAAATATGTCAGTAAAGAACAAGTATGTAATTTTTTAGCCATTAAACTTGCAAGAGTAAAATGAATAGGATGATGGATGTTACAAAATATTTTTGGAAATTTGACTATATATTATGTCTTTATCATGGCTAGGGGTATAGCCAAATGTATTATGTTAATAATTTAAGAAATACAATATTCCACAATCATATTTTGCATATCTTATTAAAAAATTTGACTGTCAACAATGACTTCTTTTCTTCTAAATTTAAACAGTACAATTTTATGGCATGACACTTAAAAATGGGGCCATTTTAATAGACTTTTAAAAGGACCATTTTCATAAAAAAGTGAGCTTCTAGCATAAATGCAAGTGTAATTAAAATATCGTTTAATTTTTGAATAAAAATTAAACTATATTTAAATATAACCATAAATTGCAATACTGTTCTGTAATTATTCTTATATTTATCCTTACAACTTAACTTTTATGGTAGCAAAATTATTATGTTATGCAAATAACCCAATAGTTTTTCAATAACAATAATAATAATTTTAAAAAGAAATTAATAAAATAAATAATTATACATACAGCAAATTTATACTCATTGCAGACTTCAAGAACTTTAGTTTCTATTTTCAAATACTAAAAGAGAAGTATGAAAATTACGTAATTAAAATACAGCAAATCTAATAATAAATTTTTATTTCAAAACAGCAGAGAAATTTCTCTGATAGACATTCAAGAGAAAGGGTAAATAACAGTCGCAGACTGACAACCATTTTTAATTCCAGTTAAGATTTAAAAATTTCACCTGAAAGTATACTCAAAGTGAAAATGAACACTGCATTGATTTACTATGTGCTTTCTTATTAAAATAATAATAATACGCTGAATACATTTAAATTTAAGTCATAAAAAACAAATAAATAAGCTTAATTTTCCTATCTGACAAAAACAATTATACAAAGATACAATAGACATGCAGATGACAATATACAAATACAGGGTGTCTTTTTATGAATTTAAAAATAACTATGATTTAAATCACATACTTTGCGACACTGCTAAAAGTATGTTGTGTTTCTTTAGTAATTGTATAGATCAACATTCCCAATTTCCCACATATATCTTGTTTTACTTGATGTTTCTTTTTTTCTGTTACAAAATGCACAATAGCAGATTTGCTTTTTACTGGCATATGTTTTGCTTTCTTTAGTCTCTTTTTTTTTCTGGTACATGAGGCTTGTAAGTTTATACATTATTAGAGTTTGATCTCTTCTGTTTTGGTACAGATCCTTTATTTTCCATTTCTATAATGTATCTACTGATTATGCCAACTCTCAGCATGTTTTGACCCCTATTGGGGATCATTTGATGTTTAATAAAAACATTGAAAATGGCGTCATCAAATAAACTCTTATCAATAATTTGAAATCAAAAAAACTTTTGAATCATTACTTTTAGCTGCTACAAAGAATATAAATTTATATTACGTTTAAACCATTTATAGAGTATTAAATCTGAATACTGACATAGGAAGCAAGAGTGTAGAGCACAGAGAAAAAAACATTTGAAAATTAAAATTCTTTTTACAAAAAATAGCAAAACACATTTTCAAAGAAAAACACACTTTAGTAGTAAAATGGATCTGTGATTTTTAATTCCTTGATCTCTATACCTCAGTAAAATTAAGTTCTCCTATTTGATAGCAACAAATGCCATGTGTGACTCTTGTTTAGACACATCATGTATTAATTTACTTTTCAGTAAAACAAATGTTGTACATCTGGAATAACTCATGTGTTATTTCATTTTAAAGTAGCAGGTTAATCACAAAAGACACCTATATATATTTACAATCAGCAATAACTCTTATGGTCAAAAATCTACATTAAAATAAAATACATAGTTGTATAAACCTATTTAAAAAACCAGAGGCTTAGTGTCTTACAGTGAGCAAATGCATTTAACTTTAACTAACAATACATATGTATATATAATAAGTAACAATTTTTTTAACATACCTTCATTTTCTCTTGTTTAGTAGCAGATGCTATATCAACTTTTTCTTCTTCTCCAGATGATTCTTCTGAATCTTCAAGCTAAATAAAAATATCAAAAAGTATTTTAAAGCATTTGGAAGATATGTAAGAAAAATTAAAAACATAAGGTCATATACAGTTTAAATAAAAGAGTAAGGATAGATTAAAAATGTTGAATTTATAAATCAAGATTTAAGGACCAAGAAAACTTTTTTATGGATATTTCTTGAGATATCTAATTTTTATTCATGCATGAAATATATAATTTTGATTAAATGTACTTACAAATAGGTTTGCTCCCAAATTATCAGCCTTAACACCACTATAGATACTCTTCTGGATAGCAAATGCTTCTTCTGCTTCAGCTCTTGCAGCTTCAGCATCATCTTCTCTATATGCTATTTTTAAAAGGTAAAAAAAGCTTTATAAATTACTTGTACACTAAGATTTGGATTGAATCCAAACATATTACATACATATAATTCTTGGACTCCTTAGCCATATAACTATAGAAAAAGGATAAAAGGCCTCCCTTAGTGATGCCTAAGCAAAAATTTTCATTTATAGCTAAGTATGTCATGGTGAGCATTGATTAGAATTTAAAAAATCATTAAGGTATCAAAAGTTAAAATTTTCTCATAAGAAAAAAAATGACTCCTCAAGGCTTTGCGATAGTGCATACTATAATAGAATTGGTTTAGTCTTTACAAATACAGTTCTTTTTTTCTTAAAAAAACAAAAAAAAAAACAAAAAAAAACAAAAAAAAAAAAAAAAACCATAAGCTAGATTTTATTATTTGGTTTATTTTGCTTCTGGGATATGTTCATATACACAGATACAATTCTTTTTCATGAGTAAAATAACAAAGTAAGGTCTAAAATGTTGATATTCATTAAAATCTTGAGGTCAGCTATTTCCATTAGGAAACTACAATGTTTTCTGTAAATATTTCATACAAGGAATAACTTTTAATAAAAGAAAAATTGAACATTGTAACAAAAAGATTTAACATTTTTCTTAGTTTCTTAGGCTATGTTTTAAGAAAGAGTGGAAAGTTGTCCCTTAATAAAGTAGTCAACTCATTCCAAGTCCTACCATACATGAAATTCACTGAATTTGTCTACATAAAATACACCTTTCAGTGAATTGATTTTGGCCAAAATTTGCAATGGAGTTTAATTATGGTGTAAGCATTGATAGCCAAAATTTTATCAATCTAATTTGCTTTTAAGATGGAGGCCAATAAAGCCAGGATAAACTGCTTATAGATTATTAAAATCCAGTGCAAACATGTATGTCAGCCATGATATTCAAATTCCTAGGTAAAAACGATATCTTATTTGTTCAACTATCATAAAATGAAGGTATAAAAAAAATTAAATTGAACTTTTTATTTGAGAGGGGAAAACTGGCTTCAAGATGTACTCAGACATGACTCAAAGTATGTTTTTTTTTTTTTTTTTTTTTTAAACCAAGATTTGTAATTCTGAGTCAGTTGATTTCTCTGCTTTATCTCAAACATCCAAGCATCTTTATTAATACACACAGATATGTATATTTAATTTCTAACCACAAGCATACTTATCAGTATATAAATATAAATCATTAAATTTTACTGTTATGCCAAGAAGATTAAATAAATAAGATTTTTTATTCTTAAAAAAATATATTTGATATTAGGCGAAGTGGAATTAGTTGGCCATATATTTTCAGTTATTTTGTTACATCCCCTCTGGAATATAGTAGAAACTGAATGTTTACCCATACTAATCTAACAGAGCACCTATGTGCAAGATTAAATTTCATTTGGAGGTTTCATAGATACATGTGTTTATTTAACTTTATTACAGTTTTTTACTTTATAACAGAATTGAAGGTGTTTGATTTACTCCAATGTCATCACTTTTGAAAGCTTCAATTTAATTATGAAAGAAAGTTACTATACTTTTAAATACATAATTCAAGACTTATTTTATAGTGTGTTTCAAGTAAGTGGAACATTTACCCAAAATGTTTTCAACAAGGTGTAAGTGCACTATAAAAATTTGGGAACATACATGATAATCTGCACTGGTTTCTACCAAAAATAAGTAAAAACTTAAACAAATAGTATTTTAGTTATATTTTTTGTTAATTTCTACAAAATTGAAGACATGAAGCCCACAACAAAATAGGGTTCAAACAAATAGATAAGCTTGCAGTTGATGTTGAGTATTGACACAATTTCTCAGATATATAAGCATATATATACCAATATATTTGGCAGGCACATAGTACATGTTTATAACAGGTACCTTCTAGAACTTATTAGAAAGATTTCAATTTCCAGTAGATCAACCAAATTTAGATCCCCCCCCCCAAAAAAAAGTCATAAGTTTAATTGGGAAGAAAATGTTTTTTTCACCTACTTCACTATATTTGAATAAGTAATAGAAAGGTAAGTAAAAGAAAAGAAAAAACAGAAAAACATATTTACTTCTGCCTCTATCTTCATCAACAAAATCTGCTGAGTAGTATGCAGATTTTTTCTTTCCCCATGCATCTCGGTTTGGAAGACCTGGAACATTAAATATTTGTCAAAAAATAAACAATCCAATATCATTTTAAGTGCAAGAAAACATATAACTACATTTAACAGAAAATTAAATCTCATGCATACAACTTAGCAACAACAGATGACAATTTAGATTATATATAACACATTAAATTTTCAAAACAGAATAAAATGTACAAATTACAAACTATTCTTTAGACATAAATTTATATTACAAAATTAATATTTTTATATATTGAATAACATAAATAGATATTAAAATATATTAGTTTCAAGAATTGGATTTCAATGTTGGATATATATATATATATATATATATATATATATATATATATATATATATGAAGGTGTAAGTCAGATTTGTGGGTTTGGATGTACTCAAACTAGGAGGTGAGAGAGGTACAGAATCAAAGCAAAAATAATTCCTCCCAGGGAAAATCAAAACTGAAGGGATTATTACGCTTGGCATCATGAAGGCATATCTGCATCAAAGTAGATGGGTTTTTATTCTAAAGTAGTAAAGGTTTAAATATATACCTTGCCCCCACAATTGATACAGATAGATATTAAACACATTCTTCTACAATAGCAATATAGATATGAAACAGCTTAAATGTTTCTAGACTCATAATTACTTTTATACAGTATTGTATTGTATACATGTCTTACAAATCAATTGTTTATTTCTAATGCATTGTCATTAAAAGTATAGATAATTATATATATATATACATATACATACACACGCACACATATATATATATATATATTTATGTCAGGATTTAAATTGTAGATTAATTTTCAAAGATTTTATTTAAGGATTATTTACTGAGAGTGACGTGGCGTGATGAGTTAGCCACATAAATACGGCTCACGCGAAGTGATCTAGAGCAGAGAGCAGTGTGCACATTCCACGGACAGAGCTGTGGCTACCCGAAGCAGCTAAGCCTGCCTTTGTTAAAAGTTGGGTGCCAATGTGAGACGCCATTGAAGATGATTAATGAGTAGTGTGATCTGAGACTTCAATAAAGGATGAAAATGATGTCAGGACTCTAGTGTCGTTTAGTGGAACCTGACATATATATATATATATATATATATATATATATATATATATATATACATACATATAACTTGGTGTTACCAGGCTCAACAAAGGGCATTCCCTCCTGATAACCCAGATTTTTTTTTCTAAAATCTGTATAGAAAGGAAGGCTTTTAACCAATCATATCATTTTAAAAGAAAGGTAATAGAAGGTGATGATAAAACTTTTGTTACACAATTTTCTATTACCACTCACTTTCATCACAATTTTCTAAACGCTGACAAGCATTTGTAAACACAACATAGCTATTGATAATATAAAAGTTATTGATTTAATAGTAATGTTACAAAAATGAATAAAAGTAGTAGGCATTTCATTTGAAACCTCTAAAAAAGAACATAGCAAACCTTTTTCATCATCATCATCTTCGCTGTCATCGCTTTCTAAGTCATCATCCTCATCATTACTCTCATCATTTTCATCATCAGTAATAGGTAACACTTCTTCCTATAAAAATATTAATTTCACTTCATAAATAAATGCTGCTTAACACCTTTATTTTACTAAACACAATTAAGCACATAAAAGAGAATAATTAAAAAACATAAGCAATAAAAAATTAACCCTTTGTATCTCCTTGATTTGAAAAATTTTACTTATATAAGAATTCATCATTTCAAGTATATAAAAAAAATTTAGTTTGAAGCATAAAATTAAAATTTTATTGTTAAAAAAAGTGTATCTCCAAGAAATCTAAATAAATTTTTTTTACAAAAGTTGTCTTTCTATAACAAGGTTCCTACTCTTTTTTACAGAACAAAAATTAAGGACTTTCTAAGGACCAAAATAACTTTTTATAAGGACCTCCTTGAATTGCATGACATAAACACTATTTCCTGGGGAACATGTTTTAATGATTATGAACCACACAAGGCATGTTCAATAAATGCCCTAAAGTATTTCAGAATCAAGTTTTTTAAAATGCCTAAAAATTAAGATAAATCTATTTGACAAAAACTAATTTTGAAAAATGCACATCTAAAGTGTTTTGGGTGATCAAACTAAAAATAAACTGTCAATAAAACATTATAAACAGTACTTTCTGAGGGTTTAAAAAATGACATATATATATATATATATATATATATATATATATATATATATATATATATATACATACATATATATATATATATATATATATATATATATATATATATATATATATATATACATACATACATATACTAGCTGATTATACCTGACACTGCCTGGGAAAAAAGAAAGTTTGACTTTCCTATTTCATTGAATGCAAGGAAAATTAAACTTCCATAACAGAAATATCTACTAAACCTCATCCTGCAAGCTTCATTGAATTAAAATCTGCATGACTGTTAGCTATTAGGAAAGAGCAGCTGACTTTATACTTTAAATTTTTTAAGTATAAGAAAGATTATTTGTCAAATAAGTAACTAAGAAAAAACTGTCATAAGAAAACTGATAGGAAATCACATGATGACAGATCTTGCTGATGAAGAAATTGATCATGTTCCAATTTTAAAAATTAAGGAGTTTTTAAGGACCTTTGACAAAAATTAAGTAGTTTTAAGGGCTCTTAAAAATGAAAGCTAAAATTAAGGAGTTCTTAAGGACTTTTAAGGACCATGGAAACCCTGTATAATGATTTTGAACCTATCTTTGATACTTTTCTAGATGTCTCTGGTCTTTAAATTTGTTTAATCTAAAGTTTATATTTCAGAAATAAATAATCTTGTGAAACTGATCATGTAATAATTGAAACTTTGGTAAGAAACAGTTAAGGCTAGTATTGTCATTTGTTGGGAGATTCCCCATACAAATATTTATTACAGTGTTTGTAGAATTGATAGCAGAATTCAATAAAACCATTTATTAAAGCTTACTGAGGAAATGGCATTAACTTTTAGAACACATTGAAGACATGCAATATAGTGATACAAAGGGTGAATGAATATTTTTAAAGAATTTCTTTACTGATTTGATTTAAAAGTGATTCTTGAAAACAGTTTTAAAACTTAATACAGTACTATATATTAGAAAATATGTGTAAGAGATGCATATTTGCATTGGTTAAAAATAAAGTTTAAGTATTTTATACAGAAGTAAACATTTAGTATTTTCATTTTATAAAGGAACAATCTTAAATTCACATATATAAATAAATTATCATAAAATATATACCTCTTCAGAAGAGTCATCTTTATGTTGTATTAATTCATCATCTGTAGACAGCTCCTAAACAATAAAAGTAAAAGAAAGTTTATAAAGCTTATATTTAAATTTTATATATATATATATATATATATATATATATATATATATATATATATATATATATATATATATATATATATTTAAAAAAATTAAGTAGAAACTATCAAAATTTTCCAAGAAACATTAAAAGTTGTAATTTTGCATTTTTAAATAATATATGTTATAAATGAGGGGTTCAGAACCAAAGTGAATCATCCATTTTTTCCTATAATTGTTTACTAGGGTTAAAAACTTGTTATTTCCTGTGTATACAAATTTACAAGCGGTAAAATTGGCAGCAGAAACTGCACAACATGGTATTGGATAGTAACAATGCAAGATTTTAAAAGTTGGACTTTTTTTTCTTTCAATTATATATATATATATATATATATATATATATATATATATATATATATATATATATATATATATATATATATTAAAGAGTAGTTTCTTTTTTTCAACTTTTTGATAGATTCATTAAAGGGGAAAAAACATCCTCTAATTAAAAAATTTTAGGTTTAACCATTAAATAAATGCTATATTATAACAACTAATATCTTTTTATCATGGAACAATAAAGAAAATGTATGCTTAAAACTTTTTTTTTTTAAATATGTAGATATATCAGTAAAGATGTCAAATTAAATATTCAGACTAGTTATTCTATAAAATACCTCTTATTTACAGGCAAATAATACAAAGTTATGAAAAAAGCAGCAAAATGTTTAAACTTACATTGTCTTTTTCATCATTAAAATCTTCTATATCATCATGAAGATAAGAATCTGCATTAACATCACTGTCACTTCCTTCATCAAGTACCAAATCAGGCTTAGCTTTCTTGTATTTTTGGTATGCTTTACTAAAAATATTTTTTTTATTAGAGTTTAATACAAGATTCTAATATGAAGAAATCAGAATTGATACAATGAAAAAAATAATACACAACTGACATTAACACATTGTATACATAAATGACAGAATAAAAGAAAATATTTCTTTTATTCTGTTAGAACCTGTTCAACAGAATACATCACAAAACATATCACATCTATACTATCTGTTTTCTTTACATAACGTATTACTTGTTGCAAAAAATTAATGAAATGAAATAAGCTTTCCATTTTTAAAGTTAAAAAAAAAAAGTACACAAAGCAAAAACGCTAAATTTAGCACGAAAAATCGGGGCATGATACGTGCATCTGCACCAAAATTACTATTACATGGCCATGAACACATTAAATATCTTTCAAATTTAGGTAATTATACGGCTAATAATCTGATCCACATTATTTTCTAACGATTATTAGGAGTTTGATGTGTGTATGCATATATGGTATACCCGAATGCCATGTATACTTTACATCTTACACCTATTAATCGTTAGAAAATAAACAATGTTCATATTATGGGCCTTAACACATATACAATCAAATATTGTTGAAATCTTAATGTATTTACTTACACTTTTCTACTTTTCATTCTGATCTTTTACAATTTGGATGAATCAATTTTATTCTAATAGACGTGGATTCCCAATTTTACGATACTACTCTGCGAACGACACAACAATACTAAACATGTGCTCGAAAGTCCTCGCGTAAACAAGTAGAAACGTCTGTGTACAGTAAGTGTCCAAACTCCAACGCATGCGCATTGTGAACGGAGGCAGCCGGATTTTCAAAAGTGGATCGGGACAGCCAATTTCGGTGCTACAGTTCCAGGAGAAAATCGCTTGATTCACTGGCGTCATTTATTTACTAAAACTATTCAAGTAATTTTGTATGATTTTGAACAGTTCTTGTAATATTTTATTTAATTTTTGACAATATTTTAATTTCATTCTCTACTTTATTTATTTATTTTTTTTTTGCTTGAATCTAAAATTTTTTATTTTCATATCTGTTAGTTTTTGTCGTTTTAAGTTTATAAAATTAAATTTTGCTTAGAAGTGAGCTTGAGAAGTGCTTGCATAATTTCTAATAATTTATTTAGATTTTTGACAATTTTTAAAATTAATTTTTATTTTTACTATCAATTTTTTTATTTTAAATTTTTAAAATTAATTTTTCCCATTATAAACTTTATACCTCAAGCTGTCTATAATGGACAGTAGACAGCCTGATTTTGTTCTAAAAAAATGTTATTCAATATAATAATATAGAAACTTACATTTTTCTATCATTTTGTAAAAATATGCAATCACAATGCATTATTCAAACAATTTTGTTTGTTCTCAGTTTATTTTAATCGAAAGTAAATAGCCTGATTTAAGTATGTAAAAATTACTCATTGAAATAACATTCAATATAGTAATTTAGAAGTTTATATTTTTTGATCAAAGAATATTCAAGAATTCTTTTTTAGTTTTTACTAAGTGTAATAATTATTCAATATTGCTGTATACTTTTGAGAGAAATAGTAAAGTTTAAACTTATGAATATTCTTTGATAGAAAAATGTAAGTTTCTAAATTATTATATTGAATAACATTTTTCAGAATAATGTTTTATCTTTAAAAATCAGGCTGTTTACTGCCTATCATTTTTATCTAGAAAATGAAGAAAAATACTAACTTTAAAATAAGGTATCACTTACCTTATTCATCTCTTAGGGGTGCCACGTTCGAATCCATGTCGGTAAATGTATCCATTAAAAACAATAATGATTAACTTGCAATGTTTTAAAAACACGACACATTTAATATGTATTAACGATTACAAACATTACACACAAATTAACACGCATATATTACAAAAGAGCCGAAGACCTCCGAAGCGATCATTTTCCGTTCTCTACAACTCGAGGTCTCGGTATCTACTGACATTCCTGGTGGCGCTGCCATCGAAGCATTGCAGTAAAGGCGACGTTATAGTAGTTCGTGACACTCTCCCACCTTTGGATTACCACGTGTTGGGGAATCCAAACAGCAGTCACTGTCCTAGGATCAAATGATAGCTCTCTCCTGGAAATAAACTAGCAAAAACACATAAGTATAAACTATAACACACACACACACACACACAGAAAGTCTCGTAAGTATAGTTATACATCTAGTCTCTTGACTGGTTTCAAAGCTCGTCCAAAACGAGAATAACGAACTTCTCGACTGACAGGAATTAGATCCTGGTCAGGGCAAGAACTGTCCTCCGCTGCTGTCACTGGACTGTTCAATGACAGAAAGTCATTCGTTGTCACCTCTAGAGGATAAAGTTTTTGTATAGGTCTCAAAACACTTCCAAATTGGGTTTTCAACTGGACGACACGAATTCTTCCATCTTTCTCGGGGTAGGTCTTTATGACTTTTGCTAATGGCCAGTTGAGTCGTTTAGTGTTGGTATCTCCAATTAGCACTAGATCTCCTTCCTTTATTAATGATTCTCTTTTATCTTTAGAATAATCTTTTAGCAACCCCAGATATTCATTTCTGAAGCGGTTTCGTAAATTTTGCAGCAATTTCAATCTGTAAGCATACCTTTTTCTCAATTTTGTCGAATCGATTATATCCAAATCAGGAACACCAATATCTTTAATCTCTTGGAGAAACATAGAAGGTGTAAGCGCTGACAGATCTTCAGGATCTTCTGAGATGTAAGTTAATGGACGGGAGTTAATCAAACTTTCGGCGTCACATAACACTGTGGTAAATTCTTCGTCATTCAAACAAGCTCTTCCAAGAACCCGTCTTAGAATGCTCTTCAACAACCCTATCAATCTTTCCCAGAAGCCTCCCCACCAAGGGGCAGATGGAGGACTAAATTTCCATGAAATTCTTTTCTCTGTCGCAAATTTATCGACCTTTTCCCAATCAATACTCTTCAAAAGATTGGCTGCTCCCACAAGATTTTTTCCATTATCTGAATACACTGTGGATGGGCGTCCTCTTCTGGCAATAAATCGGTGAAAAGCCAGTAGAAAACATTCAGTTGACAACGAAGTCACCAGCTCTAAATGAACACAACGGTAGACGGCACACGTGGCAAGTACTATCCAACACTTTTGGCCCCCTTTTAAAAACAAGGGTCCACATAGGTCGATGCCTGTGATTTCGAAAACAGCTGCATCTCTGACTCTGTCTTCTGGAAGAGGAACACTTACGGCTTCTAATGGACGAACAGAAAATCTTCTGCACTTCGTGCAGTTTCTTATTACCCCTCGAATCGTCTTCCTGCTCTTAATTATCCAATAGTATTCCCTGAGGTAAGACATTAATGTTTGTGTGCCCGCATGTTCTAGTTCGATATGTTTGTTCATTATTAATTTTTCAACCATATGATGCTTATTTGGCAATAATACGGGAAATCTAAATGTTGCCAAATCCTTCCTCGATGCAATTCTCGTCTCAACTCGCAACAGACCATCACTATCTTGCATAGTTCGCAAGTTCAATTTTTTCTCATCAATAAAAGATTCTCTTTGTATTTCTTTCAAAATAACCTTTTCTGACTTTTCAATTTCTTCTATCTCCAATTTTCCCCTTTTCCGGTCGTCAGAATTTCCTCTCAAATTCTTACAAAATCGAATTACATATGCCATAATTCTTACAATTTTGTTAAAAAGAAGATTTTTTTGAAAGAATGTAAATCTGTTTATCACCAAATTTGTAGCTGAAATTATAGTCTTTTTCCTTTCAGAAATGACTACATCAATATCGGGCTTAATTTCACTACCTGGCCATTCTTCGAGAGGTAGTTTTAACCACTCGGGTCCCTCCCACCATCGGGATTTCAACAAGTCTCTAGGATTGCATCCTCGCGAGGGCAAATCTGCAGGGTTAAATTTTCCCTGAATATGACGCCAAGTCTCTGGATCCGTCAATTTTCGAATTTCATTGACTCTGTTGGCTATAAAAGTGGCCCAGTTGTCTTGCTTTTTTATCCAGTATAAAGCGTTCATTGAGTCAGTGTAAAAGAAAGTGAGCACGTTTTTCATATTAAGTTCTTCTTTAACAGTGTAAGCGAGTCTGGCTCCTATGGTACACGCAAGGATCTCTAATCTGGGAATTGTAATTGGTTTTATGGGCGCTACCTTTGATCTAGCCTGTAATAGTTGACAGTTAACAATTCCATCGCAACTATTTCTAATAAAAATTGAAGCTGCATACGCAGATTTGCTAGCGTCTACGAAGACATGCAACGTAGTATTCTCATCTAGTCCAGGTAACTTTCTAGGGATTTCTATATCTTTCAAATATTTTAGTTCATTAGCCCATTTTAGAAATTTTTTTCCCAAATTATCCGGGAGCTCTGTGTCCCAATTGGTTTTCTCCCTCCAACATTCCTGCATAATTAGTTTAGGAATAAGAGTAACAGGACATGTGAACCCAATAGGGTCAAAAATTTGACTCAACATTGACAACACGGTTCGTTTACTCAGTACACAATGGGTTTGCTCTTTTATCTCACAGGATAAAGTATCAGTGTACAAATTCCATTTAAGTCCCAATACTGAAACGATTTCTTTATATTCATCCCCAGAGAGGTTCAATATTGAATTTTCCTCATCATTATCTGGTCGGTTATGTTTCCATCCCCTTAAATCAAACTGAGCAGACGACATCAATTCTTTAGAAACCGCAATAAAAGAGTTTAACTCTTCGATAGTGTTCACACTTGCAACGCAATTATCAACATACATAGACTCCTTAAGTTTTAAAGCTGTCTCTCTTTTAGGCTCTGCTACATTCTCCAAATGGTAACTGATTGTCGCGGCAAGTAAAAAAGGGCTCGCACTTACCCCGAAAACTACACGGCAATGTGAATATACAATAAGTTTTCTGGGATCTCCTTCCTCCCACCATAAAAACCGGAGAAATTTTTTGTCTGAGGGAGCAAGACTTATTTGCAGGAAAGCCTGTCGGATATCCGAAATCACCCCATATTTTCCCTGCTGAAACCTGTTTATGAGCTTAGGGATCAATTCCAAAAAATTTGGTCCCTTTTCAATACAATCGTTCAGCAACACTGAATTTCTCCCTTTCGAGGACGCATCAAAGACCGGACGGATTTTAGTGGTTGAGTTCTCTTTAAAAACTGGTCTGTGAGGTAAATAATGACCTTTGTCCCCCGCCAGTTGTTCAACCTCTATAATTCGGATAATTAATTTTTTTGACATTTTTTTTGCAAAAGATCTTCTCTTTTTAGAAATTGATTTTAAAGATAAATTTTTATTCTTTATATCCGATATTTCTGAGAATATTTTTATTATGATATTGATTTTGAAATTTCCGATCTCGTAACTGAAATATAAAAGTTCTATTAGGTCAGAATTTCACATCACTAACGTGAAGCGATAAAAGTACTTCATTAGTGCTATGACTTTCTTCTGTTCTAATAGTCCAAAAAATAGATTCATTATTACCTGACAGAAATTTTTTTAATTTCCCCCAAAACAGTGTTTTCATACGCATTGCTTTTCAAACAAACAAACAAGTTTCATTTACAGTTACGTCACTAGGAAAATCCGCACCTTTTTATTTCCTCCAAAAAATTCCGTTTTTTACATCTGTCCAAACAGAAATTTTCTGTTATCATATTATTAAATTTTAAATATATTTATTAATCCCATAATTGTAACTTTTTGTAACTCCTTTTCTATAACTTGTAATACCGTGTACAACTATTTCCTGTCCTCTTGTAAGCTATGCAAATTCTGAAACATAACTACAAGAACTACCAGTATCAATAATTATTCTCATCAAATGTTTTTGTTTGGCTCCGGAAACGCTTACTATAAGTGTTTGTAACATGACTTTTTTCCTATCTGATGAATTGCTTAGAACGCAATTCGTATCTGGTTTTGTCTTCGTAGAATCCTCTCTCTGAGTTTTCCCTTTCCCCATACACATTATGGTGATATGTCTGCCAGAAGATAGCTCACATTTAACGTTAGCCCTACACTCCGATGAAATGTGTCTTTTTTTTTATTTTATCATTTAAGCACCGAAAACAAGAACCAGACCGCTTACAAATTTCTAAGTTCAATCTTCTAAGTTCAACTGATTATTAACATAGGAAACAGAGCAATGTTTAGTGGATTTACAAAATAAACATGTCGGGTTGACTCCACTTCTACTATTTTGCACAGACTCATTTATTAAAGCCGCCGCCGTGGATTGGCGCCTGCTATCTTGTTGATACGTTTTAGGTGTTTTGAATTCCTGAACTGAAGTGCTAACGGTTAAGTAGGTTAGCTCCCGCGCTACCAGCTGTGACGATAAAAATTCGTCTAGCTCATCAATTTCACAAGCAGATGTATCTTTTTTTCTTTTATTGAATTCCAATAGTAGATCGCGGGGCAATAATTTTGTCAAAATTGGCACTAGAATATTTGAGTAACTATCTTTTTTCACCGATAAACTCTCTAAGCTTCTGATATTTTTTTGTATGTGATTAAAAATATTTCGGAAACTTTTTACATCATTGGAGTTTTTTAATGGGCTTGTTTGGAGTAATTTTTCGATATGTACATTGATTAAAATATTCTTATCCCCAAATCTTTGTTTCAAGATATCAATTGAGTTGTCATAATTTTCTGCGGTTAACTCTAATCCGTCGATCATATTAAAAGCAGAACCTCCCAAAAAGGATCTTAAATAATTAAACTTATCAATTTTACTCAAATTTGTATTTTCATGAATAGCAGACTTAAAAGAATTCCAGAAATTTATCCATTCACTTATTTCGCCAAAGAATTTCGGGATAGTTAATTTTGGTAATTTTATGCGTTCTTTTTCAATCATTTGGCTTTCGTTCAAGCTCGACAAGCTTCTAGAATTATTGGGGTTCTGTAAGG
This sequence comes from Pardosa pseudoannulata, assembly GCA_032207245.1. Lineage (NCBI taxonomy): Eukaryota > Metazoa > Arthropoda > Arachnida > Araneae > Lycosidae > Pardosa > Pardosa pseudoannulata. The sequence continues at coordinate 97,855,417 of CM063498.1, read as the reverse complement.
AAATATCAGATTCTGATTTTTTATTTGTTTTCTTAATAAATCTTAATGTTTTGAATCGCGTTTTTGTTATCTTCTCTTTATATTCCTCTACACTTTCGAATTCTTCTTCTAATTCGTCGATTTTAATCAGTTTTTCAATTTGTGAATTAATTTTAATTCCTCACGTTTCTCATCTAAAATTTCGAGATATTCTTCTAGCTCATCGACTGTTACATCTGGTTTCAGAATGAAACTTCCGATTTTAGTTATTTGTTTCGTCACTGAACCTCTCAAAAGACCACGTTTCCGCTTTAACTTATTCAGTTCTTTAGACATTTTGTTTGTGGGAGTCAACACAAAAGTTATTCTTTCTTAATTGTGAATTTATCTTAACTGTTTTAGCAATTCAACAATCAATATCTAATTTTTAACTTTTGTTTTTAAACATACAACATGTCGTAAGTTCTCTCTTTAAAAGAATATAAATCAAAATGTCAAACTTATTACCGTTCTGTGGCAGTCCCTGTTCGAGCGCCAGTTATCATTTTTATCTAGAAAATGAAGAAAAATACTAACTTTAAAATAAGGTATCACTTATTCATCTCTTAGGGGTGCCACGTTCGAATCCATGTCGGTAAAAGTATCCATTAAAAACAATAATGATTTACTTGCAAAGTTTTAAAAACACGACACATTTAATATGTATTAACGATTACAAACATTACACACAAATTAACACGCATATATTACAAAAAAGCCGAAGACATCCGAAGCGATCATTTTCCGTTCTCTACAACTCGAGGTCTCGGTATCTACTGACATTCCTGGTGGCGCTGCTATCGAAGCATTGCAGTAAAGGCGACGTTATAGTAGTTCGTGACACTGCCCATTATAAACAGCTTGAGGTATGTATAATGGCAAAAATTAATTTTACAAACTTACAATAAAAAAGATGATAGTAAAAATTAATTTTAAAAATTGTTAAAAAAGTAAATAAAATGTTAGAAATGATGCAAGCACATCTCAAGCTCATTTCTTAGCAAAAATTAGTTTTATAAACTTAAAACAACAAAAACTAACAATAATGATAATAAAAAATTTAAAATTCAATCAAAAAATAAAAAAGAGAAAAAAGAAAATTAATTTAAAATATTGTCAAAAATGTCAATAAAATAATACAAAAACTGTCCAAGATCATGCAAAATTTACTTGAAAAGTTTTAGTTCATATATTAGTAAATAGATGGCGCTAGTGAACGAAGTAATTTTCATCCGGAACTGTCGCACCGAAACTGGCGGTCCCGATCTACTCATTTTTGTTTTTTTTTCGGGGGAAGGGGAGATACACATCAAATACGCATGCGTTGGTTGAGATTGCTGCACACAGACTTTTAAACAAGTTAGGATGTCGGAACACTAATGTCTAGTGATTATAACAGGTGATTTTTAAACTAGTGAATAAATATTATGTATTAATAGTGAGAATTGTTTGCTATTATTATTAATAATACATTCTTAATTATTAATTTAAATTATCTAGACCATGAAGTAATCAATCAAGTTGAAATTATGAATATATTGCTTTTTATTTTTATATTTTAAGGGTCTTACTGGGGGGGGGGTGCGGCAAATATTTTTCTTAAGAATTTATTAACTGGAAACCGACACTGACCTTTTTCGATACGATTCGAAGGGCAGTCGGCGACTTTCTGGATTTGATGCTATCTAGTATTGATGTTAAAATGTCTACTAAATCAGAAGATATAGTTGGAGAAACGTGGGATTACTGTGTAGCTGATACTCTTATTAAAACAGGTAATGATCTTAATTATTTATAGTGAATTATCTCATCCATTAATCAAGTTAAAACTGTTAATGAGTTCCTTTTAATTATTTTTAAGGATCTGGCCTTATTGCGGGTGCAGCATTATCTCTTGTTTTGTTTAAAAGTGAGTATTGTGGTATTATGTTTATAACCTTTTTTTCTCATGTGTAATATATATATGGGCATCATACCTATTTACTTCGACTAGTTATGTACACTTACCTCCGAAAGACTGCTTATGGGCGATTGATCTTGGGTGTTCTTGCAATATTCATTAAATAATTTACTCAATGTTTAGTTTTCCTAAATAAATATAGTTTTCATTGATTCTTCAAGTGCCTTAAAATAAAATAGTACAAGAAAAAAAATCACCTATTCGTTACATAAATGCATACACATATTTATAATTTAAGAATGACACAGATCATGTACATCAAAAGTCTACATACATTTGCAAATGCGTTTGATATAATTGATCAGGCCTAAAAGTTAATAATTTTTATCCTCTTCTTTTTATAACCTCTTTAAACTTATTTATCATGGATTTAAATATTATAGTTCTGTGGTTGTTTTGTTCCACTTTTGTACTCTGACAAGTTTAAGCATTTTTAAGGGTGTTCTTTCATGTTCTATGATTTTTAGTTCGAGCAAAAACCACCTATACACTATTGGGTTAAGGTAAATTGACTGCATGACAAGAGAGTTTGTTTGACAAGTAGTAGAGCAGTGGTATACAGTGTATACTGTGTTTAGGTAATTGTTTTTCTGAAAGAAGAAATCTTAACTTGCATTGAATTTTTCTGCACTTGGTCTGATATTTTAACTAGTATATTCAAATGATCAATTTTATACCTTTTGGATACAATATATTACCAATCCCACTGTTCCCCATTCCTAAACCATAATGCTTCATCTTCCTTGGTCAAAAAGTAGGTTATTTTTCTTAAGCTCTGTACAGCGTTTCCTCAAAAGATTTCTTGGGTTTGTATAGTGATTGAAAATGTTTAAAACAATTCCTTTCCCTCCCCCAATCTGGAAAAAAGTTTTAAAAGTATTTTTTTTTGCCTTTACCTCTTTTGCACTTAATTTTACTGGACTTTTTTTTATAATAGTAGTAATACCATAGCCATTTGAGAATACATTTATTTTCTATAGTATCTGCTAATTGCAAATATAGTATGAGTTTTCTTTTTAATGTTATTATAATCATTGTTTTGATACAATATTAAATTTAACAAACTTCCAAATAAAAATCATTAATTTTTAAATTTTATAAAGTCAGTTCATACTGTAATAGACATAAACACTAAGGTTTAAAAATATAATGTATATTTAGAAATTTTGATTTGGTAATGCTGTATCAGTGGATGTTTTACTCAAAAATTATTTAGGATGAAACCACTACAGAATTATAGAAATTAAATCTACATTATTAAGATGTCCTGTCAGTAGGGGCCATTTTATTTTGTACCATCCCAGTTGAGTATAAACCCTGTTAATAGCATTCACTTTTTTTAAAATTATCATATGTAGGTTTACATTGTAATATGCATGTACATGGAAATTTTGAAAATGTAATAAATGTATTCCAAAAGTTAGCTTAAGTAGTGCATTACACAAAAATTATAGAAAATATAAACGATATAGAATGTAATAACAAAATCAAATCTACACTGCTATAATTTTCCTGTTTGTAAACAGGATCACCAAGCGGTTGCGATTTTCAAATTCCATTGACTTGCCCTAGTCATTTTGGGTATGACGTAGCATGAGTTCAAGGAAATCAGCCATCTTGATGATGCAAGAATTAGACTCCGTAGATGTTTTAAGTATTTAAAAACAAAGTTGATTTATTTACAGAAAGGCATTAGTTAACATTGCTGGTGGATGTTACTTTCATCTGATACAGAAAAAAATCAATCAAAACCATCCTTCAACGTCTGGTTATATCTGTCCAAGAGAAAAACTACCTATATGTCTCAAGAGTTTAGACGGGAGTATCTCCCACTTCTTTCTCCACCAGGAAATTTCGGTTTTACGGGAGATCACCCAACTCTTTTTAATCTTCATCCTTGGGGTAGCTGAAGAGCCCTTGGCACCTGGCTAACTCGGTCACTCAAAGCATCTTTCCTTTGTTGGTGCATTCACAAATTCCTCGCTTGGCACTTCCAACAGTCCAGGCATCAAGACCATTATTGGCATAATACTGTCGTTTCCAATTGTTTGACATTTTACAATGTACAATAGTTTTATAAATGCTAGTCTTAACAGAGACAGACGTGACGCTTATGTAGGCCATTGAACTGTCATCCTATGATGTTTTCATCCTATGATGCCAGAAATAGAAAATTTAATTTCACTTTGAAATTATATTTTTTTGAAGATCCTGAGACTTATTAGGTGATTTTGACAAAGGCCATTCTTATAGTTGTGATCAGTCAATACAGAAATTGCTTCTTCAGGGAAACCTGGGCATGAAGGTCATATTTTTAAAAATCTCTTCTAATTAGGATTTAATACACATTTTTTTTAATAACTGTAATATTTTAAACTACTTTTGTAGTTGATAGTCTTATTTTTACAGAACAGATTATAAAGCAGGTTTCCCTAGGTGAAAGCTCTTGTGGATTGTCAGATATTGGTACATGATTCCTTCTTGTAGCAGTAAATACCTTATGTTTACAGTTTTAGCAGTAACTCAGATATTTTTGGTTGATAAATTAAAATGATCATTCAAAATATATATTGGTCCATTTTATTGTTGATAAAATCTAAATTATTTTGTCCTTGTGCTGGTATGAAAAGGATTCCGTTGGGTTCTTAAAAGTTCCTGTATTTTCCTTTTTAAAAATAAGGGATATTAAAAGTCCTCATAAATTTAACTCTAGAGTATTATACATATTTATTAAATATGTTTTATATAAGTTTTTTTAAATGTAATAAAAATGTCAATGAGTTTTGTAGGTGTAGTTTTTGAACAGTGATATATTGTTCACATATAATATTTGTTATTGTGAATAGAAATATATTTTCAATCTTAATATGAGTTTTTGGATTTTGATTTGATATATTTTATGTCTGTAAATACATGCTCATAAATGTATACGCTTCCAAATGTAAAAATAATTTAATTCTAAAATCAAATAGGAAATATATTTTTTTTTTAAATCCTAGAGTTTGATGTAGCTAAATCTAATGAATATATTCCACTTAATGTTGAATGATTCCAATTGACACTTCTACTAAGTTAATAACAATATTTGATGGATTGTTGGTTGAATTATTTAAAATTGTGTTTGATATCATTATATTAAAAAAAATCTTCTCTTGAAATTTTCAAATAAAATATCCAATTTAGTTCCAAATTTATCAAAATTAATGACTTTTTCAAATGCTTCCATTTCTTCATAGAACTTTTTGCATAATTCAGAATTAACTAAATTGTTTATCTGTAAATTTAATTTCAATAATATTAATCTCAATCTCATTATTTAACTTTTTTGTAAGAGAAATTATTTTTCTTTGGCTGCAGGTTTGACTTTATTCTTTATTCAAAAAAATATAATTTAAATGTATCAGAAATTTTATATATTTAAGTCTTATACTATTTATTTTTACTTGCCTTTTGAGAATCGAAAGCATATTTTTAAGATAACTACATTTTCATAAGGTATAAAAAATTATTGTAGCTCTAAATAAAATGTTAATGATTTTTATCAAGTTGTGTGTTTACTATATTTACATTATTTTTAGGAAAAAAATGGCCTATAATATTTGGTCTAGGTAGTGGTTTTGGAATGGGATTAGCAAATTGTCAACATGCTTTTAGAGATCCCCATCTTGCCAAGATGCTAAATTATAAGGTAAAATATGTTGTATAACATTTCAGAATATCTAAGTTCATTATATTAAATGTATAAATATAAACATATTAAATGAAAATGTAGTAAATAATAATTATGTATTGTGTGTAGAAATTTGTTTACCATGTCTGATAAAATTTGGATGCTAATTTTTGTTCTTTTTTTTATTGTAGCTAAAACAGAAAGAATCAAAGTCTGAAAAAAAAGAATCTTAGAGCTTGTTAATTTTGTTGTTTAGAAAATATTGTATAGTTCACTAACATATAAAAAATGTTTTATTATGTGATTCTCTCAAAAAAAATTTCTGTGTACCTTTTCTGATTTTTTTTCCCAAAACGTCCCAAGTTTGAAGATTGATAATGTGCTAAACATAAAAATTAGGTACATCTTAAGAAAATTTTTTTTGTATTTAATTATACAGTAATAATGAATTTTAGTGTTTTAAAAGAAAAACCTACAAATTACTTTAGAATTTGTTTTTATAATTAAAAATAGTAATTTTTTTTTTTTTAAATAGCTGATATAAAGTAAATTTTTCTTTAAGAGAAATACTAACTTGAATATATTCTTGCAATATGTTTGAGCAAAATGAGTTTTAATACATGTTCAAAAGTTCTTTTATGTCATATTAAAATTTTTTTTATTAAATATACAATTTTAACCCATTAATGTCAGAACTTTCTGCCAACTATATTTTAATGAATATTTTAAATCTAAGTTGTTCAGGACTACAGAGGGAAACAAATATAAAATTTAAACAAGTTTGAATTTTACAGTATTTTTATTAGTGATCAGCTGTAATTTTAAACATCGTAAAATGCCATACATATATGTATATATATATATGTGTGTGTGTGTGTATATATATATATATATATATATATATATATATATATATATATATATATGAGATTTAATTGGTTTCTCATGTAATCACAAAGCATTATAAATTAGAGCTTTATAATAGATAAAACAATTTGTCATGGTTCCAGTTAATAGACCCGCTAAGAAAGTAAATTTATATTCAAGGCTTAAATCATAAAATTTTTATCCAATTGATAAAGTTATAAGTAATATTAGATACTCCAAAGTTTTGATTGTTTATAGAATTGCCATCTACCTTTGCTGAAAAGGAAAATTCTTTCTGAGTAAACATTAAAATTCTACAAACTATTTTTATGTTGTTCTTTAATTGTTCCTAAAAAGAGATGCTAGGCATTAATGTATTAATGATAATCAGCCACTGAAGCATCCCAAAGAAATTATTTATATTTAATCTATTATTTTGTTTTTACCATAAGTTTGTATAAAGGATATCTCCTTCCATTTTTATGTATTATTTATCATTAAACTAAATGAAGTATAATTAATTGCTGTACTTACTATTTTAGAAAGGGATAGTTTTTTATATGGCAATAAAAGATTTCTATAGGTTTGGTTTCGGATTGGATTTTGCTCTTGCATTGACTTTTGTTGTATTAGACTTGTTAAGAAGTGACAAAAAGTGAAGCTGTTCTAGCTGATGTTATTTATCAAATAGTATTTTCTACAACACTATAAAAACTTGGTAATACAATAAATAAAAAATTTTTGTACCAATTTCTTCTTAATTTATGTTGAACTCAACAATTATCAAAACTTTTTTATTTACGTAGAATTTATTTTGGTTAAAAAGAAATGTCTTATTGTAAATTGTGGTTGCATGAGGAAATACTTTTGTTTCTTGCTTATCCTTAAAAGTAGCTATTGGAAGGAGACAAGGGCATAGAAAAGTTTAGTAATTCAATTAATAGTCAAGATTAATAAAATCTGTGAAGAATTGTCCATTTTAAGGAACATTAAAATGTTTTAAAAAGATTTTCCAATGTGAAATATTTTGCATACTTTTTGTATAGACTATTGCAACTGTACATATCAAACTCACCATATCATTAAACTAGTTGTTTTATAACTGAATTCTAAAGCTTATAAATCTATTAGTATATATATGTGTATATATATTAAAGTTCATCCATTTGTGTTTCTACAAATCTACACTAATCACCGAGTCACCAAAAATTTGGGCAAACATTCTTTAAGTAAACACCAGATTATCATTATCGATATTAAAATCTCTTTGATCCATCCTATTATATGATATGACATAATATATGTTAACATTGCTAGTTGATGATAAATGGCAGTACATCAATGTGTATTTTACCATATGAAAAAAATAGCTGATTTGTAGTGTAGTAACTAATAATTTAGTTAAAGATAACATGTTTATAATGTTTTGCTTTAAGAATAAATAATTTACTGGAAATTTCTTTATAAAGCTTAGTATAATGAAAATTATGCCAAATCAACTGCTTTAAGTGAAAGTTTAGTTTTCTGCAACAATTGCCAGATTTTGGTACGCTTACTCTGGAAATGCTTCAGGAAATACATGATGTGTCTTAACACTGGCCTGGGTTATACTAGTTTTATTTTATGAAATGCATCATGGGAATTGAATGTGATTGTAATACACAAAAGCAATCTATATTTCTGTTGAATAACTAAATACAGATCTTTATTACATCATAATTTATTTGAAAGTATATATATTTATATAAATATCACAATAGGTCCCTAATAAAGTCCATTCTTTACTAAAGTCCCTAAAAGTCTTTTTTTTTCTTAGTTTCCCCGTATTTTACTTCAAAAATGTTTGTTTCCATTTCTGATTAACCCATTAATACCCGAGTTTAATTTTTCAACAATATTTTGTAAACTACTTTTAAATGTTATAAATTCAAAAGAAAAATTACTAAAGTATTTGAAGTCTTATTAAAAAAAAAGTCTTAAAAATGAATGCTGGGCAGTAGAGGATACAGTTTTCCATGCAATAGGATGAAATGCCATAGAATATTTCTCATGCAGACATACTATACACTTGCTGCGTTTACATTATACTTTTTTGTCACAATGACCACATTGTTTCCCAGTTTTATTAGCAATAACAGTGTTTCTCCTCGTATCTCTCAATATCGAAAAACTTTATTTTAACCGTTTAAATGATGAATTAAGAAAGAATATTTCAAAGGACTTGAAATTTGGTTATTACATTTAAGAGTATATAAATACAATAAAGTTTTAAAATTAGGTGAAAAAATTTTTGAGGGTTTGTTACATGATTATTTTTTGCATATTTTTAAAAGCTCATGTAAATAGTTAAAGTCTAATGATTATAACATCTTAATATTAACTGTTTTGTTTATCTTTAAATAATGTACAGTTGATAAATATTACAACACTATAGATACATTAAAAGATAATTATGAATGATAATCGTATAAATTTCAGCAATGGTGATATGACAGAAAACATTTTTCATACAGTTGTCTTTTCACATTGAAAATATTTCTTTGCAGTGTTCTTTTTGCAAACAACAATACAGCCTTGAGATGTAGATAATATAAAATGACCATCAGATTGTCTTAATTCAACTTTTAAATGACTGCGAGTTCCAGGATGTTTGGTAAGATGCTCTTTTTTCCGCAAAAGATTCATCGTCAGTTGTTTCCTAAATTCCAAATGTTATAATTTTTCAGTGTTTTCATGCATTTTGCAGTACAAATTCCAATTAGCTGCAACTACCACATTTAATCTGTTGCTGAACAGGTTCTACCACCTTTTTTTTTAACTTCACAACTGGGCCTGCAACTAGATAAAGACTGAAAGATAACTACTGATTGGGGTATTGATTCAGCGTGAGAATGAATTAGCTATTTAAAGGCTTGTATGCAAGGAGTAACAATTTTATGAGAACTTTATAAATGAAACAATTTTAAATTTTGTAATTATGATGGTGAATATCAAAACTATAAGTTTCTCTCAGCCATAATTTTCTTTCTAAGACACCCTTAAAAACTTTATTTTTGCTCTTAAGAACCTGTATGAACCAGGTAGGAGCAATAGAACACTTATTTTTCACAGTCAGTTGATAACTTCTAGAAAGTAGGTATAAACTACTACATATATAAAAAAGGCCAATTTTAAATATAAGTTGTATTTTACACAATGTTTAGTGGAGAAAGTTATTTATGGTTATACATTTTGCCAAATCTATACATAGATTTTTTATATCCATTGCTATTCTCCCTTGAAAAATGATGCATCGATGTTATATTTTTTATACATATTTGAAGAATTGATAAATTATATACCCATTACTAAATTTATCTGAAGATCTTGCCTATTTTCATAATATTGAAAGTGAAAAATTAAATTATTAGAAATTTTAACTCAATTATAAAATATTACATATTTGTAAATCATGTATGAGATTTTAAAATTTTTAAATAATTTTCATACTGCTTCAGACATGTATTTGATAAAACATACAACAAATATCTCCTGAAGTATTGATAATAAAATTCCAAACAATTCTGTCAGCTTTATTATACATTTTTTTAACACAATGTAACAAAATATAGATATTAGTAACAGTTGATAATTATCACTTTGATTTTATGATTCATTAAATTTACAATGAGTAATTCTTCAAATGCCAAACCAATTTTCCATCAGATCCTCTTGAAATTTTTTCACTGGCTAAAAGTTCCAAAGCTGTGGAAAAAATCTGATGTTCTAGCACTTTAACTTTTTCTTGTATTGATTTTTCTGAGTCATCTACATCAACTTTCACAGCAGCCTGTTCTATTATTGCACCAGCGTCAACTTCCGGCTAAAAAGATTAATGTTTGTCAGTCAGAAAGAGCCAATTTCTTTTATTAAAAGTGAGTATAATAAAATATTTCTTTACATAAGAAGTTTTGATAACATTTTTTAAAAATATTCATAAAATTCAGTAATTCATGTTTGCAATTAAAGTTAAAACTGTATTCATACTGAAAGAAACATCAAAATTTTATCTTAAAAAATGATTGGGATATTTCAGTGGAACACGTTGAAAAACTAATCAAATTAGGAAGCTTCATATAGAAGTAAATGTTCATTCATATAAAATCAAAATAAGTTCATAGGATTAGTTAAAATGTAATGAAACACAGAATATTTTAAAATATAAAAACATGATAAATTCCTATTTTTTTAATGGGTTTTAAAATAAAAGGCATGATAACTATAAAAATCAGGAGCCTTATGAGAAATTTATAATATAAAAGGAATTGTTTAATAATATATTTTTAGAACCTATTGCAAAACTTTTAAAAACTATAGAACTTACACTGGAGTCTGTGGGTTCAAATTATACTGCTGGCATAGATGTTCAGAATTAATTTCAAGTGTAAAATATTTTATATTTTCTTGCCAAAAGCTAGCCCCCTCTCCGGGAATGTTGGGTGCATCTTTTGCAACATTGTACTTCACTTCTACCGAAATGTTGGGAAATCCGTACCCCCCCCCCCTTTGCAGTGGAGGTGAAGTTACATGCCTAACTGGAGAGAGGCTAGGGGGCCTGGGATTGGCTAGAAAGGTTTTGTCCGAGGAGGTTATTCTTGACGGTGCGAAATTCGTGATCTAGTATTCAAGAAGAACATTTTTTGATTTTCTCGAGGTATGTTTGTCTAGCTGAATGGAGTTTGTTGGATGCATACATCAATAATGCTCCTTGTATATAAATTTAAATACTGAAGTAAAATGTTCATAGCTGTGAGCGTAGAAATAAAAACCAGAAAAATCAAGAAGCTTGTCTTGGCTTGCTTACTACATCACACAAGCAACCATATCTAAACTATTTTTGCTACATGAGAGCCAGTTTCATTAGCCCTTGCTTAGCAAAAATAATAAATCAAATTCTTTAAATCAAGGAAAAACTATACCAACTATGTATTATGCATACAAAAATTCTACAGTTTATCTGACAGACCTACTGGGCCTAAATTTTGATATAAATCAACAATTTCAATATAAAATTCACATGTCAAACTTTATCCATTTAGCTTATTTGTTTTTGAGTTACTGTGTTCATGCATGAACACACAATTCCAAAAGTATCTTTCCCTTATTTTAAAAGTAAAATGTCAATACCCATCAAAATCTTATGGTTGTGGATGTATATATACGTATTTAATGATTATGATACTTTATGAATATTTCATACTTGAAAAGTTAAAAGGGAAAACTGTAAACTGTGGTTTGATAGGACTAACAGTATTTAATAGTATTTATGACCCTATAAACTAAATACAATATTCAAGTTACAAGATTTGATTTTTAGGCAAGCATAATTTTTTGTAATTTCATACATTCTTGATAGATGGTTGGTTTAGAGTGCTATGATGTACTGTTTTGCTACAAGAAAGCTATTGAGGCCAAGACCTACTGCTTAAAGTTGATTTTGGATGGCTTTGAGCATCCATGCCAGCAGTGAGATTTGAACCTATGAACTCCAGTACGAAGAGCAGAACCGTACCCATTTGGCCACTCTTTATAAAACATTAATATTTTATTTGCCATTTTTAAGATACAGACAGCAAAGAGATTATGACTAGTATTATATTAAAAAGATGTAAAAATAAAAAGCATGTTACTTTTCATAGTTATAAATATATCTTACCTCCACAAAATGAACTGTGCATCCAGTTATTCTTGCACCTGTTTCCAAAACTTGCTTGTGAGCATTCATTCCTTTAAATGCTGGCAAAATGGCGGGATGCACATTTAATAATTTTCCTTGCCATATTTTTACAAAATCCTCTAAAAAATAATAAAAGATCATGTAATTTTCTAATGGAAATAATTTAGAACATTAAATTCCTTTTTACTTGAATTTTTTAAGATTAAAATTCATTAGCTTATAATTTTCTGTCAGTGTTATTTTTAGTTAGACAGTCTTTTATAATTAATTTACCACAATAAAAAAAATTATTGTTTAACAATGAAAAATGAAATATAAAGCGAGGAATGAGGGATTGGAATTAACAAGAAATGTATTAGAAGTCAATTTGAAGACAACAAAAGCTTATGTTAAAATAAAAAATAGAATTCTTGAAATATTAGAGAAAAAAATTGCCAAAATAAGGAGCTTACTGGAAAGTATTCTCATAAATCCTGCAAGACAAACTATTTCCACCTCACTTTCTTTTAAGATAGAATTCACAGCCATATCAAACTCAACTCTTGATTTGAATCCTTTGTGACTTAAAACCTAAAATGAAATGGAATACATTGAAATTAAAATGTAGTAATATTTAATTAAATCAGGATTCCCACCCTTATTCCAGAACAAAAATTAAGGACTTTCTAAGGACCAAAGTAACTTTTATAAGGACTTACTTGAAATACACGACCTAACCACATAAATCCTATTTCCTAGGGAACATATTTTAATAATTATGAACCAGACAAGGCATGTTCAATAAATGCCTTACAATATTTCAGAACTAAGTTTTAAAAAATACCTAAAAATTAATCTAAGATAGATCTATTTGACAAAACCTAATTTTGAAAAATGTACATCTAAAGTTTATTGAGTGATCAAATTAAAAATAAATTGTGAATAAAATATATTATAAACAGTACTTTCTGAGGGTTTAAAAATGACTCTGATATATATTTATGTGTATGTATATACTAGCTGATTATACCCGACGTTGCCTGGGAAAGAAAACAGTTTTAGACTTTCATATTTCATTCAATGCAAAGAAAATTAAACTTCCACAAGTAACTGAAATATCTACAACCCCCCCAACCTCCATGCATCATTTAATTAAAATCTGCATGACTGTTAGCTATTAGGAAAGGGCAGCTGACTTTATAAACCTTTTCAGTATGCAAAAGATTATTTATTTGTCAAAAAAGTTTTCTAGCTTATGACCATAAAAAAACTAATAAACTAAAATTATTTTCATAATATTTTAAGGATATCAAGGAAAGGAATTTTGAATTACTACATAAATACACTGAAAACATATATGTATTTGAGAATTTTCTTTATTATTAATTATTGCCCTTTTGGCTAGAAAATGTAAAAGAATGTTACGAACATTAACAAATAATTTATACATTCTTTGACCAGTACTTATCACCTGTACTGGCGTTCTTAATTAGAACAGGTTTGGGGCAAGTTTAACTCCGAACTTACAAAACCAGAAAGTTTGGAGAGTACGGCAAAAATTGATAGGAAATAATGTGACGACGGATAAATTGTTCAAGTTCCAATTTAAAAATTAAGGAGTTTTTAAGGACCTTTGACAAAAATTAAGTAGTTTTAAGACCCCTTAAAAATGAAAGTTAAAATTAAGGAGTTCTTAAGGAACTTTAACGACCATGGGAACCCTGTAAATTACATAAATATTGCTAATTTGGGAAGAATTTATAGCTGTAATCAATAAATTTTCTATCTGTTAAGAATTTAAAACTATCTGAGGATAATTTTTTTAACTTCATGCTCAAGAAATAGATTTAAAAAAAAAATTAAGATCTTCAAATTATAAACTACTATAATGTTACATAATGCCTAGTTTTTTTTTTCCAAATAACTAATAAATTAAGGAAAATATTTAGATGGACATATGAAATAAACTATTATTTTTTTAATTCAGAAAAATGTTTCTATTTTGTATTTACGAAAAAGTAACAAGCAAAATCTATTTCAAAGTCTAGAAAACAGCCAATATTTAATTTTTTTCATAAATTTGAGTTTTAAAGAATAATACTATCATTAATAAAAATAATTGTTCTACTAATTACCTTAGTTGGTATATTTGCACGTTCAGCTCTTTTTAAGCCTTCTACTCCAGGTACATTTGATAAGACTAAAACAATTTCAGCTTTACTTTGGTTACTAGGATTCTGAGTATAATCAATCAAAGCCTGAAGATTTGTACCTAAAATATATTTAAAGCATTAATATCATTAAAAGAGAAACATAACTTTCTGCAGATTTATAATTTTAACATTCTATTTTAAATGTAATAATTTTTAATGAATGAATAATGTTTATAGTAGATATATTTTAGAACACACATACACACATATTATTACAGTTTACTGCTACTTTAGTGTAAATAGTAGCAATGTTTTTCTATCTACAATTTAAAAATATACATATTAGGGGTAATATTACATACACTATCACATTTACTCCAAACAATCATAAATGATGAATAAAGTGCAATGAATTAAACCTTGTGATACCCTTTTTCCATTTAAATTATAGGAGGTACAAAATGCCAAAATTTGTTTTATCTGGTGTAAAAAAAATAAATAAATAAATACTATAAAGGTCATTGTTTTTAAAGTTTAAAACCATTATATAAACTAATATTTAAGGTATAATTACCAAAATACTACAGCACATATAGAAAAAGAAAAAGTATGGATAGCCTCACAGTTTGTCTGAAGAAACTGTGGTTTGTCAGAGGGAGTAAATTTATTGTATGACTAAATTCAAATAAACATGAAAACTGCAATGAAATATTGTTTATAATTTTCTGGTGGTCATTATACAGTCTATATGGTTTGGTTTGGTTTGGTTTGGTTTGGAGTGCTACGGTCTACGCTTTTGCACACGAGGGCTAATGAGACCGGGACCTACAGCTTAAAGCCGATTCCAAACGGCTACGAACATCCATGCCAAAGTGGGATTCGAACCCACGAACTCCGGTACCGAAGGCCAGCACTCTAACCAATCGGCCATCGTTCGGCATACAGTCTATATGAAAAGAAGGTTACAGCTTATGAATTAAAGTTTGTAAAATATGTTAATTTAAATTTCAAACATTTTAAGAACAAATTTTTCCCTGTATATATCTTAAGTAATGAATATATGAGTTCATACATATTCTTTTTATAGCTTAGTGATCATTAATACCCAGCTTTCCAGACCTTCTATGAATAAAAACATAACTTTTTTTGGGGTGGGATGAGGCTTACATAAGAGTGATAATATAAAAACTATGCATTTTAAAATTCATTCTTACTGGTAGGATAGTTTCATAAATGTATCATTATACTTGGTGTTGAATTGCACCCAAACATGATAGTATAATTCGTAGGCAAATTTAAGTCAAATCTAATGAACTAGGTTTGTTTTGAAGTGCTATGGTCTACTGTTTTGCACATGAGGACTAATGAGACTGGGATCTATAGCTTAAAGCTGATTCTGAATGGCTACAAATATCCATGCCCGTAGCAGGATTCGAACCCGTGAACTCTGGTTCTGAAGAGCAGAGCTCTAGCATTCGGCCATCGTTTGGCCTAATGAACTAGGAAACTAATGAAAACTGATGGTATTTCTTATATTAGCTATCTTAGAGTGGAAAGCATGTGTCTAAATTATCTCTGAAATCATCATTGGTATCTTTATTTCAGGTGACACCAACAACCTCTTCATATATATAACTGATTTCATAGTTTCAACTGTTCTATAAAAATCCCTTCTATTATTGATTTTTACAGATGTAGAAAGTATTAAAACCCAAAGTAAATTTAAATCAAAATAAATTAACAGAGACATATCATTCTAGTTCAATTCAAATTAATAATAAACATTTCATTTTATCAAATATGCAATTGCCACTACCAATAACTAACAAATTGTGTGTTGTAAGCATTTTTTACAATTTTCAAGTAAAATATTAAAAGTTCATTGAAAGTATTTTACCTGATCCTGATATCAACACACCAACTCTCTTCTTTTTTATATCACTGGAATGTTTATTTAAAAAGAAGTTTTTAACTTCAACCTGCTCTTCTCCTAATTAAAAAAAAAGTTTTTATTAATGTTGTTTAAAGATAGGATTAATTACAAATACTGTATAATAAATGAACAACAGAAATTTGATAATATTTTATTAAGCTGTTTTATTCATTAAAAGTAGAGACAATGTTGTATGATTATTGTTTCTTTAACTATGACAGCAATTATATTATAGTAACCATTAATAAATAAAATAATTTCATATTTTGTTCTTACCTTTTATTAGCTTTTTAACACTTCCAATATTTGATGCTGTTTCTCCAGAAGCTTTTAAATGCTCTAAAATTTCTTTCTCATGCTGTTGACTGACGATTAAAACCATTCCTAAGCCACAATTGAAAGTTTTCAACATTTCTTTGTCAGACATTTGACCTTCCCTTGCAATCCACTTCAAAACCGATGGTACTGTCCATTTCTGTCCATCCAAGACAACTTTACATTGGGAAGGCAAAACTCTTGGGATGTTTTCTGTTATACCACCTCCAGTGATATGGGCTGCAGCTTTTATGTAACCCTTTTTCATCAGAGGCAATAATGATTTCACATAAATTTTTGTGGGAGTCAAAAGCACTTCTCCAAGAGTTTTTGTTGAGTCAAAAGGTGCTGGGTCTTGGTAGCGCAAATTTCTAATTTTCACAAGCTTCCTTACCAGACTGTAGCCATTACTGTGAATTCCTGATGATTCAACTCCAATGAGAATATCATTTTCTTCAATATCATTTGTTCTTGGTAGTAAATTCTCCCTTGACACTGCCCCTTCAGCATAACCTACAACATCATAATTGCGAAAATCTGGGATACCTTTGTTTCTGTTTAAATATATGTCAGGTAGCAAAGAGATTTCGGAATCTATAAAATTAAAGAGAAATATGTACAAGAAAATATTTATGCATATATATATTTTCACATCAAATACCTTTGAAATTTTGTTAAATGTAATAAGATACATATCCTTTGTTTTATAAACATTTTACAGACACTATATAAATTAAATTTAAATATATATCAAATTAGATGTTCTGGCCTATTAAGTATCTAATTTTAAATTAATATATAATTTTATAATATATACTTGATAAAGAGTAATATTAATTTAATACAAGTAATCTTTCCATTGATAATACAGGAACACCTCTTTTAAAGAAACTTCATTTAGTGCTAACCTCACTATAGCACTTAGAGTAATTTAAGTAAATAACTCTCAATTAGTACTGATTCTCTATTATGCAGTTTAGAAAGATTTTGCATCAAAATATTGTATTAGTGATTTTTGCGGCTTTGATTCTCAAATGCAACTCTCCAATCTTAGCAGATGGTGTGAAACTTGATTTATGCTTTGATTAGTTAGATGCTGTTAATGTCACAGAATGTATTTAAATGAACTCTCAACCTCTTAAGGATAAATCTCTCATCAGCATAGAAGAACAGGATTATGCATAAAAAAAGCGAAACTAAAGAAATCATGCACACTGAATAATCTTGATTCAAGGCGTTAGAAGAGTATGGGAAGTGATTAAGAAAATAATCTAAATGGAAAGAGAAGCTTTGAAACAAGTCACAAATTGAAAAATGATGCTCCCTGACAGGATGCATAAAGTTTAAAAAAAAAAAAAGGGTGAAAAATTAAAGCATGAAAACTTTAACTGATTTTTTTAACTAAAGAATGCTTCTTACTCATTTTGTAAACAACATAAGCCCAAGATCGCTAGACTGTATTTGTCAAACATTATTACTATTGTTACATCTTCATAACAACTTCTGTATAATATGCTTTAAAGCAAGAAATTATGATTTTTATTACAAAAAAATTTACTATGCATTAGTTTTTTTAGCTTTTAACAGTTTATTATTTTAATTACAAAGAGCACCTGAGACATAAGATTAATGTTTAAGAGTTAAGCAAGCTATAAAAATGATGTATTGTTTTTACCTTTTTATGTCACTCTTTGAAATTTTATGGTTTTATTAATTTTAGGCAAATATACAATTTACATTTCACATATTGATAAAAAAAGACATCATTAACTGGAAAAAATGGGCAAACTTCAGTTGTAGAAACTGCATAGATTTACAGGGTAAATTTTCATTTTCAAAATTTATGTGGAATTACGAGATTGAAAATTTAATATATAATTTATATTATAACTGATGTTTGAATATAATTTTCTTAACATTCTAAGCTAAATATTAAACTTAACTTTTTCATTTATAAAACTACAGTAACATACTATAATCTAAAATAAAAATTTGACAAGAAAGTCCTAAAAATAATTCAAGCAAGCTCTACTGATTGTAATTCTTAAATATGAAAAATAACATGTAACATTTATAGAGTGACCTCTTTTTGTTCCCTTGTACAACATAAAGGACATATTGTGATTGAAAAGCATTTTAGTGTTCATATTTCAACAGAAATAACTACTTTGACCATACCTGAATCCATTTTGACTAATTTTGGTTTCATATCTGTATGTAAGAAGTATAAATATTCATTTATATTTCTTACAAAGAAATTATAAGTATTCATTTTGACCATCTCAATGAATTTTGATTAGTTCTAATAAGATACCTGTATGTATGCATGTATGAATCTGACAAACTTAAAAAACAATTAGTCATAGAAAGCTGAAATTTTGTATTCAGGACTGTTGTACCATCTAAGGGTGAACTCTCAGTTTTGATAACAATGCACACTCTATATAACAAAAAAATCACAATGGATATTAATGCTAATGGTTTTGTCAAATTGAAGTACTTCAGATATACTCGTTGTTGAGCTAATATTAACAACTGATTGTTTAATCAATATTACTTAAATTTTTTATATTTTTAAAACCAGTATTTTAACAATTGTGTAACTGTTCTATTTTAAATTAGAGTATTGTATGACCCATTCAAATAAAATAAGATTAAGTTCAGTAAATATATGTACAACCCCTTACCTGTGATGCCCAAATTCAGTTCGGGCTACACAAATGCACCAATTTTGGAATGCTTGATCTGAGTTTGGGCGAGAGGAAAATCAATGTTTCAATTCTGTGAAGCCATTAATGGAATTATCTATATGTCATAATATGTTATATATCGTTTTCCGAATAGATGGCAATACCTTCCCTTAAAAAGTTTGGCAGTTTCATGCTATTTGTTGAATACTGTAAAAGATTTCTGAAATTCAATGGAATCTGAAGGACATGGAATTTATGAAAGTTGATATAAATAATAATATTGTTGTATTAGTTTATTATATTTATCTTGAAAATTATGTCATTTATTTTGCTAGAATTTGATCAAAAATTACTGTAATCCGTTAACATTTCTCGTACATGTGAAAATATTGAATATAGTAGTTATTTCATATAAATATCGTTTTTATAGAAAATTAATCTATTTCTAATATTTTGATGATAATAATGGACAAAATTAACAATAAAAAAATGCTTCCATTTTTCCATTTTTGGTTCATTTTTCTAAAATACATTCCACAGGCAAGTGGTTAATAAGTATACAAGGAAATCATGTCCACATCAGATTTTTTAAAATGTACAATGACATTAAATATTTCCATCCTACACATAATACTAAAAGTGCAAAAATAATATTTAAAACTTACTTATCAATGAACAATTAGCTTGTTTACAACCCTCTGCAATGCCAGATATAACATCCACTGCAATATCTGGATTTAACTGAGCAGTATTAAAGCATTGCATGAAAAAAAGTGGCTCTGCACCATGAGTCAAAATATCATTCACACACATTGCTACCAAATCAATTCCAATAGTACTGTGTTTGTCATAGACCTGAGCAATCTAGGGGGAAAAAAAAATCTATGTTTAAGCTTTAAGTATAATTACAGTGAGCAATCTTTCTTCATTAGAAAACACAAAGCTATATTTTATCATTTTGGTTGAAAAAGAAAAAGGTTTAAAAACACATAAGCTTACTTTCAACTTAGTACCCACACCATCTGTTCCAGATACTAATAATGGATCGGTGTATCCTGATGCTTTTAAATCAAACACTCCACATGAGGAATCAATATCTTTAAAGCCTGGTCTTTCTGTGCTGTTGATCAAAAAGTGACATTTTCTCTCTACAGCATTATAGTCTGAGACAATGCAGTTAGAAGTGGTTGAATAGTTATCCACTCTATAAATATACAAATATAATAAATATAAGGATTACAAAGTTGTATAAATTTAAATTTTTCAAAAATGTACAATATTTATACCTCCTTATGGGGTATATTGTACATTTTAGGGCAAAAATTTTTGCTCATAAAGTCTGTTGAAATTAAACTATATCTATCCATATATCATTATATATATATATATACACACACACATAGAGAGGGAGGGAAAGACAAGTATAACAAAGTATGTATTTCATTCTATATTATCTCTTGGCCTAATAAAGTTATCCAGTAGTAGACATAGTTTGTATAAGCGTACTATGTCTAATAAACTACTTGCTATTTTTATCATGACATAGGACAATATATAACAACATTTATTAATGCATAAATTACTCAGATGTCAAACATTATAATACAAATGTTTGTACTTTTAGTACATCATACTCACTGTAATTTCAAGAAGAAACTCTGTAACTTTATATGTTTACAGGAAAAAAGAAAAGAAAGAATGAACCCCCCCCCCCTTAAATGGATATGGTATTTATACTTATACAGCACTTACATTGATTAAAAATAAATATAAGTGCCTTATAAGGCACTGTTCTTTTTTAATAAGATCTCAGAATAATTATACTATTTCTTTGTTTTAAAAAGCATCATGTCAGTTTGGCATTCTGTCAGCTACTGATTTTTCAGTAAAAGTACTTATTTTTGTTTTATGCTGGTTTGGAGCCCTACTGTTTACTTTTCTACTTCCTACTGTTCATTATACAAGAGCAAATGAGACTGGAACATACTGCTTACAGCTAATTTCTATTGGGTTATGAACATCCATCAGCAGCAGGATTTGAAACTGCAGACTTTGGAACCTACAGGCAGCATCCTACCATTTGATGATCATTTGAGCCTCAATTATGTCTAAGTAGTTATTGAATGGTTTTTAAGTAAGAAAAGAAATTTTTTTTTAAGTGGTACCTAAATGGCTTAGAATCCATGTTATTAGTTTTAAGCTTCATGTGATTTCTTCTGTTTAAGAGATTGAAAGCAGAGCATGGCATTTGATCAGGTTAAGATTTTGAGATTGGAATGTTTCTACCATTGTCAAGTGCAATTTAACTTAGTGCAATACTTAAGCTGATGCATTTCTTTTAAAAATGACAGTATATTATTTTTAATTTTTACTTAAAAAAAAAAGAAAAAAAAAAAAAGCAAATTTATTCCATTTAATCTTCTAGTAGGTGTAGTATAATTTTTTGAACAAGCCGGCATGTATTGTGCTTTTTAAGACAAAATAGTTTCCTTTATTTATTCTTTTACAAGCTTTTTTTTCTATAGTAATAATAAGAGGTAAATTAGAAAATTAATTCTACATAATTCCAATAAGAATATTACTTTTATTATTTAAAAAAAATAAAAACTATCATTGAAGAATACAAAGAATATCTCCCCCATTTCACTTTTTTTCAGAATTATAATTTCAAATGATCTAGTAAACTTTTTGACGGCAGTAAAATAAATAACTTATCATAAGGTATATAAAAATACATAAATGCTAAAATAAATTACATAATGTTGAAAACAATATTAGTTTACATGCAAGAGCATATTTAAGTTTTATGAAAAAAGCACAATACTGTATGAAATCAACAGTAAAACAGAAATTTGATATTCAAAATGAGGTAAACCCTTTTCTTCCCATAAAAAGGGAATAGATAGAGGAATACGAATTACTCTCTGCCAATTTCAGTATTGTATGCAGCAATATTAGAAGAAATATAGCATTTGTCTTGAAACTCTACTAGTTGGGCATACTAGAAGGTTAAATGGTATAAATGAAGGTATTTATATTCAGGTGAAGTTTGACTGTCAAAAATCACTTAAAATTTATTTGTATAAACATTTGATACTAATATAACTACTGTACAATTAAAGATTAAAAAACACCACAGCTAATGGGACAATTTATTTCAAGGGAAAGTAAAAAAATTACTACCATATGTAAGGCACATATAAAAACAGTATAGATTGCTGGGTGATACACTGGATGAAATAGTTACTTAATCTTGAAATATACCTAACACTAATGAGTAACAAAAACAAAATTGAACATTAGAGTTAAAGTATTTGAATGACGATTGACACGTTTTAAATAAGCTTCTAGACTTATTTATCACATAATAGTGTAAAGAAAAAATACATTTAAGTTTTAAAAATTATAAAAAGAAAAATATAGTGAAACTAAATAAAACTAAAATGAATAAGACAAAATTATAGCATTGTCCTGAGAGGAAAAAAAAGAAAAAAATCAAAGAAAAGAAAAGCAAAATAAAAAGAAACTACCGTCTTAATTTAGAATCAGGTCCATAGAAAACTCTTTTAGAAGCTACTAATTCTAGGGCTGTGGGATAAATATATTGTTCAAGTTGGGTCACTTTTGCATGCAAAGTGTCTTCTGTATCATCTAAATCAATTAAAGTTGCAGCTTGCTCAATAATGCCACCAAAATTACAGTCAGGCTAAAAATAACAGCAGGTTATACATATTTGTTACCACAACAATAAATCTGATAATGTGATATAAAGCAATATATCATCACTAAAATAAGTGATTTGCAGGAAATATCAAAAATTTGAAATAAAAATTGAAATTCTATTAAAAAAGCTAATAAAAAGGAAATTGTGAGCATTACATGGCTTATGATCTCATTAACATAAATAAATACAATGCATATTAATTTAACATGGAAGAAATGATCTTGTATTTATGAAGTAGAATGAATTGCATATAACTTTATTTTAAATATTGGTTACATTATTACATGTACAAGTATGAATGATACATGAAAATAATCACTAATTCACTAAATATTCTCTAAATGTTCTAAATACATTTCCTGGGTCACATACCAAGGCATTAAGAGAGGTAGCTTGGAAAGGCCAAGAGAACAAAGTGAGACCATCATCATCAACATGTGCAATCCAGCGATGCAGATGTTCAATTGTTCATCAATGTCTGAACAATTGTCCAAATATTGATGAACATAAAACATAAAGAATGAGGCACACAGAACATTTGTATGCAGAAAACTTGATGAATTTGAGGTTATTTTCATACATAACTCATATTTCCATATGTAATACTTTTGAATATATTGTATGAAAATGAATGAATCTTTTGTAATGCCCCTGTAAATTGCTCTGTAAAAAACACATACACACAAAAAAATAAATAAATAAATAAATAACATATATATTAAAGATTCCATATATTAAAAGATAAAAAAGCTGAATGAATGTCTTAACCCACCAAAAGATTAGAATATTACAAATTTCAGGTCAAAATTATGATAATCTATTACTGAATGAGTAAGAACTGTACAATAAGAAAGTAAATAAACAACAAAGCATTTAATTTAATAATATATACAAATGTGTTTACCTCCACAAAGAATACAGTACACCCAGTGATTCTGGCCTTCATTTCTAGAACATCTTTGTGTGGATTTTGTGTATCAAAAGCAGGTAACAAAGATGGATGGATATTTAAAATTTTACCTTGCCAGGATTTAATGAAATTACCTAAAAGAAAAAAAAACCTTAATGTACAATTTTTAACAAGAAATTGTTTTATCACTCTTTATAAGAGAGAAAAAAAATCTACTAATCAAGCCTGGTGCATTAGTCAATTATTTTTCCTTATACTCCCTGCATTAAAAAAAAAAAGTAGAATTACAAAAACGAGCTTTTCAGAGATAAAAAATATTGGACTAACATGGATGACTGTAGCACTAGGCACAATGCACAAAGAATAACATTTTATTTAATCTTCTATATTACAACTGTACATCTGTAATAATGGATACATTGTATACTTAACATGTGCATCATTAGTGATTTTTAGGTGCAATGCTATCTAACATACTGGTTAATCAGGGTGGAAAAGAATCAGGATCTCAATTTTATTGAAAATTGCTGATGCCAACTGGCAATAGTAATTGTTGGAAAATATTCCAAACCTAAAGACAATCTCAGGATTTATTGATAAAATCTTAAAGGATATATTTAGAAATTGAACTAATCTTAATTATAATTTAAAAAAATGTGCAACCACTTAAAAAAAGAGTAGTCAACAAAGTACTATGAATACATTTTTTCAGACCACTAATCTATTCAATTAAATTGCATGTCCCCCTCTAAATTCTCTATATTACCATTAAAAACATCTTATTTATCTATTACATTTTTGTTTTGTGAACCCATTTGTGTTATATTAAAAATCCTATATTGTTTTGCTATTCAACATGTCACTTAGTACTATAACTTTGTTTAAATTTCCAATTATTTTCTGTAATCAGATATTATCAGTAGTAATACTTCTCAACTCATTGACTGGTCAGCTGAATAAACTATATAATTTAAGGAATGAATTTTTTTTTATTACTGTATAAAATTCAGATACAGTAAAGTACCTTTTTATATGTACGCAATGACAAGATTGAGAATGATGTATAAATGAAAAGATATTCAAATTAAAAAATAATTTTGATTATTGTAAAATTATTTAATAGAAATTTTAAAGTTTTCTCAGAAAATAGCACTAATAGATTACTACACAGTATAATAGAGTAGTAAATGAAAATTAAAAAAATAAGCATTTATTATAAAAGAAAAAGTTTATTTGTATACATTGATCAATCACAAATTATATCATTTATGTGCATGCAGGCAAAAATTAATTAACCTTAGAATATAATCCTTATGTCTGAGATATTTTTAAAATTAAATAATAAATTATTAAAAGCTTATTAAACTATAAAAGAACTTTAATGAACAATAAATCCTTTTTTTACAATGAAAGAGTATATATTATTTGCTTTAGCTTGCCTCAAAATAAATTTTTAAACAAAAATTTTGGGTCTTGTGGCCCAAACAATAGTAACAGCATTTGACAAAAACTGAATAGTATTTTAGGGTTAAACATTCTTTTTTTAATCAATGTCTGATGTGTTGCTTGACTGTAAGTATTATATACAGATATGATTTTATCAATGGAAAATTTGGATTAAGAAAGAAGAAAATTATATATGACTCATATAACTAATGATATATGATATATGACTGTTACAAAATCGAGACTTTTATCATTAAAATGGTTATAAATGTGTCAGGAATGTAAAAAAATATTGCATAAATGAGAAACACAAAAAGTTACTTTATTGTGTTAAATCAATTATAAATTATTTATACATCTAACCTTTCAGAAACTGTCTCACATCTTGGAACTGTACTAATTTTTTTTTTCTTTTCATGATGCATGAAAAATACAGCCACTTCAATCAATTAAATGCATATTATAAGAATCTATAGATGTATAAAGATAGTATAATTGATATGATAAATAATTAATACTTACTAGGTAACTGAAATTTAAAATTATCCAAACAAATAATTTCTACATCACTGGATTTCAGGTATTGTTCAACTGCATCAAAATTTTCTTTCATTTCTTTTTCACTAAATACCTAAAGAAAGAAAAAAGATATAGATAATAGTAACATAATAATATAGATATAATATTATAGATTAATAGTAACATAAAATAATTTTGATATTTAAATCAATATCTGTTGAAATTAGTACCTTAAGATTTAAATAATAAAAACAGTATTTCTCAATTAAGTGTTGACAATAAGTAAACAAATCTTCACCTCATTTTAATTGGACTGGAAAGGGCCAATTAATTTATTAATTATTTTAATTTTTGTATAAATGAGAATGGGTTACAGTTACTTTACTTTATATTAATCTTTAGTGAATCCCCAAATATTGCTCTTGTACCTTCAAATTGATTTTTATGTACCATAAATACTCTTCAGTGGTTACACAGGCCCCTGGGAACCACTGATCTATGTAACTGACTAATGTAATATACAAAATGAATACTAAAATTTGAATTAACACAAAATGGAAGTAGAAAATGATCTAACATAAATTTTTTTTTTTTTTGTATATTTGTTTAATAAAATGTATGACTTTTAAAAGTTTGAAATCATAATCTTAGTGAGAAGATCATTGAGTGATTGAAAAAGCACTTTCTCAGAGTTCATGAAATGTTGGATAATTTTCTAAATTTTGTGGCTTTTGGAAAAGTACCCTAATATTTTAAAGGATCAAGAAGTACTCTGACAGTTACCAGATTTCCCTTATGTGAGGTCACCCTGTAATTTCTTCCAATTTTGAGATGCAATGATAGATATTGGATTAATCTTTTCCATGTTTACTATGTATTAAACAATTCAAAATATTTTCTAAAATGTGTAAGTATATGGAAATTAAGTCTCACCTTTGTAGGAATATTAGCCTTTTTGGCTATTAATATACCGTGGCTTTTGTCACTGTCAGATATCACTACAGCAATTTCAGAAGCACTAACATTTGTTGAATTTTGAGTGTAGTTTATCAATGCTTCTGTACTTGTAGCTATGTATTAAGAAAAGAAAAATATGAGAAAAAAATTTAAAGGTTTATAATAAGTTAAACAAAATAATAAATTTTAAAATTACCTTGAATTGATGTAAACACCGCTGCTTTAATTTTCGATGGTGAATGATTTGAGACGAATGGACAATTTAGAATGTGTATCCTTTTATCACCTAGTTTTTAGAATTATATATACATATATATATATATATATATAAAACATATAAGCAAAGTAATAAGTATAAACTTGTACAGAGAATACACAAATCTCAAATAAATTAATGGAGTATTAAAGATATGGAGGATATAAGTTTTTACACATCAATCTATGTTAAATTTGCTAATGAATGCAATATTACTTTTTTAAATATTGTTTAAACTGAATAATCCTTACAGAAAATTTTCAATAATTGGTCTGAAAATACAGATGCTACACATTATCCAAAATAAAATTTAGATTAAAAAACTTATTTTTTATGAGCATGGCAAAATGTGTAAAACTTGCTTATTAAAACTAAAAGTACAAAAATTTCTATATCTTACATTATTTTCTAGTTTGATTTGAAATATTTTTAAAATTTTCGTTATATATATTTGTACAAAAATACTATATACCTATGGAGAAAAATTTTATCTGCTCAACAGTTAGATGATAATAAAATTTAAGGTGTAGAAACAAACTTTTACTATTTTTTAACAGCACAAACATTTAGTAATGATTTTTTTCAAATACAAACTTTTTAAGCCCACTATAGCATTTTCTTTAAAAAAATTTCATTATTAAACATACAATTAAAAATTTGGCACAAGAATTATTTATGTCAAAATTTTTTTTTTTTAAATTGTAAAATCTAATTTTCACATTTTGAAGAAATATCTTAATATAACTCACCTTCTTCACAAATGCCAACTGTACCTAACACTACAGCATTCTCTCCAGAACTTTTCAAAGAATCCAGAACAGAAGATTTTAAATCCTGACTGACAATTAATACCATATCAATACCACAGTTAAAATTTTCGAGCATTTCCTTCTCAGAGAACTTTTCCTTTGAAGCAATCCAGTTAAAAACCGAAGGCATTTCCCATTTTGTGGCATCTAGAATGAATTTATGAGATGTTGGTAGAATCCTTGTTAGATTCTTAGACAAACCTCCTTCATTTACATAAGCAGCTGCTTTAATAGATTTTTTTCGGACTAGTGGTAGAATGCCCTGAACATGAATTTTATTTTCAGATAATATACTATCACCAATAGTGCAATTTTCAGTAAAAGGAGCAGGACTTCCATAAGACAAATTTTCTCTCTTTAGAATCTTCTGAATAATTTTAAAACCATCAGCATTTACAGAGGACGAAAGAAGACCAATCACAAAATCTCCACTTGTAATTTCATTTTTGCAAGGCAGTAACAGATCCTTCTTGACAGCTCCCCTGGCAAATCCTGTCAGATCAAAATCTCCATCTGCATACATTCCTGGCATTTCAGCAGTTTCACCTCCTGTGAATTAGTGAAAAAAAAATTTTTGATCTAACTTTGCCTTTTAAGAAGAAAAACAATTATTTATTAGATGAACAATTATTAATTATTAAGGTATAAGAATAATTATATTACATTAATATAAATTATGGAGAACTTTTTCAGAGTATTTCAGATTAATTTCAGAGAAAAAAAAAAAAAAACTTAGTAAAGCTAGAAGGAAACAGAATATTGCATTCGTAAATTATTAGCTCTAGTACCTATAATAGGAACAATATAGAACAATGAAATTACTGAAATACACAGTATATGTTTACAATAAATTACAAAATCCTCCTAATATTTATTAGAAATTTCTATAATAAACCATCATTACATGAGCAGTATATCATTATATGAGTATGCGAAAAATAAATTTTTGGATAGGTTATATTACTCTTCATTTTAGAAATTTCTTATTGAATAAGTAATATTATAGAGTAGATACAAAAATTCAGGAAAAAAAGGTACCCTAATAAATTTTCCATAATTTCCTGACATATAGTAGTTACGACATTTCTTGAAAATATGCAAAGTATTGATTTAGTGGAGACTGTGTACCTACAGGGTTTGTCATCCCCCCCTTTATATGAGTAAAAAGTAATTTTACATACATGATGGCACAATTTTTCCATTCAGATGCACTTAATATCTTGTTTTTAATTAGAGTAGTTAACCCCCTAAAATACAAAGGTGCATCTTTATTTTCCAGTGTAGTGAGTATATTACAGTCACAATTTCCCATCCAAACAGTTTAAATGGACTTGTGCATGAGTTAGAGTTGGTGAAATTTTGGAAGAATTCCTGGTCATTTAAGAATTCTAAAAAGTACTTTGATATTTTCCAAAATTTTGAAGCACTCTGGCAATTTTCTGATTTTCTTAATGTGTGCCATTTTTTTTTCCTAAATCATAAGCATTGAATAACTTTTATCATTAAATCAATTTTCAAAGTTGTTAAAACAAATGGTACATACAATATGCAGACTCCGTGATTTATCTTTATCTCTTTTGATAACCAAAATAAACTGTGGTGTACCATCTGAATTTTCTGAATCATTTTGAAAGCCTCTTTCTGACTAAAAAAATTTACCTACCACATGCATAGCATAGTTTTTCAGGCCAGTTCACAAACTTTCAGGCATTTGAAATGAGATCACTAAGTTATAAACAAAAACTAATACACAATGTTAACAAAATTGAAGTATTTCACTATGTGAAATACTTCGACTTTATTTACAGCTGTTACAGCTGTGAAACAAACAACACAAGTAAACACTGATTGAGACTAACAATAAACAAATAAATCAGAAATAAGTTGTTAATACTGTAGCCAAAATGAAATGAACAACTGTTTTGCTTATTACCAACTAAAATGAAAACATTTCACTGAATGTCAACCTTGTATGAAAAATATGTCTTCATTTCCATAAATTTACCAAATTATATATTTTTTTTTTACAATTACTACTGGTAAAATGCCAGAGATGGGTATTACTTTTTTCTGTCACTTTTGCTTTAAGCAGCATCAAATCCACATGAAATGGCTATTTGTGTCTAATTTTAAATTTTCATACCAGTATTAATCCTTAAAAAAGTGTTAGAATCTAAAATTTACTCAACAATATAAATACAGCTATTTTATAAATTATTACCAATTAAAGCACAATTAGCTTCTTTGCAGCCTTTGACAATTCCTTGAATAACATTTGCGGCTATGGAAGTATCAAGTTTACCAGTGGTAAAAGTATCAAGAAAGAATAGAGGTTCAGCTCCTTGAGAAACAATTTCATTCACAGAATTAGAAACTAAATCATAGCCAAGTGTTTCATATTTCTCACATTCTTGTAAAGCCTAGAAATATAATTTTTTTTTCATATTTTACATTGAATATTTTTACAGCTTTATATAAAATAGTATATTTTTATATAAAATGGAGTATGTTTATGAATAAT
This sequence comes from Pardosa pseudoannulata, assembly GCA_032207245.1. Taxonomy (NCBI): domain Eukaryota; kingdom Metazoa; phylum Arthropoda; class Arachnida; order Araneae; family Lycosidae; genus Pardosa; species Pardosa pseudoannulata. Next base: position 97,824,974 of record CM063498.1, on the reverse strand, counting down.
TAAATAAAATCAACATTCAAATTTAGTTAACATTTCCCTTAAAACACATAATCCATAAGAAAATAAGATAACAATTCAATTAACAGCCAAACATATATTTTACATTGTATAAACATTAAAAAAACATCCACTTTTGATTGAAATTACACTTTATTTTTCAATGCTTACATTTGCTGCTACAAGCTGAAAATAAAAATAATATCCTAGAAACTGGAAGCCAATGTGACAACCCTATTGAAGATCACTGAACAACGTTCTTAGAGTGGAACATCATGGTAGCCACAAAACCAAAGAAAAAGTACCCTGATAATCTACCTACAATTCCTTGACATAACACAGTCATGCACCATTTCTTTTTAATGTGTAAAATTCTGTCCTTTTTTTTTTCCTTTGCATTTATGTCTTACCTATATGCTGGCATGATTTCCCCATTTGGATACACCTATGATAGCATTACTCTAATAATTTAGAGTAGTCAAACGTCCAAAGCTCAAGGTGTGTATCTTATCCATGCACAGAGGGTATACAGGGTATACAACAGTTAAACTTTCCCACCCAAACTGTCTAATTCAGCTTGTATATGACTGATGCAATAAAAAGTGATGAAATGCTTTTCTTAAACCGAAATTAGGGTGAAAAATTATCTAAATTTAACACACACACAGTGAATATTAAAAAATATATTACTTTAAAGTAGTATAAATATTTTTATGAAAATAGAAAATTACTTTACATTAAAAGAAAATTGTAACATTCTTTAAAACTATTTACTAAAATATAAACCATTAAAAAATTTTAAAGTTAAATTTTGGCATGGAGATCATTTTTTAATAGTAATAACTTCCCCCTTTTTTTGAAAATTATTGAAATTTTTAAAATTTCCCTGATTTTTAGATAATTTTGAAATGTACCCTGATATTTTCCAATAAAGTACTCTGACAATTGCCTAATGTATAGTAACCCTGATTATATATAATGATTATATAGTAATACAGTAAATGAAATATTGATAAATGTATAAAAAAAAGAAATATATGATAGAAAAGAGACTTTTTATTTTTTTTTAAAGTCAGTAGTGTCATGAGAAGCTAAAGTTTTTGTTAGATGTTAAAAAAGCTCTTTCATAACAACTATTTCTACATATTGCCATTGTTTGAAGAATGTAATGATCTAAGAAAGAGCTGTTAACAATCATAGTAAATAATAAGAATAGTTAATAACAAAATAAATATATGTTATTAAACTTATTTATTTTAATTTTTTTTTCTTTGTATTATAATCAGACATTTTGTATTATAATAATTTTGAAAATATCTTGTTAATTTGAAATATATTAATTTGATTCACTGTTATATTTTGCCATCAAATATTTAGAATTCTTATTTTAATACTCAAATGCTATATTTAATATCTTTTTACAATTTTTAATGTAGTACTTAAAGCTATTTAATGCATTTTTATCTTTTCAGAAATCAACTAGGATGAAATTTTATGAAGTATTTTTTGCAGACATATTGATATTAGAATTGAAATACTGAAATAGTCACATTCGAAAAGCTTAATATTTTAATTTTTTGAGCCACCTATGACAAAAATTTAATATCTCACCTACTTGACTACTGTGACTCTGACATTAATATCAACTTCAAAATACAAAGATTTCTTCAATTGAAATTATAAATACATACCATATTTCAAATCTACATATATTAAGATTTCAATATTAGAATTTAAGAAAATTAAATATTTCTATAAATTATGCATGTATAAATTTTTTTTTATTTTCAAAATTTTGTAGCCAACTCCCAGTTTTCTTATTCACAGCATAATATTTGATGAAAATTCCCAAACTGTCCAAATTACTGTTAATAAGAGCCCTATTCAAGAAATTATTTAAAAAGGTACATAAATTCAAAATTAATTTTTTATTTCAGAGTTTATTTCTATAATACAATGCTATTTTTGCTTTTGGCATAAAAAAAGAATTTTACTTTATTTCTGTGACTGAAGAAATTTTCAACACAGAAAATACAAATTCGATTTTTTTCACTTCCTCAAGATACCTGAAGTGCTCAGTTAGTTTCTAATTTGTACTCAATACCTCCTCCAACATGACAAAAATTTTTAGACTTTTTACATGATTAAATAAAATTTGCAAGTCAACAATTAATTATAAAATTAGCTAAAGTGCATTGAGCAAGGTATAGAGGATGCTCATCACTGGTTTAAAAAAAAAAAAATATTACTATCTGAAAAGAGATGTTCCTAACAGACAAGACCAGTTTTATAAGTTTTCTATTTTTTTTATTGCTAATACACTTGCTACTTATAAATTAAATTCTATCTTTGGAACAACAAATTTCCTGCAATAAATTGAGTAGAAATAATATTATACTTCTTTTGCATTTAAAAAGTGACAAAGAAAAGTTCCTTTCCAGAGTAAATATGTGATTAAACTAAAAGGATTAACTTGAAAATATATTAATTTTTAGGTTGAAACTTAATCTTAAGCTAACTTTTTTATTAAAAGAAGGCAAAGATAGTAGGCTCACCATCAACTTTTCACCAATGCCAGCACCACGGGAAACTAAGTATACATCACCAAAACCAGCAGCTTTTAAATCAAAAATACCACCAAAGCCTCCAATTCCTCCACATACTCCTGGTCTTAAAGTTTGCTTTGTTAGTGTTTTTATTTTATTAACCAAAGCATCAGCACTTTCAATATCAACTCCAGAGGATTTGTAAGTCATACCTTCATATGACCTAAAAGTGAGATACATTTTAAATTATTTAATTTTGTAAAATTCAGATATATGGGAATTTTTTTAAAAATTGGTGAGTTTAGATGAAAATTGTGAAATGTAGAATGTACAGGGTATCTGCCAAAATAAAATTTTTCAAATCCATGACTTTTCATGACATTCCCTGATTTAGCGGATCCTTTTCCATGACTTTAAAAAGCTTTCATTAAAGTATATATGAATAAAACTTCTGATGTACATATGAATAAAATATATGCTTTTAGAGAAATTACAGGAATTTTATCATAAAAAAAACTATAAACTTACTTTATAAGTGTTAATGAACTCACATACATAAAAATAAATTGTTGTATCTACATACCTAAGTTTAATCATATAGCAATTTTTCAATCAAAATGTTTCCAATTTGAATTCAGGGTACTTTGGTATTATCCAGGTGACCATGAATAATAGCCAAATATAACCCTATAATGTTTATATACAATATCCCTAGAGATAAACTTATATTTTGTGCAAAAATCTTAACTAATTTTTATTAAAAAATAATTATTATATTAATAAAATTTTAATCTAAAATTTAAGAAAAAACCAGAATAATATACATTTACCCACCCATTAAGCTTTCTTGCTTTGAGTTTCCTTGGTGAACAAATTTTACTTGGCAATATGGTCAATAGGATAATACATAAATACCAAACTTAGTAACTTCAGCCAAATGACAAGTAAAAATAAAATTAAATAATTCAATGCATTTTTATTTAATCGGTAGTTTAGCGGAACCATGACTTTCCATAACTTTTACTCATTTTACTTAAAAAATCAAGACTTTCCATGATAAAATTAATCCGTTGTCTAAATCCATAATTTTCCATGACTTTTCCTCATTTTACTTGAAAAATCAAGACTTTCCATGATAAAATTAATCCATTGTCTAAATCCATAATTTTCCATGACTTTCCAGGTGCACGGAAACCATGAATGTAATACATCCATTGTATTATATGATTTTATAATATAAAATGTTCAGTAATAGAAAGTTATATATATTAACTATCTCTTTATTTAAAATCTGCTGTACATGTTTGCTATGCATTCTTAAATGGCTGGACCAGTCTTGACAAAATTGTGCATGGTGATTAAGGTATACCCTGGGGAGGTTTTAGCCAAGTCATATTAATTGAAGACCAAGGACACAATGAAAATAGAACATTTTTTTTAACCTAAATAAGGTCAATCAACTCTAGTGTGGTACCATTTCATACACTTTTCTTTCAGTAACATGATAAATTTATTAAAACTTTCAGTACTTTAGTTCTTGAGGCAGTATTTAGAATGATCTTCAAAATAACAAATTTTGATATTTTACCTGGATGAGTTTAGTGTTTTAATTTTTTCTCTTTCTATTTGGTTTATTTCTTCTTTTTAATTTCATTTTACCATTTTGTATCTCAATCTATTTTTTGAATGATGGCATTATTGTTTGCAAAATTAAAAGTATTTAACATTATATTTATGCCTCATGATTATTATTTTTTATTTTTGGTATCTTGATTCTCTTAAATAATCTCACCAAAAATATTATTTATATGTTAGAAGTGCAATGATTAATTACCAAACAATAAAAACAACTTTTATTTCTTTAATGTATATTTCTTAAGCTCATGAAAAACAGTAAATTTAAATAAAATGCACCATTAATTTTATAAAACTGAGTTGTTTTGACCTTGACATTATTTATACTACTGATATGTAATATAATCTAAAAATTAATTTAAATTTTGAAATATATATAACCTTAATTACCCAGACCAATGTCTGGACATAAAGTGGGTAGTATATAAATGCTTTATTCCTTTGGCTGCTAAATCATTTAAAAAAAAAAAAAAAAACTGTAGACCCTCAATATGCAGTAAACATTAAATGAATTAAAATGATGAATGAATTTGATAAAATGCATTTTGTAAAATTATGTAATAAAACACAAATATTTACTAATTTTAAAACAACTTATTCTAGTTCATGGAAAAGTACCGATTAATTTTCAGAAACTAAATTGCAATTAGTAAACAAATTTTTCAGAAGAGCATATTTTATGGAAACATTACCACAATCTTAACAAAACAATATTAAATTAAAAACAATCCCTAAAATGTCTAGCAACAAATGGTATTTATAATTGATTAAAAGCTTCAAGAAATCTGGATTACTAGAAAAGAAACAAGAGTTTAAGGTGTATAATAATAACAAAAACTAACTATACAAAACTGAATGCAAGATTTTGGCAGAAGAAAAATTTAAATCTAATAATTATTACATTCCTTTTATCTTCTTTTTCAATTAGATTAACAGAAATGAAGGTTGTAGAAAAAAAATTTAAAAAACATGTAAATTTTAAAAAATTGGATTTTTTTGTTTGAATAATATATTTCTATTTTTAATATATATATATATATATATATATATATATATATATATATATATATATGTCAGGATTTAAATTGTAGATTAATTTTAAAAGATTTTAATTAAGGATTCTTTACTGAGAGTGACGCGGCATGAGGAGTTAGCCACATAAACATGGCTCACAGTAATCTAGAGTAGAGAGCAGTGTGCACATTCCGCAGACAGAGATTTGGCTACTCGAAGCAGCTAAGCCTGCCTTTGTTAAAAGTTAGGCGCCAATGTGCGAGGCCATTTAAGTTGATTCATGAATAGTGTGCTCTGAGATTTGAATAAAGCTATGAAAATGTACTCAGGACTCTAGTGTCATTTAGTGGAACCTGATATATATATATATATATATATATATATATATATATATATATATATATATATATATATATATATATATATATATACACACACACACATACATATATATATTATTTTTTAGAAGTCTCTTTTAAGAAAGACTGAGACATCAATAAAAGTAATGCAGACTTTTTTTTATTATTTAAAATTTTTTGTTTTACAAAATATGAAAATATAACATCATCTTAATTTTGACAACTTACAGGCACCTAAAATAAAAAAAGAATAATAGTGTTAAAAAGTACATATCTACATTTCCAATGTACATCTGTAATCAATAAGCCAAATTAAATACTAACCTTTTAAGAGCTTTATGAGCTATGTCCTTACGATAGAAAGCCCCATCAAAATTAACAACTGCAGCACCTCTTTCAGCTTTGGAAGCAGCTTTTTGTAATGAGTCTTCCATGGCAACAACAGCCAGTACTCTTCCTCCTGAAGTCACTACGCCTTCTGAGCTTAACGCAGTACCAGCATGAAAAACTATATAGTCTGATTTAAGTGTATCCAAGCCTAAATATAAAGAACACAATACATTACAATGCAAAAGTAAGTGTGCTTTTATGCATTTATTCTTATACAAATCTAAATAGCTTGCAATAACAGGGGTTCATCTAGACCAGGGATGGGCAAACTATGGCCCGTCAGAAGGTTTTATCCGGCCCACGGATAGAATTTTAAGTTGCAGGTCCGAGGCAAATTAAAAGATATATATATTTATACATCATATAGCCATCTTCTTTTCTACTTTGCTTAAATATTACATCCCAAATTTATTATTTAACGCCCAGAAGATCAGCGGTATATTTGCTTCTTATATGTGAACAAGTGTTTTCAACTTTGAACCTTAGAAAGAATAATTTCAGAAGTAGACTGACAGATGAGCATTTAGCATCATTCCTTAAAATCAGTACATCTCACTTCGAACCTCAGTGTTAGGAACTTTTAAAAATGAAATCGCAATTTCATTCATCTCATTAACATATCTAAACAGTTAGGTATTGTTTTTAAAATTTTAGAAAAATTTATCTTGGCCACCCAAACTTATTTTCTCTTGATTTTTGGCCTGCGGCCAAAAAAGTTTGTCAATCCCTGATCTAGACTATTCAGAGTCATGTTTTATAGAATTAGTGAAAAATCTACTTATAATTTTGTATAATTATAGCTAAAATTAACATTAAAACTGGAGCTTTCAACAAGGATCCTGTTTTTGTAAAAATATACAAAATTATGAAATTAGTACTCAGTTAAAGTTTCATTTTGGAAAAAGTCTTATTTAAAAAAAAAAACAAAAAAAAAACTATATGCATATTTAAAAGTATATATAAACATATATATATATATTTATTCAATAGCTTCTTAGATTTCTTTTAAGAAGAATTCATTTGTTTTGTGAAAGGTTAATTTTTAAGATAATACAGACTTATGAGAAATCTATTTTTCACTGGAAGAATTTGTGAAGGGTTCATTTTAAAGAGGAAAATATTGTAAAGAGTTTATCTTTTAAATATTTTGTGAAAGATCTGATAATGGATCCAAATTTTGCCTAAATAGACCGCTGCAAAAACTCATCAAATTTTGAACTATTTCTTAATAGCATAAAAAAAAAGAAAAGAAAGCTATGAATATTAAAAATCCCAAATGCTCACTCCATTATATATCACTCTTTAATCACCATGCTAATTAATAGCAGATAGCCAAACAAGTGTTATTTTAATCAAATTTTTAATAATTATTAAATCAATTTTTTTTGAATGAGTATATACATACAAATATATATTTATATATCTATTTACCTACATATATGTATTGGCTTGGGAAATACATGGTAGCTAGTGTATTATAAAATTTTTTATGCATTAAAAACATAGATATTTTGAGTGTAATAAAATGACCCTGAACAACTAAGTTTTTATTCTTATTTAACACATTCGCTGCCGCACCTGACGTCATATATGCATTTTCCTATATGTTGATCACGCGCTGGCGCGTGATCGGCAGCGAATGTGTTAATTAAAATATCAATTTGCAAAAATTAAAAGGAGACAGGAAACACTGCAAAAGTAACAAATGCACATAAACAATTTAAATATCATTACCTGTAATTTTTTTGCCTTTAGGATAACTGCCAGGATATCCTCCACTAACTACCACAACACCAACTGCAAATTTATCAGATAACCACTCAACTCTGGTTTCATTCAATGTACCATTAACACAGCTAAGCATTACTTGATATAAATCTGAGGCTAACAGAGGTAATACAACCTAAATGCAAACAAATATTTATATATTAGAATTTAAACTACTATTTCAAAAGAAGGTTAGTCAATAAAATTTTAATATTAAAAAATTAAATATGAAAATTGTACTACAAATAACAAGTAGAACACAAAGAATAACAGGGTTCCCACTCTTTTTCCAGAACAAAGATTAAGGACTTTCTAAGGACCAAAGTAACTTTTCATAAGGACCTACTTGAAATACACGACATAAAGTCATAAACCCTATCTCCCGAGGAACATATTTTAATGATTATGAACCAGACAAGGCATGTTCAATAAAAGCCCTACAATATTTCAGAATTAAGTTTTTAAAAATGCCTAAAAATTAATATAAGATAAATCTATTTGACAAAACCTAATTTTGAAAAATGTACATTTTAAGTTTGAGTAATCAATAAAAATAAATTATGAATAAAAACAATATTATAAACAGTACTTCCTGAGGGTTTAAAAATGACTAATATATACATTTATATAAGAGTTTATATATATATATATATATATATATATATATATATATATATATATATATATATATATATATATATATACTAGCTGATTATACCCGGCATTGCCTGGTTAAGAAGTAATGTTTTAGACTTTTCTATTACATTCAATGAAAGGAAAATTAAACTACCATAAGTAACTGAAATATCTACAAACCCCTATCCTCCATGCTTCGTTTAATTAAAATCTGCATGACTGTTAGCTATTAGAAAAGAGCAGCTGATTTTATACTTTAAGCCTTTTAAACACACAAAAGATAATTTATTTGTCAAAAAAGTAAATAAGAAAAAAAAACTGTCATATAAGAAAACTGATAGGAAATCACATGAAACTGTGGATCTCATCGATGGAGAAATTGATCGGATTCCAATTTAAAAGTTAAGGAGTTTTTAAGGACCTTTGACAAAAATTAAGTAGTTTTAAGGGCCCTTAAAAATGAAAATGAAAATTAAGGAGTTCTTAAGGACTTTTAAGGACCGTGTGAACCCTGAATAATCTGGAAGATATATATTTTGAGAAAGGATTTAAGAGGACAGAAAAATAGTTAACAAAAATAATTTTAAAAATACAAAATATTTTTACCTGAGTTTCAGGATCACCAAATCGGCAATTAAATTCTAAAACCTTAGGTCCTTCCCTTGTCATCATTAGACCAGCATATAAAACACCAACATAAGGACTGCCATCAGCTCTCATGCCATCAACAGCTTTCTGAAGGACATTATCTTTAATAAATTTTATTGTTTCTTCAGATACTTGAGGACATTTACAATATGCTCCCATTCCACCAGTATTAGGACCTTCATCATTCTCTAGTAAACGCTTGTGATCCTGAGCTGGGGGCATTACAGATACATGTTTGCCATCTGTAAAACAGAGGACAGATGTCTCTTCACCTTCCAGTAACTCTTCCACTACTATTGTTTCACTAGCTGATGATAGACCTTTATCCTATATCAATAAAGTTTTCACAATATAAATATTTATAAATTTACACAGTTAAGTTTCAAAATGTTAATGGATAAAAAAAAATCAATACAAAACAAAAAATGTTACAACACACGAGTAATTTAACAGTTTAAATATTGTTGATTACAAGCTGTATAAATTTGGAGAAGCAACTCTTGTGTGAAATGAACCCATAAATTGTAAAATACGCTACATAAGCTAAAGCAACACAGTAAATAAAGTTCTAGCTCTTCCAGCTATTGAGGAAGAAAGGTGAAAGGGCTTCAATAGGAAATAAGTTTAGAAAACATCTAAACTTTTTGGTGCAGATTACATGTGACTACATATAATATGTAGATTTAATTTCTTAGACTTCTAAAATATTTCTATCTCTCTCTCTCTCTCTTTTTTTGTAAGAATTTAACAGGTAGCATTGTAAATGTAACATCAGTATTTCCTTACAGTTGAATGAAATCAACAACAGTGATCACTTGATGATATGATGAATTACCAGACAGTTGCAGTAGCTCAGTTGGCACAGGCAGCAATCTTACAACCAGAGTCTAGTGAGATCAGGGCTCAAAGATCCATGTGTTCATTAATGGTGGCTAGAGCATGGTAAAATAGGTTTATGGCTACAATGTCCTCTAAGTTTCCAAACGAAACCTTTGGAGGTGGCAGGCCAAGTCTATGGGTCTTCTCTTCATCTTTACCTCTAAATTTTGAGGACCTACTCTTAAATCAATGTAAGCCTACTCTTGAGGTAATGGCAATAATCTCCCATGGGAAGTCCTGCATAATTCCTAAAATGGACATGACCTCAACCAATTAAACATGAATTATCAGATAATCATGTTTACTATTGTCTTCTAATTTTATTGGCTATCATCTTACATTTATTTTTACTACTATGTACAATAGGTAAAACCAGAGGGAAAAGAAACAAAATAAGCATGTAGATTTAGCCTTTACTTTTGTGTAATAAAAGGCACTAAATCTTTAAGGACAGAAACAAATTCTTTACTTTTTGTATTTAAAATAGGAAAGGCATTCTTAACATTACATTATTTTCATAACTAAAATGCAATGTGTAATATACTAACACTATAAAGACAATATAAAATTTTAAAGTTACTTATTTAGTAAAAAATTTTTCCAAAATGAATTGACATACAAAATTTCTTTTCAATTTATCAATGAATTAGCATAATATGGCTGGAAATATAAAATTTTGGCCATATAGTTAAAATATTATAAACATCTATTGTTTACAAAATGGAATGTTAATAATGATATATTTTAATCCTAAGTTTTCTAGTATGAAAAAAAAAGGATTAAAAAAATAAACTAAAAAATATATAAAATAATATATATATGATCACTCAAATTAGTTCATTTTCAGCTTGTTTCATTAATATCGCAATGTGATTTTTTAAATTTTCTTTTTTTCTGAATATTTTATCCCTTTTTTTTTTGTTTTACATTGAGTTAAAAGGAAGTAAATTATTTTTGAGTCTCTTTTGAAGCAACTCAATATTTTACCAAAGTAAGAAAATAATATAAAACATTTCCTGAAAATTTATAATATGAGTATTAGCTTAACTTCAAGTATTAGAATTAGCAGATTATAGATAGCAATAAATAATAGCTCTGTGCATAAACTAAAATTCTCGTAATCAACTTAGTAATAAAACCTTATATTTCAAAATAAAAACCTACAACTCAGTTTTATTTCTTTGCTGATAACTAACTTAACAAAGTACATTCCAAATTCTTAAATCAAATTACTACAATAGATTCTTAAAATTCAATTTAAGTTCATAAATTGTACTACAAAACCTAAAAATCCTCAGTTATGTAATTTTTACAACCTTCATTCATATTTAAATTAATGAATTACTTAAATATATATATATACTACAATTTAGTAAAATGAATGTTTTCTCTTAGTAACTTTAAGATTATAAATTAGCAGTGAATTGATAGATTTCACATAAAACTTATTGCTTTATATATTAACTTAGTTAAATATTACTATTAAGTATGAATCACAGAATAATTATAATGATGTACACAAAACTGACAACTATTTGAAAAGTGTAAAACATGCCTGTCTAAGAGTTTCTACTGCTTTAACAGCATCTTCCCTTGAAGTTGCAACAATTACTCCTTTACCAGCTGCTAATCCACTTGCTTTCACAACCAATGCATTGTAAGAAGCACTATAAGAAAACAAAAGTACTTAATCAGAAAATACAAATTGAGATAATTGTTTCCAGGAAATCCACAATTAAACTGAATTACAATAAGATGATTTTAAATACCCAATTTAAAATATATAGCTAGCTTTTTCTCAATAATTATTTTCAGAAAGCTAAATTTTAAAGTACAGATATACATGTTATCATAATTTTAATTCAGAAATGTTAGTGCAATCGTTGGAAAAGTGGTACATCTACATCTTCATTTGATGTTAAGCTGTTTTAAAAAAATGTACAAGAAAAACTTTTTGGTGAAATTATTTAAAAAGACTCAAAGTACTTTTAAAAGTAAAAATTATCAAGTCTTGATCTCACCAAAGCTGATTAGATTATTAGAAATAACTGCCATATGTTTGAATAGTAAATTATCCTCTACAAACATACAAAATAAATATGATCCTTTTAAAATATTAATATAGACTTTGAATTTTAACAAAGAAAATATTATAAGGCTCAGTATTAAATATAAAGCTTAGTATAGGGTGTGAATGAATTTTTTTAAAAATTCTTTTGTAATAGGTAATTTTCATATTCAACTATTTGATCAGCACATACCAATAAAGTAGCCAAGCAGCACTTTTTGTTCAAACTTGATTTATAAATATGGAGATTTTAAACTAAAAACTTTTTATCTAAGTAAAATATAGCTTATACTGCTCAGGGTTAGTGTAGAATTTTATAAGTTAAAGAATTTTTAGGAATCAGTTTTGTAGTTCCATAGATTACCTCTTACATAAAATCAAATATAACCTCTTTGTAATATTAGGATTGATGAGCTATCAATTGCTAATATAAGCTTAAAATGTTATTTGATGTAGATAAGAACATTTAGTTTTAATAAAGGACTAGGATGAACAAAATTTAAAACACCTTTGGGAAAAAAGGGAGCAATTTACTAAAATTCTAACCCTATCCAATTTAAAATTTAAGTATCTGTATGAGTAAGATGGGAATATTTTACTACTAAATGATAGATTTGGTTTGCAGTGCTATGGTCTACTGTTTTGCTCACAAGGACTAATGAGACCGGGACCTACTCATGGTTCCCACTCTTTTGCTTCTGAAAATTTCAAGCACTTTTCAATGATTTTTCCAAAACATGATATTTTTTTCAAGCACTTCTTTGATACGCTGTTCATAATTGAAAAAAATTAAAATAACTCTCCAAAACAGTAGAACTATATATATAATGTTCACTCTTTTCCCAGAAAAAAAAAAAAAAAAAAACATGTTTTTGAAATGGTGTAAAAAAAGGAAGGGCTATAAGCACACGAATACTAGTTTAAAAATATAGTTTCTTTTTAAAGCATTCTACACTTTTTATTCTTTTATATCCCTTTTTAAATCATATTTTATTAAGCCAATGACAGTAGCTAGTGCATGAAAGATGAGTCACGTTACATGCCCACAATTGCCGATGACGATCCTTCTCAATTTTCTGAAGCAGACATGAATTAAGGGTCCCTCCACACTATGGTCCACTGCAAGCCATCCCCACCGTCTGGAGGGGGTATGGCTTATCGTGGTTGATGGTGGCAGACAATAAAATCTTGACAAACAATGGGCTTCAGAGGCGGTTTTACTCCAAAGATCAAAGGCAGCCAGATGTGCAACTAAAGTGCACAGTAGACCCAATGGACGAATCCACGAGCTCAGCTCATTGAGTGGCCCAGAGTGTGGATGCAACCTGTGAACCATCGTTCAAGGTCCCCATTAGGAAGTGGTGAACAATTGGCCATAGTGTGGAGGCTACATAACATTTTGCAGGGACTTGAAAAAGAAAAATCAAGCACCAGATCTCAAATTCAATGACCTCAAAGAAAATTCAAAAACTTTTAAGGCCTTAAAAAACAAAAAGAAAATTTAAGCACTTTTCAATGACTTTTCACGACTGTGGGAACTCTGCTACTGTTTAAAGCTGATTCTGAATGGCTACAAACATACATGCCAGTAGCAGGATTTGAACCTGCAAACTCTGGTACTGAAGAGCAGCATTCTACCATTCGGCCATTGTTCAGCACAAATGATAGGATTAATGAAGACAAATATACTAGATACATATATTACAAAAATTTTTTAAATAAAGATGGAGCAATCCTAAAAAAGATCACATTAATATTACCTCAAAATGTGGTTTTTGGCATCTTCAACATTTGTGAAAGATTTCCATCTTGCAGTTGGTATGTTGTACTTATCCATAAAATATTTGGCAAACTCTTTACTTGCTTCTATTTGTGCTGCCTTCTGGCATGGTCCAAAACATTTAATATTATTTTTATTTAAGTAATCAGCAAGGCCTATAACGAGAAAGTTTTCTGTAATAATAACTTTCAAAATATATCAAAATAACAAAAATCAGACAATTACAATTAAAAATTTGAGATTACAGATTTAAACTTAAAATGTCTAAATCACATTTCATATTAAATTTGAAAAGTACATTATATATTTTAGAATCAATAATACAGTTTGAAGATTTAAAAATAATTTGAAGATGTAAATATAAAAGGAAACAGAGAAGTAGAATAATGCCCTTTTGCATATATTAAAAAATTATCATCTATACATCAATTACTTAGTACTTACAATGAAATATTGGAAAAGAAAACAAAATGTTACATTTATTAAAATTTTAAATAACATTTAAGATATAAATAAATGTAGCAAAATTTAAACTGCATATAACATTCACATAATTGTAACTGTTTAGAGATAACATTGCAAATCATGTCTAGTTTTATATATCTATGCTAGTTTTTGTTTTTTAAAAAAATATATATGTTTTTATGCAAAAGACATAACACAGGAAAAACTGCATTTTAGCAAAACAAGTGAAACTATAATGATTTCCTTTATAAAAAATTATTTAATATTTAATTTTTATAAAGAAAATCTGAAATATAAATATAAAAGCAGCGACAAACACAATAATGAATTTTTAATTTATTACTAAAAGATCTAAAAGTAATTCCTACCATTAGCAAGAGGATCTTCAGGCCCAACAACAACAAGATTAATCTTGTTTTCTTTGCACCATGCCACAATTTGTTCATTGTTTTTAACATTCAGCTCTGTAATAAAAGGAAAATGCATAGTTTATTGGATAAGAATAAAAATATATTTAGATATACATTAATGTTTGCAGATTTAAACAGAAATTTAGATCACACAAGATTTTTTAAAATCTGGTGTATCTAAAGATATTATACCAGCCAACCTGTTAAAAAAAATGAATGAATAAAATAGAGTGCAAGCAGCATTTTTCCCTGATTGACAAAAATGTTATACTTTTTAAACTTCATTTATTACTGCAAAATATTTCAGTGTAATAAGATTTTATGACTTTACAGTTTTTATATGGTTAAGCTATTGAATAAATGAGACAAAAAATCTTAAAAATTTAAGACAGGAAACTACTGAATTTTTATTATATCATTTTCCAATGTTTTAAGTTATATATATAAATATATATATATATATATATAAATTACAATTAAAGTAATATCAAACTTTGTAGCAAATTAATTACTGGTATACTATTTGAATATTTAAGAAAGGAGAGCAGTATTAATTTTTCTCTTTACTTAAATGTTTTGAGTAAAAACATACTAAAAATTGTGCTGGTAAGTCACAAGGAAAATAATAAATGAAACAAATAGTCAAAATTGCATTAGAAAAAGACAGTTAAAGTGTAAAGACATAAAAAATGTTTAAAATGAGTAATTTTTATGTATAATGCAAAGCAGTAAAGTTCAAAGGTATGAAAATATGCTTAAAATAATAGTATTTAAGATCTTGCTATGCTGTGATGCATACAGGTGACAATATCAAGTAGCATAAACAACTTAATAATTTGATTTGGTTTGGAGTGATATGCTCTACCCTTTTACAACATTAGTAATAATAAAACTGGGACCTACTGCTTAAAGATTATTTTGAATGACTACAAACATTCATGTCAGAAGTAGGAATTGAACCTATGGTTTTCGGTACCAAAGAACACCACCCTACTATTTGGCCATTGTTAACAGGTTACATGTCGAAAACTTGCAAATCACTGCAAAAATTTACCACTCAGTCCTGATTATATATACTAGATACATACATATCTTAATATTTTTCAGTGTATTTTGTCAGAGAAAATAAATGTGAACTTTAAACAGTCTACAGTCATAAACTCAATTTTAAATATCGTTATATGTGCTTAAAATATTATTATATAAATGTAATACAAATTTTACTTAATTAAACTATTTCTTCCTCAGTGACTAAAAGAATTAAATTATTTTTAAAACCTAAAATTAATGTACAAAACACCTATAATAGATTGTCTATGACTGCTTTAAAAAGATATTGACTACTTTATAAAAGGAATTTTTCCTTTTATAGGTGAAGATTGATAAAATGAATCTCTCCACTTCTATTGATCACAGTTCAGATGTAAAATAAGGAGAATGTCATTACCCTATTATTCACCAATTTTTAACATTTTTCTTATAAATTGGAAAATAATTACTATAGCTAATTTAACTAAAATAATATAAGTTTATGCTAAAATTTATATTATTTAACACTTTTTAGTGATTATATTACAAATATAGATATTAACATGCCATATTAGTTGAGAAATTAAACTAAAACTCACATTTCATAAATAAATGTCGTTTATAAATTTTAATATAAAAATTCAATTCAGTCAGGTTAAAATGTGATTTTCGCTTTAAAAAAAAAAAAAAAAAAAAAAACAAGCATTCCCGTATTGTGTTTATATTTCATTTTATTTCTAACAATTTCAATCTTTAAAGTTGAGATGTAGAAATATATAATATACAATTAACTCTATAATTTCACATTCATTAAAATTCATTACTCTATAATTACAAGGCCATCCAACCCCTTTTTTTCAACATCTATATTAAGATTTTTTATTTCTAACAATTTCAATCTTTAAAGGTGAGATGTAAAAATATATAATATATAATTAACTCTATAATTTCACATTCATTCATACTCTAAACTGTACCCATTAAATTACAAGGCCATCTAACCCCTTTTTTTCAATATTTATATTAAGATTTTAAATTTAACAAAGGTAAAACAGTTGTTAGGCAATTAAATTTGAAAGAGAAATGGGAAAAATATATATGAAAAACCTTAGAAAAATACACATACCAACATTTGAAATCTTTCCAGAAGCATCTGTGTGCGTCCCGGCATTACCAGGAGCAACATAAACTCGTTTCAGTGCTGATGATTGAGATAATTTCCATGCTAAAGCATGTTCTCTACCACCACTCCCAATGATTAAAACGGAATCTGCCATGTTTCTGAATATATAAAGATAAAATTTTAAATGACATTCTGAATGCTTTTATACATATCATTTCATACACTCTGAGCTAAAGATATATATGTATACATACTAATATAAAAATAAATTAATATATAAATATGCAATCTGCAATATAGTTCAAGTTACTGATACATGAAAATACTAGCATAGTACAATATTTAAAAATATGCATAATAACGTTTAAAAATAAAAAAGAATTACATATATTTTGTTTGATTTTTGATTCTCTATAAACTGATTATAGAGTTAGAGCTTGCAGTGAGACTCTTGCTTTAAAATTAATAAATGGTATTACATAAATCCTTTTTAAATGGTTACCTGATTTTAGGGCGACAACCAAACCAGCAGAAATAGGTTGCAATTTACAATAACGCTATCTAAAACCGATAGATAACAAACATAGATAAAAGGGAGAAGAGGGAGATTCAACAGGTTTCTCAATCAAACACAACACAAGTGTAAAGTTAAAAAGCCGCGTTTTACAGAACTGCTGCCAATTTGAAAAATCAGTAACGATAAAAAACATAACAAAAAGATTGCGGTTTTAAAAATTAGAAACGCAACTCTAAAATCAAAATAAATTTAAAGAAAATATATTAGACTCAATTTGGCACAGAAAGAATAATGAAATAGAATTTATCATATTTATGCATCTTAAATACAACTCTCTCAATAAAATCAGACATCCCATTTTACAAATTAAAAATATTCTAAAACTAATCTTTATCAGACTGATTGAACAAGAAAAATATGAATTTAAGGCAATTAAAAGTGATAGTCAAACTGCTCAAAAATATCTATCAAAGTGTAATAGACAGATAGATCGAAGTATGAAGTCATTTAACCCGATTTTGACAAAGTGTTATAGCCTTTCAACGTTTTTCTTAAATGTTACGGTTTTTAACAAAATCTTTTAAATGTTCCTGATTTTAAAGAAAACTTTAAACTGTCCTTTTTTTGCCAATTCAATAATTTTTGAAAGGTTTGAACAGATTTTGTTTTGGGAGCGGACACGAAGGATGGCAAAAATAACCCATGTGGATAATTTATGTTTGGTTCGTATTTTTATCGTGCTGTATGTATATATTTATACAGTTGCAGCAGGCGCACTTAATCTAAATAACCTTGCAGATAAGAAACTTAAGTTTGATTAATTTTATAGCAAAAGATATAATTTCGAAAATTTAGACCTAAGCATTTTTATGTTTTAATAATTCTTACCCATTATATATCCAAATACATGGGCTATTATTGAATTTGAAAAACATACAATCAGTAAATAAAATGGAAATTAGAGCAAAATATTCGTTTGGATATTAGTTTTGTCGAAAATTTCCAGTTATAACGTGTTTTTGATGTCTTTTCGGTACTATATGACTATTTTAGAATACAGTGCTAATACTTATTAAAACAGAATCCTTTTGACGAGCTAATACTCCTACCCTCATTTATATATTGGAGGCATTACAGGTATGCTTAACATTACAGAAATAGTAAATTTAACTAATAAACCTGTATAGTCAGCGAATTCGTAAAATTAACGAGAAAGTGTTATAGAAAGAAAATCAGTTCACTTCTTCATTTCGTTACCTTGTAGCTCAGAAACGTCTTTATCCTTTATGTTTGAAAGTTGCTGCTAATTGAGACCTATATGTTCTCATTCCTGAAACTTTCTTATAAACTTTATGAAATTTTTGTGCGTATAAAAATATTGGCTATTTCTTTCTGTTGAGAAAAAAAGTTTTGATTGAGAATAGGTACCACCTACAAAGGATGAAGTTGCAAAGAAGTGGTTCCCAAAGGGGTCCTAGAGACCCCAGGGGTCCATGTTATAGATGAGGGTGTGCAACACTTGGGGTTCACTGAAGTTTAATATAAAGGAAAATAATTGTGCCATATTTTAATTTTTATGAAAATAAATGGCAATAAATAAACGGGCAGCTAATTTTTGAGCTTTTCACTCAAAACGAGATGAAGATTTGCTTACTTGTTGTCACTTAACACTCTTTGTTTTGACCTCAGACACAGATTTAAGACTTTTGCATGTGGTGTCATCAATTCGGTGATCATTTTTTGCTAGTAAATACACAAACTTAGATGAAAGCATATTAATAAAGGAGTAATTAATTGAGTTATTCAGAGATGAAGGGATATTGATCATTTATCTCTGCTCTTCACGAGCTCCAGAAATCACAACGAGGTCTCGTAGATTTCGAGAACGCTCTATTTGACAATCGAAAGGCGTCTTTCAAGGAGCTCCAAGTAACGGATCCCGTTTAGATGGGCAGCCTAAATGGAACATATACTTTGCTCCTCAGAGCCCTTAATCTTGAAAAAAGAGATTGTCATCGTAAGCCGTGACTCCCAAGTTGGACTATTGAGCCGAGTTAAGTGTAATAGATCTATCACTTAATTATTACAAAAGTCGTTTTATAGTTTGACAACACAGTAAAAATAAATTGTACATATTTGCCGTGAGCTGACATCGGTTTTAGTGAATGTATTATATTATTTACCTGATGGCAAACAAAAAATGCAAGTAAGAATGTGCATACTGCATATCACTGAATTTCTACAAACATTAAGTAGAAACGGATTGAAGCATTTTAATATTCACAGGTATAAATAATATATATCAAAAGTAAATTCATACTTTGTTCGATACTTATAGCTCTTATATATATTAAAATACTGGATAATAACTCGATTGAATGGTTTACTAGATTTACCAGGACAAATCTTTAAATTTGGTGACTTATCGCGGTGTCAAGCAGTCAAAGTATTTTTTGGAAAAAAAAAAGAAAAAGAGAGAGAAAGAGATATCTAAATTTGGGGATTGTCGGCTAATTTCGAGAACGTATGTGAACTTAAATCTAAAAGTAAGACTAAGCAAAATCCTTAAGTAGACACTAGGAACTCCCCCATGCTCCACAAAATAATAATAATAATAATAATTTTAAAAAAAGTTTTTAAATTTCAAACCATAAATAAAGTAAACGAAAAGATTTAAGAGGACATATAACCTTTCGAGACTTAAAATATTCATAAATTTCATTTATTGCTTTTTTTCGATTTATCATAAAATAAAATATTTTGCTCCTTTTAGAGTGCTTATCTTACATGTTAATTAATAAATTCTAGCTTCAAAATAATTATTTAGTTTTGTCATTACAAGTAGTAGGTATTTTTAAAAATAGCACAAAAATTTGTACCAAATGAAAACAATTTCACTTATTCGACAGAAATTTTTCGAAGTATGAATATTAGAGACAAAACTTTTATGCTACATTGAAGCGAAATATCTGTTTAATTCTGTAAACTAAAACTTTAAAGGTATATGACTTAAAACAAATTCAAAAACTGATACGAAATTGAAAGAAAATAAAAGGTTTAACATGCATTAAATACACGTACATGTAATTACATACATGAAATACATGTAATTACATACATGAAATACATGTATAAAATAACATGCATTTCTCGTATAAAAATAGTCTGTAAAAACTTTTTACAAACTATTTTTCAATTTTCAATTTTTTTTTTAAATTTTATACTTTTTAATGCATTGCTTCACATAACAAACTAAATAAATTTTATAAAGTTTGACCCTTATTAAGGATGTAAATTTTTTTTTAAATTCTAAACAATTTTATTTTAACGAATATTTTATTTATATAAAATCAAAAATAGGCAGTTTCCAAGTAGACTTTTCAACTAGAAATGCCCATTAGTCCTAAGAATTCGGTACTATATCCCTTTGACGATTTAAGTTAAAATTTTAGGCATATAAGCGACATATTTTTACTACGTTGTATATATGTAGATGCATGTATGTCCTTGAAACAAAGAGGAAATTAAAAGGAAAAAGTTAAGTAATACCACCATTTAAGTCTAAATACTTAATGCTATTACATGACTTGTTATTACAAGATTTAATGTTATTTCAGACAAAAGAAGCTGGCCCAGATACACTTATTTGCAGAAAATGGTTGAAAATTTAATGGAATCGTCTTACCTTAAGTTACAACGCAACGCTTCTCCTAAAGTCAGAAAGAGAAAGAAGGAGAAAAGAATACTTTAAGGCCTTAAGATAAGCTAGCTACTATCGGTATCTAGATCTTTTAATCAGTAACGTCTCATGATGACATAGCCTTAGAAACTCCCCTGAAAGTACCGATAAGCAGTAAGAACGCATGTGTTATTATGATCGCGATTTCTTCATTACATCTCTTTACGTAAAACTAAAAATCTATTGAAAGAGATGTCAAGTCATAGTATTACCAAAAATGAAGATCCATACATTAAATTTCTGGGAAAATTGGCTATTTTTTAGGTGGATTCCACATGATTTCCTTACACACTTATTAAATCATACACATTATTTTAAACTGTATTTCACTTTAGCTGATTTGAATATGTAATCAGTGGTGGGTTCCCTATTTGTGAACCGCTTGAGTGAATGGGTAGGGAACTACTCTTCGATACCGGAGTTCATGGGTTCGAATACCATTGCTGGCGTAGATGTTCGTAACCGTTTGGATTCGGCTGTAAGCAGTAGGTCTCGGTCTCATTAGCCTTTAAGAGGCAAAAAAGGAGACCGTAGAGCTCAAAATGAAACAAATCTATATTTTTGTACATGAGCACTTAACCCTCCCCCCTCAAAAATGAGGATATATTTAAAAATTAAATAAAATAGTATTAAATGCTGGTCTAGATTATTGTTAATTTCCAAGATAAGTTTCTCGGCTCTTTTTAAATACACTAATACGTTGCTACCACATTGTATTGTAAGCCCATATATCATAGAGCAAGCACACCGTGTTTTTTTGTTGATTGCATGTGCGATCGATGAAATGTCGTTGAAGACCGATGTATGGAGATAGAAGCGGGTGGAGTAGCGGAAAAGGAAAGGCCCTATGATACCATTCTATTCGCACATTTTCATCGTTCTGAAGCTCGCATTGTTTGAAACTGTCTAGAACGAATTCTCCCGAGGTTTGGTACATTCAGTTAGTTAATTCTTTTTTTAAAATTTCGGGCTGCTTTTTTTTACGAATTAGAGTAAGCAGTCAAGATGACACTTAATAAAATACGTTTTTGGGGTCTAAAGAGATCAAATTTTTCTACTTTGTCTTTGGAGAGAAAAGTTGAAATAATTTCCTAAATATGACTGGTGTAAATGATTTTCTATAATTTATGGCAGAAAACAACTTACAGACTACGCTTTCGGGGATCTTCTAAGTATTGCTAATTATTGTTAATGTTCTAATGACTACTGCTGTAGATGAGAGTTGCTTGTGAACTCAAGATGTCTTAACTCTTAAGAATATTTAAAAAAAAAAAGCACTATAAACGAGAACCATTTAAGAGCTCAAGTATTTTTTAAATAAATAAAAAATAAAAAACACACACGCTAAATGCTATACTTTAATGAAAATGTTATTGATTTGTTTGCCTAAAAAAAAGGTCAGATGAATGAATTTAATTTACAAACATTGTAATTGATTATTTTGTAATAAATGCTCAAGGATATATTTTTTCCTTCAACTATCTGAATCAGATCAGGTTTGGTTTGGTTTGGTTTTGGAGTGCTACGGTCTACTTTCTGCAACACGAGGGCTAATGAGACCGGGACCTACTGCTTAAAGCCGATTCCGAACGGCTATGAACATCCATGCCATAGTGGGATTCGAACCCACGAACTCCGGTACCGAAGGCCAGCACCCTAACCATTCGGCCATCGTTCTGAATCAGATCAGATCCATGAGATTGTTTGCTTTAAGTACATCCCAGACGAAAGTGCTAAACGATGACCGAATGGAAGGGATCTGCTCTTCCGTAGTTCGTGGGTTTGAATCTCACAGAAGACATGAATGTTCCTTGTTGTTGTCGCTGTCTTATGCCACTTGCTCAAAACGAGCTCGATATGAGCCGGAGGCTACTCGATTTAAGAAAAAGAGATGCGCTTTTCGTTTTACAGAGCACCTGAAGGGTGAAAGTATGACTTATGTTCAAGTGGGTTCTCGTAATTTTGAACCAGGGATCAAGCAGAAGACCCAGAGACTTGGACTGCCACCCCCAGAGGTATTGATTGAGAACTTGGACATTGTGATCACGAACATGTTTTACGTGCCCCAGTCACCTTTAGCGAACACGGTAAATCGTAGGCTGATTCGGGTTCCGAACCCGCAACCTCTCAGTTACGAGATTGCTGCCTTTGCCGACTTAGCTACCGCGGCTCATGGATATTCCTAGCTGTTCGGATTCAGTTTTAACAATAGATCCTGGTCTCTTTAGCACTCGTGTTGCAAAACAGTTAATCATAGTGCTCCAAACTAAACCAAACCAAGACGAAAGTAGGTCTCAAAAGACAAAAGTTACAAAAGTACAAAGTTAATGCCGTTGATCAGATGTTGTGCAGTGGTCTTTTTAATATTACTCTTGGTTCAAGCAAGGAATTTCCTAATAACACTGGAAAAACTGAAGGTTTTCACATGCCTTGGAAATCAGTTGAGCCAACGCAGTTTGCTCATTCCTGTTACCCTCGAAAACGAATGAAGCACAAGGAACCTCACTAGAATACCATGGTTGTAATGATGATTGCTTCCAAGAGACGTTTATAGAAGCCTTACTTTTTGAATATAGCTCAAGGTACGTCAGAGGATCAGCAATGACCTGAGTTATGGTATAGCCCTCTTTCGCCAGTCCATCCGCATTTGTGGTTTGCTATATACTATTTGTTTATATTATATTATTAGTAATTATGATTTTACGCCATTTTATAGTAAGAATTAAAATGTTAGATTTTTAAAAAACTATATTATTAGTAATATTATGTTTTTACGACATTTTATAGTAAGAAATAAAATGTTACATTTAAAAAAAATATTTATTTATGGACATTCATTTTTTTAACTCCTGAAAACGCACATGTTTTTTAACTTGTAAGTTGCGTCGTGTTTACATATTTAATTTTCACGATCCTTCAATTTTTAATAAAGTGAACAAAGAAACAATTTAATTACATAAACACTAAGTTATTCGATTTCAAACCCATAAAATTTATACAACAATAATTCAACAAGGAGTAGAATGATTTTCAAATATGAGTAGTATTTATTTGTTCAGTAGCAAGTAGAACTAAAATACTGCCATTTATTGGCGATCAGTAACATTAATATCCGTCAAATTGAGATTTTTTTTAATGTTTCGAGATGAATAACTTTCAAATATATGAGCAATATTTATTTGCTCAATAACAAGTAAAACTGAAGTACTGCCATTTGGTGACGATCAGTAGCATTAATATCCGTCAAATTTGGATTTTTCGTTAATATTTCGAGATGAATAACTTTCAAATATGAGTAGTATTTATTTGTTCAATAACAAATAGAACTGAAATACTGCCATTTGGGGGCGATTAGTTACATTAATATCCGTCAAATTGAGATTTTTCTTTAATGTTTTGAAATGAATAACTTTCAAATATATGAGTAGTATTTATTCGTTCAATAACAAGTAGAACTGAAGTACTGCCATTTGGTGACGATCAGTAGCATTAATATCCGTCAAATTGAGATTTTTCTTTAATGTTTTGAAATGAATAACTTTCAAATATATGAGTAGTATTTATTCGTTCAATAACAAGTAGAACTGAAGTACTGCCATTTGGTGACGATCAGTAGCATTAATATCCGTCAAATTGAGATTTTTCTTTAATGTTTTGAAATGAATAACTTTCAAATATATGAGTAGTATTTATTTGTTCAATAACAAGCAGAACTGAAGTACTGCCATTTGGTGGCGATTAGTTGAATTAATATCCGTCAAATTGAGATTTTTCGTTAAATGGAGTGCGAATTACAGTTTAAAAGGGAGGTGCACAACTAGATGTCCAGAGGTATCAACAGCCCTACATATAAACTTACAATTTTCTAAAGCTACTTGTTTTTGAGTTATGCCAGATACGTATATATGTAATGTCGAAATTAGTAAAAACTCATTCAAGGATGGTCAAAATGGATATACAGAGAATCAAAGTTAAAGTTTCCTTATACGTGAAGACAATCATAAAGACGGAACTAATCAAAACTGATTAAGGCATGGTTCAAATGGGTATTTCTGTTAAAATATGAACACCTAAATTTTTCGCGATTACATTACTTCTTATATTTTATATAAAGAAATAAAAAGAAAATTTTAGCCGTGAGGTAAAAAGTTTTAAGGAGGTTTTTCAGAAAAAGAAAATAATCCAGGAAAAAAAAATTCATATCCACCAGTAAAAAAGAAAAAAAAATGTATGATATTGTCTCCCTTGAAGATAAAGGCAGAAAAGTTTTCAAGCCTTGAATTAATTTCGGAAGAAAATACAGAAGAGCTTTTAATAATTTCCAGGAAAATCTTCACAGGGATAGGAATGACTTTATTTTTTTCATAGATTTATTAATCTCTCCTGCGCTACAATACAAATTTAAACTTAACATCGAAAACTAAAAATGTTTTTCCCTTTATGAAAGAATGGATAAAAATGCAATTTATTATGGAAGCCTTTGGAAAGAGTACCAAAACTTGCTATTCGGAAAATGGATACAATTACATGATAAACACACACACGCACATACTCAAGATAAAAAAAAAAGTATATAAAAATGAAAAGATGCGTTTCACTTTAAGATGAAATTATGCAAAATGTGAATGAGTTATTTCTAAAACCTCTTCTATTTAAATGTATGGTAAAAGAAAAAAAAATATTTTGAAAATTACTAAAAACAAAATTTAGTTAAAGTAGTCGCTGCTCATCCAGCATGGCCGTTTTTAGTTTTATATTTTCTTTTGAAAAACAACTTATCTAAAAATGCCAAATGTAAGAAATGCTACATTACTTATCATGATGAATATAAATTGGTAAGCGTATGGAGAGCTAGCTCAGTTAAAAAAATTATAACAATTGTTCAATTCTGTATGATAAGGCCGTA
>CM063498.1:97641566-97794066 GCA_032207245.1 Pardosa pseudoannulata | reverse complement strand
TAAATTACTTTCTTACTGGCTCCCAAAATTTTCATTTAGCAATTTGTCAGACTCCACTTTTTATTTTGCTGCTACTTGGAGATATTGTCTGAAATAAGGCTTCAGATATTGTCGATATCTCTTTAAATTTCCTCAATATACACTTGTAATTTTTTTAATAAGTTGTCCAGAATTATTGGCTACAAAATTGTATAAAAAATGTAAGGGTATATTGCCTCATAAAGAAACTTTACCAACGAGCCCAGTGGCCGAATGGTCAAAGTACGAGATCTAGACACGAAGTTTGTGGGTTCGATGCTCACCATGACGCTTGATCCAAAGCATGGATTTTTATTTTAAAAATGTTATTTATTGTTGCCTTATGTTCTCGAACCTTTTAGATCTTTCTTTAATATGTAAATTGGTTATTTCTCAAATATTCTGTTCGGGTGTAAAAGCTGATACCCACTAGTTGTAGGCAACTTCTGGATCTTGTAAAGTTGGGAGTTGTTACTTTGCTTCATCAAATTCGTCTGTTAAGCTAAACGGTGTGTTCATTCGAATCTTCGTGACAATATTTCAAGCATGCGCAATAAGAGAGTCTTTCTTTTACGTGCTCATGTATCGTTGTCAATTCGTTTTTTTTAAACTTAATTTGCACTATTATACTCTTCTTTCAAAAATACATCTTTTCTTCTTTTTGCAAGTTTCATAAGCTAATGCTATAAACTCTGGGTATTACGAGAAAAAAATCTTGTAAAAGGATTTACAATGTTTTGATCCTAGAACCGCGGGAATTTCGTGCATTCAAATCGTGGACTAGGTCATACCGATTAATATGAATCCATATTAATCGGAGTAAGTTTGACCTAACCCGCGATTACCCTGGTTAATATGAATCCACTTGGAGCCTCCTTGAAGCAGCTGTGGAATGAGCAAGATCTGGCCTATGAGGATGGTGCGTTAGGCTTTTCTACACCAGGGGGATAAGTAACAACAACAATATGAATCCATGTTGTTATTCAAAAAGTACACAGTTTTTATACACAATAGAGCGATTTCATGCAACGTCATGAAAGGCTTTCATGCCTTTCCAATTCATTTTCATATTTACGATAGCCAGTAGGCAACGAATAAGCTGACCTTTCGCTTGAAATTAAAGCCAGAATCGTCATACGTTGAGATGTGCACTGCTGGGTAAAATTGCCCTATGACATTCATTCATTTTTATCATGGTAATTGATAATTATGAAATTATTATGGTAATTGATAATTAATTATTAAATTATTATGGTAATTGATAAAAATAATAAGATATTACAATATCGAAAATTGTATAATGTTAGAAAATATATAAACTATTTTAATGGGATTATTAAATATCAGTCAAGGTTTTTATACAGTTCAGGCACAGTGTGAGCAACTTTTTTCATATATATTTTGTACATTTTTTACATATCAGTATTTTTTAATTAGAACAAATATCTAGTTTTGTACCTATATTTAAAAGCTTAATAACTCACCGTTTTTTTTGCATATGTACAGATTCTTCAATTTTATATTTTCAAAGATTTTTATGGGTATAAAATTAGGAAAAGCCAGGAAAATTATTCTAAGCTCATTAGTAACTTTTCATTAAAAAATTTTACACAAAATTGTTTTTTGGGTCAAAATCACCCGTCCCTAGGTTTTAGAATTAAAGAAGCCTTTATAACTTCTTTAATATGTAACTGTGTTTCCAAAAATCCATGTAAACATGCAGATAGTGAGATAAATGTTATATAAAAGTTGCAAATTATTTACAGTTGTTTATGATACAGGGTAAACATTTTTTTTTTTTTTAATATGTGGATGGTTTTCTAAATACACAAGCCGACGGAACTTCACTGGAAAGTGTGAGTTTACGTATGTTCTTTATATGAAAAAGTTAAGGAATGAATCGCCAAGTATTTGTTTTGAAAAAGTTTTAACTCCAAATGGGTTATAATATTTTGGCTTTTCAGTTTATGTTCTATAACATATGTTCTGTAACGAACTTTAAATAAAAATGTAGTGCTCAATTTTATATTGACTGGTAAGTTAGAATAATTTTGTAAAATTAAAAAAGGAAGATCATTCAGTTTTATGAATATCTACATGTTTGTCTTTTAGATGCAAGCTTGTGTAGTCTTAAAGCAGCCAGGAACACAAACTAAAAAAAAATTCCTATTTTTAATTTTTTAATGTAAAAATATCTCAAATAAAACAACCCACATGCTTCTACGATAACTACATGAGGTGAAATTTTATATTTTTATTTTATAATATTAATGTATACCATTCCATTATCATCGATAAATGTACTTGAAAAATGTTTTCTAATATAAATTATTCTGTGTGATAATCATATGCATTTAAAAGAAGTAAATGTTATTGCATAGTCAATTAATTTTACAGTTATTTTACATAAATGTTCTTCAATTAATATTGATTTCAGTTTAAAATTTGAGCACTAGAATATTTAAATCGTAATATCCCAATGATTTTTTTTAATTTTTAAAGTCAAACTGATATATCTAAAATTCTATCTTAATTACATAGTTGAAATTTTGTACAGATAGTCTTTAATATATTTTCTATGATTTCTCGTCAGAATTTTAAATTGAAAGCAATAGTTTTTAAAATGTTCCCCACACAACAAAAAATCACCCCAAAACATCTAAAGTTTTCATTCTATAATCTAAAAATAAAATTTGTAATGAATATTTTTAGATTCCCCGAAAACAAATGAATTTATTATCTTTTTTTTCTACATAAAACGAAAAAAAAAAATGCTTAAAATGCTATTCGTTCATGAGTTACATCAAAATTAAAATGAATTTAGTTCTTTAATTTTTTAATTTTTAAAAGTTAAAATTTTGAGATTTTTTAATACGTATAAAGTTTTAATGCATAAACATACCCTCAAGAGCTGAAACATTATGACCATCCCTACATTATGCAATGAACTCGCCTGGATGACGTGGAAGACACGTGATCAGGTGGAACTGGTGTTTAACTGCTGCTGGAGAGTCTTAAGAATCATTCTTTCACTTAATTCTGTGTGTCATGGGAAAGGCTGCTGATCTAAGCGATTTTGATAGAGGGCAGATTGTAATGGCACGAAGGCTCGGAACAAGTATTTCCGAAACTGCACGACTCGTGGGTTGTTCGTGATCTACAGTTGTTAGTACTTATGCAAAGTGGATGAATGAAGGCGAAACCAGCAGTAGACGACATGGTGTTGGACGTCCACACGCTATCAAAGAGAAAGGTCATCGGAGACTGTCTCGCATGGTGAAGGAAAACCGTTGCCAGACAGTGGCTCAGTTGACAACCCAATACAATGCAGGGCCAAGTAGAATAGTATTGGTAGTAGAATAGATCACACTGTTCAGCGGACACTGTTGGATATGGGGCAACTCAGCAAATGTTCCACTCGTGTGCCTTTGCTGACCAAGCGTCATCGCCAACTGCGCCTACGCTGGGCCCGGGAACATCGTGACTGGTTCATGGATCAGTGGGAGAGAGTTGCCTGGTCAGATGAGTCAAGGTTTGTCATTCATCACACCGATGGCCGTGTCAGGATACGCCGTCTTCCAGGCGAACAGTTGCTCCCTCAATGTACAGTAGGTCATACACAGGCCGGTGGTGACTGTATTATGCTTTGGAGGATGTTCTCTTGGGCATCTCTGGAACCAGTGGTTGTGGTAGAGCAGACCATGATTGCTACAGGGTATCTGAACATCATTGGGGACCAGTTGCACCCTTACATGGCCTCTGTTTTTCCAGCTGTAAATGGAATGTTCCAACAGGACAACGTCCGTATCACAAATCTAAAATTGTGTTGGAGTGGTTCCAGGAACATTATGCTGAATTCCAGTTAATGTCCCGGACGCCTAACTCACCGGATCTCAATCCGATAAAACAGATTTGGAATGTCATGGGACTGCAGCTCAGAGTTCAAAGACCACCAATTCGCAATATCTCCGATTTGAGTAACTGTTGCTTAAACATCTGGTACAATCTGTCTCCGGCCATCTACCAAGGACTTGTGTCATCCATGCCAAGGAGGGTTGAAGCTGTGTTGCGAGCCAAAGGTGGGCCAACTCGTTATTGACAGGTGGTCATGATGTTTTGGTTCTTGAGTGTATATTTGAGGAAAAAATTAATTATGAAGAGATTATAACCCCCTCCCCCAGAATTTTCTGGTCTGGACTCCCTTGGTTGTTTGTTTTCCAAATTATTTCAGCAATTTAATTTTAATTAAATAAATGTTAATTTTATATTTCTATTATCATTTTATATGGTAATCATTCCAATAAAAAAGCCCCGAGAAGGATTTCTGCCGAGCCAAGGTAAAAATTTTTTCGTTGTCTCATTCTGACGTTGAAGTACGATGCATTGGCTGCATAGCAATCCTGATTTACGTCAAATAAATGTTTTAACATTCCTTATTGGCATTTTTTGTTCCACTCACCGTCATGCTGCTTCATAATTGTTTTAAAGATTTTCACAAACTAAATTTAATATGTGATCTTTTGTTCTTTTGCAATTTTTTATTTTCTTACTGTTTACTACCACCTCTCTGAATTTGTTGGTCAAATTTTGCAATACCCTGTAGACGAATTTTTCCTTCCCTTTTATTCTTTTTAACTTACAAAGGCAGAAACATTAGAAAACAAAATAAACGATTCTTTGAACCGACTCGCAACGTCCACAGTAAGCCCCATTAACTTTGTTAGCGACAGATAGTTTTGTAGGAATGATAAATACCTTTACTACTACTAGCAACAGACATACTTGTAATTAGAGGAAAGGAAAACAATTTAAAATGAAATACAATTCACCCTTGTGAAAAAAACCCCAAACTTATAAAGAGAATAGACAAACAGATGGACAAATTCTATGCATTTGCTTTGGACGCAGGGAAGACCTTCGGTATTTCTGGTCTCTTGCAAAGCTGCTTTTTTTTTTTTTTTCTAAAGACTTTTGTTGGTCGAATTCGGCAACACCCTGTAGATGAATTCTTCCTTCACTTCTATTCTTTTTAACTTACAAAGGCAGAAACATTAGAAAACGAAATAAACGATTCTTCAGAAAGGAGAAAATGATGTAAATAAAAAAAATTATAAATTCTAAAAAGAAAAATTTTTAAAAAAATATTTAGAAAGTTGTATCAAGAATTTTGATGTACAGCCTAGTACTAGCACTTGATATTGAGAAAGTTGAAAGTCAGAAAAGGGCTTTATAAAGTTTATCAAACACTCTTTGAGTTTTACGAAAGTTGGCGGCGTGAAAAATCGTCTCTTCTCAAATTTAACCTAATGGCTAATAAAGGGGATTAAGCTAATTAGTACCTATATTAGATTGTTAACTTAAAAATATTTTAACGCTAATAATATCGATGTCATTAACTGTCTAATAAAAGCCATCAGTGATATATAAGTGGAATTTAATCACTGTGAGCCGTGTAACTTATGTTACTTTATGCAACACACGTTAGCATTTTCATCGCTTGGAGGTGGTAGATCAACATAAATGAGCATTATTTTTTTATTTCTTTCTCTCAGAGGAAAAAAAATCTTCAAAGTTAGACAAGCAGAATCTCTACATAAACATCATGCATATAAATTGCCCATTTTTCCGAAATTAAATGCATTCGTGCAAGTTACGAGATTAAACTTTCGTAATTTATTTGCAAAATAGTTATAGAACCTGGCAAACATTTTTATTTTCTCTCAAGTTTGTTTTGAAGTGCATGATATCGATCTAAAGAAGCTTTTAAGCTGCTTGCTGTATCATAAGGTCAAAAAGTGGTAATTAACTTTTGAATTATTTAACACACTAGTTTGCTCCCGAGATATGCGCAAAACTTGGGATTTGTTACCTGCTTTGTATACCTTAACCGGAATTTAATGAGTGTAGTTGCCAATTTTTTTTTCATAATTTAAAATTTTTAAGAATGTTTCCTCTCATATGGATACTTTCTTAATTTGGTAGAAAAGTGTTAACGATATTGAAAGCGGAACAGGGTTGCACGTTTTTAAAGATATTCACTTAATATTATCTTGAATATTCCTTTTGAAACTAAGTATCTTTTATCACGGAAAAGGGGATAACCTAAGCACACATGATTTTACTTTTTATTTACTCGAATCATCTAAAATCTCTTTAAACACGAGTTTTCTTGAGATTCGTTTACTTGTAGTGAGAGGTCAACTTTTTGCTTCACAAAGGGTTATTTATACAATGTTAGTTTAGTAGTTTTAGTAGTCGGCAAAACTACTTGTAGTAGCTCTAGTAGTGTGACGACTACAATGTTTTTGGTCGAACGATGGCCATTTGCTTAGTGTGCTGGCCTTCGATACCGGAGTTCGTGGGTTCGAATCTCACTGTGGTATGGATGTTCGTAGTTGTTCGGAATCGGCTGTAAGCTGTAGGGCCCGGTCTCATTAGCCCTCGTGCGTCAAAAAAGTAGACCGTAGAACTCCAAACTAAACCAAATCAATGTTCTTGAGTGAGAAGTAGAGTGAAGAAGGATCACAGTCACAATAGAATTGGAAATCACTTTTATTTTTTCTGGAGTAAATACTATATACAAAGGGATTCTAATTGTCCCAAAACAAGTCGAAATTTAGAGGATTGTTGCTTGCGTAAAATTACCACGACAATCACAGTCGAAAAAGAAATTAACACTAGATTGCCCAAGGCAGTCATTTTGACTGTTTTTTAATTTCAATTAGAAAAACAATTATGAAATATAATGACACAATTTCTTAGAATTTGGTGACTTTTTCTATAACATATAAATGGGTTTATGAATAATTGTAGTTACTTCCACCCTCCTTTATTATATAATATTAAAAATTAATTTTAAACAAATTTCTTTACATATTTGTTATTTTTTCACAATGCAGTCATTTTGACTGTTTTTGGGCAATATAGGTATACAAGAAATCTCGGGCAATCTAGTGTTAAATAATCTCACAAATGGAAAAGGCCTTTCCAGGGTACAAAGCAAACCCAATCCCCCGTTCGGTGTCCGAGACCCTGCCGTTCCTTATGTGAGCGGACTTTACGAGCCTCCCGAACGTAATCACTAAAAAGCTGGCTCCGGTCAAAAGTCGCGGAAGCCTTCACGAGGTCAAAGGACCTCCATAAAAAATGTCGAAAAGCCCCGAGTCGCAAAACTCTAGTCTTTTTAAACATGGGGGTCAGTTACGGTCTCGCCAACCGTTTTTTGGTCATTTACGATTCCAGTTTGCCTGAGAAATCCAGCTAAGGTTACAGCTAGATTTTTTTAGTTGAATTCTCATTCGCTAGCTATCCCGATTCCGACTTCTCCAGGCAATCCTCCGGGCTCATTACCGCAACCGATCAGGGGCGTGACGCCTATTCAACCGAACTGTCAACATTCCAGACACGGCGTTGTTGCGCTGTTGTAGCGGATCGAAACAGGAGGCATTCCGATCAGCTGATTTCAGTCTTTCGTGTTCTGAACAAACGGGGTCTTCCCAGTAGTTTTGCCGCCCCAGACAAAAATGTAAAATACTGCCCCTTTCCCCCAATAATATAAAATAATTTTCTTCCAAGCGTATAAGCTATGAGGAATTATATTCCGTGAAGTATTTTTATAAACATTTTTTTATTAGTAAAAAAGTCACGAATTCGAATCAAAATGTCCCCCCTAAAATTTACCGCCGCAGACAGGGGATTATCCAATTTTAGGACCACTCATGTATACAGAGACCTACAATTTAACCCTTTGTATTTGAACAACCCCAAATTGAAAAACATTTACTCATAGGTAAAAATATATCATATCAAACATGTACAAAATAATTAAAAGACTATTAAGTATAAAAAAAAATATCGTCAAGAGTTGGTATTTCCTACAAAAAGAAAATTCTTAATTCTTATATATATATTAATTTACATTGCATGAATATTATCTTTAGATTAATAATTTGAAACTACCTTTGTGAGACATTTACTTCTAGTGTCTCTACCCCTTTTCATAATTTAACAAATCCAAAGTTTGTTTTTTTAATAATCCAGTACATTTGATCAACCGATAAGCAAAACTTTGATAAGAAAAAGTGAACTTAGTGTTGCTACCTCAGATGGATTTTGCAATTAAGTCATGTCAATTTCAGTATTGCAGGTAGCAACAATCACCAAAACAATATTTTCAAATTCCTTGTGGAGATGATATCAATTTTTGTGTAGGCAGTGTACTTGGAACGCGGGGAGGTCGTTCAATATCGGCTTATTGGATTCCTTTTTTTTTTTTTTTAAATATTTCTACCACAATTGAAAATTGTAGGACTGTATCTTGCTCAGTTTTTAAAACAGCGAGAAAAAAATATATTTAATAAGAGAACTTCACGCTGTGTCACTAGTTACGTTAATACCCTTCTCCCTTTCATGTTTGGTTTGGTTTGGAGCTCTACGGTCTACATTTTTGTTCACAAGGGATAATGACACCAGAAACTACTGCCAAAAGCCGATTCCGAACTGCTACGAGCATTCATGCCAACATCGGAATTCGATCTCCGGTACCGAAGAGCATTGCTTACCATTCGGCCATCTTTCGGTTACCCCGTTCATGTATAGGCTGTAATAGCCAATACGCAACCTATATTTTGCACCTACTTTTCAAATGAAGATTAAATTTTTCATAAGTTTATATGTCTCATGCTACATGAAATTGCCTTATAGTACTTAAGAAAATGCTGAATAAGTTGAAATCAAATATAAGATCATAGCAGATTAGGAACTCCGTGGTTTTCGCCAATAAAAATTGCGTTTTTTTTATTGTTGGACAGATGTGGCAACAGGATCAAACAATTAAAAAAATAAGGTTCACTCTTGGCTATATATATAAAATTTCCCTGATTGACTTGTACGGACAGACTCTTGCTAAGGATTCTTACTTTCATTTGCGTGTGATCACGTCATTCTTTTGCATTAATTATGTGCGACATTGTTTTCATGTTTGTACATAGTTTGTATACGATTATCATTAAATTTCTTTGCTTGTAATTTTTTTCTTATTTCTTTTACTGCTCATCCCATTAAGGTCAGCGAACTGTAGCCTATAGGTAAGGTGCTACTCTTCGGATCTTCCTGCCGAAGCAGGAGTTACGGGTTTGAATCCTACTGATGTTATACATGTTCGTAGCTGTTCATAAATCGTCTTTAAGCAGTAGGTCTTGGTCTCATTCACCTTCGTATAGGAAAAAAGTAGACCATAGCACTCAAAACCATGTAAAAACTGTTATAAAAATATTTCATTTTATTTAAAAGCTTCACTACTTTTTATATGTTGTTATCTTAAGTTCATAACCAACACAACTAACATAAACCAAATACAGTATTAATGTAACTTTGTACAACGGCTGGCCCATATTTTTCAACTCCTCTTCTTAGCCCACTCTCCTGTTTCTAATCATGGATCTTGTTGGTGCTTCAACCACATTTGGCGAAATTGGCGTGCTTGCAGCTTGCTTGCGTGGCGTGCTTGCAGCGTGGCGTTTGAAATCTGGCGAGGGGATCGTAACTCAACAAATTGATACATAAACAAAAACAACATTTTGAGGAAAAATTTTACAAAAATTGAATATTTAAAATCTAATTGAATTAACAAAGAAAACACAAAGGAAACACATGACATTCATACTAAATAGACTGAAACATTCACTTAATCACAAATTAAATAAACTGAGTGTGATTTTCATCACAAATTTGTGATTTAGTGTAAATTATAAAATTAATTTAAAATAAGAGATTTGAAAAAAAATTTTCAATTTTACAACTCCTCTAACGAAATGGAACGAATGAGAAATGAAAATAACATCGATAATAACGAAATTTAATTGTTAATAGAAATAAATTCACAAAAAAATTGGAAAATACCAAGAGAAAGTTAGTCCAAAGGGATGAGGGAGGGTAGGCGGGATCTCATGCAGCAAAAAACTCTTTGACTTAAAAAAAACTGTATTTTGAGTGGAGGTTGAAGAGGAGTTGTAAAATTGAAATTTTTTTTTCAAATCTCTTATTAAGATATACAGAGACAATGAATCTAAAATTATTAAATAAATTGTTAGATATTTTTCCTCTAAACATAATAGGTAGGTCGCTGCTCCGGATTTCGTGGCTATGACTTCCATTTCTAACATGGATGTTCGTATCTGTTCGGAATTGGCTTTAAGCAGCAGGTCCTGGTCTCACTGGTCCTCATGTAGCAAAAAAGTAGACTGTAGCGCTCCAAACTAAACCAGATCAATATGTGAAATATTATAAACATGAATCTTTTCTATTACTGCAAAATTTATTTAATCTATTTTGCAAACTTAGGTTTAATTGCTATCCGGAAACTAGTTAGACAAGTATACACAACATAAAATGTATTTTATAAGACTGCAAACATCCATACCAGCAGCAAGATTCTAAGGCACGAATTCTAACACCAAAAGATAGAAAATTAATTTTGTATAAAAGTTACTTTATTCGCATGTACATTTGAAAACTATTCTGAATGCCATGAACAGAACTCTAATATAAAGGATTTACAGATTACCAGACGTAAATTTATATTTAAAAAAGAATTAGGCTAAAATATTCTACCCTGAAAACAAACATTAAGAAGTTTAATGTACTATTCTGCTAGAGCAAAAGAATAATTTGAATTACAAGTCAAAACTCCAAGAGTACTTCTAAATACCACCAAAATTCCGAATTTCAAAATAAGAGATTAAAAAACATATTTCTTCAAGCACAGTAAATATGAATTTCACTTCACAATAAATATATATATGCATGCGTGCATCAAAATGCAGCGCCGTAAGTGCTCTGCAATCATTCGGCCGTGGTAGGAAGGAGAGAAAAAAATGATAGAACATTTTGATGTAACAGAAATAGCAAAGCGTTTAATCTAAGATGTAAAAAATGTATTGATGCCTCAGCTGCATTAAATAATTACACCTCAGTTTAAAAAAAAGTTATAAAAAAGTTAAAATTCATTGGATCGTAAAAAATCAAGTTATAAGCAAAAGCTTACTCGGTTTATCCCAGTTTTTTTTCTTGATAAGCTGGGATAAAGGGAAGGACAAATTTTTCATAGCTATCAGCATTTTCATTGATTTTGCCCCTTTGAACTGGATAAATACATTTGTACCAGTTAAAATAAATGAATTTTACCGAAATTAAAAAATTCTGATTAATCGGAAAATACAGTCAAACATTTATAATTCAGCATTGGAAAGAAATTCCGATTATAGATTCCTTTTTTTTATTAAAAATATTATGGTCATCTGCAGCATTTAACAACATATTAAAAAAAAGCTTAAAATTTTTTGTTCTTACAAAAATGCAAAGAAATTCTTAAAATTACGTGTTAACTTGATATATTTCAAATTACGTTATAAAGCAGTAATACAGATCGTATTTTTTTTTTTTATCAAATAAGAAAGTATAGATGTAAATTGAGAGAGATTTAAGGTTTAAAGGTAAATAACATTCGTATTCTACAAAACACTCACTACATTCGATTAAATATGTCAGATAGTTGAATTCGCTTTGGTAATTTTAGCTTCCTGCTTTTTTATGTCGAACACCGTGAACGATTCAATGCTGAAATCGACGCAAATACATTTTAACCGACATTTCACTGTTAATTTTTTAATATAAACTTTATTAGCAACGGTAGAGTTTTGTAGGAGTGTTAGATACCCTTACTACTACTAGTAACATACATACTTGTAATTAAAGGAAAGGAAAACAGTTTGAACTGAAAAACAATTCATCCTTTTGAAAACCCAAACTTATAGACAGAATAGACAAACGGGCAAATTCTAGTCATTTGTTTTGGACGCAGAGAAGACCTTCGGAATTTCTGGTCTCGTTCAAAAGTCTCCTGTTTTTCTTTTCTAAAGACGTCCGAATTAGAAAAATTAATCGTCTGTAGTGAATTTGTGCAATTTACGGTCCCCCTCAGCCTGATTTTATGAGTTCAATTTTAAAATGTATAGGGGTTTACTCTGGAAGTTGCGAGTCGGGTAGAACGTTCGTTTTGACGTCACTTTGACGTCAGCTTGATCATTTTCTTGAAAAATGTCCTCAAGCTGGCTTCAAAATGACGTCACAACTAAGGTTCGAAACGAACTGCAACTTCCAGAGTAAGGGCAGTAATTTTGATTAAAAAATAAATCAGGCTACGTAAAAAATGCCATTAGCAAAGGAAAATCAACAGAATTTTTTTAAAAAGAAAATAAATAGAAAATGCCAGTAGTGTCAGAATTTAGGAGCTGCCGGATTAAAGGCTTTCGGATTACCGAAGCTTCACTGTAGTAGGAGTTTGTTCCTCAGCTTAAACCCATTTACAACATAAGCTTTTTTCATTAAAACCGGCGTCGGTATTGACAGTTTTTAATGGGTTGATTATCTTGATTGGTGTAAGGCTAAATGTTAGTATAAGTCATAAATGTTGTAATTATAATGTTAGCATAGGTTTAATGTATTATTAACGATAATGCATTTGGGAACAAGCGAGAAATAACTTGTATTGAGAGTAAGGGCTGGTCTCACCAAAGTCGTTTAAAAGCTAACCAAGATTTACCCATGACGCTAACCAATACTGGGACTAAATTCTCCGTTTAAACAGAGTTTAATCGTGGTTAACCGTTAAACGGCTTTGGTGAGACCGGCCCTAAGACTCGGTTATATTCCACCATAGTCGATAAGATCTAATCGATGATTAATTACAATATAATTATACAGCCGTTAATGTGCGATTAAAATAAACAAAATATGGCTAGACCGAGCCTAAACGTCAAAATGTGATTCTTATTGATTGAGAAGTTTAAAGAATGTACCAAACAAACTATTTCTTGTCGTGAAAGAATTTTAAAGGATCAATATCTATAATAACAAATAAAAAGTTTAACATTTTAACTATTTATAAAAAAATTAAAGAAAATTATTGTTATTTTATTTTACTCTAAAAATTATTGAGTTCTACATTATTGATTTTCAAGAAATTGATGATTCATGTGGCATACAAATCAGTAAGCTAAATGGCGACATAATATAGCAAAGTTATGAATTTGCTATATATTGACTTGCTTACCTCCTGTAACTAACTGAATAGAGACATAGAAAATTAAATTATAATTGTTATTATTTAATTATAACAGCTATTATTATTAGATCATAAGTACCTTTGAAATTCCAAGACAAAAATAGTTAAATATCAAAATACCTGATTAAATAGTTATTTCAATTTAAAAAATTAAGTCCTCTATATAGCTTTACTCATAATCTAAAAGTTTAGTTAAAATTAGTCAGTTAGTAATAAAAGAAAAATGTAATCAAATTCTTTTGAAATACAACTAGAAACTGAGTACTTGGATTTTGCGTCGGTTATTTCTGCCTTCCAATTAAGATCAGTCTAAGTACACAGTTGCACAAAGCTCTTAGACAAGCTAATAAAGAATTTAAGTCTTAAAGAAAAACTCTTTTATTATCTAAGTTTTCCTCTCTAAACAATTATAAGTGTGATACTAATTTAGTTGTAAAAGTTTCCTGAAACTAAGTTTGAGGGGATTATACTCAACGAATTTCTATTGAATTTTAAAATACTATAAAGTGACTTTAAAAGGTCTCAGTTATATTGACGGATAAAATTTCTGATTGTTAAATGGATTCTAAAGTTACTTGAATTAAGTATACAAAAAAGAGCCATAGTGTAACATAAGGATTCACTAATTATATATTTTTTCATCAAATCAAACAGAATCTAAAATATTTTATTACCAGTGCGTTATGATTTCCACTGCTATTTTTTCAATAGACAATTGTAATTCAACTGCATCTACTACGATCTACCAAAGGTAAGTCATTGTTAGTTTTGAATGGCGAAATGAAAATTTAAAGTACTTGTACGGTTTCAAACTAGCTTATTGCCGATACTGTGAGGCTATGATTGTAAGCCACGTTCTAAACTAGGGGTGGGCAAATACTTTTAAACCTGGGCCAAAATGAAATTTTCAAAATGTCTCCCGGGCCTGAGAACTATACCGCTTACGCTGTGCACTCGCAAATGTTTTGGGTGGAGTTTTTTCCCTGTCCAAGCAATTTTCTTTTGACAAAAACACTATAAGTATCATTTTAAAGCATTTGGACAGAGAAATTTGACAGTTAATAAAAGATAATAGTAATAATAAATTGTCTTACTTAGGTGTATATGCGAACAATTTGTGCCCAGTAAAATATGTCACGTAATTTTTAAAGAAATAGGATCCATTATATTAAATGAATGGACATTAAATAAATCAGTTAATGAAAGATTTTATTTTGATATTTATTTATATCCTAACGATACAAATTATTTTATTTTGATCATAGTTATTACATTTTTATATTTATATTACATATTGTAAATATAATAGTAAATAGAATTATAAAAAGAAAAGACAAACGGAGGAGTGCATGTTCAATTCTATGTAGTAAGCTGACCACACGCTTTATGAGAGTATGTATGTTACATACATTAAAGTAGGGATATGGTTACAGCTGTTCAAAATATAATAATCTCTATTATTTATATATTTTTCATTATTTATATGTACACTACGCATACAATTACTGTTGATTTCAACAAAATCCCATGTAAGAGATTAAAAAAATTGCATGCAGGATTTTTTAAAGTGCCGGATAAAGTAAGCAAAAGGCCGGATCCGGTCAGCAGGCCAGCTTTTGCCCACCTCTGTTCTAAACTGTTATTAGTTTTCAATTTTGAACTGTCATACACATTGAAGATTTTTTTACTTAAAAGTAGATGTAAAGTTCGCAAATGATCTTGCAAAATTTTCTAGGTTGCTGCTTTTTTCCCCCTAAGAATTAAGGTAATAAATTTATATTTATTATTTAAAAATACTGCTGACAAGCAAAATAAGCAAAACCCCTGTAATTTATTCAGTAATATATTAAGATGCATGATGAAATATTTTCAACCTGTATTAAAGGATTAAGTATTGAAATGAAAAAGCCTAAATTTTTCACAATGAGAAATAAAATTTTGTTAACCCTTGACTACAAGTAAAAAGGAATTTTATGTGTCTTAAAAATACTGTTTAATTTGATTTATATGAATAGTTTCGTGCAAGCTAAGAAAGAGAAAATTTTATTTTGAGATTTGGATTGTTATACATTTAATATGCATTCAGATTGGCATACACTGTTAATGTAGAACCATTAAAGAAATCATAAAATAATTATTTAGTAGTTTTATAAAATACAGACTGCACGGGGTCCACTTAAAACAGGTTTTTACGAGTTAGACTCTTCAAATTCTACACTGGCACATGAAGTGAATGGTAACCAAAATACTGTATGTCAAGGGGCTAAGGTTTGGTTTGGTTTGGTTTGGAGTGTGCTATGGTCTACTTTTTTGCAACTCGAGGGCTAATGAGACCGGGACCTACTTCTTAAAGCCGATTTCGAACTGTTATGA
The DNA here is from genome assembly GCA_032207245.1 of Pardosa pseudoannulata. Lineage (NCBI taxonomy): Eukaryota > Metazoa > Arthropoda > Arachnida > Araneae > Lycosidae > Pardosa > Pardosa pseudoannulata. Next base: position 97,778,552 of record CM063498.1, on the reverse strand, counting down.
AAATCTATGCCACAGTGGGATTCGAACCCATAAATTATGATTCCACCACCGCCCTAACCGTTTAGCTATCTTTCGGCAAAGACATTAAGGGGTGAATAAGAAAAGTTTTATCCCATTAGTGAATGCCTAACTCTTCTATTTAGGTTCAGTTAAAAGCAGTTTGTAAAATTCTGTCTTGGAACGATCATCCTTTTCAGTGAAGGCATATGGCATTCCTATAAGCAATCTGTTTCAAGTATCTGCTATTATTTACAATTTTGTCATTAGAATTGACATTTTATAATTTTTCGATCATAGCACAAACTACTTTTGGGGCAGGTACATAGATTAAAATCATGACAAATAGCTATATCTGTTGTAAAGCTACAGTTTCTAAAGGGATCGGTAGACTACGGCCACAGGGTTAACGGCACCAGGTCAAAGCAAGTAATGCAAGGAAATGGCACGGCCTCTGTTTTGAATAGCACACAAAAAATTTCACAGCTTGGGTGTCATATTATTGAGTATTATTAATTCAATGAAGTTGTTTTTCGATTTAAATTACTGTTACAGCAGTGGTTTTCGAATATCGATAGTTGTGCAAAAGACTTTTCAATGTTTGAAAATTCATTTGGCTTTACAATTAGAGAACTTCTATCGAATTGTCATTTATAAGTGTTTGATTTCAAAATGAAAAGATAAAAACGTTTAAAGAAATGGATGTAATCCAATTCTGACACATTTTTCTGGAAATAAATATGGCAAATTAAAAAACATTACACAGGAATTTACAGGTATTTGGGGGTAAATATTTAGGTGAGCAGACATTTTCTAAAATGAAATACGTAAATTTCCAACATAGAATTAACTGATAATATTACTAACTTGGAAATCAATAATGAATGATGAAATGTTTTTCTTAGATATTTTATTCTTCACTTTAATGCAAATTTTGTTCATTCAATAATATATTCATTAAAAATTCTTTTGTTTCTAAGTGTTAGCAATAATGTGTGTAATACTTATTGTGTAAGAAGAAATCATTTCCTAATAAAAAAGATTATTTTGCTTTATCAGTAGAAATACTAAGTACAAAATACATCCATTCAAGTTCATAACCTGGTTAACTGAACCCATTTTATCATTTGACCTAGTTGTAAAGTAATTAGCTATCCAAATGGGTAGGGTACTGTTCTTCGGTACCTTAAGGAGTATTACTTGAGTAACCTTCCCCTACATAATTTCGGTTTTATATTTTATAGAATCTGGGAGATGTCAGTCATCTGTGCTAAAGTAAGGCTTTGAATTGGTTAGGAATAGCTGTTTCGGTACCGGAGTTCGATTCTATATTGATCAAATTTCGTTACTTAATCGGCTTTAAGCTGTAAGCCCCGGTCTCATTAGCCCTCTTGTTGCAAAAACTAGACCGTAGTACTCCTAACCAAACCAAACCAAACCATCTGTGCTAAAGTAGATTTTGAATTCTCCGAGATGTCAATAGCTGTTTCTGACAGACCTCGAGCAGCTTTATATTGAATCGTAATTTTGTACTGTTACTTAATTATTGTACATCAGCATTATAAATAAACCTCATTAAATGATACATAGTAATGCTAATTTTAAAATAAAAGGTTCTGTTTCTCAGCTTGCACAAAGTTGTTCAGATGAGCCAGAACTAAATAGGGCTTGATTGAATGAGTGGGTCCCCCATGTCAAATGTTTTTATTTATGACAAGTATAATAGCATTTATAGATTAGCATGGAGTTCCTATGCTTGTTGGGTCTGTAAGATATCTATATCACTATATGCACATTGAGACGGATTTATGAATATGAAATTTCCTGATTAATGGGTAGCATTGAAATGTTCTCGTTTATCTATTGATAATTTCATTTATTACACATAATATGCTTAAAACTACTACGAGACAGTTAAAACCTTGCACGGTCCAGCTCCGCGACATAATTAAAAAATACTTATACTTACTATTACTTTAGTTCTGGAATGAACGGCTGAACTCTTACGATTAGCCGAGGTACCACGCACAAGTCGCATTTGTTTCTGCGCGAAGTGACTACCGACATGGTATTCACGTCGCATTTGTTTCTGCGCGAAATGACTATCGACGTGGTATACACGTCGCTTTCGGTTCTGTAACAAAAGCATCTCGACGTGCCTGGCACGTCTTTGTAGCGCAAGTGGTTAAAACTACTGCGAGACAACCTTGCACATCCATGGGAAATTAAATAGTTCTTATACTTACTATTACTTTTAGTTCATGCTATTCACTCCTTTAATTAAGAGAGCCGAACGATGGCCGAATGGTTAGAGAGCTGACCTTCGGTTCCGTAGTTCGTGCGTTCAAGTCCCACTATGGCATGGATGTTAATAGCCGTTCAGAATTGGCTTTAAATAGTCGGTCCTGGTCTCATTAGCCCTCGTAGTAACAGAGTAGACCATATAGCTTCACCCAAACCAAACCTTTAATTAACCAATACCGGAATTTGCAGGTTTGGTTCCCGCTAATCCGCTATTGGTATGTATTCGTAGTCTTTCGGAATCGGCTTTAAACAGTAGGTCTCGGTCTTATTATCCCTCGTGTACTAAAAGAGTAGACCGTAGCTCTCTTAACCAAACCAAACCAAACGAAACCAAACCTTTAATTAAGTTGTACCGGAATTTGGGGGTTTGATTCCCGCTAATCTGCTATTGATATGTATGTTCGTAGCCGTCCGGAATCGGCTTTAAGCAATAGGTCCCGGCCACATTAGCGCTCGTGAAGCAAAACAGTGTATTGTAGTGCTACAAACCAAATCAAACATTTAATTACGAAAAGTAATATTTACTGTAAAATGTTAAGTTATTACACAGAAATAAAAAAGTTGTATATAAAGTGAGGTGCACATACTTTTTTTTTCTATTGGAGAAAACCATTAAGGTATTTTCAAAAATATATTTTTAAAAAACCTTTCCCAATTCCTCAAAAATTGTTGGAAGTTTTCACGGCAGGGAATATATTGCTGGTATAATGACTTTCTCGATAAAAATACCTCCCCAAAAGAAAAGAAAAAACCCCACTTTTAAATTCTTGTTTACAATATAAGAATGAATATAATTAAGAGTTTTCGAAAAAAAAATCTATTTTCCCTCATTTGTGCATTCCATTAGATGTTTTTCTTGTGGATTTAGAAATATCGATTAACCTAGATTTGAAAAATGCTTGGAAATATTCGGATATTTTTGTCGTGCAATTTAGCTTCTTAACTAACGAGTGGTTATTTATCTCATCTGTTGCTATTTTAACGTTACATCTCATAACATTAAAATAGCAACTTTTGTTTTGAACAATTTCTTAAATTTGAGTTTAGATTCATTGGTTGCATTTGACACCAGATTCGATGAAACTGTAGTTTATAGTGATTGGAGGTCGTGTAGAATACCGAATGGTGTTAAAAAGAAAAAAAAATGTTTTCGAAAGAAACTGTTTCGGGAAACATAGAATTTATCACGTATCTTCGTTGCATGTCCAGTAAAAAGATTACCAAGAAAACAAAGCTGTTTTCACATTAATCCTAACCGAAATTACCGTTTCCCTGTTTCACCTACTTGACTTTTATTGAACCATATATCTTTCACTAATGTTTTGTGTGAAAGGTGGTAGAAATTCGGTATAGGTTTTACAAGGTGTCTGGGAATTGGATACAAAATAGTGTAGTTGACCGTTAAGAATAAAAGAAAAGGACAGTTAACATTACCAGGAATATAACATGAGTGAATATTTTTGGATAACTAGTTTTTTGGTTATTAAAAAAAATGTAGTAGCTTATTCGTGTAAATTATGAAGCCATATTGCAACTTGTTAGAACACCGAATGATGGCCGAATGGTTAGGGCGCTGATCTTCGGTACCGGAGTTAGTGGGTTCGAATCCCACTGTAGCATGGGTGTTTGTAGTCAATCAGAATTGGCTTTAAGCATTAGGTCCCTGTCTCATTAACCCTCGTGGCAAAATAGTAGACCCTAGAGATATAAATCAAACCAAACTAATTTGTTAAAGCTCATACAGTGGTTTTAGATTTCTTAGAATTAATAATCTATTAACTAATGAACATAATCACAATTCACTCAGAAATAAGATTAAATTATATGTAATTAAAATTAATAGTATCATTTAGAACAGTTGGTTTATTCGAATTATACAGTATTGTACATAGTCATCTATAGCAATCGCTGAACTATTAACCGAATGGTTTGGGTTCTGATCTTCAGTAGTCTCATCAGCCCTCATGTTTCAAAAAGAAGACCATAACGCTACAAACCAAACCAAACCGGTGGTAATAATTCAACATAAAGTATAAAAAGGTAAGTGGAGAAGAACATAAAATCATGTGATAAAGAACCATGGAGAGGAGTGTTAAATTTGTAAATAATATGCAAGTATGGCGTATTAGAGAGCTTGATTAGCCTTTGTGGATCGGGCTATTCAAGAAGAAGTCGATGCAACTGAGAACTAAAACAAGCATATGGCTGAAGAGGCGAAATTTCCTCTGACTCTATCATGACTCTGATCTCTCGGTACAAACCCTTGAATTGTTTTGACTGAGTTCTCTCTCCTCTGTCTTTCTCGATTATCACGGAGAGGTGCATCTCCTTTGATCATTGGATATTATTTCTTCTTATGAACGTTGTCTAAGCTCTCTATTTGTCCAAGTGCTCCTGGGACGCTGCAATACACTTTCACTATAAAAATGTCTCTAGCAGTGGAGCCCTGTCTCTTTCAAGTCTAATTTCTCTAACATGATTGTAAATTTCATCATAAATTTCTTTGAAGTTACCGTGTAGTTTGGTTTGGTTTGGAGCTCTACGGTCTACTTTTTGCAACAAGAGGGCTAATAAGACAGGGACCTACTGCTTAACTCCTTCCGGTAAAATGACGAGTCTAGCTCGTCATTAGTTTTTCATTCCATACCGCACAATGACGAGCTACACTCGTCATGCGATTAAAGTTACTGTTAAATATGATAATTAATTTAGTTTAAAATTTCTAGTGTACTGAATTTGGCAACACTTTTATCACTTGTGAAAATCACAAGTCACTATTGCATATTGTTTACTTAGAATTTCTTGGTACAAGTCATTGCCAAATTAATGAGTCAGAATAAAAGAAAACCTACTAAGAAATGCCGTGTGTGTTACAAGAATCAAATTAAAAGTGAGACTACTTGGCGGTGTAAACAATTAAGAATTCCTTTGCACTTTGTTTTGAAGACTATTATCTGTATACCTTATTAATGTTTTGCTTTGATATTTTCTTAATTTTACTGTTTCTGATATTATTTAACACTATGTAAAAAGTGGATTTTAATTAAGAATATGTAAGAATTGTAAAATGAAACAAGTTTTTTAAATAAAAATTAAATGGTTATTTCATGCACATTTTTTATTAAATCGAGGGTTAATACGAACATCCATCATTGTTCGAACCCACAAACGAAGGTCACATGCAATGGGCCATCACAAATCTGTTCGAAGGTTTATTTAAACTAAATGTTTAATTTTGTAGAATTTGAAACTAAATTTTTAAATGCTAAATTTTCTAATTGTTATTTGTGGCGACGAACATAGGTTATAAAGGCACAATTATTCAAAAAAAATCTAATCAATGATCAACCTTTCAGTGCCTCTCTGAATAGAATGGCATTGTAGCTCTCGAGAATCAGCTTTAAATATGCAGGTTCATATATTTTGACCCCATGTTCCAAAAAATATCCATAGATCAAAAATTAACAATAAATATATTTATTATCAATATTAAACATGCAGTCAGGGAGACTTACAAGTTTCTGTTAAGTTTATTTTTATATTATTTTAATGATTTTTTTAATGTTTTAATTTATATTTTACGGAAACTGCCATTACAATGCAAAGATCTCTCCTATTGTTAACACTAAATAGATGAAACTGCTTTTACATTCGAAACTCATCCATGCTAGCTGAAAGAGAAAAGAATGCAATTTTGAGCCCATGCAATTGCAACTTGATAATAGATTTCATAATTTTCAGACATGCAAGTCAACCAACATGTAGTACATCAGTTTTTTATTTTTGCTGATTTTACGAGTTGCTAACTGAGGTTTTGGTATTTTAAATATTTTAGGATTTTTAAGTTCTCATTATATTGACCGATATTGGATTAACTGTTAATAAAGTTTTAATCTGTTTAAAAAATGTTCATAAAATCATTAAAAAGGTCTCAGTTTTGGGTCTGGGTAAATTGAGGGAAAAGTTTCTTTCTTTATTATAAGTTTCATTATATTGACCGATATATTAACTGTATAATAATGTTTTGATCTGTTTAAAATAAAATTTCATAGATCATTAAAAAAGGTCTCAGTTTTGGGTCTGGGTAAATTGAGGGAAACAGGGTTTCTTTCCACTTCTCATTATATAAGTTCTCATTATATTGACCGATATTGGATTAACTGTTCAATAATGTTTTGATCTGTTTAAAATAAAATGTTTCATAGATCATTAAAAAAGGTCTCAGTTTTGGGTCTGGGTAAATTGAGGGAAACAGGGTTTCTTTCCACTTCTCATTATATAAGTTCTCATTATATTGACCGATATTGGATTAACTGTTCAATAATGTTTTGATCTGTTTAAAATAAAATGTTTCATAGATCATTAAAAAAGGTCTCAGTTTTGGGTCTGGGTAAATTGAGGGAAACAGGGTTTCTTTCCACTTCTCATTATATAAGTTCTCATTATATTGACCGATATTGGATTAACTGTTCAATAATGTTTTGATCTGTTTAGAATAAAATGTTTCGTAGATCATTAAAAAAAGTCTCAGTTTTGGGTCTGGATAAATTGAGGGAAACAGGGTTTCTTTCCATTTTTCATTACATAAGTTCTCATTATATTGACCGATATTGTATTAACTGTTTATTAAAGTTTTGATCTATTTAGAATAAAATGTTTCATAGATCATTAAAAAACGTCTAACTTTATAAAAACTTGTTAATCTTGCTATAGGAAGTAATAACTAAATATATGTGCTAATTGAAGAAAAAAAATCTACTTACCACAAAAAAATTTTTAATTCGTAAGTTACAATCTAAATTTTATATAAAATAGAATTTAATATTTTCATTCTGAGAAATTATAGTAATACGAGCAATATATTTTTTGTAGCATAAAAAGGCTAATCTTTAATTTCCAATTTAACAGTTTTTGATTTTTTTAAGTCATTAAAAAGATACACATAATTTATTTCAATTCGATATAAAAATTTAGTTTCTATAAATGCACATATTTAAAATTTTGCCTTGCTAATAAATTAAATTTCGGTTTTTTCATATTGTATATTTCTTATGTTATTTGACAAATTCCTTGAAATAACAAACTGATACATTTTTTTTAAACTTAAGAGCATTAAATAATAAAATCCATTCTATAATGCGCAGAACTTTTTAATTTATGATGAATCAAAGAAAGGCTGGCCGAACGATGCCTGATTGGTTAGAGTTCTGGCCTTCGGAACTGGAGTTCGTGGGTTCGAATTCCACTGTGGCATGGATGTCCGTAGCCATTCGGAATCGGTTTTAAGCTGTAGGTCCCAGGTCTCATTAGCCCCCGTGCTGCAAAAAGTAGACCGTAGCACTCCAAACCAAACCAAAGAATGGCTGTTAAGTTGAAAACTTTTAGTCTTAAAAGGTATACCCTTTAAGGTTATCCTTAACTAGCATATAGCCAGTAAAATGAATGGATTAATAAAATTTTTAATTTTCCAGATTTGTAACGTACTCTGAGGCAGGTAAAAAATGGTTTGATTTTTGGCTGAGAAATGTCTGGTACACGCTCAATAATATGTTTATCTTCATACTCCTCTAAAGGCTCCCGATACTGTTAATGCACTTTAGAATCACACTGAATTCATTTATTCATACCGTGTGGTTAAGTATAAAGAACAAACACACAAATGAACAGATTTTTTAATTTTCAAAGATATATAACTTAATTGTTAGATATTTATTAACACATTCGCTGCCACTAAAAATGATATTACCATCCTCAGAAGCCGCATTACAAAACATGGTTTTAATGGTTTAAATGTTCGTTATATTTTACTACGAAAATCAGAAAAACGAGAAACATATTATTTCCTGTTTAGGAGAGCGTTTTTTTTTCCCGACGCTCTGGAGCGTCAGTGGCACACATACTCAACTTCTCTTCGTGAGTGCCACTGACGCTCCAGCGCGTCTGATGAATATTCTCAGAAATTACTGATATATTGCATAAAATAGCAGTTTAAAAGGAATAAAACGGAATACCGTTCATATATACGTTCATATATATTCATTTATTCCATTTATGAAACAATACTGAAAACATTTACAAATAATAAGCACAATATACAGAATTATTACTTCTATTTCTAGATATTGAAGCAAAGTAATAATTAACATTCTAATAAAAAATTACTATCAACTCTAAATATTAAATTAATATAGCAAAGTATAAAATAAACATATAGTAAAAAAAAATAATGCAAACAAAAATTTTGAAAACCAACCACAAAAAATTAAAAAATAATGCTTCACTAACGTGCCGAAACGACCTCGCCATTCAATTTCCAAAGCCACACTAAACACAGCATATAATTATAAATTCGCCGCGTTAGTGCGTCGTCGGCATACCAGGAGGTGCCGCTCTGACGCGCCAGTGCGTCGGTGGCAGCGAACGTGTTAATCCGTGAAATAGACTCCTAGACTTTGTAATCGGTTTGTAATTCTCTCTCGTCCTGTTTTAGTGCCGAACGATGCCGAATGGTAGAGCGCTGTTTTCGGAACCGGAGTTCGTGGGTTCGAATCCACTGCTGGCATGGATGTCGTAGCCGTTCGGAATCGGCTTTAAACCGTAGTCCCAGTCTCATTAGCCTCGTGTTGCAAAAGTAGACCGTAGTACCAAAATACTGTTTTAGTATAACGATGGCTGAAATGGTATACTTTCGGTAGTACTTTGAATCCCACTGCTGGTATAAAATTGTATTCATTTATCTTTATCGAGGACACACGCTTTAAGTTATAAAACACTAGTCTATAGCCCGTCATATGACGGGATCCGTAAAATTTTTAATATTCCAGAATTGTAAAGTACCCTATCAGGCAAGTAAAAAGATAGTTTTTTTTTTGGCTGAGAATTATCTGATATATAATTTGTGAATCTTTAATGACCACATGTTAGTTGCCAACTTTAATTTATCTTATCATATTACGTGATAGGATGGACAGCAGAGGTTTTAATATTTGACAGTGATTATTTGGCGGTATACATGAATGATGTCCAAAATTTAACGAATCGAATGAAAACCGTCTGGTTATGTATAAAAAACAAACACAAAAAAGAACAAACTTCTTAATTTTCAAAGATATATAACTTAAAAGCTAGATATTTATTAATCCGTGAAATAGACTCCTAGACTTTTATGAAAAGAATTTGTTGTTAATAATGGTGATAAAATTTTCATTGCAACGGAAAATAATCGATGATTAAATTTAAAATTATTACATTTGTACCTAATCTATTATTTAAGCCAAATATGAAAGAAAATTATTTTCGTAATATCTAAGTTCAATGATAAAACGTATAAAAATAATGCAGATGATATTTAAATAATTTAAAATAAGAAGAGATTAAATAAGATGGTTGAAGGAATGACATAATTATGCTAGAAAAAAAATGTTATTTTTGCCTATTTATTATGTGATAAATTGATTAATTTAATTGCCTGCTCTTAACCATGGAAAATAGGGCTTTAAATAAGGGCATTAAACGGTCGAAAAGGGGGAATGGGTGGATTTCGAATGTTTTAAAGACTGGCTTTGAATTTTGCTACCCTAACTCATCAAGTATCCAAAATGGATGTCCCTATCCATTCCAGGTCCAACCGCTTCATAAATTCGAGAAGAGACGGACAGATAACTTAGGCTATTATTATATAGGTGATAAAAGTTATATTTAATTCAAAATTTATATTTGTTTTTAGAGTACTTTTTCGCTATCTCCTTACATTATTAAATAAAGGGCCGGATGCCAGTTTGTTAATAACTCAAAAGTATAGTTTAATTAACGCTTACTACAATTTTTGCCATATGAAAACTAGATGTATAAGAGGTGTCACTGAAAGCAAAATTTTGTTCAAAAATTATTTTAAGCTTTTTAATTACTTAAATTAGGATCCTTATATGCATTTCAGCTCAGATGATTAAGTATTTATGTAAACATCTCATCTAAAATGCGTACTAAAAACTTAAGACTTGTATAGATATCTAATAACAAAATAAATAATACATTTTAATGTTAAAATAGTTTCTTCACAGCTTTGAAGTCTCTATGACGATAAATTTATGTTGTAAGGGAAGTGATACCCTCTTTTCCTCTATAAAATTGTCATCCCACCCTGTCTAAAAATTACGACCAGAACTCCTTGGAGTGGCTCTAAAGTGCATCATATTGTCTTTATATTTCACAAGTTATTTACCCTTCCCACAGCTGTTGTTGAAACAACATCGGCAACACCTGCTACATTATTGCTTCAGAAAATAATATTTGCTGTGGTTGTTGCACTGAAACCTGATAGATGGATTGTTAAACCGGCCTTATTTGAAGGAAAAGCTAAAATACGATCTTCATCACCAGAAAATATCTTGGTTCTTTATTCCCGTTTTTAAATAAAAACAAGGACTTTTTACACTTAGGAAAAATTTAATCCTTGGATTGAGACTGAAGGAAAGTTGAAGTGTAAATTTCAATATTAAAAGATTATACCAGATGCATTACTCTTTTCCCATCACTATTATATTTTTAATCGTTCTTATTACTGTGTTTTGACAAGTTAAAGTATGTGGTTGAAAAATATTGATCTTGATTTTACTCGATTTTCTCATCGTTCTCATAAATCAATAATTGTTTCAGATTTATTTTCCTTCTTTAAACGATATTTCAATTACTTATATTTTGTAAGAATTTTGGAGAATAGTGGTCGAATGGGTAGGGTGCTGATCTTCTGTAGCGCAATTTCAAGTCCCGCTGAAGTCATGCATGTTCATAGCCATTAGGAATTGGCTTTAATCAGTAGATCCCAATCTCATTAGTTCTTGTGTAGCGGAACAGTCGACCGTAGCACTCTACGCCAAACCAAACTCTTTGTCAGAATTTAAATGGTACAACGCAGCGTTATTTTCCTTAATCACTCCGAAAATCTTTCGAAATTCTTTAGATAACACTATTCTATAACACTTTAGGCATGAGCTTACTTTCTTATATCTTCTTATGAAGGTATGAGAACCATTAAAGTTTTATGTAGTATCTATTTAATAAACAAATTTTTTAAAGAATAAAAATAAAAAAATTCCGAAATTCCAGTTTTTGTATTATTAAACAAATACTTATCAATTGGTCTAAATCAATATATAGATGTTTCGTACATTTTAACTGTTCTAAGTGCGGTCTGTCAGATTTCCTTCCTAAGCATTTACCTCCCTCTAAATCATAGGCTTCAAATTGGGGGCGGTACAGACCTCAAGTAGCACTGGAGTCTTTCACAATTTCTTAAAAGGTCCAAATGGGGAAAGTTGGTGTTAAGGCAGCCAAAATGGGCTGACAGAAAAACGAAAATGAGTATAATATCTATAATAATAATCAATAAATCATTTGAACAATACTCTATTTATCGTAATAAATACTATATATATTTAAAATTACAAATTTCAAGAATTACACCATTGAATGTCATTTACCTATACTCTCTAGAGTAAAAGAAAGTTTTAAAAAAGGAGAATTGTGGAGATTTACAAATGATATTAAAGCAAGTGACCACCATAAAAAAATCTCCACCATCCTCAACTATCTCAATTTTTAAAATTTCTTATTGACTTTATGCTTATTTTTTATAAAGTTTTTAATAAACCGTTTTACTACATGTTATGGCCTTTTTAATTCATTTCTATTTTGTAATTCTTAATAGATAGGCAGATAAAACAGGTATAGAGTTATCTATTATGGAAGAGAGGTGGTTCATAAGTTTTCTTGTAAAGGGGGCGGTCCAGAAACTTGGAACCTTTTCTCTAAATCATAATTGACTCTTGTCTTTCTCTGTATTTTCCTGGAGAGTACTGCCAAGATGGATTACCAGATGAATTAAAAATTAATTTAAAATGAACAACTAGACATTTTTAAAACGTATTATCTCGCAAAATACGTTCACAGTAGTTAAAAGTTAAACATTTATAGAGATTACATTTAAAAATTACATTATTTATGGGATTATTTTGTATTTATTCCTCCGTGAAACTTTAATCAGTATCAAATAATTGGTGTCTGTCCAGCGTCAGCATTGATTTTACATCTGTGTCCTAAGGATTGCAGAATCAATTTGATAAAATTAAGAATATCTTAGTTAGCTGCAATTTTGAAATTTGATTTGTTTCAACCAGCTTGTTTTAGTTCTTCTGATATAGATTGCGCTGTAGCATCCGATGTTTAGTTTCATAATTCTTGTTTTAACTGTTATATATGTGTCTTAGTAAAGTAATGTTTTTCTGATAGGAGATTTCTAATTAACACATTGTATACGGGACACGTACTAGTACGTTTTCTGACGATTGATACTTGAGCGCGGGTCACGTACTAGTACGGGTTAGTGTAATAACATGGTTTGTTTGTGTGTACAAAAATGATGGTATATACAGGAACACGAAGCCGAATGTTCTTGTCTACTACATAGATTCTGGAAAAATTTAGACAAATAAAAACTAGTTTTTTCACGAGTCGATGCGGAACCACAGAAGGGAAAAAATTAAAACTATATGATACTATTTCTATTTGATTTTTCCTATTTACGGTACTATTATAAATTTATCCACTAAAAATATATATTTTTTGTTTACAAAAATCTTATGGTTGTTATTTACATATTTCTATTTATATATTTGTTTATAAATTTCAATATAAATACAAAAAGTTGGTTAAAAGTTTAAATAATCTTCGATCTATTGAGATTTAACTGAATAACTAAATTTACACCCAAAACGCCTGGTCCCGGTACAATTCCGCTGCGAAATGTACCCGCATACAGTGTGTTAATAGAAATTAACACATCATCATTGGAACATCATAGACCAAATCGTTTCATTTCGAACAACGATTACACAGGTCAACAGTGGTTTTGGTGCCTGGGTATATAGAGCTGATTTTATATGAGTTTGATGCCGTGAATTCAAATAAAGCATTAGGTTTTGCTTATCACCTCGTATTTCTGAGATTTACCATCTCAGTAAAACATACGTTATACTATTATAAGTTGAATCCATAAATTAAATAAAATAAACTAAACATGGAATTATACTATTAATATATTATAATATTATTAATATCTTATACAAATATATTAATTATTAATATATTTTTATATTAATATATAATACAAATATTATTGCGTTCAAAGATAGAGGGAAAAAGGAATCGAGGAAATCAACTATACTCTGTCTCAAATATTTATTATAATGATAAAAAATTAAGTTTTATCTTATAGCAATAATATATATTATAAAAAATTTATTAATACAATTAAATATTTAATAATTTACCTAGAAACTAGTGTAAACAGGCTCACATGTCTTCCCCGATTGTATTTTATTAAGGTAAGACGAAGTTTAGTCATTGAACATATCAGAAGTTTCTTTTTCGTGACAATCTTAAATGTGTTTTGGTACAGTCCCTTTTTTATACTCCAGCAGTAATCAGCCATCAAGTGCGTATCCTATCTTCCTTGATAGCGGACCTCCATTTTTTAATATACTGGTGAAATATTTCACCTTGTTCCTCACTGGATGATTTGCATTCATTTCATTTCTATTTATCGATACAAGTACAAAAATATACAACATAGTACGTTTTAGGTTAACTTTATAACATCTCTTTCCTAAACTCAAATATTACACGAGGCTAATTTCTATCTACCCTGCACGAAGAAAAATCTCCAACTAAATTAAACTCAAAAAGTGTTTAGTTTATTACTTAAAAATGTTTACTCAACTCAAAAAGGATTTCAACTGTAGTCGAAGGGTTGAAAGTCACTTACATTACGGATGTTTAGCCTGTCTGGTGGATTTTACCGCAGCTATGTGGTTCACATTTCCTGTAGTTCTGCACAATAAAAAACGCTTATCTAAAAAAGTAGAGTTGATAGAGAAAAACTGATTTTATATTTAGAATAAGCGCCCCAAACGTAGCTAAATCCAGTTTTAAAATCTTACGTACCAAAACAAAAAATTGCTTTTGTAGGCCTGTGTTATGTATTCTCAAAAGGAATATAATATAGCGGCAAAATAATTCTTATGCATTAAATAATTATCTGTATTGTTCTTGTTACTTTATTCTAGAAGCAACAGTATGAAAAATAAGAAAACATGATCCTATATTTCTTTTGACATCGTTGTTTTCTTATTTTTAAAGGATTGCATGTTAACTTTTTATCCTTCTTCGGTTTTAGTTACCTGTCCAATTATTTCGTAACCTGATATGGCTTTTTATATACTGAGGACATCATATAAACCTTTACAACAACACTAGTTCAATCTTTGTTTAGTATAGTATCCCGTCAACATTCTTTGTCTTTTGCAGACAGGAAGTTTCCATATTTTGACAGTGATAGAATTTTTTTTTTCTCAACACAGCCTTTCACAATGGAAAAGTTTGTTGTAATATTTCGAAAAAAATATTGAGATGAGCTGGCAAAAAGAGGTGTCATTCGCGAGAAAAGTATTCGGATGAATGGATAGGAAAGATTTAAAAGAAGTAACACTCTAGGCATAGCACTCTGCAACAGTTTCATTTTGACCCTTGTATTAGATATCTCTGTTTTTGTTATAGAACGTGCACGTAAGTAGATGTTTAAGTATAACTGTTTCAAAACTTTCCGCACAGAAAATTTATAATATAGACATGTTTTGTGATTCAAAATGTTAAAAAACAACGTAACGAAATTTTGCATAGAGGAAGATAAAAACACTTAAGGGATCTTATGTATGAATAATGTGTAAATACTCCGTTCTGTATGCATTCATAAACTCCTCGGCGCAACAGCCCCGAGGGGGCCAGAGTCTACGGTGCCAATCTCCGTTTTTTAGAACAAGGGGTGCGAAGCATATGTTCCGGTTAGGTGGCCAGCCTTACACAGAACCCCCAGTGTTTAGTTCCCAAGCATGCTTGGTGCTCAGTTTCTCTACCCACTAAAGGGATGAAAGGCTGAATCAACCTTGCCCAGCCCGGGGATCGAACCTCGGACCTGTGGCGTGGGAACGCTAAGAGCTACCCCAACTCCACTGGGCTTCGAATGCATTAATACTCATACCAATAAAATATACCTGTATACATCTCTTCAAATTGAATTTGGTAGCAAGAACAATTAAGAGTACTTTTAGCGTAAATATGAAAAAATTCTTTCCAAACTATGAAACAGAGAAATATTGTTTAGAAATTTCTTTTGAATATTTTGTAGTACAGAACTCAGAAAAAAATTGGGAGTAAGCTCCCCTCGACTTTTTTTTATCAACTTTTAGAAGTCATGCTCAGGAATTAAAAGTATTCAATTATTTAAAATTCAAAAAAGCAATATGATTTACACTTTTTTATCATTGCCATCTTTTCAATGCGCTTTCTGAGTCTAAGCATGAGTTTTTTTTTATATTTGTCAAAAAAGTCTTCTGCCACTGAGTTTTCTCACACGGAGAAAGTTTCTAGCTCGAAGCAGAAAAGCCTCTGTTTACGTACTTTCTCTTACTTTTTGAGCCCCCCTTACATTAACTTTGCATTTTATGCTATATTCCAGCTCAAAGCTTTTAGTTTCTTGCATGCTACAACATATTACTGCCCCTTTTGTTGAAAAAAATTCTTTTTCAACTTCAAAGATTCAATACTTTTCCTTTCTGGACTTTCTTCATATACAAGAGTGTCTCTTATCACTCGGATGTTTTAAGAGAAATTAATTAATAATATGCATTTAACTTGTGCTAAATAAGTTTTTAAAAATAAAATTCCTTACATTTGACTTCCATTTGGAAGCTATTTGAAAACGCCAGCAAATTATAGTAAATTTGCGGACTTCACTGGGTTCTATATATTTATTGCGCATTTTCGAGCTATACATTCTATAATATTTCTTCTAAAGTACCGATAGGGTAGGAAATTCGATAAACCTTAACAAAACACAAGCTTCATTGGATATCATGTAGATGTTAGAATCGTATTTAAAATATCGAAAGGATATTGAATCGAACTTGTGTTCTATTGGAGTACCTATCATTTTGAAATTTAAAATAAAACCCACTGTTTTTCTAGATGAGGTGAACGTGGCGAATTCAACGAAAATGCTAAAGACCAACTCAAGATTTTATATCCCCTCAACTGAAGGAATCTCTGCCTATACACAGTTTTGGAAACTTCCAGACCTTGAAGGCTTGCAGAAAATTAGGAACTACAATTTACATGATTAAATTAAGATAAAGTGAATTAAAATTAAAAATCAATTTTTAAAGACAACTTGCCTCGATTGCTTTCGAACCCGGAACCTTCCGTTCTCGAGTTCGCTGCTTTACCTACTGAGCCAGCCGAAAGATGGCCGATTGGTTAGGGTGCTGGCCTTCGGTATCGGAGTTCGTGGGTTCAAATCCCACTGTGGCATGGATGTTCGTAGCCGTTCGGAATTGGCTTTAAGCTGTAGGTCCCGGTCTCATCAGCCCTCGTGTTGCAAAAAGTAGACCGTAGCAACGAAACCAAACCGACTGAACCACGACACTCTTGATAGAAAGGAACTATTTTCGCTACAATATTATACAATGAAATCTAGGTATACCGATACTGTCAATAAACCTAGATTAACAATAATTTTTTGAGTCAATAACAATACTTCTTTGGAGCCAGAGACATACCTTATTTGTTATTTACATATTTAAAAACCATCACGTGGTTGATAATAGTGTTATAAATTAAATTATTTTCATTTTAAATTATTTAAATGAAGTTGAAGATAATATAAAGATAATCTAAGAGATTGTGTGCACAATACCCTACATAAATATTGGATGTGTAGTTAAACTATATACAAAGATAATCTCTGTAATTTTTTTTCTAGATCTATACAGTATTGCTGTAGACAGACTCTATAAATACTTTTAATTCTAAAATGGAAAAATGGATCTATAAAAAGTGAATCTGTTCTCAACTGGAGATTAATTACCCGGATTTCTTCGTGGCCCTCAATTTTAGAGTTACATTTCGCTAGTAATATATATATATATATATATATATATATATATATATATATATATATATATATATATATATATATATATATATATATATATATATATATATATATATATATATATATATATATATATATATATATATATATATATATATATATATATATTATGATGTCGCCAGTGTATTTTTATAAATTAATTCAACATACCGGTTTATTAGCATTATTTAAAGACTGATGCTTCAAATTTGATATTCTTAGCTAAGTAGAAATTTATTACCTGACATGGCAAACTAATGATTGATTATCAGATAAGTATAGTGTCAGCTGCTAAACTAATAACATATACTTCACAATTTTCCTTTGAGTGGGGCATCGGTACTGAGTAGGCACGTGTAAGGTTCCTAGATTTGATGCTCATAACATTAAGCGTAATGGAAACAACTTTGGGATTGTCTCATTATAAATGCATTTTCATTTCAATGGAGGTTTAGAAGTTTATAGTCTATGAGATTTTCTATTTGAAGACTGTTTGATTTACATGAGTCTCCAGAACAGTCACATTTAAAGCTATTATCCATAAATAATTTGTTCCAAGAAATTAAAAAATTCATTACATAATTTTTATATGGATTATTAAAAAGTAGGAGAATGGCAATAAAAAAGAAAGTTATGCTATTGTGCATGGGTATCCTCAAAAAAGAAATTAAAAAGATGGATAACAGGGAAGCGTAAAGTCATATAGAGAATTACAGTAGATTTGAATAAAGTATCATCTCGTTGGAAGAAAGACGTCACAATTCAAAATTTCATTTTTTTAAAAATTGGAGTTAGATAGTAGAAAATTTTTTTACAAATTTCTATGTATCATATATACTGGGTGAAACCACCAAAAGTCAGGAAAAGCTTTAAAACTGAATAATTCAAAAACGTATAAAAAGAAAAGGGTGTAAATTTAACCAATCAGATGGAAATGAAGCTTGATTTTTTTTTGCGACATAAGCTAAAAATTCACTAACTAGATTTTTACCTTGCAGGTGGTGTTGCTAGTTTTCTGCCATTGGATTAAAAATAGCA
Organism: Pardosa pseudoannulata; assembly: GCA_032207245.1. NCBI lineage: Eukaryota > Metazoa > Arthropoda > Arachnida > Araneae > Lycosidae > Pardosa > Pardosa pseudoannulata. The sequence continues at coordinate 97,760,170 of CM063498.1, read as the reverse complement.
ATGTTTAATTCACAAATATATATTTTACTAAGTATTTTATATGCATTCAATGGGCCTTACAATATTCAACAACATATCAGTGAGACAAGATGTAAATCTATTGCCATTACAGCTATAACCGACATTTCTTTCAGTGTGGTAGACGCATGGACTTCTATTTTTTGTATGTGACACTAAAAAACCCTTAACTTGAAATTTCTTAATCATTTTGGTCAATGCAGATGGGCTAATGGTTCTTTAACACTACACATGTAGTGATATGCCCATAGTCCACCACTGACACTTTTCGCATTCTTAATGTACAGCTTAACTAAGAGTGTCACTGTAAGGGCAGGAAATCTAGGCATACAGCCTTAACCAGCAGTATCTTATACAGATGCTCTTTTGAATTATCCACTGATTTGCATAGTTGAATAATGGAAAACTGATATGAGTTCCAGAGATAAAAACAACTAACTGGCCATCTTTTGTTTACGTCATACACACAAAAAAAAACTCTTCATTTCTCTCTAATTGGTGGAAACCGCATCTTTTTTATTCCTCTTTATTCGTTGCCCAATCATAAAATTTTAAAGTTTGCCCTGACTTTCAGATTGCCTAGCTTTTTAAAGATTGGTTTTATTTCCGGAGCTAACACCTAAAACGTCAGTCAAGGGCCCTTACTCTGGAAGTTGCGGTGCGGTTCGAACGTTCGTTATGACTTCACTTTGACGTCAGCTTGCGGACATTTTGCTCACAAACGATCAAGATGACGTCAAGCTGACGTCATAACGAACGTTCGAACCGACTCGCAACGTCCAGAGTAAGACACAAGATGTTTCGAACTGCTCAGAGAGGTGAAGAAAAATCCCAATCACCTTCTGGTCAAACCATGGATAAGATAATTGAGCCTCGCTACGTAGGATTTTATTCGTCACAAGAGGTTGCATTCGACAAAGAACATTACAAACTAATGTGCACAGCATATGACATTGGCAATAGTTTAAGGAAGTGTGAACAACTATAAAATCAGCAAAAGGTACAGCCGCAATTAAAACTAAATATTACACAAATAAAAGTATGAAACACTTCAGTAAGCAATTATAGTAAGTACAGTAAAAAAAGTTTATTCCTTTTATCAGAATACATTTTACAACTCTTAAAAGGACCATTAATTAAATAGTTAAAAACATCATATTATTTAATTTAAAATTTACTACGAAAACATTTACTTCAGTAAGACAATTATAAAATTGCATAGTAAAAGTACCTTAAAACTCAGAAAAGGGAAACAGTTATACATATGAGTATCAATGAGACTGAAACCTACTGCTTAAAGTTGATTCCGAATGGTTACCAACGTACATTCTTGCAGAAGGATTAGATTCCGCGAACTTCGGTGCAGAAGAACAGAGTCTTATTCTTTGGCCATCGTTCGACCTGGTATATTAAGGTAAAATATTCTTGTGATTAGCATAAATATCAGTTATGTATAGAAGGCATAGAAATATTTTTATGAATATATAAATATTGTCACAAAATGAAAACTAAATTGATAACAATTGCCTTGGGCACTTTGTAGAACAATGCCTCTTTATCCAATGATCTTGAGTTAAAAATCTAAAAGTGTGGGAATAAATATTGATTTAGTTTTAGTTTTGTAAGTGTGCCTAATGCAGTTCTCATGTTTAATTAAAGGGTAGTTGCAAATATATCATAATTGACTCGTCATGAAAGAAATGGCACAAAGTTTGTTTATGGCAAATAATGTTTTAAAGCTTTAGTTTAATATTCAAATTTGTTTTTATTGCTTCTTGATGTAACAATCATTTCAAGTTACTGTTTTGTTGAAAACTTTTCAGTTTCAAGATTATGTTATTATGGTTCTTTTTAATTGGCCTAATATGTCACGGAGTATAAGGTAATATTTTATATTAAGTTATTTTCATTCGTATTGTTGTAATGTACTTACAACATTAACCCCAGTGTTCATTTACAAAGGGGAAACACAGCAAAAATATAATACCTTATATTTGGATTAAGACATTTATTCTGTACACTATTTACAAATTGGTACACTCCTTGATCATCATATAACATAACCAGCAATTATTTAGATTCTATATTCATCAATACACAATAATTATTACAATTATCTTTTGTTATACGTTATTCCTTAATCAAAATATTGAATTACTAACTGAGGCTTAAATGACCGTCATGAATATGTTAAGTCTGTTTTACCTCCAGTAATAGTACAGGGGAGCAGGCAGGGGTCATGAAGTCTGTTTGTTCGGGCGCACGGGACGTCGGTGCTGGCGTGCAAGGCTTGGGATTTCGATGCTCAGCTACTCTTGAATCCCGACTTCGACTCCTTTTTCTTCACTGTCTTTCCCAACTCATCACCTTGGTTTTAACGCCCCTTTTTTCTTTTTTGCTAATCGCTTGTTGGTGAAATTTTCCTATAATCTGCACCCCCTTCGGGTGTGCAGGTGGCTCATTAAAATAGCCCCTTTTGTAAAAGTTGACTTTTTTTAGCCCCTGCCCCCATAACTCACAGTTACATCTCTGTGCGAGCTTAACCGTTACGCTTGTGCCATTCCGTGATCTATAACTTCTCCGCAGGGGTCCATAAAACTCGAAGTCAACAATCGCAGTCCTAAATTCTTCTTGGAAATTTCTCCCACAGCTGTGCATGCACGTGCTGACCATCGTAGGAAAGTACCTCGGTACACGTATATTCATTAAATTTACCATATATGCACTCATAACTATATGATTTTTTCTTTCTAATCATAATTTTAGAAAATAAATCTAATGTGGGCACTTTATGACAAACAAGCCTTGCTTGGGTGATCACTAAATATGTGATAGCTTAAGAAAAATTGGGAATTGCGAATTATATTGTACATGCTGCTAACATAAAACTACAATCGAAGTACCTAAAATAATTTAATAAACAACTGTTATTTATAACAAAATAGTTGAGGTCCATCTGCCATACCTTATACTGTAATGTAACTTTATATATTTCCAAATCGAATGAAATCAGTCTATTTAATGAATGAACTGTTATAGCGATCACTAGGATTAATGTAGTACGTAAGATTAATGTTTTCATGCTTTATATAATACGATGTCTATGTGCTCATAAATTATGGATCACTATAGACAAGATTTATGTAGTAAATTCACTTATAAGTATGAAATGGGTCGAAAATATTTCGCAGTTCATGAACGTTTTGTGCAGGATCGTACAAATTAATTGTGTATCATAACATATTTTCTAAAGGAAAGATTTTATATTTTCGAAAATTCAAAATAAATTTTCAAATGTGTATGAAGGAAATATGTAGGTATAGATCTTAGAAGAAAGGTTCTATATGTAAATGTTTTAATAATAATTAGTCATTTTAAATGGCATTTCAAACAGTATGCATTCTTGTAAAATAACCTTTCAAGAGTGCTCGGTATTTTAAAATAAGTAATTATAGTAATAATCAATTTGTCTAAATTTATCCAAAAGATCGTCTACTAAATAAGAGGGCTCTAGATTTCGTCCGTAGATTCGTATCCTGCTGCTGGTTGAGACGTTCGTAGTTATTTGGAATCTAATTTAAACTTTAAGTATTAATTTAATTAGCACCCTAATTACAAAAAAATTACCCCAGTCATCCAGCAACAAAACAATCGAATTAAATTTAGACGGTTGAGCCGTATTACATAAATAAAAACATTCTGTTTTTAAAAACCTGAAGCCTAGGCCAAATAGCTAGGGTTCAGGTTTCCAGAACTAATGTTGGCATGGATACCTGTAAATCGACTTTAAGTATTAGGTCTAAATGAGTATCCTAGCTGGACTAAGTTCGAACATGTTGATGGCATTCAGTACTACAGTTCAAGGATTTTAATCCTACTAACTAATATATATATTCGTAGCTGTTTTAAATTGGTTTTAAGCAGTAGGTATCGGTTTAATTAGCTTGGAATGAATATCCTTGCTGGACTAAGTTCGAACATGTTGATGGCATTCGGTACTACAGTTCATGGATTTTAATACTACTAATTAGTATATATATTCGTAGATGTTCGGAATTGGTTTTAAGCAGTAGGTCTCGGTTTAATTAGCTCTTATACAGCCAAAAAATTATAATAGCATTCGAAATCAAACCCAGCCGAATGAGGGCAAAATGGTTAGGGAGTTAATTTTCGGTACCAGAGTTCGTGGGTTCGAACCCCACTGTGGCATGGATGTTCATAGTCGTTCGGAATCAGCTTTAAGTAGTAGGTCCCGGTCTCATTAGCCCTCGTGTTGCAAAAAGTAAACCGTAGCTCTCCAAACCAAACCAAACCAGACCCGGACAAATGAATCCCGGTAATTCAACAAGTTAATATTAGTGCTAAAAGCAAACCAATAAGTGTTTTTAATTCTAGAGTAGTAAAAGATTGACCATAACAACTCCACCCAACTATGAAATAAGTTGAATTGGGGGTTCTAGAAAGATATGTTGTTTATACAATAAAGATCTACTGGAATCTGAAGTTAACATATTGTATTTTAAGGATAGTTAACATTCTTTCCATGTATTTCTTTGCATATTTCAAAGAGAATTTCTTGCCAAAATTCTACTAATCTTGAAAGCTAAAAATTAACCCTACTGTTCTGTTCTGTTCGTATTTACAAGTATGAAGCTTTCGAGTGAATATGACTCTATTCAGAAAATTATCTTTCCTAGCAGTAAATAAAAGATGTTATTTTGGAAAAGGTTTAAATAATTGTAAAGTAAGTTTAAATATATTTCAAATAGTATAAAAATAACACAAATGGTAAAATAACCTATATCAGCGGCTACCCGATCCCCTCTAAATGGCCACCAAATGCCCATTCATTTTTCGGGAAATTCTATTCACTCCATGCTTTAATTTTGAGCGAAAAAATTCAAGGTCAGGTTTATGGTCGTATATAAGACAAAGGAATAACCTGAGAAATCCATTCCCGAGCCCCCCCCCCCTACTACGAAAGATTAAATCTGTTATCTCTTTTGTATTCTCCACATACCCTTCAGATAAGGAATCCCTTTTGCACCATCTATAGAAACTGAGGGACGAACTGGACAATCAAGCGTTGAAGGTGTCCTAGGGATTTTGTTTGGAATTCCAATCGGTAAAGTTAAGGTAGACTTGCACCTCTGTCAGCAAAAATGTCATTCACGGCAGTTTCATTTCGTTAGTTGGTCAATGATCTCAGTTACAACGATGTCGAAATGTGTTTTTCCAAATCTAGAGCAGAGCATTGAAGTTCTGAGTGAATAGCAGAATGGCAAATCGGCATGAAAGTTAACTGAATTATTTAACTGAGGAAGAACGGAAATCATCAAAGTCATTAAAGAAAAGAATTTGATTTTGTAGCAGTACGAAGACTACGGATTAAACAGAAACAAATTGTAGCCTTTTAAAAAAATGTAAAGAAACATGAAATAAAGTACTATTTTCTCTTTAGATAAGTTTTGAATTTCATTTACTTGAGGAATATATGTCAAACTTGTTTATATTACGTATTATAGTAAATACCTTATAATAGTAAATAAAACCCTTCAGAGCGGCCAACCCCTCTAAGCGGCCAAATATTCTCGGTTCGGAGGGGTGGCTGCTCAGAGAGGTTTCACTGTATTTTTATCATTTACCAACACAGTTATGAAATTTCCTGAAAATATCGCTTAGCTATTTTTTTTAAACGAAAAATCTTTTCTGGGTGAAATAGACCTAGGCAGACCAACAGTTTTCTTTAAGATTTAACCTTGAAATAGCTAAGCATTAAAACTAATACATATTATAAAACGATTTCTTCTTATAATACACTATTTTGGTATATAACATTTCTTTTATGCCCGAGAAGAATAATTCAATATCAGTAGAAATTTTAATACTAACTCATGCCTCAGTGAAGCGGTTTACTGATGGAGCTGAATTGTTCCACTTTTCAAGCTTGAATCGAATGAAAATGCATTAAATTGATGGATTTCACCGATTTTCAACAGTTCCATCATCTATCACTTCCATCTGACATTATAAGTGCGCATTATCGGAGTCTAGTTTTTACATTTTAAAGAATCAGCCTATAGTTTAGCATTAAAATATTAAGTTGGGCATTCACCGAAACTCAAAGTTAAAAAAAAAATACTTTTAAATTTTTGAATGAATATAAAATAAGTGTACATTTATCAAATACATTTGTTTAGAGATATCTAGAGAAAAGATCTAAATGTGTTGTGTTCACTGTTCATTGATGCATCAAGCCAGATTTTGTACCACGGTAGTTTTAAATTATTGATAGCTAAAATCATTTTATTTCATTAGAACTTAATTTTTATTAAAGTTATCATTGCTTTTCTTTTAATTTTGAAAACATTTCAATCTTAGAATTCTAACTAAAGTTTGCTTTAGTTTTCCTAATTTTTTGAGAGGAAAATAAACTATATAGTTTATCTTATATAGTAAAAGATAAAAATATAAAAATCCCCTATATAATAATAGCCTAAATTATCTGTCCATCTATACTTTATTAACAAATTGGTATCAAGTCCTTGATTTAATAATGTAAGGATATACAGAAAAAGTAATCTAAAAACAAATATAAATTTTGAATTAAATGTACTTTCATCTTCTATATAATAATAGCCTAAGTTATCTGCTCGTCTGTCCTCGAATTTATGAAGCGGTTGGACCTGGAATGGATAGAAGCATCCATATTGGATTCTTGGTGAGTTAGAATTAGCAAAATTCAAAGCGAGTAAAGTTTATCTTCTCCTAAACTATATACCCGATTCTAAAATAAATTGGTATAAATATGCTTCATATCACAGCAAAAAATACTGTCGTCTTTAAAACGTTCGAAACCCACCTCTTCCTCCCTTTTCGAGCGTTTAATGCCATTATCTCAAGTCCTATTTTCCCCGGTTAAGATCAGGCGATTAAATTTATCAACTTATCACACAATAAAAAGGTAAAAATAACATTTTTTTCTATCATTATGACGTCATTCCTTCAACCATCACATTTAATCATTTCTTATTTTAAATTATTTAAATATCGTCTGCATTATTTTCATACGTTTTATCAATGAACTTAGATATTACGTAAATAATTTTCTTTTATATTTGGCTTAAATAATAGATTAGGTACATATGTGATAATTTTAAATTAAATCATCGATCACTTTTGTTGCAGTGAAAATTTTATCCCGTCTATTAACAACAAATTCTTTTCATAAAAGTCTAGGAGTCTATTTCACGAACTAATAAACATCTACCGTTTAAGTTAAATATCTTTGAAAATTTAGAAATTTGTGAGCTATTTTTTTACACTTAGCCACACGGTTTGACTAAATGAATTCAATGTGATTCGTTTGCATCTTTGTTTTTTATACATAACCACAGGGTTTGCACTTGATTCGCTAAAATTTGGACATCATTCATATATACCGCCAAATAATCACTGTCAATATTAAAATCTCTGCTGTCCATCCTATCTACTAATATGACAAGATAAATCAAAGTTGGCAACTAACGTATGGTCAAAAAAGATAAATTATTGATCGTGTATCAGTTAAAAACAAGCCATTTTTTTTCCTGCCTTATACGGTGCTTTATAATTCTGGAAAACTAAAAATTTTACTGATCCCGGCATATAACGGGCTGTATGCTAGTGTGGAAATAAGGGTAAAAATGAAGCAAATTTAAAAGAACAAACCTTTTATTTAATAGTAAAAGAAAGCATCAAAATTTCTCAAAAATTGTGTTGATTGGGAAAAATTAAAAATAGATTTTTATTTCGTTTGGCTTTGAATGAATTTGATATTTTAAATAACTAAATGTTAAATCTTTTAGTTCTTTTTTTCCTCTCTTAAGATATTTTAGTGTGCAAGTCAAACTATTCGTGTTGTAGAAGAAGCCTATTCATTTTATTATCCTTTTCCCCAATAAAAACTCCAATAAATGGCAGGGAAAAATTCTTAAGAGATCAAAAGTCTCATAGCACTGGACATCGCACGGGAGCTCGTTTTCTGACCTTCATGGGCCAGACCCTCGAGGTCAGAGTTACTGTGATGCATGAAAGTAATGAGATAACAGAATTTTTTACACTATAATGAGGACGGAAGATACTGATTGCAATTAATTAAGTCAGTTAGAAAAATTAAAAATTTAAACTTAAGTTACAAACTAGGTAAGAAGTGGTTGGTTTGGTTTGGAGCTCTACGGTCTACTTTTTGCAACACGAGGGCTAATAAGACTGGGACCTACTGCTTAAAGCCGATTCCGAACTGCTACGAACATTCATGTCACAGTGGGATTCGAACCCACGAACTCCGGTTCAAAAGGTCAGCCCTCTAACCATTCGGCTATCGTTCGGCATGTAAGAAGCGGAAGATTCACGAGTTCAGTGAAGGAGAAACACAATACACAGCAGTTGAAGAATAAAAATTAAGTTAAATTTAAAGTTAGATAAAATGCAGTTCGATTAATAACACTAAGAATAATTTTTTTTAAAATTATTATTATATTTAACTTGGTAAAAATTAGCTCGGAAGTTGAGAAAATCAAGTCATATGGAACGGATCCTGACTACTGTTAGGAGAAAAACTATTGGTTCCTGAGAGCCAATAGAATTTAAGTAGGTCAGGGCTTGCTCTTCCAAAAGAGCCAGCGGTTGAGAGCTAAGTCCAAACTTTTTAGGAAAGTGAGGATCCTGAGTAGTAAAGGAAGAAAATTGATTGGCTACTGAGAGCCAATGAGAATCAATCAAAAGTCTTCTTAACTAAAAGTCTTATTAACATCAACTTAAACAAACAAACAAACAAACAAAAAAAAAACTGGTTGAAAAATTTCCACTATCACACGAGAAATACCCTTCATTCTTCATCGGAAAAAGGAATTGTAAACTAAATTTATTGCTTTTTCAAAGTGTACATCTAGATGCGTCTTAATCCCTTTGCATCATTAAACAAAGCTCGATTATGAATACGAAACGACTGTGTTCTTTAAATTTTTATTTAGTTTTGGCTTACTTATTCACGATGACTTTGCTTTTATTTTTCGCTCTGTTCTAACACAAAGGCATTATACTGTCTAATAATTTCCTTTAATCCCCAATATTTAGTATTTTAAACAGAGATTTAAAAATTTCCAAATAAAATTTCATGTCTTGGGTTATAATATAATCTATACAGATCGTGTTTTGCGTTGGTTAAAACATTAGCTTTGAATAGCTGTATTTCGACACAGCCATTTTTGTTATTAGACAGCGATGTCCTTAGATGAAATAAATACTACAAAGCAAAAATAACTTAACATTTTCATCATATGTTTATGTGCCTCAAGTCGTTAGAATGCATGTTGTTTAACTTTTATTCGAGATTAGGGTTGCAAAACTCTCCTTCATTCTTTCTTTCCAAGAAAAGCAAGTTTAAAAAAAACTTCGCAATATCAAATTAAGTTATCTCATAAAAATATTTTGTGGCTTTTTCCGTATTTTCCCCTGAGACAATTATTTTTCTTCAGTATATTTGAAAAGTCATTTTTCAAAGAATTTGTGTCGAGGCACAAATTGGAAGGGGGAAAGTTAATTTTAGTTTTCTTATCCACTCTTAAAATCATTTGTTTTCATGTTAAATTTATAAAACCAAAAATAATAGTCGAATCGATTATGATGAGAAGAAATGAGAAACTTAATGGTTTTTAATACATTAACTTTTAAATTTTAAACTTTTGACCCTGCCGTTTACCTGAACTTTATATTAGGTTCTCTGTAAGAAATAAAAACAGTTTAAAATAATTACTCAACAAAATTTTATCTTCAATTACATCTCATGTACATACAATTAGTTAAAGTAAAATCCGCAAACTGAGCACGAAATGAATGTGTTCTTTAAATTTTTATTTAGTTTTGGCTTACTTATTCACGATGAACTTGTTTTCATTTTTCGTTCTGTTCTGGCACAAATGCATTATACTGTCCTACAATTTTCTTTAATTTCCAATATTTAGTATTTTAAACAGAGATTGAAAAATTTTCAAATAAAATTTCATGTCTTGGGTTAATATAACCTATACAGATCGTGTTTTGTGTTGGCTAAAACATTAGCTTTGAGTATTTCAACACAGCCATTTTTCTTATTAGACAGCGATGCACTAAAATGAAATAAATACTAAAGTAAAAATAACCTAACATTTTCATCATATTTTTATATGCCTCAAGTCGTTAGAATGTATGTTGTTTAACTTTATTCGAGATTAGGGTTGCAAAACTCCCCTTTATTCTTTCTTTCAAAGAAAAACAAGTTTTTTTTTTAAACTTCGCAATATCAAATTAAGTTATCTCATAAAAATATTTTGTGGCTTTTTCCGTATTTTCCCCCCAAGACAATTCTTTTTCGTCAGTATATTTGAAAAGTTATTTTTCAAAGAATTTGTGTCGAGGCACAAATTGGAAAGGGAAAGTTAACTTTAGTTTTCTGATCCACCCTTAAAATCAATTTTTTACATGGTAAATTTATAAAACCAAAAATAATAGTCGAATCACTCAGAAGTTGAAGCGATTTAGCTGAGAAAAATGAGGAACTTAATGATTTTTAATACATTAATCTTTAACCCTTAGTCCACTACAACGAACAATCAAATAAATAAAATCTTTATAATAAATATATATTTTTATCGATAATATATAATATATTAAATATATTATACATTATTATTATTAATTATTATTATTATTATTATTATTATTATTATTTAAATTATTATTATTATTTAAATTATTATTATTATTGCTATTATTATTTATTTAAATATATTTTTAATCGATATTTGAAAAAACAACTTGTCAAATTAAGGGTTAAATTTTATTAAAAGATCTAATAAAAAACAATAACAATTGTTTAACCAAATCGCAAGATTAAAAAATTTAACAATATTCGCTTTTGAGCGACTGAATAGATAGTTGAAAGATTTCCATATCTTTTCAGATGTATTTCCCAATATCTTAAACTTTTGACCTTGTCGTTTACCTGAACTTCATATTAGTTCTCCATCTAAGAAATAAAAACAGTTTAAAATAATTACCCAACAAAATTTTATCTTCAGTTACATCTCATGTAAATACAATTAGTTAAAGTAAAACCCGTAAACTGAGCATTTTCTGTTACATTTTAGATTTTGAAAGTGAAATTTTTTGGCACATCTTTCTATTAAACGGAAAATAAAACAATTACTAAATATTATTTAAGCAATATTTAAATACTATATCACTTATTGAAAATTCTTAGAACATTCTTCATGCAACTAACTTTAAGCTTAATACGATATTTAAACAGTGTAGCACTTTTTTAGATAGACGTGGAAAAAAACGGGACAAAGCAAAACTCGAACATTATATAAAATTATCAATTTTACAAAAATTAAAAATATGTTTTCAGTTTTGTATATTATTGGGTAACTGACGTGTTTTTCTGTTTTTCTTTCATGTTTTTCGCATTTTAAATTTCACATTCAACAAACACAGTATAGTGCACAAGTTTTACTTCGACTGTAAACTCGTATGTTCGACTCATATGACTCAACATTTAATTTTTCTTGTACTATCTCCCAGACTTCATCTAAATTTTTTTTCATACTTCTAAATCAGGGGTTCTCATACTTTTTCATACACGGGACGTTTTGTTTTGTGTTTTCAAGGCGTCCCAATTGCAATATTTCTGCTATAATATTAATAAAATGTAGAAAGGAAAATAGCGTTCTATTGGAAAAGTGAATAAAGTTTCAATTGAGGAGAAAACATGCAATTTAAATACACATAAAAAAACTTTCAGGGGCAAGTTAGAAAGTTATTGAGACGGTTCATTTTTTTTTTTATCCGTGCAAGTGGTTTTCAAATCAAGGAAGAAGGCTTAATATAAATAATCTCCTTTTTTGGTTCATATTGATATTTAAACGATATTTAGGCTTTATTACAGCAAGAGCGGAAAATTAAGTTTTTCACAGATAGGAAGTTGCAAAGGGAATGGTGATCCTTAGTACTTAGTCTCTGATATTCCGATTTGATTGAAGATTAACCCTCTAAGGGGTTCGCACGTACAATTCCGCCAAACCGATAATGACTTCAAAGCGTACAATTTTCGACCTCCAGAAACCGAAAATGGAGATCTGAAAATGGATGTAATGTACATTTTTGCCAGTGCTTTCCACCATGGAGTTTTGAGATAGGAGGGCCAGGTCGATTGTTTATTAACTCCACCCCTCTTTGACTTACATTTCTTGAGCTATGCACCCCTACCCTCTAAGGCACAAAGACTCTAACAGCTTTTCATGGCTTTGTAAATCTCTATATCGAAGTATTTCTTTTGCGGTAACAGATGCATCTCTAACTGTACCACCTAAATATCTTAGATGACTTTCGTAAAATATATAAATAAGTATCTCAAAGAATATTTTTATTTGTACTTTTAGAATCCATTATTTCTCCTGAGATAATATTCCAGACTTGAAAAACTTTATATGTATTAAAAATTAACAGTCTATAATATCTTTTTATATATCTATATATAACCGGAAATAAAGAGACAATAATGAGGGTGGGTTTCCCGTATTCCATTCTAGTCGACAAAGGGTGAAGGAAAAAATCATAGAACGCTTTGGTATTCCACTCGAAGGGTTAAAATTCCATTCAACCTTGCAAACAAATTTTGTTTTTAGGCAATTTTCGAAAGCGAGTTTAATTAAACTCTTTTCGTTAAAATTTTAAGGAATTATTATTTTAAAGAAGATGAATAAAAAATTATTAAAAATATTTATAAAAAGGAAATAAAATGTATGGGTTAACGCGTCTTGTCTTTCTATGTGATGGAAGTCCACAGAGCCGCGGTGCTTAGTTTGGGAACTACTGCTCTAAATCATAATTCATTTGCGACTTTCCCAGTATCTTCTTTCAACGCGCTATCAAAATCATTTACAAGTTGATTTCTAGATAAAAAACCAATTGAAATGAAAACTGAATATTGCTTTATCTCGCAAAATGTGAGTCAGTTTTTAAAGGTTAATGTTCGATGACAGTCAGTAATTCAAGATTGACAACTTTCGCTTCAAAAATGTTGATTAAATGCATTCAAAAACTAAACGTCGTGTCGTGTCACTCTACGAAGCATATAAAGTTTTCACTAATAATTTATAACAATGTAAAAGCCGAATGTTAATATAAATTTTACTATATAAATTAACTGTTTGTTTTAATTTTTAGCTTTTACTCGCATTCGAAGCACTCTCAGCCTTGTATTAACACATAAACTGCTATAGGAGTCACCGGTAACCGGCACTCGACTTGGCTACAGTGCCGTGGGGGCTACCAATGACCGGAGACGCAGAAAATAATAAAAGTTCACAATTATAGTAAATATGGATAGTGATAAATTTTTCATTACTACCATTGTTATTATGATCGTTTGATGAAATTAATGCAATGTAGAAAATACGAAAATAATATTATTAGTACATTAAAAATATACATTTTATCACTGCATATTGCGATGAGTCAGATTGAAACATTCAAGGCAAAGAAAAAGGTGAATTAACGTAATCGGAACAATATGTTAACACTTTTTTAGTCAAATTCTTTGCTCTAGTTCTTCCTAGCTGATTTAAATGCTAAAGAAGGAGAGTAATCACATAGCAATCGAAGCACGACTGTTTGAAAAAAAGGACAATCGTAACAATTGCCTCCCCCTCCGTGGGAGTCACCGGCGACCCCCCCCCCACCATGAAAACTGCTTCAAGCATGATTTTATAACCCATTTTATCTGCTGAAAATAATATTTCAGCAATGCATCTCATAATGAAAAGTTCGTGTCTGTGCTTTGGGCAAACCATCGAAAAATTCGTCTGGTAGTCAACGTGTTAAACTTTTTTAATTTTATATACTAAGATAATGATAAACAAATTATCTACCTACCAGAATCTAGAATATCATCTTAAGTATACAAATTAACAAAATGATTTTCACTTCTTCGCATAAACTAAAAGAAATATTGTAATCTTGAAAAAATTCAGTGTTCAGATTTTAACAGAAATGCTCATTTTGATCATGATTGAATCCCTTTTCCCAAGTTTTTGCGTTTATTCGCTATGTGTGTACAAAGGAAAATGTAATTTTGAAACTTTAAATACTCATTTTGGTCATGCCTAAGCCATTTTGACTAGTTTTGTCGTAACGTCTGTACGTACGTAAATATTTTGTACACGTAATAAAAAATGCATCTCAAGCTTATCATTTGTATACATAGAAAAACGACCATCTGTAAGATGTTGACATTTTGTATTTAATACTGTTACAATATATAGTTGTGTACCTCCCAATCTGATTGCAATATACACTCTATATAATAAAAAAATTCAATGTAACTTACATTAACGCTGCTAAGCATAGCTAAAAAACAAATAGAATTGGTATAGTGAGAGTTTTTTAAATATCAAGGTACATTAGTTATTTTCAAAAATATACTTTCTTAAATATTTTAAAGGTAATTTCAGCGATGACCGAATGGGAAGGGCGGTTCTCTTGTTCCGAATTTCGTTGGTTCGAAAATTACTCCTAGTATGTATGTTCCTAGCCGTTCGAATTCGGCATTAAACATTAGTTCAAGGTCTCATTAGCTCTCATGTAGTAAAACAGACTGTAGTGCCTCAAACCAACCAACTAACCAATCAAGTAACTATAAAACAAGTAACTTTAAGATGTAGAAATTTTGTATTCAGAACTGTTATACATTAGCTATGTGTAATACATTAATTAAGTGCACTATTTGTGCACTTATATTTTTTTAAATCCGCTTGATGGAGAGTCCCTATAACGTATAGTTACGACTTTGTTAGTGAACCTTAAATTTAACATGGGACTCTATGGCCGGCTCGTTGGTGACAGTTTTGGTAACCTATTTTTGTCGCCAATTATCGCCAAGTGTCGCCAAATGTTGCCAAGTGTGGCTATACGTGACAACTTCCGGTTTTTGGAATATTTCAGCAGTTTCTTCGGGCCTATATAAGGCAAACTGAGTCCCAAACGAGGGGAAATTTTATGTTATGCCAACTCAATTTCATAGTTTCCAACATCAATTTAAATAGTATTCCAGCACTAGAGGGCTTGGCCCAGGAAGTGCTGTAGCCAACTCTTTCTGTGAGCTTCTGTGAAACGAGGGGAGTCGTTAAGTAGATTTCTCAGTGTAAAGAGTACGCACGGTGTGTTGTGTTTTACCGGTGCTTCCGTTTTGTTTAATGCGGAAAGAGGTACTTGAGCTCACGGCATTCTGCTCGAGTTGTTCCGCGATGATTTTGTAAGCTTGGTACGAGTATGCAGTACCTTAATCTTGATGCCTTTCTGACATTGTATTTTCCAACTTGTATTGCCATTAAATTATTGTTTTCGTGCTGTCTTACTTAAAGTCAATTCCATCCCCGAACCCAGCTTTGAAGTTCGTTACAATATTAATACTACCGGCCTCCATCAAATGGCAGTCTTGAGCTCTACTCATTGTTGAATCAATATAGTATACTAGCCTATAGCCCGTCATATGACGGGATTCGTGAAATTTTCAATTTCCCAGAATTGTAAAGTACCTTATGAGGCAGGTAAAAAATGGTTTGTTTTTTGGCTAAGAATTATCTTGCAACAAAAAATAACCGATGATTAAATTTAAAGTTATCACATATGTACCAAGTCTATTATTTAAGCCAAATATAAAAGGAAATTATTTTACGTAATATCTATGTACAGTGAGAAAACGTATGAAAATAATGCAGACGATATTTAAATAATTTAAAATAAGATATTAATTAAATGAGATGGTTAAAGGAATGACGTCATAATGATAGAAAAAATGTTATTTTTTACCTATTTATAATGTCATAAATTGATAAATTTAATCGCCTGATCTTAATCAGGGAAAATAGGCTTAAAATAATGGCATTAAACGCTCGAAAAGGGGCGAAGGGGGGATTTCGAACGTTTTAAAGACGACAGTATTTTTGGCTGTGATATGAAGCATATTTATACCAATTTATTTTATAATTGGATTGATAGTTTTGGAGAAGGTAAACTTTACTCGCTTTAAATCTTTCTAACCCTAACTTACAAGAATCCAATAAAGAGGCCTCTATTCATTCCAGGTCCAACCGCTTCATAAATTCGAGGACAGACGGACAGATAGCTTAGGCTTTTATTATATAGGGTACTACTCATTTTAGAATAGAAATCTTCTCATTGTTCAATTGATATTATACTATATTTTGACATTATTTTAAACGCTAATTTATTTAGACTGTCTACTTTATTACTTGGATCATATCTTACATTTATATAAAATAAGTTTAAATGAGTTACAGAAAAATTATGTACAATTTAATAGGTATCCAATAAAGTCATGTGGAGTTCTCATTAGATGATTTTAATCTGATTTTCATATAAAAAGTAGGAGAGAGAAAAAGGGTCACAACCTTTTTCATGTTTCGCTACCATTCTTTCCGATGTTTATAATTAACTTTTGACGAATGCTCGAGCTTTCCCTTTGCGTCTTGCATGAACTTTTCGTGTTGTTAAGTGCTAAACCGTTGGATTAATTAAGGCCGCTTTCGTGACAAAGGCATTCTAACCGGCGCTGAAAGTCAAAATATTGTCAGAATCGGGAGAGTCTTAAAAGCAGATACGCAGGATCGCCGTGACGTGGATCGAATTATATCTCCATGACAACGGAATTCGTCAGCAGTTTTATGTTTTCGTAACTGTTGCTTGTTTGTTCAGCGATGGTGTGGTTATCTCTTTTCTTAGGTGTCGGTTCTAACTTTTAACTTGCTTGAAAAATTTCTCCTAGAAGGGAATCAAATTGTTTCTCGGAAGAAGAACGGCAGCCATTATTGATTTATAATCATTTAAAGAAGAGTAGTTTAGCGAAACAAAAGAATTACCTATGCCAAATCTTTTTAAAGAGATTATATGTTTTTGTGGTTTACTTTAGAACAAGGGATAGTTTTTAAAAATGTAATGATAGTTAAAGTAAAAGTTAACGTTAAATATGTGAGCTTGTAACTTAAGTATTTTTGTTTTAATCCTTATTTATTACAATGATTTGTTCGAAAAGTTGAATGATAATTAATACACACACACCGACACACATCTTTATATCAGCATACATACCTACCCACGTATACTCTCTCTCTCTCTCTCTCTCTCTCTCTCACACACTCTCACACACACACACACACACACACATATATATATATATATATATATTGTTGTAATGTACTTGCAACCTAAACACCAGTGTTCGTTACAAGGGGGAAATACAGAAAGAATATAATACTTTATATTGAGATTCAGATATTTATTATGTACATTCATTAACAAGTTGATCCTTGGTTATGATATATCATAATTATAAATTAATTATGTTTTATATTTACAGCATGATTACTACAATTCTCTTTATAATGAGTTATTATTATTAACAGAGACCTAAGTTAAGTGTAAATATTATTTTATCTTTACCTCTAGTACAGGCACAGGGGAGCAGGCAGGGGCTTTCCTCACTCGGTGTCGGTCAGTACGCACGGGATGAGTTGGTGCTGGTGGATACTTGTCCTACTTCTCTCGACTCCCGACTTCAACTCCTCTCCTTAACTTCGTTTCCCAACTCCTCACCTCGGTTCCAAAGCCCCCTTTTCCTTCCTTACCAATCACTTGTTTTCGGGAAATTTTCCCACATCTCTATGCCCTTCGGGAGTGCAGGTGGGATCATTAAAGTAGCCCCTTTTAAAAGTAGTGTGCAAAATGACATTACTTTTAAGCCCCTGCTCCCATAACTCACGGTTACAGCTCTGTGCGAGCTTGACCGTTACGCTGCGATTCCGTGATCTATACCTTCTCTGCAGGGGTCCCTAAACTTGACGTGAACAATTGGAGTCCTAAATTCCTCTAGGAAAATCCTCCCACAGCTGTGCATGCACGTGCAGATAACCGTGGGAAAGTACCTCGGTACATATATATATATATATATATATATATATATATATATATATATATATATATATATATATATATATATATATATATATATATATATATATATATTCCCTAAATTTCCTTAAAGTCCACCAAATATAATAGTCTATAATATACCTAATCTATCCTTTCCCAAGAGTTTGCAAGGCTGTTGATTTCTTAGAGTCAAATATGTACTTAACCATCTAAGTTATTCTAGTCTAGACGCAATTTTAAACATCCTATTTGCTATGAGTCGTGAGAAATTAATGACGTAAAATGACTTTTAATATAAGTGAGATAGAATTTATGAGTTCATAAATAAAATGAATGTTTTAATGTCCGTCTAGAGTAGTGTGACGCAATCTTATTGTCTCTCCTGTTCTGGATAAAACGTTTTACCACCTTCACTCATTATCCTTCACAACCGTCTCTCTATGGTCTATGAAAAATTGATTTTGTTAGGTTCTTTAGTAAAGTTCTTAGGTTATCTAGCAAACGAATCAAACGACTCATACTCAGGAAATTTATAGGTTTTATTTTTATTTTAGCATTTGAAGTTGTAGCTATGAATATGACTGCATTCAGAAATTTGTAGTTTAAATTTGATTCTGGATTTATGAAGTGAAAGAAAACGATGTAATACGTCGTTTTCTAGTATATGTATGTAATATGGCCGAGACTTGTTCAAAATCACAACACAGTTTATTTCTGGTAAGAAACATGAAATCCATACAACAGGCAAACACTTTTACAACCTCGTGCACATAGACAATGTGATCCCGCACATACACTTTTCAAGTAGGGATTCCTCAGGTAAAAAGACTACGAATAATCCTTAAGCACAATTGATCACGTGATAAAAAATACCCATGTTTAAAGAGAACGCGCTAACTATTGGCTAAAGTAGTACAGACAGAGGCTGAATTAAGTCTATAGCGTGTCTGGAGGGAAAAATCAGAATTACCGCGCAAACCTCGAACTTACTTTATGAACAAAAGTTATTAAATTAATATTAAAATACGTATATAAAAGATTTTAATATTGTATGCACACAATTTATTACTCTGTGTGTAACTCATATTTAAGAAACTTTTGGATAATGATGTTTGGCACCGACTCGGAGCATCTACCTTAAAACAAAGGTTTGAAGTGTTTAGAATATCTCGGAGTGTACAGTCTACAGTAACTCATAATAAATGGTGCAGTACAAATACACTAAATGGTATTATAAACATATTCGTGTGCATTATGTACAAATACAAATACAATGCACAGAAATACATCAAATAAAAGGAAACTACATAACATATTAACATGAAAATTATATATAGGGCGGTACAATGGAAGTTTTATATACAAAGACTTTGGAACATGATGATTAAAAAAAATAAATTGCAGGGAATACATGACAATTACGATTTAAGTTTCACCTTCAGAAGGCTGGATAAAAACAATGACCTGTATGGCCTGATGTTTAACCTGAATATGCGGAATAAAATGGGAATTTGTATGGCAAAAGTAAAAATTATTTAAAATTATATTAACACATTGTATGCGGGACACATACTAGTACGTTTTCTGACGATTGATACTTGAGCAGGGTTCACATACTAGTACGGGCTAGTGTAACAGCATGGTTTGTTTGTGGGTACAAAGATAAAGGCATATACAGGAAAACGAAGCCGAATGTTCTTGTCTACTACATAGATTCTGGAATGTAAAAATATTTATGCATAACATAATTTGAAAAAATTAAAACTATGTACTGCTATTTCTATTTGATTTTTCCTATTTACGATACTATTATAAATTTATCCACTAAAAAATATATTTTTTGTTTACAAAAATTTTATGGTTGTTATTTATATATTTCTATTTATATATTTGTTTATATATTTCAATATAAAATACGAAAAGTTGGTTAAAAAATTAAATAATTTTCGATCTATTGTCATTTCACTGAATAACTAAATTTACGCGGAAAACACTCGCTCCCGGTACAATTCCGCTGCTAATCGTACCCGCACACAATGTGTTAATAGATGCCTATGTACTCGTTATAATTTACCAATTAAAAGATAAAATGCCAATGCACATTTTTAAATTTTTCTTAAAAAGCAGGGTCATTGTAGTTCCCGTTTATTCTGTGTAAGAAGCTGCCCTTGAGACGTACCATCTTTCTTGATTCTTAATGATTGGACTCTGAAATTTTCTTAACGAATGATAATGGAGTGGAAATTACCTTGATGAAATTCCGGACATCAATGAGTATACGCTGGTTCTTGTCTGACGTCTACATATGATAAGTAGAAGGGGATTAATAAATTGAAAGGGACTACCTGATCATTTCTTGTGAAATCTGGTAGGGAAGAAAGCAATTCTGAAAGATGAGGGTAATCCCTTACATGAACAAGAACTGCAGTGGAAGCGTGTTACACGTACTCGTTCACGCAAGGAATTGCCCGAAATTTAAGCATAAACTTACACATGTTCATACGTGAGCGAGAGGGAAAAAGCTATTCTACAATAAGAGTTATATCGACTACGTTACGAGCAATCGTGTACACAAAATTTTATCAAAGAATAAGTGAACTGGTTTGTAAAAATTTGTAAGAGTTTTAACACATTGTATGCGGGACACGTACTAGTACGTTTTCTGACAATTGATACTTGAGCGCGGGTCACGTACTAGGACGGGTTAGTGTAACAACATGGTTTGTTTGTGGGTACAAAGATAATGGTATATACAGGAAAACGAAGCCGAATCTTGTCTTCTACACAGATTCTGAAAAAAAAAATTAGACAAATAAAAACTAGATTTTACATTAGTCGATGCGGAACCACAGAACAGGAAGGTTGATTAAAAAAATCAATATAGATTTAAAATTAACTTTTTATTTATCCTTGTGAAAATATTATATATATGTATATTTATATATTATATATATTTGTATTTATATATATAATATATATATCTGTCTATTTATATATTTATGTATTTCAATATAAAAAATGAAAAGTTAGTTAAAAAATTAAATAATTTTCGATCTATTGCGATTTAACTGAACAACTAAATTTACGCTCAAAACGCCCGCTCCCGGTACAATTCCGCTGTGAAATGTACCCGCACACAATGTGTTAAGGTAGTAATATTTATATATGTTTTGAAATATTAATCAAAATAAAGTCTTAAAAATATGTAATTCTAAATATATAACGTATGAAAAGTATAATTATAATTGTAGGCTTTGATTCTCCGATTTTTGATAGGGTGTTGTTACATTAATAAGATAGTTTTAGATCTGAATAATAATTGTAACAGTGTAGTTGAAAAGAGTGTCAAAATTATTTCATATAATGTTTAATTCAACAATTAAAAAAAGTTTTACAACAATTATTTTATTTAAAACGTTGTTCATAGTTATTGTGAGCTTAAATTCAGAATGTATTAATCTTTAAATTTTGTTGAATATGAGAGAGAAATAAATGATGTACAGTACTCTAGTATCATTTAATAGATTTTAAGAATTTGAACATTATTGTTTAAGTGTATATAGAATTTAAATATTTTCTATCCTCAAAATCTATTACACACAAGAAGGAAAAACAAACAGATTATTCATTGATGGAAATTCAGCCCAAAATTATCAAAAAGAACTTCAGCTGTTTTTATGCTAGATGTTTCAATTAATTTTTTATAATTAAATTGAGCTTAATTGGTTATTATTTATCATTTTTTCTTTCTGATACTTGTATATTCAGTCTCCTGTAATTATTCTTAGAACAATTTGATATTTGATATGAAAAGCAAACAAAACAAAAAAATTATAAGTAATTGTTTATTTTGCTACATGTTTGTTATTTCTTTAATTAGTATATTTCAGCTGGTATTAAAATTTTCGAATCTTTAATATAACTCTCAGTCTGCAATTCAAACATTTATTTATTTTTAACTATTTTCATAAGTTTTTTCTGATAAATTCTTCATGGTAGATATTTTCTAGAGTAAAATCTATAGTTTTAAATAAAAAATTCCGAACTTTAGCCTAATTTAGATTTTATGAAAGAAACATGCCTTGAATCAACTATTTTCAGACTCATCTTCATTAATTGTAAATAGTAGGCAAATTTTAAACTATTTGAGTTTTTTTTTTCAAAAGAGAAGTATATATTTTTTGTCGAACTTTACCATTATTGTTTTCAGCGAAAAGAGATTGAAAGAGGTAATCACCCCGCATTCCTTTTTGAATCCTTTGAAGAGCCCACTTTATTAAGACTTTGCCATTTTCTTAGACCATTATACTTAAATTATCTTTCAATTTAGTAAAGAATATAACAAAAAAAATTTTCCAATCTCAGATGATGGGATGCTATATTCTTTTCGTTTACACCGAAGAATTTATCCTTCAGACGATTTCATCTTCGCAGTAGTTAAACGCATTCCACGATGGCAATAGGCTCTTACGTGTTCAAAGTGTGTGAATTAATGCCACTAGACAGAAGTTTTCCGCTCGAACAATTAGTTGTTAGAGTTGATTCCTTCTAAATACTTTTATCTGAAATAGAGGTAGGAGAAATTCAATACTGAAGGCTTATCCTGTCATACGACAGATTACATTCAGATAGTGATAATATTTTATTAATTTCTAACTTTTTTTAAGTGGAATAAATTACTGCACATGTAATAGGTCAGTTTAGTCATGATCAATATTAACATAGAAACTTTGCTTATGTTTGTTTCTTAATGTTGTAAAAAATGGAAAGTTAGCCCTCTAGTGGCGATAAAAAACACTGTCAGCTTCCAACATTCAGGGCCGATCTCACCAAAGACGTTTAACAGCTAACGGCGATTAATCTCTGTTAAACGGAGAATTGCGTCCCACCATTCGTTGGCGCCATGTGTTAATCTCGGTTAGCCGTTAAACGACTTTGGTGAGACCGGCCCTCAGAGATGTAGCATCGCCATTATTTTTGTTTGTTAATTGTTTTATGTTTCAATTGGTTTATACCTAACTGTTTCTGTGGCTGAGTAGACTTTATAATATAGAACAGCATAAACGGATGGAGGTGATCACCTTGCAACTCTACTTACTGAATTTCATTGAGGGAGGTTGGTACACGTACTAAAGATCCCAAATAGTGCCCCGAAAAAGCATCCCAGACCATAACTGAGCCACCAAGCCCTTGTACAGTTCTAACTTGGCATGCAGGATTCATGGCTTCATGAGCCTGACTCCATATTCTCAGCTTTCCGTTGGCGTTAAATAGTCGGAATCGAGACACATCACTCCATTCCACTCGTTTCCAATCCTCTACACTACAGTCTCTGTGCTCTTTTGCCCAGACAAGACATGCAGACCGCTGCGAGCATAGAACAATGGTATTCTTGTTGGTGGATGGCTCCCGAAATCCATACGGTAAAGCGAGTGTTCCACAGTCTGTTTACTGACTGTATGACTGGAAACATCATTCAACTGGGTGGTAATTTGAGCTAATGTTTGGCTTCGCTGGCTACGTATAAGCCTGAGCCGTCTCTCACCCCGCACTGTCAAAGCTGTCTTTTGCAGTTTGCCTGATCGCTAGTTTTTTTCTATCCCCCATGTATTCTTGGTATACTCTTCACATTGTCGACCTTAAAAATCCTAACTGTCTGACGATTTCGAAAGTTGAATCGCCCATGCGTCGCGCACCTACGATTTGTCCGCGATCGGATGCTTCTAAATCAAGCAGTTTACCCTTACTGGCAATTCCAACAACTAATTCAAAACAACCACAGTACGCGCTATATATGCAGTTACCACAAAGCAATTACTAGTGCATAAATGATGCTCAGTGTTACACAATTTGCATAGCCCTTGGTATCCTAATTCAGTGGCACTTCAGTGTATTTGAGCCGATGCTTATCATTAAAATCTTTGTCAAAATGTCTTGTTTGAAAGACAGTTCTGTCTAATCCTATTGTGGTAAAATGACTATTCTAGATAGTCATTTGATATTCATGCTAATACAGTACCGTGGAAACGTACATTCGTCATGCGACTGAAGTTGCTATTGAATGTTATAATAAAATGGTTGGTTATTTAATACAGAATTTTTCAAATTAAATCGTACCAGCTATGTTAAAAAAAGTATAATTTTATTGAGATTTTAATAAAATGCATTTTTTTATGTCATAAAATTATCGGTAGAGCATAATTATGCTAGACAAAAGTAAATATACTGTGTCTGCAGATTTAAAAATTAACATTGATGTTGGGCTGAAACGTTATTTTATGTTAGTTAAAATTTATAACAAAGTTTAAAACATTCATGCGATAGTACTACATGATTTTATGAAGCTAAATTTTCTTTCCTTTACTTTTTAAAGTTACACAGTAATTTATCTTTGCAATAATCTTCATATAAAACATCTTTAATGAAGTTAGAGACTTAAAAAAATCAAAATAATGCCTTTGAATGGATTAACATAAAAGTTATTTCCCTTTTACTGATGAAAGTGCCTTTATTTTATTCTCTGCACCACATTTGACTGTGTACACAAAATATTCCCAACAACTCAGTAGGGAATAGAAATTCAAAGAAATTTTGTAGAAAAAATATATTTTTGTGAACTAAATTCTGTTTTTTTTTCAGTCTGACAAATCTTTGGGATTTGTGTTTCAAAACACATTTAAAAAAAATACTAGGCTGAACTTTTAACTCTATGCAAAATATTTTAAAATAGTGGATATGTTATATTCTAGATATTAATATCCTAGTGTAAATTATTTTATTAAGAAATGTATTTTATTGGTATCAGTTTAACGGTCAAAGTAATTTTAAGTAAGTTAAAAAAATGTCCATAAAAAGAATTGAGTCACTAATGTATCACCCTACCTCAATAAAAAAAACAATCTTCAAAGAAGAGTTTTAGATAAACCATGTTTCTGTAAACTGCATTCTTTTTCATACAATGAAATAAATCTTTTTAAATTTTAAGTTAAGTTTTTTAAATTGTAGTTCCCTATATATCTACATAAATTATTTTAAACCCCAGAGTTTTTTTAAGAATTTTATATTCTGATAAATTATTTTATTTAGAAAGGTATCTATTATCCCCAGTTAAATGATCAAATAATTTAAGTTTAAAAATAGTGCTAAAGTAGAAAAGAGAATGAGATTAGTAGAGTATTAAAAACATTCACTACAACTAGATAGAAAATTGAACCTCAAAGTAGACGTTTAGAAAAAGTATTTTTCTTTTTAAACTGGATAAGGTTTTATTTTAATGGAATATATATATTTATAATTTATGCTTGAAAAACTTTTTTTAAATAGCATATTGTTCCTTTTACTCTAGATAATTTATCTTAAACCCTGAATAAAAAGGAAGAATTAAATGACAAAAATAAATTTTACTTAATATTTAATTATATACATACAATACAATAAAATCATCGGCAAACCTTGGAAATAAAGAAATATTTTAAGGCTTTCGATTACAAAATATTCACACCGATATCTTGTTGAAATTCTATTTTATGATAAAACTTAGTTTTAATAATGAATGTACTTATTTTAAATAATTTTTAATGTGAATATTCTTTTCTGCTGGCTTTTAACTAATACTATAATTTTTTCTTAAAAAAATTATTGGACACATATCTAATGGTTCAATAAATGCATATTCAAAAGGAGCTATAAAAATAATTTTGAGTAATAGGTGCATGCAAATCAATCTCATATTACTAGAGAAAGTTGCTCCGATTTTCTTTATGCCTCACATTTGTTCGCATATGCTAAAACATTCACTGCTACTTAATAGAAAACTAAGCTTCGATGAAGTGTTGTAGATAAAGTATGTCTCTGAAACAATTGGATAAATCGTTTTAAATTTTATTTTTGATAAAAGTTTTAGTGCAATAGTTCTTAGATTACGATTATCCTTTCTAGTTCAGAATTGGACTACTGGGTCTTTATTCAATTAAATTGCAATTTCAAGAGGTCTTACTCCCGAGAGGATCCCCACTGAAAAACAAGTAAGCAAGAGGGTAGAAACGTAACCTACGGACCGAGGGGATACTCCTCTTTTATTCTATAGATTGGGATAGAGGAGATAACAGAACAAGCAATACATGTATGTTTTCGCCTAATAGAGATTCAAAGAAATTTTGCAGAAAAAATATATTTCTATAAACTGAATTCTGTTTCTTCTTTTATTTCAGTCTGACAAATCTTTGGGATTTATGATTCAAAACACATTTAAAAAAATACTAGGCTGCTCTTTAACTCTATGTAAATTATTTTAAAATAGTGGATATGTTATCTTCTAGATATTAATATCCTAGTGTAAATTATTCTATTAAGAAATGTGTTTTATTGGCATCAGATTAAAGGTCAAAGTAATTTTAAATAAGTTAAAAATGTCAAAATTAGTAGATAGTGAGGGAACATGTGTTTTGACAACGTGGTTGTTACAACTTTAATAGACACTCTAGAAAGCGTTTACTTCAAATACATTTCTAGGTGCAAGAAATGAGGTAAAAGAATTCATAATCATATTTCTGTAAAAAGAAATTTTTTTGGAATATATCAAGAAGAGAAACGGAAAAATAAAAGCACACAAAATGGTAAATAATTGTTATTTTAGTTCTTCCTTTAAGGTAGCCCAAACAAATGCATAATTTAAACAACAGATCGCTCTAGATGGAGAGTCCAATTGGATCTGGATCTGCCTTCTGCCTCTTTGTATGAGGAACGATGGCCGGATGGTTAGGGCACTGACATTCGGATCCTGAGTTCGTGGGTTCGAGTTCCACAGTGGCATGGATGTTCGTAGCCATTCGAAATCGGCCTTAAGCAGTAGGTTCCGGTCTCATTAGCCCTCGTGTTGCAAAAAGTAGACCGTAGTGCTCCCAATCAACAATCTGCCTCTTTGTATCTTCACAAGGAAACTCCGGTATGAAGGGTTATATCCCTTTCCCTCCTTTTATCTTAGTTTTAGGGGTTATTCAATGGTTTAACCCTTGGCACCCGGCCAGCGTGGGAAAACAATCTCCACATTGAATTTTTCCGATGGTAAACCTACAATCGCCTTCCTCCAACACAAACACGTTGTTCGAAACACTCCCAAGTTCTAATGTCGAAGAAGAACATTACCGGGAAAACTGATGATTCTTCCCTTCGATCCCAATGTTGATGGATAACGACCTATTGTCCGCACAAAACACTCACATATCATTGGTTGACTTTGATGAGCGTATCATTTAGATTTAGTTTTTAGTTTTTAATTAAAATGAAGTTCTTTAAGTATCGGTAACCTGATATAAACTATTTTAAGAAGTTTATTTTATTATCACCAATATATTACTCAAAACTATTTAAATTATAAAACTATTAAAGAAAGTTGAATGAGACTAGTTAAATATTATAAAATACACAAGTCAATAGGAAACTGAGCTTCAGTGAAGAGGTTTAAATAAAACTGTAATTCTTTAAACTTGATACTTTGTTTATTTTAACCAGATACATCTTTGTAACTTATAATTCAAAACCTTCATTTTCTTATCATTCTTTTCTCTTTTTATGTAAGATAAGTTATTTAAAATACTCTATGAAATCGACTGATTAAATGACAAAAAGGAATTTTATTGAATATATAACTAGATGCAGTTCTTTAATCAATAACCCATTGGCAAGATACCGAGATGTAAGAAAATATTCTGTTATGAAGGAAATATTTTATTTCTTCAAAGAAAGTTCCATCGACATCATGTCTACTTTAGGAAATTCTATTTCGGGATAGTTATTGAAATTCTGAAAAATTCAGCTGTTATTATTAATGCAGTAGTTTTTAAATGAGTTTTTAAATCCGTTTAGGCTGGAGGTTGAAATTCTTCCATCAGTGTATGAAATTTACGTTTGTTATGTCAAAAAAAGTTAAAAAGAAGATTCACCTTATGAATTATTTCATCTTTTTTTTTGTTTGTGATTTAAAACTTCAAAAACCCAAAAGAAAACTAATCCGCAGCTGTATTGTGCAAAATTGATAAGACTTAGTGTTTCCCCCAGCACCTAATTATATTTGCTATTACTTGCTTTGAGCCCAGTTTTGGTCTGGGCAAAGGCCGTAGGCAAGGGCAGGGATTTGGGGGCTGGTCCCCTCTCGAAATTCTAGAAGACTTTTTCGTCAAAAGAAAATGTCCCACGTGTGAGTAGGTGTCATCTGCCTAGCTGTAGATATGTTAAAAAACGATTTGAGTATAAAAAGGTTTGCTGTACCTTTGTCTTAAAATTTGACGTTTTCTCTATATTCTGCTGTATTTTGCCTTTACTCGTTAGGAAGATAACAATATCATTAAATATTTTTTAATTATTTGAGTTAAAATGGATAACTGTCATACCTCATTCATGCCTTAATACCTTAGTTTTGTTTTTGTCTAGTATCACTCACAAATAATAATGTCTATCCTCTTTGGTTCCCCTCCCCCCGGAAAACAATTTCTGGCTATGGCCCTGAGTCTGGGTAATTAAGGTGTTTCTCGAAAAAAATTTAGATTCCTTATAACTTTATATAACTTATGTTCTATTTCTCCCAGAAATACAGACTATTTCGAATATAACACAACACTATAACATAAACGTATTACTCCGTCTCAGCCTAAGCTATACGGAAGCAACACAATATTATAAAACGGGCAACACATTATAATTCGAAATACACACTTTCTAAGCGGGCGGCCATGTGTATTTTAAAGCTGAGCCACCATCATGCATGTAAACGACTAATACATTAAGAAAAACTGCTCTCGGAGGGATTTAAAAATGTTTTTTGGATGGAAATTTAGATTTTTCAGAAGTGAAGAGAAAAAAAATGATAGTGGGGGTAATACCGGCTACGTGCTTAGAACGTACATAAATAATAACCACACGTAACCCCATGCTGTGGAATTTTTTTGTCTAAATCTTGACTCTAAAACTAAGCTAAATATTGCTCTTTTAATCCAAACTCAATTTTACTAAAAGAATTTAAATTATTTCGATTTTTTATCGCTTTATTACTTTTTCTTATTACATTCCTAAAATTGTAACGGATGATGAAACGTACATACCGTTTTTTGACATTCCAACATGTCAAGAAAGCAAAGTATGGGTCTTTGAAGATAATTGCATTCAGACAATGGTGCAGTGTCAAAGCGTACTGAAAAAACTGATGTATGTCGAATTCTTCAGAAGTAAGGGATTGGTCAGAACCATCACTTGGAAGGACAGAAGACAGTAACAGCAAACTGATATACCACTAAACGTCTTCCACAAATTCTACAAGAAGTGAATGTTAGGGGACTGATGCTTCACCATGACAATGCATCTTCACATACAGCCGGATTAACAGTTGAGTTTCTTAAACAAAAACAAATTAAAGTGATAGAACATCCGCCGTATTCACCTGATCTAGCTATGTGTGACTTTTGGTTATTCTTTAATCTAAAAAGAACTTACGTGTAAATCGTTTTCATTCAGATTGATGTGGTTATAAATGCATTTTTTCATCTATTCCAAGAAATGAATGGCTTGAGCCATTTAATCTATGCAAAATGTGTTAACAAAAGTGCATTGATGCTGGAGGAGACTACTTTGAACACATCTAAAATTTTGTAAGTATAACTTTAAAAAACTAGTTATATCTCCAAAATTTTAGAGTGACCTAGTATAAGGAATAATTTTGGTTTATATTGAAATAATTTCAATGTAACAGATATTAAATCTGCTGGTGGAAGCCAAATGACTAGATGATTTGTCATATCAAGTACTTGAGCTGTACTCGGATATCACCATGACCTTAAGAAACGAAACTTACTTTCTTCTTTTAAAGTAATGTATAAATGATAATTGTAATGGAGCTTCATACAATAAAAATTAAAAATAAAATGTCTAGAAGTTACATCCTATATTTTTTGGTATTAGTATCCTTATATAAATTTCATTATGAAGTGTATTAGCATAAGTTGAAAGGCCGAAATAATTTATAAAAATATCTTAAAGCCTAGATTAGCAGTGTATGTAAGACTTCTATTTCTTGGGGAATTTTACTTCAAAGAAATGTTGTAAAAAAATACCTCTCTAAACCTTTGTAATTTGTAATACAAACCCTTTTTTTTAATCTTTTGACTGCTCCTTTTCTTGTTGATAAACTATTTTAAATTCTGAATATGAATTATTTTCTGAACAGAATTTTTTAAGATACGTATTTTATTAGACAAAATTTTAATGCTTGGTATAATTTATATAGAATTTAAAAACATAGTAAAAACCAAAATTAAAAAAGTAAACATTATTTGTAAGAAAAACATTTCAGTTCTCTTTATAAAATTTTTAATTAATTACTATGATATAATTCATCTCCAAAGAAGTGGTGTAAGTATATTTCTATAAATTTTATTTTCATATATACTGAATGGAAATTTGTAACTAATTATTTAATATTTTTATATTATACTTTCTTTTTTCTTGTATAAGCTATTTTAAAGTATGAATAAGATTGCTTTTTAAATATTGGTATTTATATACAAAATGCTTTTTAAAGAGACTAGACGACCCGAGAGGTTATTCTGTTTTAACTTTGTAAATCCATAAATTGTAAAATGTTTGTCATAACGTTCCATTTAGTTAATTTTAATTCTGTTTCATTTATTTTCCATTAATTCTATAAGCTTCCCTTAAAAATTCCCTGTTTGTAACTTTCCTGCCATGCTCCCAATTATCACGTTGGTGAGGCGAAAAACCTATTTTTTATCGCATAAGCCGCTCTGGATATTCAATCAGATGACATCACACATACCAGGAGCGTCACTTGGTGTTCTCCTTGGCGAGCGCTGCATTGCAATAGTTTTATAATTTCGCCCTTTTCATGATATGACATATCCCCACTCCACACATTGGCATGTTTTAGTCCTGCGCTTGGCGGTTTTCCCCCGTGTCACCAGGCAAAAGGAATGTTGATGAGCTTTCCAGACTGGCGGTTCTCATCCGAACAGACAGGATGGAAGAGAGAGAGAGAGACCTGGATCCCGAAACGAGAAAAGGAGCTTCGAGTTCCATCCTCCATAATCGTCTTACTTTTTTAGTCCATTTTTGTTTTCTCCTTTTTTACTAATTTTTATCTTTAAAAAAATTCAATCAATTGTCTTCTATTAATTTTTAAAATTTTATGTTAATATCAATAAAATCCATTAATTCAGTAATTATTTTAATGCCTATTGTGTTTTTTTTACTTTAAGATTTAAACGTAAGTTGGTGAAAAGCCAAATTCAATTTATATATTAAATATTGGGTTAAGGACATAACGCGTATTACCACTATACGTCACCCACTTAAGTAATATATTTTTTATTGTCTTTTCTATGGGTTTCTTTTTCAGGTACAAACCTTTTTATTTTTTGCTCGACTTTTAGTTCCCCATAGAAAACCCCATTTCCACTGTAAACGCCACACCCTACCAGAATGTTTTTTAATAAATTATAAATTGGACCATTTTGATAAAAAAATTACTTGAAGCCACCACGCGTACAGTCATCACAAGCGTAATTAGATTAAAATTTCCACATCACCTGTACAGGGATTCGATCCTGGGATTTCTCATACCGAAGCCCATTGTTCTGACCACTGTGCCACAGATACGTTGGCATCGAAGGGTTTCAAGCGGCATTACAATTCTCTCAATAAGTGCACAATTCTGGATTTTTAATAAAAAAACATTTTCTATTGGATCAAATTGTGAATCTAAACCCTTCACGAATAAACTTAATTACAAACACAAAATTTCATCAAAATCAGCCCCATCCATTTAGGAGGAGTTCTATTACAAACACACGGACAGAAGAATTTTATATATAAAGATTTATTTTAGTGATTAAAAAGTTTGAAAATATTAAAAAATAGGCATGAAGTGGAAACTTGAATTAGATTAGAAAAGTAGTGAAACAAATATTCAATACAACTCTACAGGAATTTTAGCTTCAAAGAAGCGTTTTAGGAAAAAAAAGCGTTTCTGTAATCTGGACTTTGATTTACTTTAATCAGATAACAATTAGTTATTTATGTTTCAAAAGCTATTTTTTTCATCGTACGCTATTTTTTCCTTGTAGATTCCCAGTTTAAAAACAAAATAAAAGCAATTTATTAACTGATACAACAGGAGTTTTACTTTATATTTAATTAAATCTATTTTCTATACAAATGAAGCCCTTGGCAAAATATAGCAATATACGAGAAGAATAAGAAATTATTATGTCTTTAGATTAAAAATAAATTACCTCAATGCCTTGTTAAAATTCTATTTTATGACCGCACTGTAAATTTAGAAAAACAAAGTTTTAATAATTAATGCAATAGTTTTAAATAGTTTTTTAAACTGAACTTTCTTTCCTAGAGGCTGCTATGAGTAACACGGTAATTTATCCTTTCTGCGATCTTTATTGAACGCATATGTAATGAAGGTAAAGATTTGGAGAAAAAACTGCTCTTTTTAATATATTTACCTGAAAATTATTCCCCTGTTACAGAGAAAGTTGCTCAGTTCTTTCTGCCTAAATACGTCATCGTGTACATAAAAATATCCACTAAAACTTGAAAGGGAATTGAGCTTCAAAGAAATGATGTGGGAAAAACACCTTTCTGTAATCTAAATTTCTTTTTATTTCAAACGGAGATACCTTGGTAATTTACATTTATAATTCAAGTAATTTTTTTCATCCCAGAATGCTCTTTAAATATGTGAATTATTTTAAACTTCAGTTATGTTTCTTTCCTCGGATATTTCTTCGTTATAAAGTACTTTAAAAAGAAATGTATTTTATTAACAATTTATAATTTGGAAAATTTTTGTACGTAAGTTTCTCTGTGATTTTTGAGATAGTGGCAAAAGATGCAATGATTATTCGTTAAAAATGTTAAGGCCCCTCCTCAATATGGTGCACTGCAAGCCATTACCACGGCGCTTAGCTGCCCAGTTGCTTCTATCAAAGACTGGCTTAACTACTTGCCCAATGTGTGGAAAGCTACCACTTTCGCCATCGTAGCAAGGCCGCCATCATTGAAGTGGCCCGTCATGGACCATAGGGAGAAAGAGGCATGGCAGAAATTGCCATTTAATCGTCGTAGAATAAGTTTTGAAAGAAAGAAAAATGAATTTGACAAGAAAGTATTACCGAGATATGATTTTCTAAGATTTTAAAATGCGTTTAAATCTTAGAAAATCATATCTCGGTATGTCCTTTAAAGTATATAGTTAGCATTTGGAAGCGAAACTTTATCTTGTGATGTATTCAGTTCGTTCACAGTGCTTCATAGAGGTTTTAGCCTTCTCCTGAATGAAGAACACACAGGACGAATCTTGTCAGCTAAAGTCTTCGAAAATATGTCGGCCATACGAAAACTGTTAATGATAATTCCTGTGTTAACCAAATGATATAGAAGTAACTTAACATTGGATCCGTATCTACACATGAAATTAATACATTACTGCATAAAAAGTGAGAAGTTTAATTTGTACCATTTAGCCATAGTTCAGAAATGTAGAAATACTTTCGATCAACATGTCGCTTTTTTTTAAAATTGTTCCAACTTATCTGCGCATGCAGGCAAAACTCGAAATATGTATTTAATTTGAAAGTTATTTGTGTTTGTTTTCATTTAAAAGGGCTTTTCTTAATAAATGAAAACGGTGTTTTTTTATTTCTTTGTACAAAGTAAAAGAAGTATCGTAATTGCAAAAAATTTCAGTGTTTAAATTTTGCCAGTCGTATCCATTTGGAATCAATTTTGACAATTTCCACTATTACGTCTCTACGAACAAGAGAATTTTAAGTTTGAAAATTTAAATATCCCATTTGATCATACCTGAATCCATTTTAACTAGTTTCGTCATGGTTTTGGCATGTAAGATGAAATACTGACTGTCCCAGACTCTCAAAATGCTGAGCTTAAATGGTTTCTTTACTAACATACAATCTTTTATTTGAAGGGTGTATGCATAAGCTTGTTGCCAGTATTGCAAGGACCATTAATAAAGACAGAGATTATGACGAAAAATGATGAACATTGTGAAACCATAGCTTCACGTGAATGTATTCTACAATGATAAGTTTAAATAGTTTTTGAACCATATATGTAAAAATATTTTAAACAACTCTAAAGAAAATTGAACTTCAAAGAAGTGGACATTTATTTTCTTTAATTTCAATTTGTTTATCATTTTAGTCAAATAGATATTTGTAGCTTTTGTTACAAAACCTATTTTTTGTTCCTAATCTTGTAGATAAATTATTTTAAATGTGGTTATCAATTACTTTCTGTATGTGAATGCTCCATACATAAATTACGAGTATTTTATGAATAAGTGAGTTTTAATAGCAAACGTGTAAAGCTTGGTATAAGTTACTTATTAACCCGGCCCAGCTTATGCCCCACGGGAATATGATACCAAGTCACCAGGATAGCAACCTTGAACCAGACAATATATAACAAAATAGATAACTAAACTAATATTTTAATTAATCCCAACTAAGAAGCGAAACCGCCAAACCAGCATACTTTTCCAGTGTTCAAGACTTTCTCTTTTTTTCTTTAATTAACCAGAGAAAAGTAAGTCAAATTAAAAATTTTACAAAAATTAAACAGTGGCAAACAACAATTACAATCATTAAATAACAAACAAAACAAAACAATCAAATACAATACAACAAATTAACCATCAATAGACAAATTAACAAAATATTCCTTAACCCCTTCCGGTAGATTTAATAATGAAAAACTGTACATGAAATAATCATTTAATTTTTATTTTAAAAACTTGTTTCATTTTACAATTCTTACATATTCTTAATTAAAATGCACTTTTTACATAGTGTTAAATAATATCAGAAACAGTAAAATTAAAAAAATATCAAAGCAAAACATTAATAAGGTATATAGATAATAGTCTTCAAGCTAGTGGTACTTTTCAAAACAAAGTGCAAAGGAATTCTTAATTGTTTACACCGCCGAGTAGTCTCACTTTTAATTTGATTCTTGTTCACACACGGCATTTCTTAGTAGGTTTTCTTTTATTCTGACTCATTAATTTGGCAATGACTTGTACTAAGAAATTCTAAGTAAACAATATGCAATAGTGACTTATGATTTTCACAAGTGATAAAAGTGTTGCCAAATTCAGTACACTAGAAATTTTAAACTAAATTAATTATCATATTTAACAGTAACTTTAATCGCATGACGAGTGTAGTTCGTCATTGTGCGGTATGGAATGAAAAACTAATGACGAGCTAGACTCGTCATTTTAACCGGAAGGGGTTAATAAGCATTAAACCTCGCCTAGCCTAAGGCGAGTTATACAAATTAAATAAGTTTGCGGATAAATAATTATTAGGGAAAATTTTTCCCTAATATCAGTAACTAATTCACAACGATAAATAAGATGATCTACATAACTCTCCTCCTTATTACACCAAAATCCTGTTGGTTTATTAAAAATACTTGCCTGGTGAACAGGGAAAGCACCATGACCAGTAAAAATCTGATTAATATAAAAATTGCCTTCGAGCCCAGAAACGCTAACTTTAGGAAAAAAAGAAAACCCTTCTACCCAAAGGGTCCTCCTCCCAGATATTAAATAATTAACTTATTTATTTTTTTAATGCTTGGTATAAAATAATTTTTAAATATTAAAATAAAAATCTAAAATTGTGTAAATAGGGATATTATTTATAAACCAGAAAACATTTTAGTTCACCAAATGAAACTTTTATATTAATTTCCGTGATATAATTAAGCTTAAAAAAGGTATTGCACCAAAATTGTCTTTTTGTAAACTGAATACTTTTTCATTTTAGACAAATAAATCTTTTTAATTTATATTTCAAAATTATTTTAGATAGTATGCTTCTCATTTTTCTGTATATAAACTACTTTAAAATTTGAATGTATATATTTTTTCATATTAATTTCCGGGTTATGAGTTCAAATAAATGTAATTTACAAGAGATGGTATACTGCTCAGAATAATTTAAACCGAAAAATATTTCTACCGTAAAAATTAGAATTAGATTAATTAGTATTTGTAACTCATTCATTACATTTCGACAAAAAAATAAAATATTTGAAAAGGTATTTTTAAAAAGTAGTTATTTAATCTTAAGTTTCTTTTGCCTGTGAATTACATAAATTTTTGTAATTTATAATTCAAAAATTGTTTTTATCGCACTGTGATTTTATCTTTTTAATAATGTTTAAAACTCAGGATAAAAGTGGTTTATTTAATTTCCATATATTTATTAAAATGCATAAAACTGTAAGCGAACTATACCACGACATAAATGGCTAATCTTCAAAGACATTTTCTTTGATGTTTTGTGTAAATTCTATTTCATAACAGCAGTTCAAGTACGTAAAAATAAAGTTCTAATAATTAATTCAATAGTTTTAAATGATTTTCAAACTGAATTTCCTTTTATTTAAGCTTTTCTAAATAACATGGTAATTTATCTTTACAAAAATCTGTGTTTAAAGCATACTTAATGAAGGAAGATATTTTGGATAAAAAAAAGCTGCCTTTGAAAGATATTTACACGAAAATTATTCTCATGCTGCATAAGAAAGTTGTTCAGTTTTTTCCACCTCATACTTGATCATGTATGTAAAAACATTCACTTCAACTCAATAGGGAATTTAGCTTCAACGAAGTGTTTTTAAAAACACCCTATAATTTTATAAACTGGAATATCTTTCATTTTCAATAAAATAAATGTTTGTTGTTTATATTTTAAAACTATTTTTTATTGCACCTTGTACTTTAAATTGCTTTATGTGTATTGGTTTCCTGGATATAAGTTATTTTAAAAATGTATTTTATTAGCAATGAATGCCCAGTATAGTTTTAATAAATTATGTATTGATCATGAAGTAACAAATTAAAGTAGTAAAAATAGATTAAAAAGAATTAAATTAGATTAGAAGGGCCTCTAAAATTTTTACATCTACTTATTAAATTATGTAGTGCACAAAAAATCTCTTAATTTACCAAAATACTGTAAAATAAAACATTTTTATTGAGTAATTTAACAGTTTTTAATCCTTGGAGAAGGGAATTTATTTTTTAAAAACAAATGTATCTATTTTAGGCTTTTACAAGCTTTTAATTTTTCCAAGTATATTTTTATTGAGTAATTTAACAGTTTTTAATCCTTGGAGAAGGGAATTTATTTTTTAAAAACAAATGTATCTATTTTAGGCTTTTACAAGCTTTTAATTTTGCCAAGTACATTTTTATTGAGTAATTTAACAGTTTTTAATCCTTGGAGAAGGGAATTTATTTTTTAAAAACAAATGTATCTATTTTAGGCTTTTACAAGCTTTTAATTTTTCCAAATACATTTTTATTAAGTAATTTAACAGTTTTTAATCCTTAGAGAAGGGAAATGGTTTTTTTTTAAACAAATTTATCTATTTTAGGCTTCTACACGCTTTTAATTTTGCCAAGTTCATTTTTATTGAATAATTTAACAGTTTTTAATCTTTATAGAAGGTAAATGATTTTTTTAAAAACAAATGTATCTATTTTAGGCTTTTACAAGCTTTTAATTTTGTCAAGTACATTTTTATTGAGTAATTTTACAGTTTTTAATCCTTAGAGAAGGGAATGATTTTTTTAAACAAATATATCTATTTTAGGCTTCTACAAGCTTTTAATCTTGCCAAGTTCATTTTTATTGAATAATTTAACAGTTTTTTATCCTTAGAGAAGGAAAATAATTTTTTTAAAACAAATTTATCTATTTTAGGATTTTACAAGCTTTTAATTTTGCCAAGTACATTTTTATTGAGTAATTTAACAGTTTTTAATCCTTGGAGAAGGGAATTTATTTTTTAAAAACAAATGTATCTATTTTAGGCTTTTACAAGCTTTTAATTTTTCCAAGTACATTTTTATTGAGTAATTTAACAGATTTTAATCCTTAGAGAAGGGAAATGAATTTTTTAAAAACAAATTTATCTATTTTACGCTTTTACAAGCTTTTAATTTTGCCAAGTACATTTTTATTGAGTAATTTAACAGTTTTTAATCCTTGGAGAAGGGAATTTATTTTTTAAAAACAAATGTATCTATTTTAGGCTTTTACAAGCTTTTAATTTTTCCAAGTACAGGAAATGCCTATTAAGATGAAGCAAAAGAAAAATTAGTACCAAAATATTTTCACTGTTGCCCTTAATGTTTTGTTATAATCAAAATTATATAATTTTGTATAAATTTTGACAAAAAGTATTCATTTGTTTCACTGTTTTCAAGGATGAATATTTTTACACTAGCATAATGCCCGTCATATGACGGTATCAGTAAAATTTTTAATTATCCAGAATTGTAAAGTACTTTATAAGGCAGGTAAAAAAATTGGTTTGTTTTTTGGCTGAGAATTACCTTTCAACAAAAAATAATTGATAATTAAATTTAAAATGATCACATATGTACCTCATGTATTATTTAAGCCAAATACAAAAGAAAAATATTTCCGTAATATCTAAGTTCAGTGATAAAAGCGATGAAAATAATGCAGACGATATTTAAATAATTTAAAATATGAAATGATTAAATGAGATGGTTAAAGGAATGACGCCATAATACTAAAAAATGTTATTTTTACCTATTTATTATGTCATAAATTTAATCGCCTGTTCTTAACTGGGGAAAATAGGGCTTTAAATAATGGCATTAAACGCTCGAAAAGGGGGGGGAAAGTGGTGTTCGAACATTTTAAAGACGACAGTATTTTTCGCTGTGATATGAAGCACATTTATACCAATTTATTTTAGAATCGGATCGATAGTTTAGGAGAAAATAAACTTTACTCGCTTTGAATTTTGCTAACCCTAACTCATCAAGAATCCAATATGGATGCCTCTATCCATTCCATGTCCAACCGCTTCATAAATTCGAGGACAGACGGACAGATAACTTAGGCTATTATTATATATGTATAGGAAAAATTAAATAGGAAACTGCTTAACTGAATAAGTTAGAAACTAAATTGGATCTAAAAGAAATCGATTTACGTTACATTTGGGCACGACGCAATATATCTCCCTGCCCAATTTCATGTTTTTTGGTATCCAGTTTCTGCACTACTCCTTCAACAATGTTGACATACAAGTACTCTGCTTTATTAATATAGATATTGGGCATACATATTAAATCTCCAAGATCTCTTGTGCCGTTTATCTGTTTATTTAGCTCTACCAAAAGACTTTCATCTCGTTGTCTACAGCGTAGTTATCTTTCTTACTGCATTCAAAACAAGAAAGTTATTACTAAACATTTTGACATCCATCGTAAGAAATGATCTTTATGAAACCTTTTCAGGAACACAACACTCGAGTTTCTTTTTCTTTTTGAAATCTGAACTAGATTCATTTTAATATTACTTTATAATACATTCTTGAAGCTAGGACATATATATTATTATTTAATATTTGCTTTATTTAAAAAAATCGTTCATATTATAAGCGAATACTATATAAAGTGCTTAGTTTTAGTGGTTACTGAAATTGAATGGAATTAATTCGCCAAAGCAAAATTTTAATGAAATGACATTTTTTTTCATAAAACTAAATGAAATACAAAAATGTTTCTATTTTTTCTGCTTTTTCCGATTGTTCTATTTTTATCTCATAAAGTAAACACTTAAAGCTTTGCCAACATACTTTAAAAAACTCATATGCAAAGTTTCATTTTATTCTACAAATGTAGATTGCTTTGTCTGTTTTAATCAAACTGACATTCCAATTTCCCAAGCATAATATAAAAAAAAAATAGAAGCATAACTAAAAAAAATAAAAGAAAGCAGTTTTAATTTCACAAAATGAAAAGTTTTTCCTTAGGATGATTTTATACTTGAAATGTAAAGTTTTATGAAATGAAGTTACTATAAGCCATATAAACAGAGGTAATGTCAAT
Organism: Pardosa pseudoannulata; assembly: GCA_032207245.1. Classification (NCBI taxonomy): domain Eukaryota; kingdom Metazoa; phylum Arthropoda; class Arachnida; order Araneae; family Lycosidae; genus Pardosa; species Pardosa pseudoannulata. The sequence goes on along the minus strand of CM063498.1, from coordinate 97,720,134 downwards.
TTTTCTTTCTCCTCTAAAAAAATTGTTCCTAAGAATTTTTGCGCCCGCTTCTATTATAGCTCCAAATGTGGTCAAATCACATAATTTTATTGGTTTAAATCATTATTTTAACCTTTTTACACATGCAGGTAAAATATGAAATCTTTAAAGTTTTTGGTTATTTACGTTTAGTTTTTCATTTATAGGAGCTTTTCTTAAGCAATATGAACTATAAATGAACTTATTGCCAATTCCATGTATAATGTTCTATGTATATAACAAAAATATACGTAGAAAAATATATATTATTGAATATATATTATATATATATATATATATTATATATTAAATATATATTATATATATTTTTTAGAGAAAAATATACAAGAAGATATCAAATTTCACAGTTTTTTATTGCCTCAGCATAAATTGTTTTTATATAATATTATTCAAGAAATATTTATGAGTCTTTGCCCATTCTTGTATAATACGATTAAAAAAAGGTATGCAGATTTAAAAAATCTTAAATTTAAGTAAAATTAAAATTTTAATTATATGAAACTATCTATAAAGTCTTTACTTTCTTGAATACTATTATATACATTATCTGTTTATTTAGCTCTACCAAAAGACTTTTATATCGTTTTGTACAGCGTATTTATCTCTCTTACTGCATTCAAAACAAGAAAGTTATTACTAAAGATTTTGACATGGTAAGAAATGATATTTATGAAAACTTTTCAGGAAAACAACACTCGAGTTTCTTTTTCATTTTCAAATCTGAACTAGATTCATTTTAATATTACTTTAAAACACATTCTTGAAGCTAGCCCGTATATATTATTATTTAATATTTGCTTTATTTAAAAAAATCGTGCATATTATAAGCGAATACTATATAAAGTGCTTAGTTTTAGAGGTTACTGAAATTGAATGGAATTAATTCGCCAAAACAAAATTTTAATGAAATGACATTTTTTTATAAGTCTAAATGAAATACAAAAATGTTTCTATTTTATCTGCTTTTTTCGATTGTTCTATCTTTATGTCATAAAGTAAACACTTAAAGCTTTGCCAACATACTTTAAAAAACTCATATGCAAAGTTTCATTTTATTCTACAAATGTAGATTGCTTTGTCTGTTTTAATCAAACTGACATTCCAATTTCCCAAGCATAATATAAACCTGAACTAAAAAAAAAAGAAAGCAGTTTTAATTTCACAAAATGAAAAGTTTTTCCTTAGGATGATTTTATACTTGAAATGTAAAGTTTTATGAAATGAAGTTACTATAAGCCATATAAACAGAAGTAATGTCAATTTTTTTCTCCCCTAAAAAAATTGTTTTTAGAAGCTATTGCTCCCACTTCTATTATAATTTTAAATGGGGTGAAATCCCACAATTTTATTGGTTCAAACCATTACTCTAACCTTTTTTCACATTCAGGCAAAATATAAAATCTCTAATGTTTCTGAAGCTATTTACATATAATTTTTCATTTATAGGAGTTTTTCTTAATAAATGTGAACCGTAAATGAACTTATTGCCAATTCCATGTACAATATTCTATGTGTATAACAAAAATATACATAGAAAAATATATATTATATATAATATATATATATATATATTATATATATATTGAATATATATTATATATATTTATTATATAAAAATATACAAGAAGTTATCAAATTTCACAGTTTTTCATTGCGTCAGTATAAATTGTTTTTATATAATATTATTCAAGAAATATCTAAAAGATTTGCTCACTCTTCTATAATAGGATTAAAAAAAAGGTATGTAGATTTAAAAAATCTTAAATTTAAGTAAAATTAAAATTGTAATTATATGGAACTATCTATAAAATCTTTACTTTCTTGAATATTATTATATACATTATCTGTTTATTTAGCTCTACCAAAAGACTTTCATCTCGTTGTGTACAGCGTATTTATCTTTCTTACTGCATTCAAAATAAGAAAGTTATTACTAAACATTTTAACATCGTAAGAAATGATATTTATGAAACCTTTTCAGGAAAACAACACTCGAGTTTCTTTTTCTTTTTGAAATCTAAACTAGATTCATTTTAATATTACTTTATAATACATTCTTGAAGCTGACCAGTACATATTGTTATTTAATATTTGTTTTATTAAAAAAAATCATGCATATTAGAAGTGAATACTATAAAAAGTGCTTAGTGTTAGAGGTTACTGAAATTGAATGGAATTAATTCGCCAAAACAAAATTTTAATGAAATGACATTTTTTTATAAGACTAAATGAAATACAAATTCTATTTTCTCTGCCTTTTTACGATTGTTCTATTTTTATCTCATAAAGTAAACACTTAAAGCTTTGCCAACATACTTTAAAAAACTCATATGCAAAGTTTCATTTTATTCTACAAATGTAGATTGTTTTGTCTGTTTTAATGAAACTGACATTCCAATTTCCCAAGCATAATATAAACCTGACCTAAAAAAAAGCAGTTTTAATTTCACAAAATGAAAAGTTTTTCCTTAGGATGATTTTATACTTGAAATGTAAAGTTTTATGAAATGAAGTTACTATAAGCCATATAAACAGAGGTAATGTCAATTTTTCTTTCTCCTCAAAAAAATTGTTCCTAAGAATTTTTGCACCCGCTTCTATTATAGCTCCAAATGTGGTCCAATCCCATAATTTTATTGGTTCAAACCATTACTCTAACCTTTTTTCACATTCAGGCAAAATATAAAATCTCTAATGTTTCTGAAGTTATTTACATATAATTTTTCATTTATAGGAGTTTTTCTTAATAAATGTGAACTGTAAATGAACTTATTGCCAATTCCATGTACAATATTCTATGTGTATAACAAAAATATACATAGAAAAATATATATTATATATATTTATTATATAAAAATATACAAGAAGTTATCAAATTTCACAGTTTTTCATTGCGTCAGTATAAATTGTTTTTATATAATATTATTCAAGAAATATCTAAAAGATTTGCTCACTCTTCTATAATAGGATTAAAAAAAAGGTATGTAGATTTAAAAAATCTTAAATTTAAGTAAAATTAAAATTGTAATTATATGGAACTCTCTATAAACTTTACTTTCTTGAATACTATTATATACATTATCTGTTTATTTAGCTCTACCAAAAGACTTTCATCTCGTTGTGTACAGCGTATTTATCTTTCTTACTGCATTCAAAATAAGAAAGTTATTACTAAACATTTTAACATCGTAAGAAATGATATTTATGAAACCTTTTCAGGAACACAACACTCGAATTTATTTTTCTTTTTGAAAACTGAAATAGTTTCATTAAAATATTACTTTAAAATATTCTTGAAGCTGACCAGTACATATTGTTATTTAATATTTGTTTTATTAAAAAAAATCATGCATATTAGAAGTGAATACTATAAAAAGTGCTTAGTGTTAGAGGTTACTGAAATTGAATGGATTTAAATCACCAAAACATAATTTTAATGAAATGTCATTTTTTTATAAGACTAAATGAAATACAAAAATGTTTCTATTTTCTCTGCTTTTTTCGATTGTTCTATCTTTATCTCATAAAGTAAACACTTAAAGCTTTGCCAACATACTTTAAAAAACTCATATGCAAAGTTTCATTTTATTCTACAAATGTAGATTGCTTTGTCTGTTTTAATCAAACTGACATTCCAATTTCCCAAGCATAATATAAAACTGAGCTAAAAAAATAAAAGAAAGCAGTTTTAATTTCACAAAATGAAAAGTTTTTCCTTAGGATGATTTTATACTTGAAATGTAAAGTTTTATGAAATGAAGTTACTATAAGCCATATAAACAAAAGTAATGTCAATTTTTCTTTCTCCTCTAAACAAATTGTTCCCAAGAATTATTGCGACCGCTTCTATTACAACTCCAAATGTGGTCAGATCACATAATTTTATTGGTTCAAACCATTATTATAACCTTTTTTTCACATGCAGGCAAAATATGAAATCGTTAAAGTTTTTGAAGTTATTTTACGTTTAGTTTTTTATTTATAGGAACTTTTCTTAAGAAATGTGAACTGTAAATGAACTTATTGCCAATTCCATGTACAATATTCTATGTGTATAACAAAAATATACATAGAAAAACATGCATTGTTGTGAGATGTTAAGAATTAGTGGAATGTAGAATTAAATCTATAAACTAAAATAAAGACTTTGTAATTGAGAAATGACCAAAGGAAATGGATTTGCTAACAATTTATTGTAGATTCGAATTTGATATTACATAGTAAATATATTACTATTAATAGAGAATGACTAGAATTTAAGATTTTAAACACAGTACAATAGATAAGAATAATATGAATGAGGGGGATTGGATCAGCATTGGGAAAATGAAAACTCAATAAGATTTATGATTAAAGGAATTAAGAATTTACTTACTACAATGACTTTGAATATTTTCACTCCAAACGTCGTCCAAACCATCCGCTTTAAAGAAACCAAGAAAAACAGAATATATATATATATATATAGCCGATTTAATCCCCTCGCTCCTCGCTCTCAGCGAACACTATTGTATTATATATATATATATATATATATATATTTTTAGATCTCGCTACGCTCAACGGTAACTATTAATCAATTGCTGTCGCATCAGGGCTGCAGGACGGAACAATTATAGAATACATATTACATATAAATATATATATGTCAGATCTAAAAGGTGTATAAATTACGTGAGTTAAAAGCGATTTTGAAAAGGGAACTCCTTTATAATAATAAATGAAAAAGACTTACGCTATCGTAAGCTTATAGGATATTCCTGTCAGGCGGAAGCATTTTGAAACAATTCGATGAGCTTGCAAACAGTAAGTTTTCAGTGAGCGCGTGGACATGGAGCTGTCAACAACACTCTACGCATGTCTTTGACGAAAAAGTGAAAATGGCGAAAGTTTTACTTTAAAGATGGTTTAATAAACTTATTATTATCAAGAAGACTGTTTTCCATTCGCATTAACTCTGGATCATGACATGTCATATATATATTATATATATATTATATATATTTATTATAGAAAAATATACAAAAAGATATCAAATTTCATAGTTTTTCATTGCATCAGTATACATTTATATATAATATTATTCAAGAAACATCTAAAAGTCTTTCCGCATTCTGGTATAATAGGATTAAAAAAAAAGGTAATCAGATTTAAAAATCTTAAATTGAAGTAAAATTAAAAATTTAATTACATGAAACTATCTATAAAGTCTTTACTTTCTTGAATATGCATTAACCTGAATTCTAAAATAAGCAGCAATTGCTATGTTTGTAGCAAATTTTTAAAACCAAAAAAACTTTCAATAGGTATCATGTTGATTTAAAAATTACAAAACTGACAAGCTTTTGTTTAAGACAACATTAAAGAATATACACAGGAATTTTTGGTACTTAAGAGCGTATAGCAATTTTTGATACGAATGAATAAATTCCTAAACAGCTTATGTATCGGCTTGAAAAGCTTTGAGAAAAAAGATACAGTAAATATATTCCAACCAACGTGAAGAAAAATAACATCTTTGTTATGTTAGGAAAGTTGAATATAAAAGGATTTCTAGATTTACTAAGTTTTCTGATAAAAGCTCTGCAGTAAAAGAACTACGAAGGAAAATGTTAAAAAATAAACAACAAATATTTCGAGAATAAAGTACATTAATATTTGTATAGTATTAAAAAAGAAGAAATATATTCAACAAATGTAAAGTATAATATAACTGGTGATTTTCAAAGCAATTGATGTTGTTATGAAGCTTCTAATAATAAAAGAATCTAATGACTTCTCTAATTCCTCGAGGCCCCTTTTCAAGTTTCACATAAAAATAATTTCCAACATTTATTTTAAAATATGAATAAAATATCTCCTTAACTCTGAAAACAATTAAAAATATAGATTTGTAAAAGACGTAACGAATTTGGTTTGTTATTCACACGACTACTTTTTTTCCTTAAGGCTGCACAAAAATTCAAAAAGTATATTAACTGAATTCAATAAGTACTCCAAGTACAAAAATAAATATCAATGAAGCTATATTTAACAATATTTAAACGAAATATTGAAACACAAAGTGGAACGGGAAGATATTTCCACTTTAAAAATCTTTCAAACATCAACTTTCTTTTGCCATAGAAATATCTTACTCCTCTCTTGTTATTTTCAATAGTTTACTTTTAGAATTTCTCATTAAGGCACAAAGTCCTGATGTATTCTCTTTCGACTCAAAGAAAAAACATCAAATTTTCTCTCAGCACTTCCGGAGCTGAAGAGAATATATTTTCTAAGCATATTGTCGATCAATGCGCAAAATTTGAAATAATATCAGTTGTTTCAAGCCAGTAAAACTTTTATACAGATGAGAATCAAACGATTTTCTAGCATAAATTTACATAAATAACGCAAATGTATATATATGTACACATATGTACATTGAAAGTAAAGGGCACTATTTTCACTTTTTTATATGAGATTTTTGCATAATCATATATTGTTTTATATCTTTAATGTGATAAAAACATTACCTCTTGAGAGACTTGCAAAAAGGGCTCCAAATCCACAGTGTTTCAACGTCAAGACACACCTTTGGGATTAAATTCTTTTACTGCTATTTTCTTGTGTTTATAATCATTATGTTTTTCACATCATCTTAATGTGGTTTATACAGCTTTTCTCTAAAAACGGCATGATTCAAACAAACCAGTAAAAAACTTTATGCTCTAACGCAAAATTTGAAATCCATGACATAGTGTCTTGTACTTCCGACACACACACACACACACACACACACACACACACACACATATATATCCAACAAAAACATCACGAACAAGGGACATCTTTCCATTACAACTCGCCAACCTCCACTGCCTTCTTAGGGACCAGTTTTCTGGTCAAATCCAAACTGGTAATTCTGTCCCAACCACTCTTTGGTCCAGACTTAGATATCACTGACTTATAATATACAAAAAGATATTTCCCGGTTTGAAATAATCGAATTTGAAAAAAAAAAACATCGTTTCAAACAATTAACGACAATAAAGCAGCTTGTTGGAGGACTTTAAGCTCACTACCTGCTCAGGCCTCCCAGTCTGCCTTCGCAGCTTTGAATTTAGGGTGGTAAAGATCTATTGATGTGGGAGGATATTTTGAAGCATTATAATATACTAGTCATATTATGCAAGTAATTATGTTTTTTCAATACTTGCAGACTTGAAACATTACTTTACGGACAGACTATGAACATACTCAAGAGGTTTTTTTTTTAAAAATATTAGTACCGTATTCAAATGTGTCAGCTGCAGCTTTGAAATTGCCATTGCATACTACGTATCTCCATCTTGCTGCTATTTACAAGGTAGCATTTTAGAAGAATTCCCTTGCATTAAACGATGGCGGGGTGACGATTGGATTTCTCTGAATCAATGTTAATCAATGGGAAAAATTCTTCTATTTGAAGGAGTTTCATTTAAAGATTTCTTTGAGGAAGTTTTATCACGTGATAAAAGGGAAAATGCTTCACGGTTATGTGTGGCAAAAATTATGAAAAGAGCAATATATTTAATTTTAAATCATTTGTAAAAGGTTTTGTTTCTATTTTCTTTGAACCCTAATAATGATATTTTACCAACAAAAATTTAAAAAAAAGGGTTGCGCATTACTAAGAATTTTCCGATTCATCAAGTAGTACTTGGTTAAAAAAATCTTTAAAGGGAAACCTTGCAGAAATAGAAAAAAATTTCATATGTTAGCATGGATCTAGATGAATCCAACATAACCTGTACCTAACGACCTTAACGTCTATGCCTATTTTAGATGCCTCAAATGACGATTAAAAACCCTGCGAAATTCTAAGTTATTAGTTTTTCTAAGTGAAAGATGAGAAAATTGGCGAATGTTGTTGGAGAAGTGATTGCACGGAAAAAACGATATAAGAGATGAAATGTTAAAAAAAATGGCATAGAAGATTAAAAAATGGCTATACACTGGAGACGCAACATGTGACCTTAGCGTTACACTGGAACGAAATAAATTCAAACTGTCTTGAAAATTTTAAAGTTAACTAGGAAGAACTAGGTCACTTTGCTGTATATCTCTGACAAAACATTAAGAATTTATCATTTATTCTTAAATTTGAAGAAGTCTTGATGGTGATTGCAAAGATGACAAACATGAAAGAGTGCGAGTGTATATATATATATATATATATATATATATATATATATATATATATATATATATATATATATATATATATATTTATATATATATATATATATATATTATAGATATATATATATATATATATATATATATATATATATATATATATATATATATATATATATATATATTATACAGAACCTAGTCCGACGATTTTATAATCATCTTAACTAGGTGAAAATTACTCAGAAATGTAGATTAAGTGTCTAAAAAATCATAATTTATAGTAAGTCCTTCGCTTTCCAATTAAACCCGAACTTAAAAAACATGATCATGTATATATTTATATATATATATATATATATATATGTATGTACATGTTTTATATATACACACACACACATGGTTCTATATCTTTATATACAGTAATACTGGAATGTATATATATTAGTAAGCAATTATAAATTTATGTATAATGCGATATACCTAATAACGATAAATGAATTTAATGAATTTAATCTTTATTAGTTGCCTTTATTCTGTAATTTTTCATTATCCTTGTAATTAGCTGAAAATTCGAGGTATTCCAGAATATTCACGGCAGTCATTCGCCTGGGCTGTTAAAATTTTATTTCTTTTAACTTGTGCACTGAAAAATATAATCTATAATACTAAATGAAACCCTTTTTCTGTCTTATAAATATTAGAAGTCATTACGTGAATGACTCTTCTATCAACTCATTTTAATACTGCAGAATTTTTCTCTCTTTTTATGGCAGTACCTTCCGCTACAATATCCTCCGATACCATTTTGAGAACCATCACTTCCTTCCAATCACTTCCCCTGTTAAAACTGAGATAACGTTCTATTTGTGGATCATTTTGGTCGCGTACTACTCGATTTTTATGACTCCATCCACAGTCATAAAAATTACTATCAGCATCAAAATTTTTATCTGCTTTGAGACTAAAGAAAAGTTTTTTCATGTGTGTGATTAGTATAAAGAACACAAGACGAGCAGAATTAAATGCTATCCTTGTACTTTATCGAAAACTCTGAAAGACCATGCGAAATTTTTAATACGTATTTTAATAATTTCTTAGGTTTACTTTGGAGTTTTTTTATTATATTTGAAAGTTATTGAATTAGCAAATGAAAAATTTTAAAATTATTTGATTTTTAGAGAGTGATATGTTTAAGGAAGTGCTTTTGCAAAGAAGTGCACAGCATTTTGTTAACCTGAAGGCACTACGAATGAACTTAATTCAAAAGAGGTACAAAATACAAAATTCTCGAAAATATCTCAATCTTTTAAAAAATACGTATGTAGCGAAAGGCTTTTAGAATTAATCGATGCAAACAACATATTTCTGCTGGATTTGTTGTGGGTACAGAAAACAATTGGTACAGAATTGGTATAGTTGTGGGTACAGAAAGATATTGTTACCTGCAATACATTCTGTGTATATTTTGTACTTAAATAAAATATTATACGATATTTGAATGCACTCCCTTATTTTTTTGATTTGTTTTGTGAGCAATGAATTTCGAGCTTACTCTATTGATTAAAACTTTCAGATTCCTTAAGTTATGGATTTAAGAGCTAAATGTATACAGCAACAAAGTTGCTGTATACATTTAGCTAAAAAATTATGAATGCATTTGCGCATGAGCGTTAAATTTGCTTTAGTAAACCTGTTCATCTTTCATCTAGTATCGATTATTTTATTTAATTCTGATTGTAGGGTACCATGTAAAATTTCGTTTGTCATTCTACATGAAAATAGCATTCTTTTATATTTAGAACTCTTCAAATTGTAAGAGAAATACTTTGAGAAATTTTGAATTGTATTAAAACATTAATTTATCGACGAGAATGCTTGTTATTCTCGTGAAAATAAATACAAGTTATTACAAGAAGCCTTCTAATTTAAAATGCACGCAAGATATTGTTTAAATTTTCAGTCGATAAATGCAAAAATCAAGACTAAAATAAATACTTTAAAACTATAGAAAGAAGTAAAATTCGCAGCTCTCTTTTAACGAAACGTTTAACATACAAAACGATACGGAATAAATTTCAATATTTAATAATTTACACCGAACGGATGTATTTACCTTTATTTTTCTTGTTTGACTTTGACTTTTTATACGTATAAAATACTGGAAATTGAAATGAAGTGAACAAACAAACATTTGAGAAAATACATTTGATAATTTAAATGTAACAGAAACATTCAAAATTTGTGGAATAATAATATTATTAGAATAAAATTTTAGATAACATAAAAGATTAGTTGCTTTTATTCTTCGGGAAAAAGAATTATAAGGATATTTTTTCTGTGCTTTCCAGTTTGATGCTTACAAGATATCATTCAAGAGCGGTAAAACAATTTTAGATTCCCTATTGTCTCCTAAACTTACATTACAAGAATATGTACTGCTCATCAAAATTCTGTTGCTATGGAAACAACTATGAAGACCAACATTTAAAAGATGCTGTTATTGGGATTTGGTATCATACGTGATCTTAAATTATTGTATACAAAGCAATTCAGTAACATTATTTGACGTTTCAAACGGTACATTTTTCTTTATTCTTGACAGAAAATGCAGCATGAAACCGATTTTTAGTTCAACGTTCTTTAAAAACCGCTTCTTTTAATGTCTGAAGTGTTGTCGTTTAGAAATATAAGCGTAAAAAGTGAATGTATTTACTTTCAGATCTCCGTTATTGAGAGTGGATGTACTTTTCATAATCCCATTTGCTGGAAAAAAAAGACTCAATATTTTGTTTTGGAACATTGAGTCCAAGATAATGTTTTGACCAATATCTAAAGCGATGAAAGAATATTAGATATTAAAAGGAGGAATTTAAATTCCACCAGAAATTTTTTACGGTGTCAGCATTTACATAGGATAGATAAGAGAGTTATGGTTATCTGGAAAGCTATGCACAGTAATGCTAAGAGTAGAATAGTCTTGAATCAGTTTAAAAATTTTATGCGACATTTCAGATCGATTTTTTTTCCGTAGTTAAAATGCTGCCAAAACTTAAGGATATAAATCTGCATATGAATGAATAAGATATTACTGTTAGAAAAAAATAAGATGTAAATAACACGACTTTCATGGAAACTTATTAAATTATATGCCTTTTTAATTTGAATTGTGTGACGCGTCATCAGAAATATCATTTCACATTCCTTTTAAGGCGCCTCCAAACTATAGTCCACTGCAAGCCATTACAGCAGTGTGGAAGAGATATGGCTTATCATGGTCGGCAGTAGCAAAAGTTAAAATAACCTTAATAGAAGATGGATCTGAAAGCGGCTTTTCTCCACACATCAAAGACAGCTAGCATGCGCTACTAAGGTGCGCAGTAGATAGAGGATGCATCCAATAACTCGGCTGATTTAGTGGCCCAGTGTGTGGATGCAACCCGTGAATTATCGTACTAAGGTCGCCACCAGGGCAAACACTGCAGTGGGCAATAATGGGCCATAGTGGTGAGGAGGCATAAAAATTCAAACTTGGTTTCATTCTTCAAGGTCACCGTGCTGTCAGAATAGAGCTTAGATACTGCCATCTGATGAAGACCAGAACCTTAAAGATCTGTGACTTTAAGATTTTTTCCTTATATAGACATTTTTTTTATAAATTCATAATTCTTTACAATATTTCTTTTGCTCTGTAATAGGAAGTAATACAACCATTTAAATTAAAAACTATTCTATGCGGATAATAGATTATTATTGTTTTTACTTATGAATTGTTTAAACTGCATTTGAAGTCGTCAATATCTTTCGTTATTTTGTTGTAGAGTGGCAGTATCGATATCCATTATATAGAGAATTTTTGTTATACAGAGTATAGATTGCTATACCACAGGGAGGTGTACAATTAGATGATACTGTAACGTGAGTTACACCGTTGACCGAGGGACGAGGGCGATGCCAAAGGCCTTCAACCCCATTGGACAAGAGGGGTGGCTGACGCGGGTCAGTCGTCTTTGGCCTTGGCAACAAGAGTCTTTGGATTTTGCTCAGAAGATTTGGAGGTCCCTTCGTCTACTTCAGCAGAGGCAGAAAAATCTCAGTTCTTTGTTCATCTCAGGAAAGCGGCATCAGCGGGAGTTTCTTCCATAGTCCAACGGCTCCATATTGAGATTGGATATATTTGCATCCATATTTCAACAGCTTCCTATTGAGATCGAATATTTTTATGTGCGTCGCCAGATTGTGAAAAAAAGAATGAAATTATAAATAAAAAAAGTCTGCAAAACGGTAAGTTTTCTCTCATTTGTATCTGGTGTCTTAACGCTTTGTATTACATCAACATGGTATGGTATAAGTCATTGGTACGTAATAGATACAACACTGCACAATAAAATCTCAGCATTCTACGTCTGATTACTTTTCAACTGTGAGAGATACGTACAGTTGTCATGCGGAAGCTATCAAAGTTTATTCAGGGATAGTCAAAACAGGTATACAAATTTTCCGTATGCATACAAAAAGACGAGCACTTTAAATAGGTTTAAGTGGAATCAGGCATCGTCTATATTGGTCTTTACAATGAAATCTGACACCTGAATATTTTCGCAATCACAATATTTACTTTATTGTGAACATGCAAGCAAATTTTAGTGAAAAAAATCCGGATTTGTAATAAACAGTGTCACTTTACAGCAGAGGTGGGCAAAAGCCGGCTTGCGGGCCGGATCCGGCCCTTTTGATTACTTTATCCGGCCTTTTGAAAATTCTGCATGCAATTTTTTTAATCTCTTATATGCGATTTTGTTGAAATCAACAGTAATTGTATGCGTAGTGTACACATAAATAATGAAAAATATATAAATTATAGAAAGTATTATAATTTGAACAGCTGTAACCATATCCCTACTTTAATGTATACAACATACATACTCTCATAAAGTAATAACTATGCAAATGTAATAACTATGATCAAAATGAAATAATTTGTTTCGTTAAGATATAAATAAATATCAAGATAAAATCTTTCATTAGCTGATTTATTTAATGACCATTAACACTAGATTGCCCAAGGCAGTCATTTTGACTGTTTTTTAATTTCAATTAGAAAAGCAATTATGAAATATATTGACACAATTTCTGAGAATTTGGTGACTTTTCCTATAACATATAAATGGGTTTATGAATAATTGTAGTTACTTCCGCCCTCCTTTATTATATAATATTAAAAATTAATTTTAAACAAATTTCTTTACATATTTGTTATTTTTTCACAATGCAGTCATTTTGACTGTTTTTGGGCAATATAGGTATACAAGAAATCTCGGGCAATCTAGTGTTAATTTAATATAATGGATCATCTTTCTTTAAAAATTGCGTGATATATTTTACTGGGCACAAATTGTTCGCATATACACCTAAGTAAGATAATTTATTATTACTATTATCTTTTATTAACTGTCAAATTTCTCTGTCCAGATGGTTTAAATGATACTTAGTGTTTTTGTCAAAAAAATTTCTTGGGCAGGGAAAAAACTCCACCCAAAACATTCGCTTGTACACAGCGTACGCGGTACAGTCCTCTGGCTCGGGAGACATTTCGAAAATTTCATTTTGGTCCGCACTTAAAAGTATTTGCCCACCCCTGCTTTATAGTATGTTTCTTCTTACCGTTGCATATATTGCAGTTTTTATTTTGTTAAAGCTTATAATAAAGATATGATTATAAAGTTAAAATAAGAGTCATCATTTATGCATTATTAAAACTATTTTATGGATAATAATGTAATTTTGTATCAATTCTACAGACTTCTTACAGTTTAAATAGTGATCAGTTTTGAGTTTCTGTTGTCATTATATATGACCTATATAATATAATTATCCAAGAAATAAAAAAAAATACTTCTATCTTCCTCAAGGAAGAAGATATGCGAAAAGACAATGTTAAAATAATGATTTGTTAAAAGTGCATCCTACTTTTAAATTGGATCCCCAGAGGCAATCGAGAAAGCAAAAATAATTTCAATATGAGAAATTATTTCCCCGAAAAAACAAAAGCGATTAAAAATACTTAATTGCCTTGAAATTTTGGGCTTTTTTCCAAATGTGGAAAGTCATTAAAATGTTCCTATGATAAATCAAAGTATTTATGTTATAGGGATAAATTGGAGTTGGGTAGAATTCAACAATACTCTTTTCCCAACTAGAAAAGGAAATTAATGATCGTTACAAAATAGACTTCAGCTCAAAAATAAGGAGTTTGTTTTTGATAAAATTCTTTGATTCGGAAGAAATGATGCCGGAAAAAAAATAAAATTCGTTGAATTTCCCATTTTTTATACTACATTTTTTGGCTTAGAATCTACATCGACTTTTTCGTTTCAATTAGACTTTTTTTTTTCTAGAATTTGGAGAAAAGAGAGAATTTTGTTTCCCACTAATAGGGTATATAACACCTTCGATTTCTTTCAGGAACTTTCTTAGTTATTTAATACGAGAGATTTAAAAAGATTTGGAAAGTTGAACAAAAAGTAGTTCAGATTCGAAAATGTTTCACACTTTTATACTTTTACAGTTACACAATCTTGAAGCATTTTATAACAATGGTACAACGTTAATATGATTCTTTTGTGGAACTAACTGTATTTAGACCATTTCTTTTCTGCTTCTTCTTTTAGTAGATACGATACAAATGAACAAAACAATACAAACAGCAGTTGAATCTTTAAAAAAATAATGAAATGTAAGAACATTTTACGACTTTCATTGTTAGAATTTCTATCACGTTTAAATTTTTCTAGACATTTAATCTGGAATGCTATTAAAAAATTTCTCTACTGAAACAAAAATTGCAGTATAAGAATAGCGCGTTAACGTCTTTAGAAAATTCTAAGCATTACTAGGAATGAAGTATTAAATGTAATGCAAAATTAAAGTTCATTATTTAGTTAGAAATAATTATTTACTTACGAACATCAAAAGCAATGAAAAAGCTAAATTTTTAGACATTTAATTAATCACTTTATATATCATATGAATGTGTTCCTGGTTATGAGTTTAAGTTTATTTAAAACATATTAAAAACAGCTTAAATTTAGCCAACATTTTTTTATTTTCTAAAAATTACGAATAAATCCCATAGTATTAAATAAATTATTACAAGGAACTATGGAGCTACCTATTGAAAAAAGTATACCAACTCAACAAAGATTTGAATCTGGGAAAACTGCCTCATAACTTTCATATAATTCAAGTATATATGTATATATATATATATATATATATATATATATATATATATATATATATATATATCTGAAATATATCAAAATTATTTCACTTTAATATTTCCTTAAAAACCTCTTCTCTCCTATTCTAATTCTTTAAAATATTTTTCCCAGCTTCAAAATGTCTTAATCCAAGGAGCGTCCTCGATTTAAAATTCTTTCGATACATTTCTCAGAAATTGCTATCCTATAGATGTAAAATTTCTCTCTATTCAAGATGTTTTCCAGCTGTCGCCAGCAAATGGCTTCGGGTTTTTCTATTCTTAACACTTAAATTCGTTGAGTAAGTTTCTTGTCTTTCTGTCTGTCTTCGCTCCTGGATGCACCTCTGTTCGAGTACAGTGATTTATGTTTCTTTCTCATGTCTGTCGTTGACTAGTAAGGATATTCGTTTTAGCAGCTGTAAAATAAAGTTTTTATTAACCTTGTGCCGTTCTCTTTAATGTGGCCAGACTGCATCTTTCGTTATTACTGCTAGCGGATTAGGTTTCTCCTTGTCCTGTAGACCGGGCAAGTAAAAGCAATAGGGGCTACATAATTACTGTGATTTGAGGAAATAATTATTACACACACACACACACATATATAGAGGTTAATATTTTCTCTTACATATATTGACTAAATATTCGAACTTAATTTTCTTCAGCTTATTTGTATTTTGTTTTGACTTTTTGCCAATTTGTTAGTTTTGCGAACGACAGATCAGCTTTCTTTACTTGATTAATCTGTTTAAGTCATAACCAAAAATTTCAGTTCAAAATTTGTACTGCCCAGATTTTGAATGCAAATCATTTAAAATACCATTCAGCTTTGGATAAATTATTTTGTTGCTTCATCAGGTTTAACAAACTGTTTTGGTAAGAGTGCTGGTATTTCTGCACAGAAAGACCTGGACTCCAAGGATGGTCCTGAATCGCCTCCTGGAGACCAATCACAACTCTCCAAAACTTGGTGAAGTTTAAATGCAATCGTTTTCACACCACACGCTTCTTGGAGTCGCGAAAAAATACTTGGGCATGCAAACCACAATATGCGAGTGCTGCGAGTAAATCAGTTTGGCAAACCCTATGTAAAACATAGCTACACTCTCACAAAAATCCTCATTTCTTTGCAGTTTTTCTGGATATTTTGCTTTAATTATACTTGGTAATCTATCCAACGTTTTGAAGTACCGTTTATTAATAATGGAGACACCGAAATATTGAAATCAATAAGAAATGAGTCCTAGTAATCAAAGGATAGGACGCAAGTTGGTCCTGTTTAGGTGTATTTGGTAATAACTTCACAATTGTTAAAGTTGAAGCATACCCCACGCACATTCCGAAATGCCACAATATTCCCATTGCTCCATGTTGGTGTTAATATACTTTCATCGGCTATGTTCTAACTATACGTTGTCATCACGCCCACAAACAGAAATTTTTTAAGCTACTTTTATGTATTAAGCTCTTTTCTCATCCAGGTTCAATATTCTATACCTGATGAACTTTTATACGTTTGCATGATCCATCAGTCAAACATATGTTAATTTTCGCAGTTACATGTCCAACAAACATATTTTTGGATAAAAGTTCTCATAAACATATGTTGAAACTCTCTCAGATTTTGTTTCCGACCGTGAAAGCATTTTGATAGAAATTTGAGGTTTGTCAAAGCACAAAACACAGGTTAAATAATCACTGTCATTAGAGAGAAAACTGAAAGCCGAGTTTATGCAGAAGTAGTTTACAGATAAAGGGTGGGGAAGCATTTATTTCAAACAGAAATAAACTATTTTGACACTTTAGAGGATTTCCACAAAATTATTATTCATTTTTATGTTCCTCTAACTATCGAGATTATTTTTAGCCAAACATTATTTGTAGTCATTTAAAAAAATTTTTTTTTGTTCTTATTTCCTTAATTTTTTTCCTTGAGTTTTTGCATTTTATTGATTTGTTAATCTGTTGCAGGAATGGATGCAAATGTATTTTATCTTATGGGTTCATGCCCATTTCATAGATTTATGTGCATTGTTCCTTACATTTGTTTCGCCTAGCGTGTCGGAATGACTAAGGCACTGCTTTTCGGTACCATAGAATTACGAGGTATGAAATGGAGCAAAATATTTCTATTATTTAACAGGCGTAGAAGGAATGAAGTGGACCAAAATCAGTGCATTATTTAACAGGATTACATGCAAGTCACGTGGCATCCATAACATTTTTTAAACTCTAGAATACCGTTTTAGGAGTAACAATTCATAAAATAAATTTCTTTTATTTTTATATAATAAATAAGTTAGAGGTTTAAATTTTTTCTAATATAAACCACTTTTCGTTTTCTTATTCGCGTTTTATAGATAATTTTACATTTTTTTTAAGATACAAAAATAAAATTCTTTTAGAGCAAAATTTTGAATACGAATGAAAACACTTTTTTAATTTTAACAGCCTGATATTAAAGATATTTAAAGATACGACACTAAAAGGTTTCTCCTTCATAACAACTTTATCGATTTAAGTCTTCAATTAATTTTCCAATTTTTACTTTGTATCCCTTTTAAGATTAAAGAACTGAAAGTTAAACAGTTCTCTTAATTTAGAAATATGAGTTTTTTCAAAATTAATTAGAAACATCTATAAAATGAATCAGGAACATTTGAGCATTTTCTTAAGGATTACATTTTTTTGTTGGTTATGCAAACAGCATATGATTATTTCATAAACTTTCTAAATACCCGAAAAGTGAAAAGTTAAATAACTGTACTCCCTGCGTTTATGTTAAGACATATATGGAGTCCCATATAATCACGTTCATCTACAAAAGAAATAAAAAAAAAATATTTTAGATAAATCCAGGATGTTAAAAGCTGTCTTTAAAATGGGATTTAAAATTATTTTTTTTCCCACAATGCAATTTTCGATTTATTAAAACATCCTGTTCTGTAAATTTAATAGTTCAGTTCATGTAAATTCTAAAAGCACGGGAAAAGATAAGTAAAGTATGTGTGAAATTATTAAAAATTTACTGTTTGATGCTTACAAATTTTTTTAATTGTAAATGATATTTTGTAGAAAACCTTGTTGTAGAAAATCTTGTTGTGCTATATATACTGTTTTGGATATATTGTTTAGCTGTATGAGAACTAATAAGACTGAAACCTACAATATTCAACGGGATTTCTTAACACATTGTGTGCGGGTACATTTCGCAATGGAATTGTTCCGAGAGCTGGCGTTTTACGTGTAAGTTATTCGGTTAAATCTCAATAGATTGAAAATTATTTAATTTTTTAACCAACTTTTCGTATTTTATATTGAAATATATAAACAAATATATGAATAGAAATATATAAATAACAACCATAAGATTTTTGTAAACAAAAAATAAATTTTTTAGTGGATAAATTTATAATAGTATCGTAACTATGTATATAATATAATAGTAATATAATAGTATCGTAAATAACACAGCCTTTTCAGACTGATTACGAAATAAAAGGTTCTTCTAATTTTAAAATGAATCTTTACAAGTTTTTTAATAACGCTCTAGATATGAAAAAAACTACTTTTGTTATTTCAAATAGTACATTTTTTAAATTAACATAGTTATACACCAAATGAAAAAAAAGAAATTTACTTATCCGAAGGATAAATGTTGAAATATCTAAACTAACTTTTCATGTAATATTGAAGTAAAATATCTTCTTTAATCTGTAAACTTTAAACTTTAAACGTATCTCACATTTTACAATTAAAAAAATTACCTGTTAAAAATGAAAAAAATAGAGTTTATTTTATTATATTATAAAATAAAATATATTACGCATTTTTATAATCGAGGTTCACAGAATAGAGATAATTACCTCCCATTTGACGTAAAGATATAGTTTCTAATTTATAAATTTCAATTAGTTTTTGGATAGGTGGATTTCTACTTTTATTTCAATTTGGTCAACATTTTTCATATTTCTTATTAAATAAATTTTTTTATATAACAAAACTAAATAACTTCCGTAGACCTTGACCTTTAATAATGAGCTAGGAACAATCTTATTCTAAACAGAGAAAAACAATTTATTTTACATTGAACAGGCTATTATAATTAACACACTTAGCTTGAAAATTACTGTTGCCCCTTAAAAGTTTTAGAAATCCAAATTGTGTCTACTGATTACTATATGTATAGTATATAAATGAGTATGTAAAACTGCATACGTAAGTATACACGCACCCCCATACATACATACATACATACATACATACATACATATATATATATATATATATATATATATATATATATATATATATATATATATATATATATATATATATATATATATATATATATATATATATATATATATATATCCTTCTCAGTGAATGCATATACGATGTAAAAATGTATTTATATATATTTTGAAAGCAATTAAAAGAGAAATTGTGGGAGTTTAAATTTCTGAAAATATGAAATCTCATACATGTTACTTGATATAAAATTCCTAAGCCTTAAGATAATCCTTATGTTTCAAATTATCTAAATATACATGTAATATCATATGTCCTTAAGATATTTTATAATATTTTCAAGCATGGTAGGTAACATCATTTTTGATATAACCTAATTTATATGTAACGAGGTACTTGGAGAACTACTTGTTTTCACAAGAATATTAGTGAAGAAAATTTAGTTTTATTGGCTTAAAAGTTGTTTAGAAATCGATAAGCTTGGATAATCCTATTACCTTTTAAATGAGAAGCAATTAAAAAGCCGTATGTTTTAAAAAATTAGAATATGAGCTCTAAGTATATAAGTATCTTTTATAAATTGCTGCTATATTTAATAGGAGATAAAAGAAATTTGATTTTCTAGAGGAAAAATATCGAAATTTACATAATTTTGTTTTCATATTTTGATAGAGACATGAGAAAGTTTAGGGCAAAATCAAATTTTAAAAGATTGTGTGTATCAATATAGGGTTTATATTAGGTTATTCTTCATTCTTAAACTATTTAAATGATTGAATATTATCCTAGTATTATAATAAAGGTGGAAGAAACAACCCTATTTAGCAATCAACTGTAAATTTTCCAATTAGTCTAAAGGCTTAATCCATCAAACATTGAAAATTTCAAACTAATTAGAAAGTGCCAGATAATTTTCAATTAACCGGCCGCTATGCAAAATGATGGCTCTCTTTGCAATAAATCAGATTTTGCAACTAGCTTATGAAACATGATATAATTAATATTTGACTCAGTGTCTGATTTGTATTCCTCAATTTTAATTCTAATCTCGTAATGCAAAACGTTGTTCGTTTAACAAAACCTATAATAACTGTAACTTTAGAAGCAACCTATAGTACTGCAAATTCAAGTACATATAGAAAATGTAAAAAGCAAAACAAAACAGAGTATATAGATTAATTATTTTATGTTGTTTTAAAAAGTTCTCCAGTTTTTAAAGAGACAATAATTCAAACAGAAAATAATAAAATCTGAAGGTAAGTGTTTTAGATTACCGTATTCTTTTTATAAACAACCAAAATTAATGAGTTAATAAATACTTCTACAGTATTTGTAATTTTATGAAACTACGTACGGAAATAAAAATTTTAAAGAGTTATAAAAAATGGTGGAAAAAAGGCAACTTTTGATATTTACTCTAATGTTGTAAGACAAAGTATAGCAATTTAAACTATATTTTTTGGTTACATGAAGGTCTTTATAAGTCATTCTTTGTAAATAATGCTTTGTGAAATTAAACCATTACATACAAATTTTTTAACATATCTGAGACATGATTTTTTTAATCTTGTACTACCAACTCTTTACTTAAAAAGTTTTCTTAACTTAAAAAGTTTCAAACTAATTAGAAATTGCCAAATAATTTTCAATTAACCGGCAGCTCTGCAAAATGATGGCTCTCTTTGCAATAAATC
This sequence comes from Pardosa pseudoannulata, assembly GCA_032207245.1. Lineage (NCBI taxonomy): Eukaryota > Metazoa > Arthropoda > Arachnida > Araneae > Lycosidae > Pardosa > Pardosa pseudoannulata. Next base: position 97,698,732 of record CM063498.1, on the reverse strand, counting down.
AGATTTTGCAACTAGCTTATGAAATATGATATAATTAATATTTGAATCAGTGTCTGATTTGTATTCCTCAATTTTAATTCTAATCTCGTAATGCAAAACATAATTCGTTTAACAAAACCTATAGTAATTGCATCTTTAGAAGCAACCTATGGTACTGAAAATTCAAGTACATATAGGGAAAGTAAAAAACAAAACAAAACAGAGTATATAGATTAATCATTTTATGCATATATTAACATTTTATGTAGTTTTAAATAGTTCTCCACTTTTTAAAGAGACAAAATTCAAACAGAAAATAATAAAATTGTTTTATATTACCATACTTTTTTTTAGAAACAACCAAAATTAATGTGTTAATAAATGCTTCTACAGTATTTGTCATTATACGAAACAACATACGAAAATAAAAATTTTTAAGAGTTATGAAAAAAAACGGTGGAAAAAAGGCAATTTTAGATATTTACTCTAATGTTGTAAGTTAAAATATAGCAATTTGAACTATATTTTTTGGTTACATGAAGGTCTTTATAAGTCAATCTTTGTAAATAATGTTTTGTCAAATTAAATCATTACATACAAATTTTTTAACAAATCTGAGACATGATCTTTTTAATCTTGCACTAACAACTCTTATCGCAACTTAAAACATTTCAAACTAATTAGAAAGTGCTAGATAGTTTTCAATTAACCGGCAGCTATGCAAAATGATGGCTCTCTTTGCAATAAATCAGATTTTGGAACTGGCTTATGAAATATGATAAAATTAATATTTGTATCAGTGTCTGATTTCTATTCCTCAACTTTAATTCTAATCTCTTAATGCAAGACATGATTCGTTTAACAAAACCTATTGTAATTGCATCTTTAGAAGAAACCTATAGTACTGCAAATTCACGTACATATAAAAAAAGTAAAAAACAAGACAAAACAAAGTGATTAGATTAATCATTTTATGTTGTTTTAAACAGTTCTCCAATTTTTAAAGAGACAATAATTCAAACAGAAAATAATAAAATCTGTAGGTAAGTGTTTTAGATTACCATATTTTTTTTTATAAAGAACCAAAATTAATGTGTTTATAAATGCTTCTACAGTATTTGTAATTATAAGAAACAACATACGGAAATAAAATTTTTAAAGAGTTATAAAAAAATGGTGGAAAAAAGGCAATTTTTGTTACTTACTCTAATGTTGTAAGACAAAACATAGCAATTTAAATATATTTTTTGGTTACATGAAGGTTTTTATAAGTCTTTATTTGTAAAGAATGTTTCGTGAAATTAAATACTTACATACAAATTTTTTAACACAAATGAGACATGATCTTTTTAATCTTGTACTACCAACTCTTATCGCAACTTTATCAAATTTAAAATCAAATATGATACTTTGTTTAATAAGAGGTGTCACTGAACATAAATCAGTTTTCAGGAAAAAGGATTTGAATTGCTTTATTATTATTTCAATTTGAAGCCTCATCTGAGGTACATTTGAGCGAGACAGTTGAATTCAAATGTCGTGCATAAATTAATTTTTATGCAAGTGTGAAGTAGTGTTTCATAAATCTATCTAAATGGAAAGTTTAGGGTCACTGCAATGGCTTAAATGAATTTTGACAAGGGATACATCTTTATGTGTTCGCAATAAAATTTTAATTTTGAAATATCAGATATATATTTTGACAATTCCTTAGATAGTTTTGACTAGTTCCCTTTTGACAACTTGTAAGTACGCAAGTCTTAACTTAAAAATGATTAGCCTTAGAAGAACAACAATTTTTATTTAGATGATGCAACTAGACACAATAATAGGTCTATTATTGTGTATAATTTTGAATCTCCTCTTTCTTGATTTCAATCTGCACCTATACAACGAAAATTCCATATAATATTTACATTTCTATTTTATATTAATGCTGTGCGATATAACTGAAAACCATTAGCCGACAAATAAGGAAATTTTGTATTTAGGAGTATTAAAATATCTAGTTGTGACTCTTTTGATTGCTATATGCACTCTATAGAACGAAAAGTTTCCCTATAACGCATATTAACAATGTGGAGCATAATTGAAATAAGATTGACCGAAATGTTGAAATTTATTGTTTGGGTATACTGTAAAGTATAACTGTGCACCTCCAATTTTGATTGTAGTTCGTAGTCTGTATAAGAAAAAAAAATTCAATATAACAGACATCATTGCTACCAATGCAACTCAAAGTTATCGACGTATTTATATGCATCTGTAACAATCATTTTTAAACAGTTGAAGCAAAGATTTAAAGTTCCTTTTTAGAAAACAAAATTAAAAATTTATTTATTGTGGTGTATAATTTAGAACTTTTACTGTTTATTACTACCTGGTACGGAATAAAAAAAGTATTGTAACCGCAAGACATTAAGGTTTAGAATTGAATATATATTTAAAGAGATATCTGAACAATGATTATTGAAACTTCGGTCTTCAACTGATAGCAGTACTTGAGCTGAACTCAAACACGGTTACCTCGAGAAACGAAATCTACTTTGAATGAAGATAATGTGAAAATATCGCATAATACGCAACACAAAAATAAAAAATAAGTTATATTATATAATAGGCATACAAGGAAGTCATGCGGTGGGACATCAGATATTTGGAAGAATTTATTTTTTAAATATGTGATATGTTTCTGCAATATATTCGTAATCTTATTACAAAAAAGAAACTAATACATGTAAACTTAATTCAATTTATAGTCTACTACATTAAATATGCCTATACAGATTAAAAGATGAACACATAAAAATAACGAGTGTTTTAAGCAATTAAAATTTGATTTATGAATCATAAGTCGCTATCAATTTAACAAAGTTAAATTTTTAATCTGCCAAACATTGCGCTAAGTATGTTTCTTGAATGTAAAGTTTTATATCCATCGAAAGAAATCTGTCAGGGGAGAGAGATGAGAAGAAATTTTTAAATGTAATTTTCATCAATTACCGATTACAGTTGAAGGCATAATCTGACGTTTTTATATGAAAATTTAAGGATTCTCTCTTTTGATGAGCAGATTTATCTGAGATTTTGACTTAAGACGTAAATAAAGCAGCAATAAATCATATTTAGATTAATCACATACACATCAACAAAACATATTATATCTTTCATTCTATACGAAAAATGCATTATTCATAGGCGTAGTTGATACGCATATTTCTGCCAAGAAATTATAGGAAAAAATCTTTATTTAAACAATGCTCTGTTAAAAGCGAATGAATAATTTATGAGATACTAAACGTTGAAAGAGATTTTTGTAATACATGTCGTCAAATCAGGTGAAGAAATATGGGGCTATTGAAAGTAGATTTAGTGCATTATGTTTTTGACTGGTTTTTAAATGAGGGGATAATAACCCACTTCTGAATAAACATTTTTTAAAAATTTGAATGAAATTGCATCAGCGTAAAAAAATTACTCTTCAAAATTTAACCACTAGAGGCATTCCACGAAGTGTCACTTAATTAGAATTTGTATTTTGGAGAAATATTTATTCAAAAACTACCAAAAAATTAAAAGAAAGACATCGAGCAGTTTTATAAAAAATTTTATTTGTCGAAGGCATTGTTCTCTTGATGAAAGGAGAAAAGGCTAATTTAATTTAAATTTCCAAAAAATTAAATGTTCTGAACACAAGCAAGTGGATTGTAACGGGTTAAATTTTGTAATCTGAAATTAAAATTGCCATAAATTTAATAAAAATATAATCATCAATGCCATTCATTTAACAATAATTGTAATTGTCATCAATAAAATTTCTTAAATTGTCAACTTATAATTCTTAGTTCTGGTCCATGTAAAATGATTCTAATGCCCTCTAAAATGGTATGGGATTGAAAATTGAATCACTGATAATAGTATTTTGTTAAACTGTGTAGAATTAAAGAAAATAGAAACTTTTGGTATTTTGGTTGGACCTCGGTAGCTCAGTTGCAATCATGAGTTTGAGGCTCGAGTTGGTCAAAGACCCACCGTGTTCGTTAATGGCGGCTGGGACATCTAAAATAGGTTCGTGTTCGCCATGTCCTCCAAGTTTCTAGACGATAATACTGGAAGCAGCAGGCCAAACCTGTTCGAAGGGGGGTGTCTTAGTCTCTATTTTTAGATTTCATTAGGCATTTTTAGAAGAGGCAGGAGGGACATTGCTACTCTGGTTTGTAGCATGCCTTAAGCTTACATTTACTCTCCGAGTGGTGTTAAATGCCTAACAGCTTTGATGCCGTATTTAGAATAAAGATATATTTCTGTAATACCAGCTGCATTAGAACAAAAACCTTTAGCTGGTTAATGGTTTATACCAATCAAGCACCGAACAGCGCCGATATGGCCGTGAGGACCTCCAGGCGTCTCCCGAGGTGATGAGCAAATCGCAAGTACTAGTCACTCCGACTCGCAAGGCATATCCCAAGCACCCAGAGCGCGCCCGTCGCTCCGCGGGCGTAATCCACGAGCGAACGCAGAAGAATGGCACTAGAGAGGAGAATTTGGAAGACAACTGGATTTTTAGCGGACCCCTAGACTCCGGAATTATTGAGGGTGGAGAGAACCACGCGACAATGTTCATGTCAAAAGAGGCAGGGTCAACAAATACCTTGAAAATAAATTTTGCACCAGGGTAAACTATGTTTGTTGTTCTTTGTCATAGACACTACTGCCCAATGTTAGAAGATAATTTGTATTTACAAGTTCTACACCTAAACTTAAAATATTAGGAAAATAATTAAGAAAAGTAATTTAAACAGAATTAATAAAACACTTAAGCAAATTTTCAAAATGTTGTATACAATATTTTTCAATTTATTGGTTTTACTGACAAAGATTAAATCTATGCTCGAATATGCTATTTTTTAAATACATATTAGAAAGCAAATACTGATGGCATTCACTTTTAAAACAGGTAACATATTTATTTAAAGCAGCGAAATTGCATGCAGCTGAATATAAATCTTGCAAATGGATAAAACTAGCTGAGTCAGAATTTTGATATGAGATATCTGAACCTAGTTGTTGGTTCTTTTAGCCATAAGTGAAGAAAAATGTGATTAATTCATTTTTGGTAGTTTAGGTTTAATAACATAGCGGGAGATTGATCAACTCTATTTAGTGAAGAATGAAGAACTGTTTAAGTATCTTGAACAACACACTTTGCATTGTGCTTTTGTCAGTTTTACTTTATGCTGGTGATGTTTATTTTCACCATGATAAGAAGTGATGATTACAAGCTTGGATCAAGCTAAATAACTTTGCGATATTAATTTACAATAGCATATATCAGTCTATGGTCAGTAAATAAGGCGATGAATTTTGGTACCGGAGTATGAATTCTTCAAATCTTGTTGTCGTTACGAAAGTTTGTAGCAATCAGCATTGAATCTGTGATAGAGGTACTAATTTCCTTAGCCATTGTGTACTAAAATAGTAGACCATAGGACTCCTAACCAATTAAGATCAAGTCTATATATCATTTTGTATTAGAATAGTTTAATAAGAATTGTACTATTCTAATATAAAATGTAGAAGTTACATTCTACTGGGATAGTACAAATAATAATAATAATAATAATGATTATTTGTACTATCTTAACACATTGTATGCGGGACATGTACTAGTACGCTTTCTGACGATTTATACTTGAGTACAACGATTTAGTGTAACAACATGGTTTGTTTGTGGGAACAAAACTAATAGTATATACAGAAAAACGAAGTCGAATGTTCTTGTCTACTACATAGATTCTGGAAAAATTTAGACAAATGAAAATTAGTTTTTACATTATTAGTTTTATGATTGCTCTTTTCATTTTCTTATAATGTAAAAATGATTATATATAACATAATTCGAAAAAATTAAAACTATATACTACTATTTCTATTTGATTTTTCATATTTACTATACTATTATAAATTTATCCACTAAAAATATATTTTTTGTTTACAAAAATCTTATGGTTGTTATTTATATATTATATATTAGTACGGACTAGTGTAAGAACATGGTTTGTTTGTGGGTACAAAAATAACGGCATATACAGGAAAACGAAGCCGAATGTTCTTGTCTACTACATAGATTTTGGAATGTAAAAATGTTTATATATATAACATAATTCGAAAAAATTAAAACTATATACTACTATTTCTATTTGATTTTTCATATTTACGATACTATTATAAATTTATCCACTAAAAATATATTTTTTGTTTACAAAAATCTTATGGTTGTTATTTATATATTTCTATTTATATATTTGTTTATATATTTCAATATAAAATACGAAAAGTTGGTTAAAAAATTAAATAATTTTCGATCTATTGAGATTTAACTGAATAACTAAATTTACTCTGAAAACGTCTGCTCCCGGTACAATTCCGCTGTGAAATGTACCCGCACACAATGTGTTAATATATACGAGAATACAAATTAAAATAATTAGAATTAGAAATATATCTCTCATAGACTCCAAAAAGCAGATCCTAGTTACCATCCAACGTGCCCTATAAAAATTATTATTTTTGTCGGGAAAAAACCCACTATTACAAAGTTATATTAATTTCTCAAAATAAAATCCAAGAAAATGATTAAATAATGTTATTTAATGAAAAATCCTTTTTAAAAGAAAATTATAGAACAGATTGCAAGATGCTTAAAATAGAACGAGACAATTTATTCTGCTAAAAATTTTCTTTTTAAACGCGTGTTAGAATGCTAATGTATTAAGTGGCACTAATATCATTTTTTTAAAAAAAAGGATACGAAATGGGGTTTCATTTTAGAAAAGATAAAAATATGATTTTCTACAGAAATAGTTATTAATATCACGTAACAGACAAACAAAATTTAAAATAAACGACACAACCATAAACCACATTAGTTATGATAATGACTAAAACATTTTATAAAAATTCTGTTCCGTCTCGTACAATTAATTTCATTGCATTAGAATAAGTTAATAAAGAAGGTATTTAAGCAAAAAAATACAAAAGCTGTCACACTAGTTATTATTCACTTTGAGTCGAAATTTTAATTTTTGAAATAACGTGATGAATGTGTAAAGGAACAAAGGTAGACAGTAAGTAATTAGAGAATGCAACAAAATATTCTATTCTAAAAAATGAAGCTTACGGTTATAACATTAATTGTTGGCACTAGATGCATATGTTTGAGTATTTTAATATCGTTTTACGAAGCCATTTTTTAGGACATTTTTCAACTCTGCCATTTTGAAAATTTGTGGCTGTGGCATTCTATTAATATTCTTCAAACTAATATATGATACAAAATTTGAAAGCTCAATTTCTTATAAAATAATTTTGCTGTATAATTTATTACCTGCTGGGCACGAGATTAAAAAAAAATCTGTGCTAGATGTAGCTTGCTAATCTAATGTGTAACAGTATATTAGAAACGTCGTCTCTTTTGCAATATATATTAATTTTCACTATTACAATCTTAATCTCTCTATATAAACGCTTTTAAATGTGTGTATGAGTGTGTATTTATATTCGCACTCTATTCCAAAACGGCTGGACCAATTTTTGGGAAATTTTTTATTGTGATTGAAGTAAATCATGGGTAGAGCTTTATGCATGTAAGCTGTTTGAAGGTTAAGCAAGTGTGTAGCTGCGCTAGAACACTTAAACCTAAGTTGTCTTTGCCTAACTCTATTTTGACATAATTTGCTATACTTTCCCTTTAACTTTTTAATAGTTTCATTTTTTTCACGAATTTGATCCAAAAAATGTCACATTTTTTGATTCCATATTTTTGTTCATTTTACATTTGTAAGCAGGAAAATGTTATTAAAAGTAATATTTCTAGTTATTTTAAGTCTTTTTTCTAATTCTTTTTTCCACTGCCATTTTTCTCTAGTGAACACACGTAGAACTGGTTTGCAGGTTTTAACTTTTTGTCTGCAGAACTACCTCTAAAAATTCTCTCTCTATCAGTCTCCCAAAGACTCAAGTCAAAACCTCAAAGATAAAAATTCACGAAGTAATACAAAACTTATCAGAAAGTCCACGCTTTTAAACCAAACAGAATACACTTCAAAAACTAACATCTTGAGGACATCTATACGACTAATTTGACATTAAAAACACAAAAGATACGATCAAGACAGTGAAAATGACAAAGAAATCAGATTACCCGTACGCCTTACGGGCAAATCATTAAAGGCACGGTAACTGCACACGTACGTTGTACGTGCAAAACAGGCAAGGGGTTAATTGCGTGCTAAAATAATTAAAATATTTTAAGCAAATTATTTCCTCTGATAGCGTATAAATTGGGTTTTCTGATAATACAATGTTTCTTGCTATTGGACAATATTTACTTGAAAAGTAATTAGAATTCTAGGAAAATTTTTGGAAAACTGCAGGGTAGAGAATTGGATGAAATTAATTTTGAATTTATCACAGGCTTTCCGTATAGAACTACTATCAGTACGGAAAAGAAAGGGAAGGTAACTCGATGATTGTTATATTTTTGTATTAATGTCAGCTACGAGAAGGACTTCTATAAGATACTCCTTTATAGGGCAAAGAATATATTATTAAATAAAAATATTTCTTTAAAAATAATTTATATTAATTTTTATCAGGTATTTCATAGAAGGGGTTTTCGTTACACCTCTTTAAATATATAAAAGTTATAAGAACAATTTGTAACCCTGTAACTGTGTAAATCTGAATACAGGGTTATACTTTTGGTCTAAAAGCATCTTAACAACAAAGTAAACTAAAGTCTGTGTGATTGTACTTTTCCGATTACTTTCTTTTCCGCAATATGAATTTCTATTTATAAGAAATGCATCCTCTTGTTGAATTTTCATTGACTTCAAGCACTTTTGTTTTTTTTAAATCAGTAGCTGACTCATCGATAACCACTGGACATACAGAAAGCGAGGTGGACGTCTGAAAAACATTGAGAAAATCGAAGGGATGTTCAATGGAAAATAAGTGCTCATATGAATTCCTACTTCAACGGATGAAATTAACGCTTCTTCATTTTGTTTGGTCTAATTTTAAAATAGAAGCACGTAGCAGAGAAAAAATAAAAACCGAAGCCGTAGTAATGACTAAGTAAGAAGACAATGACTTGAGGTTAAAAAATCATTAATTATACATTCATACTAAAAATGCTTTGTCATAAATAATCTTAAACTAATGACTTTTATGAAAACGGATTAAATTAAAGAGCTAGAAAATTTATGGAAAATATTTTTGTGTTTTAACGTTGTTTTTTCACTAAAGATTTGGACTTTAAATAGTTTTAATGATCTTAATAAAGTATAATCATAAAATATATGATTATACTTTATGTAATATGCATATAATGGTAATATGCATATAATATAATATTATGTAATATGCATATAATATGATTATACTTTATGTAATATGCATATTAATGTAATATGCATTATGTAATAAAATAAATATTATTACATAATGCATATGCTATATGTAATAATATTTATTTTAATGTATATTAGGAATGCTTTGTAAACGTTTTACAGAAATTTATGATAATTAAGTCACATGGAACATTTCAATTGTTAAAAAATTAAATTTTAAAAATATGATTTAATGTTTGTTTTACGGTTTATGATTCTTTGATAACGATAGTCTAGTTGTATTTGATGCTGTATCACAGTAGACAGTTTTGTAACGGTCACTTTGCAATTATCTTTCGGACAATTACCTTCAGCCGTGAGAACAAGGCTGTTAAATGTTCTGATTTTGTCATTCCTAATATAACTGAATGCAATCATATCGAAATAAAAAAATTGATAAAAAAACAATAATAGATAGATTCACCACTACTTCAATAGGGTGTAACGTCACGGGATCCTCGGGTAGAGTGTGGGTGTCGAAGTGGTTATGATACGACGTACATATTAAAAAAAATAAGAACGTTTATTTTTGATTAAAATGGAGTATGTACAAATTTTCCAAATGGAAATCACAGGTCTCAGCCGGGCTGGTGTGGACCAAAAAGTTCCCGGTTCAAGGGCAAACCTAAAAAACAATCTGCGGACGGGTCCCGACAGATACCGTTGTACAGGGGTACAACTGGGTCTCCATTAGTCCCACACAAAGCTGGAGAAAAGCTCTCCAAAAAACCAATTGCCTCAAGTCGAACTTCTGTCCCTTCTTCTCTTCTGGGTACTCTCCGGCAAAAAACTCGCGCCGCATGACGTCACGTTTCGCCTCTTCCCATTGGCTTTTTCTTTCCGCGTCGGCGTCCTGGTAGCCTCTGATTGGCTTCTTCGGTGGCGCCTCACTGTCTGACATTTCGTTATCCCGTCCGTCCTCCTGATTCAACTCGGACATCTCAAGGCGTGGTCGAAGCGACAACCCTTTGTAGTGTAGTGTCAAAAACCCAGACAGAGTGCCGCCTTGCCCTGGGCTTTAACAAAACCTCTTTGTGAAGCCAATGGCGTGTAGCAACGTCACAAGGGCTTCTATCTCACTAATATTCTAAACCAGAGGTTGTGAATCTGGGTACCGCAAGTAATCACTATGTACTTAGTTAAACCTCCAAAATTTCGATAAAGTTTTAATGTTTATAAGAAATAGAATTCTTAAAGGTATTTTGTTTCCAAAAATAAAAATATATAAAGGTTTTATAAATAAAATAAAATCTTAAAATTCGTAAAAGTCACGTCCTTCAAATATACAATCGAGACGCATTATGTCACATGTTAGTCTCCGTTTTTTCTTACCTTTTCTTGCCTGGGTGTAAGATGCCTAGATATCTGGTTTGTCTGGGATTAAGCTGAAGCTCTGTGTTGCAGCGTATATTCCGTACTACCAAGCTAATGCAAACCGTCAAACATAGTTCTGTTATCAGCTATGTTTCTTCATTCTGTCTTTATTATTCAGAATGTATTATAGAACCTCTCCCCCAACTTTCCAGTAAAAATAATAATTACCTTACCGTTTAATATCTTATAGAGATGTTTGTATTGCAATAAAATAAAGATGCAATAATAATTTCGTGATCGCCTGCTGCGTTGAAAAAAAAATAATAATTTCGTAAATTTGAGAACGATAAAGCTTTGATATTCTATTTTTTGGCTCCTTGATCAAGAGGTTCCTTCAGGAAAGCAATAAGCTCAAAGTGTTCCTCGAATTGTAAAAGGTGTTCTAAACTAATGACAGACTGTTCGTATTTTTCAAGACTCATCGGCCTCAGGTACAAATGTAAATAATCTCATGGGAAAAGCTTACTTTACTGCACACCTTCTTGCCGAAATAAATGATTGATTTTTTTTATTTAAATTCGATTCGAATTATTCAAATCAAATATTCGAAATATTCGAATCGAATTATTTATTTTTTTTAATAATTTCCTTAACGTTTACTATCTTATTGAGATGTTTGTATTGCAATAAAATTAAGATGCAATAATAATTTCGTAAATTTGAGAACAATAAAACTTTGATATTCTATTTTTTTGCTCTTTGATCAATAGGTTTCTTCAGGAAAGCAATAAGCCCAAAGTGTTCCTCGAATTGTAAAAGGTGTTCTTAATTAATGACAGATTGTTCGTATTTTTCAAGACTCATCGGCCTTAGGTACAAACTTAAATATTCTCATGGGAAACGCATATTTTACTGCACACTTTCTTACCGAAATAAATTATTCATTATAATATATTTTCATTGTCTACCTAAATACTTCTCATTGATATTCAGACAGGAATGTCATTGCATCATAAAGGTGAGAAGAAATTTAGGACAGTTTGCTTTTAAGTTATCATTTAATCCCTCATACGTTATTTTTAATACTTTGGCTGATAATCACACTTATTTATACTTTTATAATTTTATGTTAATAAATTACATAAACACTTTGCATTAATCAGCGTCGCTATTAAAAATTTAAGATAAAATCAATTTTGGATTCTAAACATGTAGTTGCTTTTACATTCATACATTTTTCAGTCTACAACAAAATTATTATGTAAAAAAAACTATAGGTCGGGATTATACTTTTAATAAATTATATAGCTTGCGTTGTATCTAAAATGTACAGCATTTAGAGACCAAATGCTATTACAGAATGCATTAAAGCAAACTCACCACTCTGTATTTTTTAAACACTTTAACTTGAATTTTATAAACATAACATAATACCCTAAAATTACTTACAAGTTTTAGATACTTTTAAAAGAAAATTTGAGCAGTGTAGTTTTCTTATTTTTCAAAAGGAAATTATGTTTTCAAGGAAAAACAAAGTCAGCCATTATTTTTTTTTAAATCCTTCGCAGACTTTTGTTTAAGAATTGTTCCAAGGGTTTTAATTTCCTATACCATTTTTTTATCAATAGAATGTCTTATTTATATTTTTTTTGTTCAGCTTTTATCTTTGTTCAGAAACTTTTTTCTTTCTCTGAATTTCAAGAAGAGATCGAAATAAGTCTTCAGCACGGCCAGATAAAAATGATTCATAAAAAATGGGTTTTGTTGACGTTCAGTCCTTTTTTTTAACTTTTAGTAAAAAACGGCATTTTCTTAACATACGATAATTATCGATTCAGTGATTCATTACAAGAAATGATTCATTGCCAAAATCTGTTATTGAAACTTTTCTAAACAAATTAGAATTTTGGTTTATGTTTAATAATCGAAATTATAAACTTTTTTTTTTTTTTTACAATTTCGCAGCATGTCATTTCCAGAAATTATATCTTTTTAGACTAGAGTTCCCTTTTAATTATTTTTGTTAAATTTTAGATGGTTTTTTTTGATATGCGGATGAATTAAATAATTATCTCTCGATACATTTGTGTTAATGTATTGGAAATATTGTTTACTTTCTAATTATTTCTAATTTTTGGAATTTAAAAATTTTAGATAAATTTTGAAATTGCACTGTAAAGGTTTCTTTTCTATGATGTGTAAAATTAACTCTCTCTCTCTCTCTCTCTCTCTCTCTCTCTATATATATATATATATATATATATATATATATATAAGTATGTAATATTAAAATCCATTATTTACATATTTTAATATTAATTTAATGACTTTTGTTCATAAAGAACTTTGGGTGTTTGCGCGGTAATTCTGATTTTTCCCTCCATGTACGGGTCTCATTAGCCCTCGTGTGCAAAACAGTAGACCGTAGCGCTCCATACCATACCATACCCTCCATGTACGCTATAGACTTAATTCGGCCTCTGTCTGTACTACTTTAGCCAATAGTTAGAGCGTTCTCTTTATAGATGTGTATTTTTTATCACGTGATCAATTGTGCTTAGGGATTATTCGTAGTCTTTTAACCTGAGAAATCCCTAATTGAAAAGTGTGTGTGTGTGCAGGATCACATTGTCTGGATGCACGAGGTTGTAAAAGTGTTTGCCTATTGTATGGATTTCATGTATCTAACCAGAAATAAAATGCGTTGTGCTTTTAAATGAGTCTCTTCCATATTACACACACAAATATATATATATATATATATATATATATATATATATATATATATATATATATATATATATATATATATATATATAATGCTTTGTATGTGTGTATATATGTTCTCTCTATTTTCTCCTAATTGCTGGATTGATCTGGATGGAATATTGCACAGTGATTAAAGTAAACACAGGGAAGGTCTGAATGTGATACCCACTTAAACCCTGACAAATATCTCGATACAATAATTTTTGCATTTTTGAAATTCCTGGACATTTTGATGTTCTCATTGTGATGAGGCGATTTAGATATGTTTTATAATTGATTCATTCATAAAGGAAGTAAAACGTTCGGGATCTAAATCTGACCTCATCACATCGTTGTAGATAGAGGACCATAAATTTCGATAAAACGGATATTGTAGTCTTGTACGGTTGTCTCGGGCGGGGTTCTGATTCCAGTCCCAGATTAGAATCCCGTCTCCGTACTTGACATTAAATAAGAATGTACCTTTGTGGAGTATTTATGAGTCCCTAAGGGACAGTGCCCAATTAGAAGGGATAAGGTTGTTCACGTTGGAGGTCTCAGGGCGGGGTTTGGTCAGATCAATGAAATTCTGCCAACTATCCAGATTGGAAGACAAGGAGGAAGAGGGAACAAAGTTTGAGATAATAAAATATTAAAAATCTAAAAAATGAGGATATTGGTTCGGAGGTCCAAAAAGAAGGTGCTCGATAGTCCAGACTAGGAGAGTCCAGCCAAGTCCGCCAGGAAGTGTTCCTGCACAAAGTAGTACGGCCGCACCCCAAAGACTCAGGAGAAAGCCCCTGACGATGTCTGTAACAGATCAACGGATGATGTATAGATTCCCTCTCCTGATCAGCTATTGATACCCTTCAACCAGAAGTGTTCCGGGCCCAACATTTTAGACCCACAAAGGTACCCATTTTACATTTTTGAAATCGAGATTAGGTCCTCTCTCTACTTACAATATTTGCTTAAGTGTATAAAAAATTGTCAGAACTAATTTTGAATATATTGACTAAGCTTACTTATGAAAATTAGCATCATTTTGGTTTTGTAAATAGATGTATAAATATATTATAATAAATATATTATTATTTATATTAAGCTAGTCTCGGTTGCTATCATTTTAGCGGTTAGTTTTTTTTCTTCATATTTATGTCTGTAGTTTCTCAGAACCTGTGGTTAAATCTTAGTACAAAAATATTTAACACAACGCAATTAAAAATAAATCCCACTATACATTTGATCACAGGTTTTTACTCAAATATATAACGAGGACTACACGACACTCATTTTAAGCAAACTCCATTGAAATATTTGAATTAGATCATGTAAAACTACATAATCTTTGGCTTTATTAGAGCTTTTAAAGGTATCCGTCTACGTTCGGAGAACTTTTTTCGTAGAACGTAGAAACTAGTTTGTTTTTATATTTTTATATTTATTTTTTATATTATCATAGAGAATTGCTCTTAAAAAATTTATTCCTGGAGAAGTTTTTTATAAAATTTCTAAGCCCGCCATATGACGGGATCAGTAAAGTTTTCCAGAATTGTAAATGAGGCAGGTAAAAAAATGGTTTGTTTATTGTCTTAGAATTATCTGGTACATGCTCAATAATTTGTTTATCTTCATACTCCTCTAAAGTCTCCCGATACTGTGAATACAGTTTAGAATCACGATGAATTCATTTGGAAAGATAATTCAAAGTTCTCTTAGCTACGTCGAAATTATCGTTAAGTTATTCCTAATTTTTTTGCCACGGTAATTAATGGAAGTAAAGGAATGAAACTGTCATTTTCATACTTCTTGGAGGTAGATAGTTTTTGTTGTTAATAATGATGATAAAATTTTCATTGCAACAAAAAATAATCGATGATTAAATTTAAAATTATCACATATGTACCTAATCTATTATTTAAGCCAAATATAAAAGAAAATTATTTACGTAATATCTAAGTTCAGTGATAAAACGTACGAAAATAATGCAGACGATATTTAAATAATTCAAAATAAGAAATGATTAAATGAGATGGTTAAAGGAATGACGTCATAATGCTAGAAAAATGTTATTGTTACCTATTTATTATCTGACAAATAAATAAATTTAATCGTCTGCTCTTAACCGGGGAAAATAGGGCTTGGAAGCTTTAAATTCTAGAAAAGGGGGAAGGGGTGGATTTCGAACTTGCTTTCAATTTTGTTAACTTTAACTCCTCAAGAATCCAATATGGATGTCTCTATCCAGTCCAGGCCAGGTACAACCACTTCATAAATTCGAGGACAGACGGACAGGTAACTTAGGTTTTTATTATAAGGGATTTTTCAAAAATTTAAGTATATGGAAAATTATACTTAATAATTATTGTTTACAAAAAGTCAGAAATTATTATTGAAACTCATTTTGCATTCTGGTATTTTAATAGTCTCTGAGAGTGATAAGAGTGACCAAATTGCATTGTCTTGACTGATTTCAGAGTATTTAAAAATCCCCACGTTTTCGAATGGTACTCGGAAATTACCTGTTTACACCAAGTGTGATACTGAAGAAGCCACAGTACAAGACCTGATCAGCAGCATTCACTTGGTACAAGGGGAATTTTTAATGAGATCCACTTTCGTCTTGGATGTATTTGAAGGTAACAAACTCATCTATACGATCTGATTCAGATAAGAGGGATTAGCAAGAAGAATAAATGTACAATGTATAGCACAGGTGTAGAGACAGGCGAGTAATCGTAATCGGAGAGAGAGAGCCATCTATAAAGAAGGTGAGTGGTATTACGTCGGAGGTAATGGTGGACTTTGTACTTTCAGACGAAAGGTAAAAAGCCGAAACACAACAATAGACTAAAAATATAATTGAAAAGGGAACAAAAAATACTGACCAGAGTAAAAAATTCAAGACACTAAAAACGAAACATTAATGTGAGATGAGAAAAATGGGGATGAAGTGAAACCATCATACGGAAGAATAAAATCCAATAAGCTTAAGAAAGTCAAATAAAGCAGAGTGTGGGGATTCACCCAAAAGGTGATTTAAACTTAAATTGGCATTCCTAAAGTAGGTATGATAAAAACTGGTAAAACGAGTGCAAAATGATGAGCGGTGAGCAGGCAATCGCAGCTTGGACAACAAGGAGGATGTTCTCCCAAGAGAAAATGAGAGTGGGTGAGTCTAGTATGACCATTACGAAGTCTTGTCAAGAGAACATTACGTTTTCGACCATGAATCAAAGCCCAAGTGGGGATGTTAGGTTCTCTGCACGTTCAAGATAGCTTCTTTGGAATTTAGATAGATAATTGAATTGATATAATTGTTTTATGTTATAAATATTATTTTACTTGTATATTTAGTTGTCCGGTAGTAGTTTGTGCTTTGCCATGAAATAAAATCTGCATGTTGACAAATAAATCTACTGTTTGGATATGACTTTTAAAACAACGGCAATCTTCACAACGGGTGTTTTTTTAAATTTTAAGCAACTAAGATGATAAAACCTTTGTTTCTAGTTTGTGAATTTATCGCATACTGGTATCTCTTTTCTACAAACATTTGCGAGAATCGGATATAATTAAAATGTGCCACGTTACCATGCTTTTAAATTTCTAATGTGGCCCTCGAGGTCATAGAATTGGAAACTCCAGATTTAGAAACTGGTAAAATAATTCTAATGACAAGTAGGAAATAAGTTGAAATCATAACATATTATAATTCATCAAGATCGGAAAGTACATTTTTGTTTAAATTTATCTCTTTAGAAAATCGATTGTCTCCTTCTTACTACATTCAATGATTTTAAAAAGTCCTTTTGTTTATACAGCTCTTACTAATATTTTCCTATTTAATTTTTCTAATGAAAATTTGTTAATATATAAATCTGAATTACAACTACAGTTGTTTAAACTACAGAAATATATCTTAATGGTATTACTGCATAGATAATTTAGAAACAGACTGTTAATCCCTGTATTTACTCAAAGTATGAATTTCAGTCTCAAATAGTTTTCAATAAAAATATTTATCGTTAATTGTGCCATGGTGAACAGGTTAAAACAGGAATGAAAACGGTACAACTCAAGTTCAGAGATCTATTTAGCGTTTCTTCAAATAAAAGCAAATGTGAGAATAGCACCAGCTGTATATATGGGAAGCACTTTATTTAGTGATAGCTTTAATCAGAACTATTTGTAATTTTCATAGCACATGAATTCTATTAATGCTATAATCAACAAATGACGTGTATTATTTTTTAAAATATATTTGATACAAGTTTATAAAATCTTATCTGAAGTTTGTTGTAGGAACGGAGAAATTTATACTCAAATGAATTTAAAAAGTCTGTAAAGAATCAATTATGTTTTTTTAGCAGAAAATGATTTATCTATCTGTATATAATTTAATAAAAAATACTGATCTGATGTTCAGACACTGCAATAAAAAAATTAAATTTGATAGTTAATGAAAGGTTTTTGTAGTCAGTAAGCTTGAAAGAGAAGCCAATATATAGTATTCTGATTGTGTAGTAAAAACAAAATCATTTATAATGAGCCAGGATTTAACAAAGAAAAAATTCGTTGTTATAACTGATCATATGTGATTATATTACAATAGATTTGTGAAATCATAAATCGCTTTCAACGAGTAAACACCTGTTACAGCGAGCAATATTTTTGTAATTCATTAAATTTCTATTGTCTTCCACTTCTTTAGATCAGTTAATCTTTTCTTGGAAAAGTTTATTTAACATTCAGATGTTAACTTCCATTTAGTAATGAGTCATAAATACCTCAACATATTTAGTGACTTTTGACTGCGCTAAAATTCTTCAAACTTAAAGGCCATGTTTTAATTAGAAAATATTTTACGAGCCATGAGTATCTTCCAAAGAACAAAAACATAAAATACAATAAGACACTCTAAAGCAAATTAATCAACTTTTTTTGTACTATAAAGAAAATAAATTATAAATTGTATTGTAAGTATGTTTGAATTTTTATAATTTTTAATGAACCCATTTTTTCAACGAGCACACTGTTATAACGAGCAAATTTCAAGTTCACTTCACGCTCGACATAATACAGTTCTACTGTATTTGGACATATAATGTTAAATTTGACTTCGGTACTTAAGCTAAGAGGCCAACTGATTCTTCAAGTTTTTGAGAAAACTTAAGATAAGAGAAGTTTACAGTGTGAAACATGAAAAAGTTTTACTTATGGTAACTTACTTATAACCCAATATTAAAATAAACAGAATTTTTTTAATAAAATGTTATATTCAAACCAATACTTCATCTATTATATAAAAGGGAATTTTTTTTCGCTGTATTCCTACCTTTCAATAAATAAAAGTGTAAGTTTCCTAGGTTTGGGGATGCCTTAAAATTTTTCTATTGCTTATAAAACCATAAAATATATATAATATTATTTGAAAAAGGGTATATACATTTAAGTGAAATTGCTTATATATATATATATATATATATATATATATATATATATATATATATATATATATATATATAATATATAATATATATCTATTTTACGTATTTTAATGTTAATTTAATAACTTTTGTTCATAAAGTGAGTTCGGGGTTTGCGCAGTAATTCTGATTTTTCCCCCCAGACACGCTATAGACAGTAGTTCAGCCTTTGTCTGGACTACTCTAGCCAATAGTTAGCGAGTTCTCTTTAAACAATGGTATTTTGTATCACGTGATCAATTGTGGTTAGGGATTATTCGTAGTCTTTTACCTCAGGAATCCCTACTTGAAAAGAGATGTGCGGGAACACATTGTCTGTTTGCACGAAGTTATAAAGCTTTTTATTACCAGAAATAAACTGTGTTGTGATTTTGAATGAGTCTCGCCGATATTTCATATATATATATATATATATATATAATATATATATATATATATATATAAATATATATATATATATATATATATATATATATATATATATATATATATAAATTGAACCTAATAGTATCTATATTCTTTTCCCCAATTTCAATTCCTTATCGTCATGAAGAAAAGAACGTTCAGGAACGAATACAAATGCACAACCTATTCCCTTTTCCCATCGAAAAATCTTAGCTTGCATGTTTTACCCCATTTCCGATCTCACGAGGTCCTCTTGACGTTATGGAGCCCTGGATCACAAACAATTTGCCATGAAAACCTGTAAAGAAGGATAGATGTATTTATCCCGGATAAAATTGTAAGGTATAAAGTATTAAGAAAGTATTTAATAAATTTTCTTATTATAGTCTGAAAAATAATTTTTTTTTCAGTTTATAGATTTATTGCGGAGGTTATTTAAAATGCTAGAAAAAGAGTGGTAATCTATGAATAGAATATCATTAATTAAATAAGAACCCTATCATAAGTATAATTTTCAAACACATAAATTCTTTGTTGTTGCAAAAAAGGAAGGATTAGCAATACTGTCCTAGCAAGAAATTTATATTTTTGTTCCCAGCGTTTTTTCTCTGGAGGTAATCCTCGTGATTACGTCTCTTTACTCAGAATTGTAGGCAGACGACGTCATTCTCTCTTATGCGAAATTAATTTTGCCTGAGAAATGAGGGATTAAATAGCGAAAGTAGAAAACAAATATGACGAATGCAGAAAAGTTAAATTGGTTTTTTCTTCTGATAAACACTTTAATAAATGTTACACAATGCACTTAATAGCATAGATTATATTTATATTAATTAAGCATATTATTGATCATTAAGGGTAGCAATTTTTCTTAATGTATATCTGCCTTGTTCTTTTAATTTTGTATGAAGCTAATATCTATAGGGTAAACCATATCTTAACATAATAGTTAGACTCCACTTTTCAACATAGTAGATCATATCAACTTGTAACTGGTTTTTCTGTGTCATATAGAACCCGTATAAGGTTTTCCATCACACAACATACGTAAACACAATAGAGCATTTTACAAGTCTTTCAAGGCGATTTATCTATCTCTAAGGTACGGACAATAGCCGAATGCTAGGGATCTGCCGTTCGATACCCATCGCCGAATTCTACAATAGTTAAATTTGAGTCCAAATTTGTATGAAAATGACAAATTTTCTGTATATATAACACAATAAAATAACAGCTCAAATTAATAACCATACCACAGGATTTATGATAGACTGAAGGCTAATGTGATTAGAGAAGATCACATTCAATATTCAGCTGATACTCTCTAAGTGGATTCAACATCATCAAGTATAACACATACACATACATAATGATCATATACATGGCCAAAAACATTTTATTTGTAACTGCCACAGTCAAAAATGGACAGACATGACCACTTACACCTGCTACAAAGTCACAGGAAACATTTTAACCCTTTAAAGGTCACCTACATAAATTCTTTGGAGTTTAACCAAATTAGTTTATAAATATTATCTGTGAACCTTATGCAAAATATATCAAAATTTTTTTTTGCAATCCTTAGAGGATACCATATGAGAGATTGAGGGAGGTTAAATGACAAACCCATTCCTTTGTACAGCGTGCACACAATACTTTTTAAAATTTTAATCATATTGGAAGAACAATAAATAAGTGTTCATATAAATTATAATAAACAAAAGGTTTAAAAATTTATAAGTGTTGTTTGAATAGATATTTTTGTTTGAGGTCATAAGTAAAAATAAATTGAATTACTAACTTTCCAGATACAGCAAGTATAAATACATATGTTTCAAAAGAAAAATAAATTAAATGTAGTACTATCATTTATTGTAAGTTTTAAATGTCAAAAACATAAAAAAATCGAAAAAAAAAACCCAATTAATATTTGTGTAAAAATTACAGAAAAAAATTGTTTAACAGGAGGTTTCGCTGCTAAACCACTGTCCGCTAAAGAGTTAAGTCCAGAAAAGAGCATCATAGTATACTATATACACAGTATTCAAATTTTATATTCAATACTAACAATGTATTCAGTATTCACAATTTGTAAACAATAGTTACTGTATATGTATACATTAAATTCGCCAATTTTGTAGAGAATTTTACTACGGTATAATACACCGGATATAACAAAACAGCAAGCAGTTTAGAAGTTGTCCGGTAAAGTTATTTTTCCACTAAAGAAAAGGAGCCGGACATGTGTCCGAAACGTAAGACGCTACTTTTCGGCATCGGATTTTAGGGTTGCGAATATCGTTGCTGTCATGGATATTCATATGTATTTAGAATGGACTGTAAAAATTAGGCCCATTGTTATTAGCAAAAAATATGGGTATAACTATTCGGTATTGGATTTCGTGTGTTCTAATCCCATTGTTGCATGACGGAACGATAGCCGAATGGTAGAGTACTGCTCTTCGGTAACGGAGTTCGCGGTTTTGAATCCCTCTGGTGGCATGAATGTTCGTAATCTTTTGGAATTGGCTTTAAACAGTAGGTCCCGGTCTCATAATCCCTCGTGTAGCAAAACAGTATGCCGCAGCATTCCAAGTCTAACCAAAACCCACTGTGGCATGGATGTTCGTAGCCTTTTGGAATTTGCTTTAAGCAGTAGGTCCCGGTTTCCTCAGCTGTCATGCAGCAAAACGATAGACCGTAGAGCTCTACACCAAACCAGAAGTTAAACTGAGCCAACAAAGAATTTTGACTTTTCATTCTAGAAAATAAACATCTGATTTCAAAATATGAACTTAAGCCAAATTCAGTGAATATTCTCTGTTTGGGAAAAACGAATCTTTCCATGGAAAGCCCTAAATTAAACAAATTGTAGAATTATCGCTGAGAGTACGATAAGAGAAAACAGTTTTCAAGCAGAACTAGAAGTTTTCCTTTATACTTCTAAAATTGAAGATTAAGAAAGTTCGCGCGCCTTAACAAATTTGCACTAGTTCGAATTTGCATTAGATTTCTTAGAGGTTCGGAAACAGATGTCTATTGTTTACAAATCTCTTCGAAGCTTGGAAGTATTCGAAATGCGCAAGTATTCTTTCAAAGTTGCATTTTCCCTATTAGGGAAACTTTTAAAAACGTGTCTATCCACCATTGATCTCTAACGTGTGTTCTTGGTTTACCAAATCTCTGCTGTAACTTCCTGAAACTCCAAATCGTTAATTGAAATATTCTATTCTAGCACCCCGAAATTTCTCCAGCGCTGTTCGTAGTAATTAAAACTTATGGACTCAATTAGCGAAACGAAAGACGGCCTTTCCGCAATCTTTGCAACTTAATTAGAAAAGTTTCCGACAAAAGTATCTTTGATTATTGAGTTTGCATCTCCGAGTAACATTCTATGGGAATGCAGGAAGGAAGGAAGTTATTCTTTTTTTTTATTTTATCGCGCTACTCTCAATTCTTTTCTCCATAAACGCGTTGTTGTAATTAACTGCTTAAATGCAACACGAGTATTTTTGAATGATAACGGGAATGACAAGTTTATTCGGAAATGAGCGCATTTTAAAGAAATTTCGAGAATTATGTTGAATGCGAAATGTCGATTTACGGTGGTAAATCGTTTTTACATGTTTCTAAAATTATTCTAGACGTCAAAATAACAAATAGAATTACAGTCATACTTCATTTAATGGCTGCTTTGTATTCTTAAAACTTCAAACTCAGCGGAGCAGCAAGTAGTTATTAATCATAATCAATGTTTTTTCCCCGTCTGGAAGCGAGATTGTTTATGACTTGTAGGATCAAGTATAAATTAAGTTTAAAAGAAGAATTCCATTCAAGGTTTTATCTTTTATGGAAATGAATTTTTAGGATTCTCTTATGACATAAAATGAATCAAAGTATAATTAAATAACATGATGTGACGAAGCGGTAATTAAATGCAAAACGAAGATTAGATTTGCTTTTGTTTTTTTTTCTGTAATTGGAATTGAGTTGAATTAAAGAAATACTTTCTGTTGGTGGAAAAAGGTTCAACAGTTAAAATTAATGACAATTTAATGCTTTAGAACCATTAATAACGAAAGGTATTTTTTGATAATAACATCATTCAGTTCAATCCTTTATGAATCCTAAAATATAAAAGAAGCAGTTGTGAAGAATAAAAATAAGTAAGAACTAGCTTCGGTAATTTAGAAATTAAAAGGTGAGCACAACAGATAACTAACGAGAATTCAACTAATTTTCTTTTCGTTATAAAAGTATGGTAGGAATTTTGATTAGTTGAAAATGAACAAAAATTAGCTTTTTCAGAAAATTAAAAAAAAAAAAAAATCTTTTAAGACTCCTTTTCAATTAGTGTTTTTGAAATTCTGTATTTGTTACAGTAACGAAGATATTTATTTTTGTACTTAATTGGAAGCTTTCTTAATTCATTTTAGGGAGGAACGAATTGGGAAATAATTGACACGTACAATCTAAACTAATTCTAGAAATTCTAGGCAAATTTATAAGAAAATCTTTAAGACAAATATAAGAAAAACATCGGGAATCCCTTTATTTTTCCCTAATTTCCTTAATTGGCCACTAGAGCTCTATATAATTTTAATTTTTTAAACCTATTGCATGAAAGCGTGAACTGTACCTCAAGTGGTCAGTTTAGAGTAAGGTTTAAAAACAAGAAAGCATGGGCATATGGGATTTATATCCTTGATTGTGGATTTTATATCCCCTGAGAATTTGCTTGACCCCTTATGAGGACTTTTAGCTATAAATTTACTTCGGTGGCTTTTATATAACAGACTAGCAAGTGTGCCCGTGCTTCGCTACGGTGAACTTTATTATTGTTAAACAAAGATTTTTTTTTCGTGTTTAATTCTCTAAATTCGTCACAGTACAAATCGAGTCAATAGCATATTTATATATTTCTATTATAAGCGTATTTTAACAATATTCAGTTTTTATACTACTGTATTACTACTGTACGTTGATTAGCAACGTTAATAGATCTTGACATATTAAGTAGTAGAATAGGAAGCAGAGGTTTTGACAACAGATCTAATTTTGGTGGTATTAATAAATGTTGTCCAAAATTAAGGAGGCCGAACGATGGCCGATTGGTTAGTGTGCTGCTCTTCGGTACCAGAGTTCGTGGGTTCGAATCCCACAGTGGCATTGATTTTCGTAGCCTTTAAGAACCGGCTTTAAGCTGTAGGTCCCGGTCTCATCAGCCCTGGTGTTGCAAAAAGTAGACCATAGCACTCCAAACCAAATCAAAATTAAGGAAATTTATAACAAACCACATTGTTTTGTATGAAACAGAAACACACATTCATATTGACAACAATATGAATATAAAGATAACTATATAAAATAATTTTTTATTTGCCCATGAGAGTCAAAGAAATTTGTACTTTTTATTGTTACAATATTGTTGATAAACCAGTTATGATGCGATAAATTAAAAAGTTAATGATTTGCGTTTAACAGGGGAAAATAATACTTGGAATAATGATATGAAATGTTAGAAAAAGGGGGAATGAAGGGATTTCGAACAGTAAAAATTTTTAAAAACCTTCCTAAGGATATACCTAATAATTTCCCAAATTTTCATGGCGATTGGATGTATGATTTTTGAGTCTATCTAATACAAACAGACAGACACAAATTCATTTATATATATATATAGATTATCGGATAATCATTAAATTATATTTCTGAAGAGACCGTCTTCGAGGGTTTTATAGAAAGTATGAAAATTGAAGACTTATTTTATTTTTCATTGCATGTAATAGTTAAAGTATCTAGTTTTTATTGTCTTAATTTCAGATTCGTGAATCTATTCGTCGATATATCAGAAAAGTAAATTTATGAACTAGTTGTCAAAACTCATAAAATGCCGATCGAAATGAAGGAATTATAAATCATAGCAGTTACTTCAAAATTTAGTAGATTATTTACAGATTGTCATCTACCTTTGCTCAATAGTTTTGGTTTGGTTTGGAGTGCTACGGTCTACTTTTTGCAACACGAGGGCTAATGAGACCGGGACCTACAGCTTAAAGCCGATTCCGAAAGGATACGAACATCCATGCTAATGTGGGATTCGAACCCACTAACTCCGTTATCGAAGGTCAGCACCCTAACCAATCGGTCATCTTCGGCACCTTTGCTCAATAGAAAACTCGCTGAATTTGCTCAGAGAAAACAGAATAATTCCATAAACTAATTTTCAGCTGTCTCTAAAAAAGTACTGTGAACCCCCCCCCCCCTTTGTCCAGAACTAACGACCGGAATCAGCTGATTTGAAGTTTCCCATGAGAATTCAGTTAAAAAAAACTAGCTGTAACCTTAGCTGGAGTTCCCAGGTAACTGGAATTGTAACTGACCGAAGAACAGTTGGAGGGACCGTGACTGACCTCGAGATATAAAAAGCCTAGACTCGGGCTTTTCGACATTTTTCTTACCTTTTGACAGGAGCCAGCTTTCTAGTGATTAAGTTCGGAAGATTCGTTAAGTCCGCTCATATAGGGAGCGGAAGAGTCTCTGATACCGAACGGGGGATAACTTGGGTTTGCATTGCATCCTGGGAAAGGGTCCCCACTTGTGTGAGATTATTTAATATCTTTTTTTTTCGACTTTGATCGTCAGGATGATGTTATGCAGGCGACAATCCTTTGCATTTCGACTTGTTTTGGGAGATTAGAATCCCCTGGTATATAGCCGTACTTATTCAAGAAATAAAAGTGATTGTGATCCTTCTTCATACTACCTCTTCACTAGAGAATATTGAAGTCGTCAAAGTACGATAAGCATTAATGGGAAAATAAAATTTTATCATTATAAAATGAGCTTAATTTCCCAATGACGTTAAAATTGGTTGAAGCAGTAAATACTCCCAAGAAAAAGAATCTAATAACTTTACACGCAAGGAAGAACCTTCATTTCACGAACTTCTTCCTTAGGAATAAACTATAGTTATCTTATCTTCATTGGGAAAGCATTTTAAATTCGAATACGTCTAGAAAATTTTCTTCTAATTTTACGTACGTTTAACCAACCATCTATCAAGTTACTTTGCGGTAATATATTTTAATCTCCCCAGAGAGTCATCGAATACCGTTCTCCGAGCTAATAAAGTTCTCTATTTAATGAAATTTTTGTAGAGCCATAATTTTACAGGAAATACATGCTCAAATTAATCCCTGTCACAAACATAAAAAAATCTAAGAGACGAGGCCTGACAGAGATGATTGATTAAAAGCACCATGTTCATGTTGGGCTAATCAAGGGCTGTACAGATAAATTTGTGTCGTGAAAGAGTTGCTGAGGCTTTGACTGTTCGAAAGAAAAAATAGTGGAACATTTAAATCATTGCAAATACAGGGATATATTTATGTATAGAACCATGCTTTATTTGATACCTATACAGATTGAAAAGATAGGCAAAAAGATAGAGGTATAAATTAAATAGTCAAAATATGAAAAATTATACATTTTAAGTTAAATGAAAAATAAACAGTTTTTATGACGCATTACGCCTAAAAACAAGCACATTTTTAATAGACTATATTTAATGAATCATCACTAAGAGGACAGTACTATATCCGGATGTAAATTTTCGCTGTAAAAATGATTTTTCAATTTCTCATAAAATAAATTGTTTTACTCTTTTTATAGTAAACTGTTTACAAGTTTGGTCATAATACCCTAAATTTAAAAATAATTTTTTCCAATGCAGCTGGAAATACAGACAGATAACTTAATACAGCTGAGAAGCTGTTACATATTTCATACCACACGAGAGCACGTGTAGCTTAAGGTATGGTATGGACGAAAGTAACAATTCCCCTACGGTATCATTGTAATTTAGTGTAACAGTAAGTTACATTCGGTTCAGCTTTTTTTACCTCTTCCCGTGAGTCATCGTCAAAGACATACCAGAACAGGACCGGTTTGAACTAGAAAGAAACTTCGGACTTCTCCCAACCAATAGAAGGGTCCGTTGGTTTGGGGGATTCTGACCACCCACCGTTCTGGAGTGGACCTCTGTTGTTTTTCTCCGCTAGACAGTCTGATTCTTTTAGAGGACAAGGTTGTGACCAGAGGAGAGTAGAAGGTGAACGCTGCTGGCATCTGCGGCTTGAGGGATAGACCTTTTGAGAATAATCATCGCCATATTGTTTTTTAGGGCCGGTGCCGACTCGAGAGCAGTCTTCGATATCTACAAATGATAAGTTGATTACAGTTGTATTCCTTAGGCATTTATTTAATTGTATAAATTCATTTAATCAAGACATATTTGTACATGTGTTTATTAAAGAGTATTAATTTCTTCTTTCTAAAACACTGGGCCAACGTGACATTTTTACATTTCGATGCAAGGATGAAGAAGAAAACACTCATAGTTGGCCTGCCCCTTCCAGAGGTACCGTTTGAACTTGGAGGCTATAGCGACTACGAACCTATTTTAAATGCCTCTGCCATCAGTTAAGGAACAAGACGCGTCTTTGGCAAGCCAGAGCCTCAAACTCCCAACTCTCTGTTTTTGAGACCGCTGTCTTTGCCAACTGAGCTAACTGATGCCCACAAGTTCCTTTATAATTCCCTAACTTTAAAAATAATTATTTACTTCTGTTATTTCAAATATAATTTACATTCTCCAAACCTAAAACTTTAAAGTCATTTGACATTTAGGAGTTTTAAATTTTAAAGCAGTTAAGAGATTGAATTATATATATATATATATATATATATATATATATATATATATATATATATATATAGAACATATTTTTTATTCTGTGAATATATATATATATATATATATATATATATATATATATATATATATATATAATAATTTCAAATAGAACATGCATTTTTTATTCTGTGAATACAATTATATATATATATATATATATATATATATATATAATATATATATATATATATATATACATATATATATATATATATATATATATATATATATATATATAATATATATATATATATATATATATATATATATATATATATATATATATAATGTTGCTATAAAATAATTCTATTCGTTCTATTCACAGAATAAAAAAGACATGTTCTATTTGAAATCATTAATTAGTTCTCTAATTTACAAATTTCTAAAGTTATTTTGCTGGTAAATAAATTTATATTTTTTTCAACTGTTGTTTATACTTTATGTCTAAAAAGTATTATTCATATATCAAAATTAAATATTGTTTAAAAAGTTAGACCCTTATTTGGAATCTATGAAAATTATTAATGCAATTAGATCCAAACTTTATATTTAATATTAAATCCTAAATATCCTGTTGCATTTAAAACTTCCTTAAATTTTATTAAACTCTGAAAATTTTGGAAAATATTGTATTGGTTATGTCAGCAATTGTATGGCTATATAATAATTTAATTTAAGTGTCTAATGCATTAATTCAATATTTTTAACAAATAACCAACACTTTAACATTCCCTCTTTGTAAGCATTTACCTTCATTCACCTCTACTGCAGAGAGTTTTTTTTCTCTTTCGAAAAACTATAAATTTTCTTTCTAAAACTGTTAATTTGTGGGTTGGACGTGGTTAGGTACCTTAAGAAAGCTAGTTTTTAATTAAACTGTCTTATTCTAGAGTATTTACGTCATGTACCATTGCCAAAATTTTCAATCTCATCCTTTTAATTTTACAAAGAGTTACATTTCAATCGTGTGATTTGAAAACTGGGAGTTTATTCCACGAATATAAAAGAACTAATTTTCTGAGTATCATCAGGCCGTTTGTGTTATTAATGAGAATTTTATCGAGCAAAAACATTTTATTTTCAAAAACGGATTAACTGAATAAGACATTATCCAAGTTTTAATTTTTCTAATGACTGACAAACTTACATTTTCCGATCGCTGGTTTCAACGAGGGAAATTTCATTAGTTTGTGAACAAAAGAGAAAAAGTAAAATTGTTTTTTAACTTAAAAGGTTTAATAGAGCATTACGTTTCGAAGATATTTCACAAGAGAAAGTTTAGTTTCAATAAATTTTGCAAGCATTGTATTTAAAGAATTGGGTATTGGTAAAACGCCATTCTTTTTTTATCCCTTCGACCAGAGATAAAAATTGTTTAGAATATATATGAAAATTATCGATACCAGGAATGTTTCTTCAAAACTTTTGCATGGATAAAAAAAATCAATAAGAAAAAGAACATAAGTGTAATAGAGAAAATGAATCTAACTCTTAGTTTGGAAAACGATTTTTTTTAATTTAACGGTAAATGGTTATTTCAACTTTAAGAATCTTTAAATTACTGATATAAAAATCAAACATTTTGTAGAAAACTATTAAATATTTATTGAAGAGTGATATAATTTTCTTTTAAGTTATTTATTTATTTTTGCTGAATGAAGATCGGATATGTAGAGCTCTGCTTTCTGATACGAATTTGTTGGTTCGAATCCCACTGCTTACATGAATATTCGTAGGATGCACTATTTTAAGCATTATGTTCCGGTCTTATTATTCCTTGAGTAGGAAAACTGTAGACTGTAGTGTTCCAAACGAACCATAATTTTACTTTTTTTTTAAAAACTATTAATTTGTATCCATTCTATTTTTTTCTGTACTAGATACGGAGTTTTCCATAAAATTAATTACTCACTGAATGTTTTCCTTTCTGTAACAACTTTTATTTTGTTTAATCGAATTTAAGCTGTCTTATGAAAGAGTGTAGCATATTAAAAGAAATTTCAAAATGCCTAAAACTGAGTAAGTCTCTGTTAATAACTTTATTATATACAGTCGAACTCGTTTATAAAGCGCACAAAGGGACCGTAACATTTACTCGTTAAATCCGAGTGCTCGTAATAAACGGGTCCTTAATGCAGGCATGTAACCGGAAGGGTGGGGGCTTGGGAAGTCAAGTGATTGAGTTTACTTAAAATTTAATTAATACTTATTTTAATTACATTAATTAATTTAATTAAATACTTTTCTTAATTTAATGACAATTAACCACCCCAATAATCTAAAAATTTCTAGTTGCGCTACAGTCTTAAAGGAAAGAAACAATAAACGGAAAGAAAAATCTTCGGTGGTCGGTACATCTGAGGTCATCTGTTAGTCGTCGATTGACACATGGTTTTGAAATTCTTTTTTGGCCATTTCCAAATTTGCAGTTTGTATGAAATTGTCAACCTCTTATTCCGTCAGTGGATTGACAGTCTTTACAAGTCTCCAATCCAGCATTATGGAAACACTTGATGATGCATGTTGATGTGACTTTATCCCATGCATCGTTCATCAAACGTATCGCTTCCAGTACGTTCACATTGGTATTTGATGCTTTTCCACTTCTATCTCTTCGTTCCAGAATCATCCAAATCAGTTGCTTACGGAAGTGGCACTTGAAACGTCTTATGAATCCTTGGTCATTGGAAGCTGGATAACAGATGTAGAATTTGGTGGAAAAAATTCAATTGCACCAAATTTGTGAACTATCCCTATTGACATTGAAATGCTGGAGGAATTCTTTCTACAAAAGTATTAAACCGAGGAGAAGAAAAAAGGATAAGTAAGAAAGACTAGAAAGATGAGAAAAAAGATTGCAATACAGAAAAATATTGCTACCTAAATCCAGGTCTTGCTTGTTAAAATAGACTTCTGTTCCATAGACTTAGCATTGATACAACCAAATATTCTTGCTTCCTTCGGTAAATCCAAGTTCTCGTTAAATCCGAGCTTGTTATAAACGAATTGACTGTACTACGAAACCGTTATCATAAAACTGTTAGTGTTATTACGTAAAGTATAATTACATAACTGTGATCAATAAAGTTTGGGAAAAGGGCTTACAGCACTGCCTTTATCGGTATCTTCGAATTCCAAACCCGGTACTGGGATGAAAATTTCATCATCATTTGGCTTAAAACAGAAGGTCACAGTTTAATTATTATTTTATGTTATAAAAACTGCACTCGGATTATTAAATTTGACTTTTAAGATTTGATATTTGGAAATCACGAAAAATTAGAACAGGCCTAATCCTGGTGGGAAGGGGGTCGAGCGTTTGCAAGGTTTTTTTTGTGCATCCCTGCATAATTTAGAATGATACATTACGATTATACAATTTATATTATTCTGAATGTGATAACATGTAGAATATGTTATTCTATTGTTATTATTTTATAATTACTCAATAAAAGTAGTTTATTCAAATAATAATTCCAAAAAATAATAATTTAGAGTTTGAATCTTTTAATTCTTCTTTGAATGATAAAATAATAAATGTAAAAAAAAGACTAATAATATCGATTACTTAAAGTGACAACAACTCAACACGAGTCCACCTCGAACTGGAGTCAGCCTGCTTCCCCCTTTTCATGCAGTTCGTTTGAACTTACAAATAAAAAAATAAGATGAAAAACATTGCATGAATAAAATGGAAATTGCATGTTCAACTCGGATCAACCTTTACAAAAACAAAGGTCTATGTAGAAAAGGAAAGACTATGTGGGGAGACAGAGACATCGAATCGGCTAATTGCCAGGAATGAAGACTAACAGATGAATGTGATGAAGGGTTGCCAACATTGGTTCACTCATTAACCTGGACCGGTTCCATGGGCATTTTAGAGATGTATGCTAATTTAAGGGGTTGTCTCAATGGGCCCTACCTTATTACATTTGGGTACTGATGATGTGTTTTATTTACAAGTCTATTGTATTTACTAAGCTGGGAAAGTCATTGGATAATGTATTTGTCCTTTCACAGGGGAAGTCCAATTTACTGCATCCCGATCAAATTGGGTACTTTTAAACCTTGCCAAATGCATTTGGGGGCATTAAGTGCATACTCACCAGGAACTGCCATAAATTGCAATCCCAGGGGTCAATAGGTATTACACAATTATAAAGAAAATAAGTTGCCTAAAGATCATACTCATTGACTACGTTGCGTACGTGAGTTTAAATCACCTGCTGTTGACTGTAATCAACCGCCATTTGCGACTTGTTGGCCACTTCTGTCTTACATCAGTGCGTCTGCACAATTGCTGTGCATTGGCAAAAAATAAAATAAAAATTGGTAGTCTTTTACCCCTTGCCTGTTTTGCACGTACAGCGTACGGTCGCTGTTACTGTGCCTTTAATGATTTGCCCGTACGGCATACAGGCGAACTGATTTCTTTGTCGTTCTCACTCTTAGCCATACTTTTTGTATTTTAATTTCAAACTAGTCTTATGTACACAAGATGTTAGTTTCGAAGTATATTCTGTTTGGTTTAAAAGCGTTGGATTTTCTGATAGGTTTTGCATTACTCCGAGTTTTATCTTTGAGGTTTTGGCTTGAATTTCGCTTAAGTGTTTGGAAAACTGACCTAAAGAGACTTTTTAGAGGCAATTCTCCCTACAGACAAAAAAACTAAGACCTGCAAACCAGTGATATGTGTGTTCTCCTAAGAAAAATAGCAGTGGCAAAAGAATTAGGAAAGATATTAGGTACATTTGTACGTTGGACTATGCCTCTTACCCTCTTTCAAGATTTATCACTCTAAATCTGTTCTTTGATAAAACAGTTTAAGTAAATGTACTTGTAGTATTTTCATTCGAAAATAATTGTGTAGTGATTGTAATAGAAAATATGTATCTTTTATGTGCACAACTGTAAATGTAACTTCCCTTCCTGGCTTACGTGAAAGAGAAAAGAAAACTTCCAGAGAAAACATATTTTATTTCTAGTAAAAAAGTTGTTATACATGCTTAAAATAATTAGAAATATTACTTTTAATAGCATTTTCCAAATTACAAATGCAAAATGAACAAAAACAGGAAATAAAAAATGTGACTTTTTTGGATCGAATTCGTGAAAAAATGAAACTGTTAGGGGGTTTAAAAATAACCATAAATAGATAAAACTAACTTCTCCGTAATATAAAATACTTTGTGAAGATAAAGACACGAAGATGCAGAAATAATTTAAGATCATTAAAGAATTGGTATAAAACAGCATTTTAATGTGTGCATGTTTAGCAAAATAAGTTGAAATAGCTCATTAATTAATTATATTTTGATTCTTACAGTAATGTTCGAATACATATGTACAATAATCTGTAAATATATGTATCTGAAGTAATGATAAAAAAGACTCAAAAATATTAAACAACAAATTAATGCTTTGCAGTCGTACGTTGCCATATAATAATAATAATATTCTACAGATTTACCGTCCTCTTGGTTACAGAGTTTCGATAAGGAAGAAGTGGTTAACTTCATCCTTGTAATTAAATAGAAATTATATGAATTACCATGCAATAAAACTTACGCCATGGTATGTTGTGGCATGCATCTTACTACACTTATTCAACCACACAAAAAAAATCTCAATCTCAAGCAAACTTAAAACTCATTCAAACACAACCTGAATTTAACACTCAATATTCTTGAGAGTATTTTCAGTTACAGTCCCTCATTTTACTACTCAGAGACTTGGAAACTTTCCCCTGAGTTGTGGAAAATAAATTGCTGAGTCAGAGGTTGAAAAGTTTTAAAGTAATTCTTTTATATTTTTTTTTACTTTTCCAAAATCCACTGAGCAAATATTAGCGGTTCAAGGCAACAGTACACTTTGCGCGGAATTTGGCTGAAAAACCGGCATTTCTATGCAAATATGTCTAGGGGATTAAATATCTATCATTTTAAAACTAATATAATTATTACCACATTATACAATAAAATACTAATAATATATAGAAAGGTTTGACCAAATCAAACATATTTGTATTTTAAGAACAATTGAAACACTCCAGAAGATACCTTTGGAATTTCCATACATCTTTGAAACTTATCAGCCATTTATATAATCTCTCTCTCTCTCTCTCTCTCTCTCTCTCTCTCTCTCTATATATATATATATATATATATATATATATATATATATATATATATATATATAAAGAGAGAGAGATTATATAAATGGCTGATAAATTTCAAAGAGATATGGAAATTCCAAAGGTATCTGGAGTGTTTCAATTGTTCATAAAATACAAATATGTTTGTTTTGTCATGCTGAACTTGCCTCAAGTTTGCAGACTTGCAAAGCAAGACTACTGAAAGTTTGCTGCAAATTAAATTTGCTATCTGGGTAACGACTACGAACTAATTTTACGTTCCTCTGGCATCAGTATATATATATATATTTATATATATATATATATATATATATATATTTATATATATATATATATATATATATATATATATATATATATTATATATATATATATATATACACACACATATATATATATATATATATATATATATATATATATATATATATGTGCGTGCGTGTGTGTGAGTGAGTGAGAAAAAAAGTCAATGAGCGGATGATATCATGATGTCTTTTTTCATCACTATTGCATAGTTTAACAGTCAACCCTCAAACATGGCGGAGAGTGGTTAGCGTCCACATTCTAACAAAGAACCTACATTTGGCCAAGTTTCATACAGCAACCCTTTCTGAAGACGTTCTCTTTCAATTCTTAAGCGTCTATCACTTTTATATGGAGTTATCAGTGATACATGCTTCTGAATTAAAGAGTGCGCTGCGTTTTCTGCCTTTAAACTCCTAAACTATTAATTTTATGTTTTCAAACCTGACACACACACACACACACACACACACACACACACATATATATATATATATATATATATATATATATATATATATATATATATATGCATATATATATATATATATATATATATATATAGTATATATATATATATATATGAGTGAAAACTTTTTGTCGTTTTTTTCAAGTCCACAATTTTTGACGAATTTAGACAAAATATAGTATTTTTGGGTTTTAAAAAGGAGCAATTTAAATTTTTTAAATATCCTTTACCCCTTTTTAGTGCTCTGTGTTTTTCGATATCGGAGCTCGTTATTTTTTGTAAATGTACAAGCACTTTACAAATGTAAAATAAATCTTTTTTATACCATTAATTTCACTTTCATGCGAAGGTGATAAATTTCTGGATGATAATTTATGAAGTCAAAATTAAGTTGCTGCAAATAAAATAAATTTATATCTTATGTCTTCATACTTAAACATCACCTTCATCTTTTCCCTTTGAAATAAGATAACGTTTAAGCAATTAAATATTGTATATGACAGGAATCATTTGAGTATTTTATATATAATTTGTATTAATTTAAAATTTTATTCCCGATTAGTTTTTATGGCTGAAAATTAAGAGAATCGGGAAGAATTATATTTTTTCTATGAAACAATTTGTGATAATACTTTTAAAGATTATTCTTATCAAACTGCTTTATTTTTCAAAATAAAGTTTGATTTAAAATCGTTTATCGTTCTCGTTTAAAAATAAATTAATGCTTTCTTATTAGGCTATTAAATATTACTGAATGATCATCGTTATAATGTACTTACAACATTAACACCAGTGTTCGTGAACAAAGGGGAAACACAGTAAAAATATGATACCTTATATTTAGATTAAGACATTTATTCTGTACATTATTTACAATTGGTATATCCTTGATTACCATATGTAGAATTTTTGTTGTGGAATATTATATTTCTCCTATAAGCCGCAATAGCCTTTCATTCGTTTTTTGGTGGAACTATATGGAGGCAGACACAATTCAGTGTATTTTTATGGTTGATTGACTGGTTGGGTGATTGGTCGTTGGTTGGTCGTTGATTTAAGAACAGAGGTAAATGAGAGTTGATGAAAAGAAAAGAGTTCTAAAAATGGATTAGCTAAAAGGAATTTTTATTTTTTATTCCTTGCGCACTTTGTCAGAAAAATACTCGCCTCTCGACAAGACAAAAAATAAAAAAACAAAATGGCTAAAAAAAAGATGCCTTTTGTTTCGAAAAATGATGTGGATTACCTCTCCCCCAAATTCGGCCAAAATGATACCCACTCTACACCGCGCATGGCGAGGTCAGTGGAAAAATCCCGCCAGCGGGAACCCAAGACGATCACCAAAACGTAGTGTGAGTAGGAAGAACAGCCTAAGAACTTTATGGCTCCAAGCAAGGCTCAAGTTGGACAAATGGTGAAAGATGGGGAGAGCAAAACGGAAACCCACGGATGGTCCGCGCGGGAAGATTCAAGGTGACTTGGACATGGACAAGCCCCATTCCATAAAATAAGGGGTCAGGAAGCCGGCAATTCCTGGCATTCTCTTATAAATAGAATGTTTCTATATAACACCATATAATATAGCCAGCAATTATTTATGTTTTATATTCATATTTACACCATAATTATTACAATTCTCTTTGGTTATGCGTTATTTCTTAATCACAATATTAAATGACTAACAGAGGCCTAAATGACTGTTATGAATATGTTAAATCTGTTTTACCTCTAGTACAGGCACAGGGGAGCAGGAAGAGGCTTTTCTCATGCGGAGTGTCGGTCCGGGCATTCGGGCTGGTGAACAGAGCTAGGGATTTCGATGTCCAGACACTCTTGAATCCCGACTTCAACTGCTTTCTGCACTCTCTTTTCCCAACTACTCACCTCAGTTTTAACGTCCCTTTTTCTTCTTTGCCAATCGCTTGTTTGGGGAAATTTTTCCACATCTGCACCCCCTTCGGGAGTTCAGGTGGGCTCGTTAAAATAGCCCCTTTTGTGCAAGATGACATTATTTTTAGCCCCTGCCCACATAACTCCCGGTTACATCTCTGTGCGAGCTTGACCGTTATGCTTGTGCCATTCTGTGTTCTATACCTTCTCTGTAGGGGTCCCTAAACTCGAAGTCAACAATCGGAGTCCTAAATTCTTCTAGGAAATTTCTCCCACAGCTGTGCATGCACGTGCAGACCCTCGTGGGAAAGTACCTCGGTATAATCATCATAAATAAAAAAATAAAAAAAATCCCTTTACATCAACAATACATGTGTCCGTATCAGAGTTGTTTTAAGTGGTAAAAGCTAAAATGACATTTCAGAGATAATTTAACCACTCATATATTGGCAATAAAAGGGTTAAAACAATAGTATGTGTAACTCACAGGCACAATCAATTCTGTTCACAGATAAAAAGTAGCTTTATTGTGTGGAAATTAATGAAGATGTAGAAATTGGAACAATTATGACTTATAACTAAACTCCCAGGCGCTAAAGCCCAAGTGGGGCCATGACCTACCGTGGCAATCTCCGTTTTCGAGAGCAAGTACTCTGAGGTGCGAAGCATATGTACCGATTAGGTGGTCAACCTAACGCGAAACTCCCAGTGTTTAGTTCCCAAGCATTCTTGGTGCTAAGTTTGTCTACCCACAGAAGGGAAGATAAGCTGAGTCATCCTTTCCCAGTTCAAGGATATTTACTTTACTTAGGATATTTATGTATTTTTGTTAATTAAAATATGTGTTCAACAGTAAAATGATAAATCTTTAATGTGTCATTACCAATACTTAATTCTAATACTTTAAAAGTTATCAAGAAATTCCAAATGTTAAAGTTGTAAAATTTATACACATTAACTACAGAGAACCAAAATATCTGAAGACAATCTGCAACTAAAGTTTCGTATTTTTCTCAAAAATCTGCATTTGAAACGTGTTGACCAAACAATGGGATTTTAATACGAAAGTTGTTAATCCGAATTTAAACTTTCTGTAGGAGATTGACAATACTATTTAGACGAAAATTTATGTCTTCTTCATATTGTTCTTTCTTTCAACAACTCAAAGGTGCCATTTTAAATGTTTTTCTGTGAGAAAAATCCCAACATATTTCGTGGGAAATTCTTAAATTTTTACTCAAGTTGAAACAAAATGATTTCGATTGTCTTTTTGCAATAGGAAGTGGAAAGAATCTGAACACTTTTAGGTTTTATTACGTATATTTTAGGTTTAATTCATTCTTATAACAACATAAAATCATGTATTAAATTTCTGACATATTCAAGTTAGTGATAAGATGAATATATTTTTTATTTTCTTTTCGAAATAAAACAGATATTTAAGTGCCATATAATACCAGCAATCAATAGCGCATCTGAACTGGAATCAATAACTATTTAAAATATAGCTCATAGCTTCTGAACCTTATCCTCAATGATACACATGTAAAAGCTTGGGAAAAGATAAATTATAGTAATAAGTACGTCTTTACTTGAAAATACACGCAATAATATAAGTGAGAATGAATATATTTAAATTTAAGATTTATGTGCAACTTAGTGAATAGTCCACCGATAGAAGTAAAAAATAGAAAAAAAACTGGGATTCTTTAAAACTTGATTCTTTAGATCTATCTCTGCCTTTCTGTTAGGCTCGCTCTCACTTTATTTTGCCTGTCTCCCTCTGGTCTGAGGTAAGGATTACCGTAATATTCCTCGAGAAAAGTAAAATACGCTATGATGGCGTCCACATTAGTTTATAAATACATTATCTCTGTCTGGAGCAGAGCCGAACGATGGCCGATTGGTTAGGGTGCTGGTCTTCGGTACCGGAGTTCGTGGGTTCAAATCCCACAGGGGCATGGATGTTCGTAGCCGATCGGTATCGGCTTTAAGATGCTGCACGACTGCCCTCTGACACACGACTTGCATCTTAAGAAACCCTCTGAAGATCCAAGAAACTCTGGCAGAGAGCCTAATCAAACACCCGGTACTGATAACGAGGGCCAGGAGCCTAGTTGACTGGCTCACCGCTAATCAAGGCGCCATCGTGTGGCCATGATTTTAACCTAAAACCACACCGCAAGGGTCAAATTACCCCTTCACGAATGGCCATCCCAACTGTCCTGTGCAGATATTGCTTCCTTCACAAACACCTGCTCTTATGTCAGAAAGTTTCATGTAGTACACCGGGTCAACCGGACTTTTAACCTGGGCAGGACTTCTGTGGAGTATCCCCCACACTTTCGTAAACTGCATTAGTTGTACCTATTAGTCTAGAATTTCTACATTTTTTTGGTTATTTTAAATTTTATTTGCGGAATGCTGACTTGGCCGCTGCGTAACGCAATATTGTCGAACTGTCAGACCGACCCAGCAATTCAACACCCTACACCCATTTGGGTGGGTGGCTGGTTACAGGTAGTGCACGGCTTTAAGCTGTAGGTCTCGGTCTTATTAGCCCTCGTATTGCAAAAAGTAGACCGTAGCACTCCAAACCAAATCTCTCTCTGTCTAGAGCAGAAACACTGCACTAGTATAAAAGGTAATTTTTTTTGTCAACAATAGCGATAGAACTATGAATTCTAGAATAAATGTCGAATCCCTACCAGTGCTGAAATTTGCCTTATGGGTTAGTGCGCACAAAAGAAGTTTAACATTTTATTAAAAAGAAAACGGCGTTTCAGCCGATTAAAACAAGATCGTTATGCCACCGCCAACATTAATTCTATGGATTATTGGGAAAGTGGGAGAAAAATTAAGAAAAAAAGGGAATTACATTAAAAGTTTTGAATCTCTGACTCAGCAAGTTATTTTTCACAGATCAGGGAAAGCTTCGAAATCCTTGAAGAGTGAGGGAAAAGAGGGCCGGGATCTAAAAATACTCCCAAGAATATTAAGTGCTTAAATCCAGGTAATGTTTGAACGACTTCTAAATTTGCTTGAGTTTGGGAAAAGTTTCGGAATAAGTGGAGCGAAATGAATGTCACCGCAGACCCTCGCGTAAATTTTATCGCGTGAAATGTGATATAATTTCTATTCATTAGATTCTTCACGGGAATCAAGTGTGTCGCTTCCTCCTTTTGAATAGAATTTATTCGACGAAAATGGTTCTCTATTCTCTTCCATTAAAATGATACATTTGCTGAGAAAACAAACTATTTTTGGAATAGGTTTCACATTTTTGTTTTATCTCCCGGCATTTATCGCTACCTGTGAAAATATTTTACCGAGTTTGCACTGAGAGAATTTATTATTGCGTCCGTGTTAAACAGAAAGTGTGCATTTTATGTCTTTAAATGTTAGCATTCTAAATTATTTTGAAATGGGGTAAAGTAAATGTTTCGTAATAAATTAAGCAGGCTTATTATGCGACATTTAAAAGTTTTCAAGTATTATGAGCTTTATGGAAACTCGAAGCAGACATTGATGTAGCTGAGTTTTCATTAGCAAAAATGTTTTTATTATAATGAAACACACTTTAACATTTAGGAAGAATTCAATGGTTTTAAAGATCCCGTTTAAAAATAAATTATGTATGTGGTAATATCAAAGAGGTTGATGGTAATTTAAGTGTAATTGAAAACATATAAAGCTTTTTAAAATGTAGCTTGAATGTAGACTATTTATAATAAGATTTAGCAATTTTAGCTTAAGGGGTTATACGACTGTTAAATAGACAAAAAATTCAATTTTTCAGAAAGAATATATATGAAAAAAATTCAGTTCTGAACATTTTAAAACAATCAGCTTAAAAAATTTCCAATATTGAAATGAGTTATGAATAAAAAAGTGTCAGCTGTTTATTGTAAACGAAATTTAAACTAACAAAACTTTAACTTGATTTTTTATCAAAATTTTCAGGTAACGCTATCTCAAAAAGTTTTAAATATTTTTTCATGAAATTTTTAAGGTTGAATACAATGTAATTTTCCTCCGATTGAACATAAATTTTTTTGTATATTTCCCAAAATATGTTTTTTTTTGCAATGATAGATTTTTAATTTTTAAGGAAAAAAATTCACTTTTTCAAATATTTTTCAAAAATATATATTGAGATATATTTTGAGATATTGTAGTATATCTTAAAACAATAAATTTAAATTATTTAAGTATAATTATATATAAAGATTTAAATATAATTATATTTTTAGTTATTATGCGCTTTAAACTTGGTACCATTTTTTAACAAAGTGTCTCTTATTTAAATCTTCCTAAAAATTTTTTTTTACTTTTCAAAGATGAATGAGATATGTGTATAAAAAGGATTATTTGTTCCAACTATGTTCAAAACTTGTATCTGTAAAACTGGTAGTTTTCAAGGTATAAGAAGTCGAAAATTAAATTTGTTTTTACAATTTTTCGACTTTACTGTGTTTTATGACTCCTTAAATGTAATACAAATAGACCAAATACATAAGCAATATAAGCGATACATGAAATTTATTTAAGATTAGCAGTAAAATTTAAAAACCATTAATACAACTGCATTTGTCACATTGCTTTTAAGGGAGTTTTGGTGCTTGCTGAACCCTAAACCTTCAAATACTTAAAATTATACGAAGGTTTGAAGTGTTTAAGACCTGATTAAACTATTAAAAAGCAGAAAAAATACTACTGAAAGCGGCATGGTACCTTTCAAACTGAAAAGTCTTTATTATAATAGCAAATTCCTAATTCAAGATATGGCTAGCTCTGTTTAATAAATTAATTCTCAAATCTTTAATGAGGTCCGAACTTTATAATATAGTTAGTTTTATTCTATGGGACTATTTTGACTAACATAAAACATATAGGTAAAAAAAAAACAGAAATCCACTTAATATTAAAAATAACTTTTGAAATTTGTAAACTGTAAACCAACTTTTGTATCAAAGAGAAATTGCCTTTCAAGACCTTCAAGATGATGGTGCAACTCATCTTGATGGTCAACTCATCTTGAAGTCTTGAAGGAAAGACAATTTCTCTTTGATATAAAATTTTTTTTCATGAAACTTAATTTGAATTATAAGTGCAATATACTTTTATTGAATGATAAACGCTAGTTTTTTAAAGATTTCCTCTTTCTTAGGTTTTTATTTCTTAATTAAAAATGTCATATACCTTTCATGTTTTAAGTTTGCAGTATAAAACAAATGTTTTGATTTAATTTGAGAATAAAACTTTGTTTAGGCAATTTAGATATATATTTTCCTAAATGTATAAATGCTAAATCCTAAAAATATTTTTATAAATTGATACAAAGGAGGAAAACTAAGCATAATTATGGCATAAGAAAGTCAATTATTACTGCAATAACAACTTTGCTTTTGACATAAAAATTATAATAATTCTATTGTAAATTCTTTCGAAGTGGTTTAGAGATACATATGAAAATAAAATCATGTAACTGAGGGAATTACGGGTAAAGTATACATTTCTGTGAACAAAATGAATGAAAAATTCAATTTAGAATTACCATTTTGATGTGTCGCATACCAGTTTTCATCAATTAATATTGCCTCCATTTGAGATATATAGTTTATAAATATATTCAGTCACTAACTTTAAGAAAGAACTGGAGGCCCAAAAGCTATAGATGTCTAAAGCTTCAATATTCCTTTAAACTTTATAGGTAATATTTTTTTATAGTTGAAAGTCTTTTATATATACAGATGTAAAACTGGTTTTATTCACGGTAAGTTCTAAGTAATGTACTTGTGCCTCATTGTAAGAAATTAATTCCGTAAGTACAATATGTTAATATTTTTATCAGATTATTAGCATTATATAATAATGAAAATCTAATATTCTAAGCTAAGTAAACATTTATTAGCCGACAGGCAAACTGGTGATTAATTATCACATAAATATAGTCTGAGCTGTTAAACTTATACTTATTAACTTGTCTTTAAAATGGCATTGATACTAAATGGATTAAAATTGATTTCATAGGAAAATGTTTATTTAAGAAACCAAGGAAGAACGCTTAGCTTATTTAGATGACAGAAAATAATTATTATACGCTACTAATTTTGATATCATTTTCTTAGGAATAACATACTTTATCCAATGATATAAAAATTTGAAAAATCTATTCTTTGAAGCATTAAGTATATCCTTAAATATAAGGGATACACACTTTTGCTATAATTTTATGTGTTTAGATATCTATTTTCAAGCGACTTTTGGGTGAATCCATCCTCTATGTTAGAATAGTCTAAGTTATCTGTCTGGAATTTATGAAGCGGTTGGACCTGGAATGGATAGAGGCATACATATTGGATTCTTGATGAGTTAGGGTTAGCAAAATTCAAAACAATTAAAGTTTATCTTCTCTTAAGTTATCGATAAGATTCTAAAATAAATTGGTATAAATATGCTTCATATCATCGCTAAAAATACTGTCCTCTTTAAAACTTTCGAAATCCACCCCTTCTGCCCTTTTCGAGCATTTAATGCCATTATTTCAAGCCCTATTTTCCCCGGTTAAGAACAGGTGATTAAATTTACAAATTTATCGCATAATAAATAGGTAAAAATAACATTTTTAACATTATGACGTCATTACTTTAACCATCTCATTTAATCATTTCTTATTTTAAATTATTTACATATCGTCTGCATTATTTTCATACGTTTTATAACTGAACTTAGATATTACATAAATAATTTTCTTTTATATTTGTCTAAAATAATAGATTAAGTACATATGTGATAATTTTAAATTTAATCATGGATTATTTTTCTTTGCAATAAAAATTTATCACCGGTATTAACAACAAATTCTATCTACCTCCAGGGTGTAGTGGGAATGATAGTTTCATTCCTTTATTTCTATTAATTTCTGTGCCAAAAAAAATTGGGAAGAGCTTAATGATAATTTCGATGTACGTAAGAAAACTTTGAATTATCTTTCTAAATAAATTCGACGTGATTCTAAACTGCATGCACAATATCGGGAGACTTTAGATGATTATGAAGATAAACAAATTATTGAGCGTGTACCAGGTAACTCTCAGACAAACAACGAACCATTATTTAATCTGCCTCATAGGGTACTTTACAATTCCGGAAAATTAAATTTTTACTGATCCCGTCATATGCTGGGCTATATGCTAGTTACAGATATCAAACAAGCATTTTATAAGTGTCTCTATCGTTAAAATTTTATTTCATATACTCATACTCACACACACCTGTGCGTATTTGGAAAATGTCACATTTCATTGCTTCGGGATTTTATAAAAATACGTTTTAAAAGTAGATTTTTTCTTACCTTCTTTATTTAAGTTGCTCTGCAACGTTTATTCATATTCTAACAGAAGAACCAATAGATATAAGATCATACACCACGTAGATACACGTTTTCTATTTGGAACCGAATTTTAAAGAGACAAGCGAGAACAAATTTGTGCGACATTTCTATATCAAAACATTATAGGCAAGCGAAATGTTTAAGAAAATCGTAAAAAAGCTGCAGTAAAATATTTCATATCCAAGAATCTCCAGCTTTTCAGGATCTAAAATATTTTTCTATGCTACATACCCTAAGATATATATTGATATCAAAAAAGTTCACATTTAAAGCTCACTTAAAGGGAGAAAATTTTGTAGGTTTATATTTTTATACGCATCAAAATGTTTTTTAATAATTTTAGAATTTTTTAATTAAACATTTATTATTAGTAAATCAGAAGAATTTTGTACTGTTTTTAGAGTTCGATTTGACTGATTTAAATTTTAACATAATTATTAACGTTTTGA
Source organism: Pardosa pseudoannulata (assembly GCA_032207245.1). Lineage (NCBI taxonomy): Eukaryota > Metazoa > Arthropoda > Arachnida > Araneae > Lycosidae > Pardosa > Pardosa pseudoannulata. The sequence continues at coordinate 97,653,923 of CM063498.1, read as the reverse complement.
GATTATTTAATTCTGCGTGTTTTTATAATAACGAACATTAAAATAGTTTTCTCTATCAATTATTATATTATTTGAAATTAAATACATGTCTCAAAATCGTTCTAATTTCCTATTATTTGATAAATTATTCTTGAATGCCCTTCTGACAATTTTATTAGATGTTTGTGCAGATATTTTTGTAAAGACTTTCTGGATAGAAATTTACCTCGTTTTGCTTCTTTGTACGAAGTAAAAAAAAGGTATTGTGAATGTAAAAATTTCATTGATGAGATTCCGAAAGAAATACCTATTTTAATCATTTTTAAATCAGTTTTGAGAAGATTATGCCTTACGTCTATATATATGTAGCCAGGAAATTAATATTGCCTATTACGCATGAAATTAACTCCTATTATTTAAATTGTCCAAGCTTACTGGGCAGATAACAGTCGTGGCTACATTAAATATTATGCCTTACGTCTATATTTATGTAGATAGGAAAATTATCTCGCCTATTACGCATGAAATTAACTCCTATTATTCAAATTACCCAAACTTACTGGGCAGTAGTCATGGCTCCATTAAAGAAAGCGAAGTCCAATGTTGATGAACTTTAAACTTATTAAAGGTAAAATTGGACGGTTAAAAAAACCTTATTTTTACAAGGTCTGAGCTCGTCATCATATATCATGAAATACATTTCAAGGATTTTTCACACACAAGAGCGAGTGATCATGCGAATGTTTTTCCAAGACACCTACAGATTATTCAGCGTTTTTAGAAGTCAAGACTGAATTTTGATCTGCTGCACCAACGAAGACCATCTGCCTTAAAACTAAGGTTTAAGACATTTTGGGTGTCCTTGAGTGTACAATCCACAGCAGCTCATAATACACAATAATATGCTCAAAATACACAATACAGTATAAATACAATAAAATTATATTACGAACAAACACATACAAATACAAAACAAACAAATTAACACCTAGAAATACATTAAATTATAAAATAATGCATAAGGTAATTGCACAAAAATAAATATAGTACGGTACAGTGGAAGTTAATATTCGGACTGGTAATGGGGCCTGCAGATTTTCCTGATTTTCCATTAGCCAATTGAAGAGTTTGCATAGTTTGGTTGAGGAGGGTTTTGTTGCAATTTAGCTGATCAAGCCAGATATCCTCCAGGCCTGGTCTGGATTGCTTGAAATGCAAATCTCTAGTGAGGGAGCAGTCAAACAGGTCGAGCGTACACGAGCCACTGCATACACAACTAGGACTAGCCGATTCGGAGAGGAGGAACCGGCTAAAATAGGCCAGGAATGAGCCATGCTCGGAAAGGAAAAGTGTAAGTTCGAGCTATGGAGAGCAGTCTTGTGGGGCTTACTTTCGGTTAGTGGACATAGACAGACCTACCTTTCTCCGCTGTGTCCCAAGTGACCCGACAGTCAGCTATTTGGCGCTCTGGAAGTTTGCCCCTGATGTAGACCACTGGAAGAGGAAGTTCCAGATCAGTGTTTCCTGTTCGACTGCGGACTTGGCCAGGACGCCCGCTTGATTATTGCCGTCTGAGTTTGCTTGGGCTTTCCATCCATTGGAGGGTTATTTTTCTTGTTTTGGAGATCTGCTCCATTAGTAGCTGGATTCGTTGAACCTGACTGTTATTTTAGGGAAACTAAATTCTCCCTAAAAAACAGTGAGGTTCAACGAATCCAACTACTAATGGCGCAGATCTCCAAAACAAAAAAAATTCATTTTTTGCTGGTCTGGCTGTACGAGAAGATTGATGATGATCATTTAAGTTAGCTTGAAAACCACACAGCAGCAATTTATTTATTGTGAAGGAGTGAAACTATTTTTCTGGGACTGCTGAAAGATGTGGTCAGTATGCAGAAAATTAGCTTTTATTTTAGAGTTAGTTTTGCGAGAAGGGTAAAAAGAATTTTAGTCGGCTAACACTGTTTTAAATCTGACATTTTAAGGCTGAGAAATAAGGTATTACAAAATGAGAAATTCAAAAAGAAGAATTTTAGATAGATATTTATAGTGTAAAAATTATATATATTATATATATGTATAAGGGAACTTTAAATATTCATTTTGACTATCCTGAAAGCATTTAGACTAGTTTCGACTTGATATATTTAGAAAGTTTCGATTTTATATTTAGTATCTTTATAATATCATATTATACACATCCTTAATAATTATCGGTAAATGTAGTAGAGGTATTACAACCGTCCTAAAAGTTGACCTTGAGATTTTGATTTATCTTCATGCTTTGGATCTTCCTGAGTATCTCTTTGTGTGTGAGACCACGATAAGTAGAGTACCTTTTGACTCCAAATTTTGAATTACTTACATTATATCAAAATCGTTGTTTTCTATCAACCTTTGGGTTACTTTCGTCAATTGGAAGTAGAACTTTACTTGCTACTTCAGATTACTATTCGGTTTCTGATGTTGTTATTTAAGTTCATAAAATAACGGGTTAGCATAGCTGAAACGCAGATATTATTTATGCGATAGTGATGAGGTATTTTGCAAAATAATGAAAAAAACATTACTATCGAAAATTGTAGCTTTTCTTTCCTATGAATATACGGGTAAGTCGAGGGGAGGTTCCCTATTCTTTATTTAAATATATACTGTACAGAACGAAAACATTGAATAGGATATCAATAATATTGGTTTTTGGCTCAAGTATAGTAAATGGTAATAATTGAGCTCTTCTCATTGTTTAATTAATATTGTTTAAACTTTTGATGTTATTTTGATCGCATAAAGAAAACGGTCATAAAAGTGTGTATTTTTCATTCAAGAAAATTATGTAAAACTATGCTATGTATATGTATACATTTTTAACTTTTCGTTTCATTTTGAGCTTGAAATAAATAAAATTAATTTTTTGATGAATTGCTAACATTCAAGGTTATTATGTCTGAATGTTGGTTTTCTCCCAAAGGCAAAAAATTAAAAAATGTGTGTTTTAAGAAAAAATGTTTTACTGAAAGAGAATTATCTTATGGTTAACATATAATATAAATCAATATTAGTAATTTTTTCTTGTGTGATAAATTTCAACGCACGAGATGTAAAGTCTAACATAACAAACTAGACAGCAGTACCGATTTTCCTTCCTGTATTTCCTATTGATTTCATTTCTTCTTGAACAGCAAACTTTGTATCTTTTTATTGTTACAGTTTCTTATCATTGGGTGGTATCTGTCTAATAAAATTCCTTTCCATCAAACAGTTAGGGTTGTCTAATCTTAAAAGGCCTCTTTTTGCAATGGTATCCGATTTCGAATATTTTTCAATAAGTTCATCTACTAAAAACAAACGGCACAACAAAAGGTTTTTTCTACCGTTTTTTGTGAATAAGTTACGCGTTCAAAGTAGTTTGATCTAATACATTACAAATAGTCTAGTACTGCCATCAGGCATGTAAGGAATTTAAACCCATGACCTGGCATTCCTTCGGGAGAAATAGGAGCCGGCTGGCTAAGGAAGTAATAAAGTGTTCGGATGTGTTGGTTTTTTATTTATTATATTTTTTTCCATGGCGACAGTGCATTTAAAAAGGATTCCTTTATCGAAAGGGATTTCATCCCCACTCTTCCAAATTTTTACAGATATCCAGCTAAAATTTTTATAACAATATTAGAAAGGATCTCCTTTTGGAATACTTTGACTATGACTACGCCGACGCTAGCAATCATAAGCAGTCTCGAGCCGCACCGTCTCTCTAATTTTTTCTTTTTAAAATTGTTTAATATATATATATATATATATATATATATATATATATATATATATAATTAAAAACTAATACGGTAAAAGAGATCTATAAAATTTTATAATTAATACGTTATAAAGTTCTCTTCAGAACGGTAAAAAAAATTTCCTATCCTTTTGTTCACTCTCTGTACCCTTACTAGTGACCGCGAGTATTTACTCCTGGCTACAAGTCTCATGAAGTTCGTGGATCCCAGACTCTATCCTTTACTCCTTTCTCTCTACTTCTGTCTACTAACTCTTAGCCGACCTCCACTGACAAGCCAACCAAGAGAAAAAGCCAGCGCCCGTGGGGAACTTTTTCCAGATGACGCTAACCCCACACTTCTTCCTGATAGTCTTGAAGGGATTTTGTTTCCAAAAGCTGACCACCGAAGAAAGGAGGGAGGACTTTGCTGGCAGCTCAGTCGGGGAGTCGGCGAGAAGGAAAGATATCTCTGGTTGGAGGAAGAACTCGCAAAGCCTGTCGTTTCTTCGTGGAGCCTCTCGTCCATCTGATTTCTAGTTGCGTTAAAGTCAGCCTCCGGGAAGCCCAAATATGATTTTTGTCCTATCTTTTAATTATTTAATTTTGTAAATAAAATTTGTGTTGTCCGTTTAAGCTTTGGAAGAAATATTTGTTTATGTGTCTCAGAGAGAACTGGACCATTCCTGCCCCAGTAAAGTAGGCGGGCAGGTTAGACTCTTGCATAGCACCACAGCAATGTGGTGTTTTGCAGGTTGTATAGAGGGAGAAATAAACTAATGATAATAATTTCGGTAATGATGACGGGATAATGATTCGGATAATGATGACGATAATGATTTCGGGAATAAGTAATGATTATTTTAATATTTTTGGCGCGTTACTTTTGAACATTCTATCCCAGACTTATCATGGGCTCGAGAACTACAGGGTAAAACTTCACCCCGTCACTTTTAAGGAAGCGAGAAGGAAGGGGTTAAAAGATTATACTCCGCTACTACAAAAGTACCTACTTTTTTTAAAGAATTGAAAAACCGTATTTCCTGTACAAAAAAAAGTTTTAACGAAGTGCAGCACAAAATGTGTAGTAAAAATGTGCAATTTGACAAGCGTACAAGGAAGTTGTGTAAAATATTCATCAGATTTTTTAAAATTTATACATATTGAGAAATTGTCACATTTCATTATTTTCGGTCTTTCAAGAAAAAGGTCTTCTCTTATCTTACTTGTTCAGTTTTAGTTGCTTTTCAGGGTTTATTCATGTCTCAAATGTGAATTTATTGAGTCAGGTTGAACCGGAGTCGTGAACTATAAGCACTCCCACTCAGATAGAAACAATTTTTCCAGTTTGAAACCGCATTTTATGAAGACACGCGACAACAAATTCCTGCGACATTTCTGTACCAAAATATTTTTCAGCTGGGTGAAATGTTTAAAAGAATCATAAAAAAGTAGCAATAAAATATTTCATAACCGAAAATCTCCAGATTTTGAGGAAATAAAAGTTTTGTATGTTTTTTGCCAGGCCATATCTCTTGAGTTATTATATATATCTATATATTGGTAGTAATAGTAAGTAACTTCCTCCAAAAAAGAAAAGTAGAATTTTTTGAGTATCTTATTTTATAGTTAAAGTATTTACTAATATTTTAAGAACGCTGAAAAAGTATTTCTTAGAAGGTGGGAAAAATGAGTTTTTTTAGTGATAGTTAAGTTTATGATTTTCTATGCGACTACCTACACATTTTTGATTCAGATAAATTTACTTTAATGCACTGTAAGTTTTGGCAAGTATTGTAATATCACAGCTCTACAGAAGTAATTATTTTGGTAGTAGTGTTACTTAAAGACTTTTTGATAACTACTAGCTTAGAGAATTACGAATTTCATTTTCGTAAATTCAAAATTTAGGCGAAAAATTTTCGAGTTCATTCATTCATCAAATTCTGAAAATTTTTTGAAATTCTCAACATTAACAAATTTTGAATTTAGGACCTCAAAAAGTTTAAGAAATCTCTTCTGAAAACTCTTCTTTTGTGGAATTAAATTTATGGTATAGACAAGACCTTTTTATGTATTTGACTGATGTTTTTTTTAAATTGAGTCCTTATTTTTCGTTAATACTAGAAGTTTTTAGCAGTCAGGATTGCTACGAACTTCATTTATTACAAGAAAATGCTTTTTGTGACAAAATATGGGACTGAAGTTAGATTGGTTTGCTGTCTATAATTTGGCTTTATGAGGATTAAGGATACCAGAACATCGTTCTTACAGCCAACACAAAACGGTGGCCAATACCTATGTCAGAAGAGGATTCGGACTAACGGATTTGCTCAAAAAAGGGGCGGAACCTTTAAAAGAAGCTGGAATTATTGTTACAGTTTCAAACATAGTTTTATCAGTTTTATTAATCTCAAACTGTTTTATCTTTTAACAAATTACTTTCTATAATCTTCTAACTAACTCAATAGTAATGCTTGAACATATTGCCAGTTGAATAAGGCTCACACTGATAAAGTGCTGTCTCTAAGTATCAGGATTGAATTTCAGTTGTTAAATAGATGCTTGTAGCCGCAGCTTTAAGTTGTTGTTCTCCAGGCAATTATACATCATACATGAAAGTGCTGACTATTTTGTATATTGTGTTTATAGTCTTTCTCAGTTTAAATCCAAAATGTAAATTTTTTCTAGTGGAAGTGTTATCTAGGTATACAATCTGAGCAAGTTTCGTTTCTAATAACAGTCTTATTAAACGGTTATTTCATAAAGTATTATTATTAAACGGATATTTCAACATAATTTTGAAATAAAGGATTTTATTTTATTTACAATTTTAAAGCATGAATTCTAATCCTTTCTATTTATTTTATATGACTCAGCATAATATTACAGTTTTTTACTTATATCTCAATCTTAAAATAACACTTCACTAATTTGCTAACCCCGACTGAAAGAAGGGCAAAGCAATTACTTTAGATTCTTTTAATGATACAAATTTTAATTTTTTTAATGTACCATTTTTTTCTAACTCTGCTTAAAAACGAAGTAAAAAAGTTTAAAAACTAAAGCAATTCTTTTGCTCCTAAAAAAATTTCAGAAACGAAAGCATATTTTTCTTTCCGTATGTTTTTATTGTGCTCATCTTGTATTATTTTTCCTTTTTATAGATATGGTTAAAAAATGTAAAGTATTATATTGGTATATTCATAATCTTTTTTAAATTACTTGAAAGTTAAACTGAGAAATGTTTTTCGTTCCAGGAAATATTTTAGCTAATTTTTATATCTTTTTTTTTTCTGACAAGAGGTTTTTATCTGTATACATTCATCTCTATAAATGTTATATATTCTTTACTATTTTTTAATTTGGGCAATTTATGTGGGATTTATAATGCTGTGGTCTAGTTACTGATATGTACCCGGATTTTAATTTTTTGTGATACTAGTTATTTTACATACACACTTTTTATATGTAAAAAGATAAAAAAATTAAAACTCATTTTAAATATTAATTTAACATATGTACTTATTGCCTATCAGTGATTAAAGCGTATACAGGTTTTTTTTCAAGGCTGTATTTCATATTCTACTATTTACTGCTAACTTTTTTTACATTAACCCATATTGGACCACTGTCCTATAAACATGACAGCAAATAAAATGTAATTTAATAATAAAGTTATAAATATTTTTTGAGTTGAATTTTTTAACTCCTTTAAAATAGACAAACTTTAGCATAATAACAAAAAAACTGAGAAATCAAATCATATTGTATTGTAAAATCTATTTTCAGCTACCATTTAAAAACTGTCATTTTTTTAATCTTTAGTTTCATATTTATTAGTTTTTTTAAACATTGAGAAGGTTACTTGTAGTTTAGAAACAGAGCTAAAATTGTAGCTGAAAATTTTTGTTCAAAAATATATTTTAGAATTTATTTTGAAGGCACAGTTGCAAGATGTTCATGAAAAATAAATCTGTAAAATTTTGATATAAAGTATAGATGTTAGCATCCTACAATGGATATTCCTTTTTATTATCTCTTACCAAAAATGCCAGTCAAGAACTGCAAGAGTATATTAAAATATTTAAATACTGCAACAGTAAGGAACGATATAATAATACCATTAATAATAATTAATGGTTAGAACAGTATATATTCTTGGTTAAATTTTTTGACTGTACTATTCTGCTTATTATATAAATATCTGGTATGGGAGTCACGTATCTTTGAAACCTAATACTTTTAAACATCGCCACAAAATAACAGATTAGAATGTAACAAATTAATTTTTTTTATATTTTGAGAGTTAGCTGTTATTTTAAAGAAGTAGCAGATAAAATTGAAAAATAAGATTTGTCTTGTTTAATTAAAAGCTACAGTATAATTATCGGTTAAATAAGTAAATATTGCTTTAATTATAATTTAATTTTGTAGATTGTATATCACATTCCATAAAATAATAAAAACATTTAAATAAAGATGAATGTATAAATATTTTTATGTAAATTTATGAACTCCTTTATTTTAGCATATATACTGGCAAGATAAATTAAACGAACAAGTATAAAACCTCACCTAATTTGAATAATTTTGCATTTAAGAACATGAAACTTGCAAAAGATTTTTCTTATTAGGACTGAAATGCATTTAAAATTCCGTACTGCCAATTTCAAAAGATCAATTTAAATAAAGGCATAGAAGTTTTGCGATATAGTGTTAGACATGCAGGAAAAATTAATAATGAGTGGTTAACCCTGATCAAAATTCAATTTTTTACATCGATTTTACATGCTGTGAATTCGGTTATCTAAAAGTGCTTACGGTAAGAAAGTGTGTTCTAGGGGAATAGCACCATGAAGCTCCAGGAGAGTGTTAGATGAGGGTTGCCGAAATGCAAGTCGACGTCCTAATGCATCCTCACATATGTTCTGACAGTTTAACAGTTTTTGCATCAGTATACATAAGAAATATTGTCACATTAAAGAAAATATATCTTTAAAGTTTTATGAATATGGAAGTTCAAGACTAACAGGATTTAAATCTGGAGAATATGAGGGTCATTCCATCATTGGATTTGTTCGCCTTTAAAATAGTGAGTATTTAATGCAGTACGGAAGTATACTTATTATTATCCACCAAGAGGAAGTTATTACTGATTGAAACCCCAAACAACTACTTGAGATTTTGGTTTGGTTTGGAGTGCTACGGTCTACTTTTTGCAACACGAGGGCTAATGAGACCGGGACCTACAGCTTAAAGCCGATTCCGAACGGCTACAAACATCCACGCCACAGTGGGATCCAAACCCACGAACTCCGGTACAATCGGCCATTGTTCGGCCAACTACTTAGGAATCAAAAACCTACTTTGTGTATATTTATGTGGTAAACAGCACTCATTGCAGGTACAACAGAATTCACAATTGCACTGGTAAAAGTACCCTTAAAATTTATGCCAACCCAAACTAAGATTCCCTAAAATTTGTATCGATGCCTTTCACAGTTGTTTATAGGCTTACTGCGTGTGTGTTTTTTTTACCTTCATATTGTAACTCGTCTGGAATCACTCTCTAAATCAAATTGGGATTCATCCGTAAAAAGATCTCGGTTCCTGTCCATGGTATTCTAAACACGTTAATCTATGAAACATTTAAACTGGTCGGATTTCCCTGTCAGCGTTAGTGGAATACACACAATGGGCTTTCTTGGATTTTTTCCCCCTGCAGACAGTCTCTCAGAGTAAACCTGGATAGTTGAGTTCCCGTTTATGCAGTGTATTCTCATCCGAACGGAAGTCAGTTATCTGTTCCTTTTAGCGGTCTTTGCCAAAAAAATGGTCCGTGTCTGTTTTCCTGGTTCCGATTTTATCCTGGTTTTCTGTGAACATGTCTGGTGTCTTTGAACTGTTTTCAAATAGTTGATATGACGATTTTGGCTATTTTTAAGTCTCTAGAGATTCATGTAAATATGTGTCTTGCTTCTATTTTCCCTATCACATTTCCATTTTAAGAATTCTTTCATCAAATGTTTTCTGAACGATAACTTCCACATACTACAAGCGAAAAAAACTACTCACCCAGCTCTTAAGTTAGATTTTAAATGATCCCCTTGCTGTGCTTTTCCCACGTGACAAAAGAAATGGCTCTAAAACTGGCTTTCTTTTATATAACGAAGGCGTATCCTATTGGACTATATCCTATTGGTGATAACAATGTCACTGAGTTACCAAGCGATACATTTTTATTGAAGTTAGTTAAAAAAAACTTTACGTAACCTTTTCATATTTGTTCCTTAAATTTTCCCCACCAGTGTATTTAATAAAATGCATCAAAACTGAAATATTTATTTAATTGTGATTAATGTTAATAAAAAATTAAAAGGGTTTTTTAAAATGAAAATAAAACTCTAAATGAAATATTTACTGTATATATAATATAAATTAATAATTTCATACAACATTACATCCATCTCGAAAAATCAATCAAATATAGTAATATGTCATTATTTTAGATAATCATGGGTAGAACAAATCATACTATGATTGTTATTGACCATTCCATATTCTCTGCTTAGCATTAATTTCTTTACTTTCAACCAAAATACCGAATTATTCATAAGCATCACAGAGCAGCGTTTTTCCTATTTTTAAGTGAAATAATTATGCAAGAGTGGTATCAATAGAGAATGCTGGAAAAACGCTGCTAGTCTAATTTTCACTTAAAATGAATATATACGAAAAACCATATTCCTCTGTGTTATGAAAAAAGTGAAACGTCTATTCGAAATCTGAAAAGTACTTAAAACTTAAAATTCTCACAAATATAGTGCGTTTGAGTTGCTAGAGCTGGATGGAGGTGACACTGGGAACTAAACATTTCTCCAGAGAATTTCCTATATAATAATAGCCTAAGTTATCCATCCGTCTTTCCTCGAATTTAAGAAGTGGTTAGACTGGAATGGATAGAGGCATCCATGTTGGATTCTTGAAGAGTTTGGGTTAGCAAAATTTAAAGTGAGTAAAGTTTTTCTTCTCTTAAACTATCAATCCGATTCTAAAATAAATTGGCATAAATATGCTTCATATAACAACGAAAAATGCTGCCGTCTTTAAAACGTTCGAAATCCACCCCTTTCCCCCTTTCTGAGCTTTTAATACCATTATTTCAAGCCCAATAATCTCCGGTTAAGAAAAGGCGATTAAATTTATCAACTTATCATACAATAAAAAGGTAAAAATAACATTTTTTCTAGCTTTATGCCCGCATTCCTTTAACTCTCTCATTTAATCATTTCTTATTTTAAATTATGTAAATATCGTTCGCATTATTTCCATACGTTTTATCACTGAACTTATGTAATGAAATTCCTTTGCTGACCTAGCCTAAGCCATACAGCCACAGAATTTAGGTAAGTCTGTTCTACTCTGCCCCGGCCGTAGCCATCCAGAAACTTAAGAACTTAGGTAAATAGTTTTCTTTTATATTTGGCTTAAATAATAGATTAGGTATAAATGTGGTAATTTAAAATTTAACCATCGATTATTTTTGGTCGCAATGAAAATTTTATCACCGGTATTAACAACAAATTCTTATCACAAAAGTCTAAGTTTATTTCACTGTCTAATAAATATCTAGCGTTTAAGTTATATATCTTAAAATTAAGAAGTTTGTTTGTTTGCTTGTTTACTTTTTATACATAACCACACGGTTTGACTAAATGAATTTAACATGATTCTAAAATGCATTCACAGTATCGGGAGACTTTAGAGGAGTATGAAGATAAAAAATTATTCTGCGAGTACCAGATAATTCTCAGAGAAAAAAACAAACAATTTTTTACCTGCATCAAAGGGTGCTTTACAATTCTGGAAAATTAAAATTTTAATGATCTCGTTATAAGACGGGCTATACGCTAGTTATTATTATTTTAGTTTTAATTTACACATTGTACTTATTTTGATTGCGTCTTTCTTCACAATCGTAGACTTTTATGGGCCAGGAAAAGTTTTTTTTTCGAATGAACATGGTTGTTCTAAAATGAGGCAACTTTATTGCTTTATTTTATGATTCAAAACAAATTTCATTCGAATTCATTTTTCTGGAAGATTTGATCAAACATAACATTTAAAGTGCATTATATAAATAAATATAAACGAAGACATGTTATTACTTAATAGTTAGAATAATATTAATTGAAAGGAAAGATTGATAATAATAAAAGATTTAACTTCAAGTATTGGAATAGCATTCTAAGGAATGGTATCACTGAGAAACATCTCTTCAAATCATTAAGCATTCATGGAAAAGGGGAGAATTCAGAATCGAAATAAATTGAAACAAACTCTCAATGCAACTATATACAACGTATTAAATTTTCAATCTCTCCTAGATATCTTCCATTCACTTTTCCTAATGAACGGTTCAATATAAATTCCTAAATTGGAAAGAGGTATTTAGAAAATCGGAATATTTAAATTTCTGATGCATACATGCATATTAATATTTCAAATTTGAGTACAAAGAAGAGCAAATAAGATCTGCTTCCAGTATCTAAAGTTATGAATAATACGTCTAGAAGCTTTTTAACCAAATCTGTGAAGATGTTTTCAAA